>JARHVA010001491.1:125000-1330000 GCA_037957365.1 Torreya grandis | reverse complement strand
TTATTTATAATATTTTTTGTACCTTAAATTTATTCTACTCATTATTTTCTAAGTGTTACATATAATCTCTCTCTTGTATGCATCACTAATATGAATGTATCCACAAAATTTGGTCCACAAGAAATAAAAAGTGTAATATGGCCTAATGATCCATGAAAAGTATAATTTATTGTAATTTATCTATCATGGGACCCAAATATTTTTAAAATGGAAATGTTCATGTGTTTCCCCCTCTTATTCATCAACTTGAACATCTTTCTAATAATCAACCTCAATATATCCCTGAATATTCAATGGGTCCTTTTGTGGACATTTGTACTCTCTACATGGTTTATTCCTATGTTAAGTCATGTCAAAAATTGTTATTGGTGGTTTTTCTATATATTTATTATTATCATGATCCCTTCATCCTTAATTTTTTTAATAATTTTTTGGAACACTACACAAATATTTGTTACATGCCTAGTTATTCTATGATAATTACAAAATGGATTACTGATAGATTTGATAATTGAACCATAGTTCTATGTCAAGTGGAAGGTAGAATAACCAAATTATTTTAAAGTATAATTTGTATTATATTACTTGGTTTTTCATGTATAATGGAAAATTTTAATGTGTTATAAGGTTTTTTATCCATGAATTTCACATTATTGAATGAATTTTACATGAAAATTGGATATTCGTTATTAATAAACTATGTAATGTGTGATACATATTGTGCTTGAGTCAAACTAGATCTCACAAAGTGTTATTTCAATGGATCACTTATCATTAAATAATTTTTTCATGAATTAATGTCGTAACAAGCATTTTAATTGATTTCCTCATGATTAACTTGAAGGGGTACTTCCCTTTTTATGACTTTTGTTTCACATTTAGGGGACCTTTTAATTTATTAGTGCTCACCATGTTTTAATCATCTCAATACTATTATAGGCCTATAGGTGTAAATTTTATATGATATGAATAATCATCTATGTTTTTAGGTATTTCATTATCGTTGTCATCACTATCCACTTCCATAAATATATGATCTATATATTTTGAATTGAACACAAATGAAGATATGGTATATTCTTTTTTTTATGATTCAAAAATATTGTATGATTCCTTTATTGTCTCTTTATATAGTGCTATTTTTAGATTTGGCTCTTTCTAACTAGCTTTACTTGGATCCCCAACTTCATAAGTATGTATTCATTTCATTTTTATGACCTATGATGAAGGGATTATAGAGGAATGAAAAGCATCAAAAAATAGAATTCATCCATCACCAGGTTCTACTACTTTTAAATACTTGAAGGGTTGATTTTTTATAGGAAAGGTATAAAAAAATCCCCCATGCCCAAATTTTAAACATAAATATAAGGTTATGGTAAAACCTCTATAACATTAATCCAAGATCAAATAATAGTAGGTTATAACTCAAATAATTTTTCATGACTTGAAATATAATAGTCAATGTGTTAGGGCCCACTATCACATTCAAATTAATTGTTTCTAACACTTGGAAAGTGTTATTATCAAAACCTTTTATATTTTTATTTTATTTATGAATATAATCCATATTGATTTCTAGTATTTTTAGAAGCATGATATTGAAAATATCTAATCTTTATCCATTATCTATCAAAACACACTTAAATCCATTATTTAAGTTTTGTACTTTAATCAATAATGGGAGATTTTAATCTATAATACGTTAAGTAGGTAAATATTATTTCTAAAAAAAGTCATGTATTCACTATTCAATATATTGACAATGGATGAAAAATAAGCTAGTTCAGTATTATTTAGAAGAATTATATCATGTAATGTTATCTATAAAATTTCCTTGTCAATATTGGAGCTCTTGAGCAACTCTAATATGGAGATATTTCCTAGATTATTCTTAAGTTTATCAATGACATCATACTCTCTAGGTGCATTGAAAGGTACTCTAGGAGGTGGAGTGGGATTAAGAGGGTCATTTTGAATACCTCCATCTTATCTAATAATATGATGAACCCTACCTCTTCTTTTTTTGATAGAATAAATTAATAAATATAATATAATATAAGGTCAAATAATAGGGATGGGATGGTGGCTATCATTATCTTGATGTCTAGGAATAAGAGGAACCAAATGAGTCATATACACCCTTTCCTATTGAGTACTAATAAGGACCATCTTTTATTAAATATATGTGAAAAATGTATAAATAATAAGATATAATAATACAACATTATTATTATAATCCTTGGTATTATTACATACAAATTTAACCTATTTCATTACATGAATTGTAAAAATGTACACTGTATTTTAGGAAAGAAACATGTAGTCATGACCATCGTAGATTTAACCACAAAACATAAATTATTGGAATCCATTATGGCTATATGTAGACACATAAATTTGGTATTATATAGTTTGAAACATCATTTTTTACTTATCTTTGGAATACATAACTTGTGCATACACATTTGACTCACACTCACATTCTCTCCTAGCCATTTATCTATCAATGGGATTGGCCTTCATGATTTTCTATCAATACTATTTAATATTTCCTTAATATGTGCTAGAATAAGATATTATCTTATATAAATTTCTTTATATTCCAAATGTGTGTTTCTTCCATCTTAGATAGTGCTAATAATATTTAGACATTACCAATTACTACGAGTGTTTACCTTCATCAATAGTATCACAAGCTTATCTAATAGATATTTCTCAAATTCAAATCCCTATATCAAGTCAAATTATTCATTTAAAAATTAAATTATGGATGTAAATTACCCAAATAATAATCTATATATACACATCAAACCTAAGGCTATTATTATCTAGATCTCACTTAGTCACTACTTGGCAAACTACTTGCACATTGAGATATCTATTTTCAAATCCTTGAGGCACTCTCCTAAGGCATCCAAATATAAAAAATATCTCAAAGGGACCATCTAAAAATCAAGTTTGAATACCTAAATTAAGGAGAAATTTGCATATTTTCAAGTTTCAAAATCCAAAGTTATGCAATGCATTCTACAAAAATACTATTGAGCACACATAAACATAGGTGGGAGAATTTGTGTGGTTTGAGCCCTCATTGAAGTATTTTGATGTATGAAACACTTAACCATTTATTGGGGTTTGGTTGGGGTTGTCCAAAATATTTTTATATCTTTTTTATAGGTCAAGAAAGTGTCAAAAGTGGAGCTAGAGTTTCAAGGAAAAGGAAGACAAATTATGAATCTGTAATAATCAAGAGTAAGAAACCACACATGAATCATATTAACAAGCAATCACATCAATAAATGGAATAACAAACCAAAAAACCTATAAATAAATTTCTAGTAAATAGTGTATGGGACCTGTTACCGTATTTGGTTGGGCTTCACTGGTAGTGTCCTAACAAATATTTACACTTTGTTTCCTAAGCCAAGTGACCATATAACCCATTTTAGACTATTTCATATCAATATGCATATATAGTTAGAAAAACAAAAAAATAGCTAAGTGAGCTATCCTCTGGTCATTTATATAAATACTAAGTGTAATGATTCATTTTTTAACATTCAGATCTATGTATTTTATGCCATATCTTATGTAATTTAGATTTAAATAATTTTAGCTTGTTTAGATCTCCCAAATCCAAAATACGTTAAAAGTTTCTAGTGAACCTAATATTTTTATTGAGCATAATAAACCCTAGGTTTCACTTAGGATTTCATTTTTCCTTCTTAGAGTTTCAAATTGTTGCATTAAGTTTTAATTTTTAAATTTTATTTTTGATACCCCCTAGTATTGTTTTTTCTTCTTTGAGAGTTTCAATTGTTTATTTACAATTTTTCAAATCCTAGAGTTATATGCTCACCCTTATCCTAGGATTTGGTCTTATGATTTTATTCCTTATCATCTTATGTATTTTTATGTTCTCTATGAGTGTGCATCCCTAGAACATTAATATATCTCTTCCTATGGATCCCTTATTATCTTACCATAGTATGAATTTTAGTTATGCCAATGAGTGGACAAATGTGTATGTAGATGGTCATTATTGTGTGCCTAATCATAGTGATTATGTGGATGAGAAACATTCTTTTGTTCTTGAATTAAATGACTATGGGGATGGGGAATATTGGTATGCTAGTGATATATCTTTATAAAATTATAATGAAGAAGAAGTAGATCAAAAGAATTTTGTAATTCAAGAAATCAATTATCCTTCCCCTTCTTTATATATTTTCATTAATCATAAATAATAACAAGAAGAAAGTAAAAATTAATTAACTAACATAGTTCTAAATACTAATAGGCTTCTAATTAATAAAAATGATACAATAAAGATCCATGTAAATGATATACATATTGATTCTAATGATGTTATACCTTATAATGATTTTTATAAATCCAATGATGTTATTAGTAAAGTGAAATTTGATTTTACTCCTCTAAATGAAATTTGATAATATTATTTCTCTAAAAATGCATGGTGATGTTAATCCTTCTATGAAGTGTGATGATACTTCTAAACTATGCAATGATGTATCAATCAATATGGAATGTGACAAACTTTCTAATAAATATGATTATATGGATATTGGTGATAATTATAGTATACCTGTGTTTAAGATAAATAGTGGGATACAATCAATGGATTAATATTTGTAAACCATCATCATCCCTACTAGTCATATAGTATCCATGATGAATGCAATAAGTGAGCTTCAAAACTAAGTTTTTATTTTGAATTTATAAACTTAGTCACATAAATATAAATTTGATGGTAATATGCATGCATGTACTTGTGCCTAAATTTTTTATATTCCTTAAAAGTTAACATCTTCAAGTCATAAAAGTGAACATTCAAATAAGAAGGTGTTGAGGTCAACATATGCCCTATTTCTAAAAATTGGGGACCCATGTGTTAAATTATGTAATTTGTATTTTGAAGTTAAAATTTATTTAATTATAACATCTTTGGCATGTTTTGCACATTATTTGCATTCAAAGATCATCCACCCCTTGGTCTGATTGGTCTTCTTTATTTATGGTTCTGCTTTAGCTTTGCCTAATATTGCTAATAGTGGATCTCTATGTTTCAAATCACAGGTTTAATGGAGCTCTCCTTAATGAGATCATACTTGGGTTTCATAATTCTATCTCAATTTGACATTTTATTAACCTCTGATATGTTAAAAGTCAAGTTGAATCCATGTCTAATCTTCCTAAAACCCTCGTTCAGAAACCCTAACATAGGATTCTTCTAGACCTAAATTTAGAAATGGTGGGAACAATTTTAGAAGGAACATTTTAAATAGTCCATAGATTTAAGCCTAATATTTATATTAAGGCTTGGTCATATTTTTCAACATGACCCATACTTAATCTAAAAGTTATGCATTTGGTCCCTTTCACACCCCAAGCTCCTTTGTCCCCTTTCATTTTAACATAGTCCAAAATTAATGTCTATGGGGTCCTTTTTATTAAACTCCTAGCTTGGTCTAACTTTAATTAAAAAAATTTAGTCTATAATATTAGTCATAAGTCACCTTTTATGTTAATCAACTTGAATGAGACCTTAGTCCTAAGACTTAATCCTAAGTCTTATTTTCCCCAAGCCCTAACTTAAGTTGCATGCTTCTCTATAGGATCTATGGATTGCATGCATTCAAGCAGAAATGATCAGATGGCATGAGATGGACCCAATGAGTCCAAAGCTTTATCTTATAGGAACCAATCAGATCCAACTAATTATATCATGATCAATGGTTAACACTTTCTTAGAGGAAGCCAATCAAACAATGCATAATAAGTTAAAATTTCCAAGGGCTTATCGTGTTTCATAGGATTAAAATATGATGTTCTCATGCTCATCATTTAACATTTGTAAGGTTGTCATTGATGTCTATAAATCCATCAAATTTAAACCCCAGTGATATATTTACAGAGCTTAATTTTGACATTTGTGAAAACATTATTGATGTCTACAAGGTCATCATTAATGTCTACAAGATCATCAAAATTCAAACTCATGTATCGATCCCACTTAGATAAATGAACATGGTGTTTCCTTGATCATTATTGAAAGTCTTGTGCTTCAATATTAAGACTAGTTTTAGGATTATTTGGAAGCTATCTTTTAGCGTAAATTTAGAATATACATGGGGGATAATTATAAGTACCACATGCTTAGCTTAAATATTATCATAAGGTTGAATAGTGTTTTTAACATTAGACCAGACCTTAGTTTAAAACCTTTTTTATTAGTCTATATATATACCCCCCATGGTCTTGTGAAAATTTTTATAAGCTAGGAGAGGCTTGGAAAAATTCAAGGCCCTATAGTATGAATCCTAGATTAAAGTATTTGTCCCAAGGTTTTCCTTGTATTTATCAATGTGATAAAACCTAAGGTCAAAAACCTTAAGTCCTTTTTACATCGGGTCCTCTTTTGTTATGATCTAAACTTAGCCTAAATACTTTATCCTAAGGTATATTTAATGTTTTTTAACATGAAACAAAACCTTAGAATAAAGTATTTAACCTAAGTTCTTTACTTAGTTTTGGACTAACTTAAGGTTCATGCATCTTTCTAAGATTGATGGCTCAAACAGATTAATCAAATAGATTAAGACCACTATGGAATAATCATCAAGAACCATAAAGGCCCATAGAGCCACCATGTGGCATAGGTTCATTCACTATAAAAATGATAAAGATACAAATCTTAGAAGGCCCACAAGATTGTCAAGTAGCACAACTATGGGGCCCAATACAAAGGGTAGCTGGTAGCGTGCAACTAACAAGATCAAAATCAATGATATGCATTGATATCTATAGATCTATCTAATATAGATATATCAAATATATATTTTAAAAAGGCAATAATCAAGTTTCAAAACATTTATGAACCAGACATCATGAAAAAGCTAACTAGATGCCACAAAACTACCACATCAATGCCACCTAAGAAAAAGTGGATAAAACCCAAGATTTTATGGGCTTATAAAGGAAAAGGTATAAAATTAGAAGTCTTAACCAAATATTGGCACCAAATTAACCTAATTTTTAATAGCCGCCATCATTAAAGCTCAAAAATACTTGTAAAAAGCCCTCACATCTATAAAATCCCTAATTTGATCCTAGTTTGATCATAATCAAGCTAAGAAAAGTCCAAATTACCATTTGAATAAGTGTAAATTAGCCTTGAGGATTGATTATAGACCATCTATGAGCAACTTGTAGACTCACAACCATAGAAGCATGAAAGCAATAAAATAGAGAAAGCATAGAGCTATACTTAAATTCAAACGTGGATAGAAAAATCTTCAAAGACACTATATTAGATGCAGTAGCATTGAATATTGGGGACAATAATTGGTCTAGACTCTTCATAGCCATTTAAGAGTTACAATAAATCACCAAGGAAGATGAAAAGAATGCCACAGTCTACCAGAAGTACTATGGCATAGTCTCTATCCAAATGACTAGTTTCCACCATATGATAGTGAAACCTAAGGTACTTCATTATATCAATGTTATTGATCTTATTTTTAATGATTATAGACTTGATCAAGATATGATAATCCATGAACATAATTCTAAGAAATTTGTTTAAATTTCCTCCATAGCCTTTGAAAGTTACTACAAACTTCCTATCCCTTAAGTGGATTTTCCCATAATTAAGTATTGGTCTAGCCAAAATAACCTGATAATCACCCTCACCCCATGGTTATATTTAGGAACCCATGTATTTTCTAACCCCACTAGAAGAACCCATATCACTCAATTTAGGGTAGGGATTAGAATGATTATGACCTTGATAAAAATATTATCTAGGGCCCCTTCCACCACTTATGTCAGTAAACTATGGGTCCCTTATTTATATTTCATGGTTTAAAAAGGACTTACCCCTCCTATTAGAGAATTGATTAGTGTTTGCCTGAAAAAAATTTAATACCATAAAGAAGAGGGATGGAAACCATTTCTTTATGATGTATTATATTTTAGATGCCCTATTGGCCACCACCACCATCACTAACATCAAAAATTGATCACCTAAGGGAAGGCAGATAGTCTCCCATTACTATTCTGAACTGCACATATTTAAGTATAGGGACCACATACAATTCTTTTGTGATTGTGTATATAACCTTGTCTGAGGCTATTAAAGGACTACCCATGATGAGGGTAAGTCCCTTAACTAAAAATTATGAGGATATTATTGGTGAAATTTGGTTGTATATTGGTAACACTGTAATCAAGATAGAAAAAACCTTATGTTAGTCCCTTAAATTACTAATTTATGTACCCACCAAGTTGTTTGAATATAAATTATGTCCTAACTATTTCATGATATTAACAGTGTGTGTAAATAGAAAAGGGGATAATACATCATTTTCCTTTAACTATTATTAGAATAGTGCTATATAATTATGATAGTGTAGACACCATCTCCAGATACAAGGACTCTTTCAATTTACATCTTGATGATTTAAGGCAGTGGGACCCCTAAGACAATGTTGTGAATCATTTGAAGGCCAAGAAAATTAACATAAAGTATAAACATTAGCTAGGTTTCCATGATAAAATATACATCTAAGCATCTTCATTTTCAGATCTCCTAAAAATATTTAAAAGGCACAATATCAAGATCAAGGCTAGGTTGAAAAGAGATGACAAGCTAGCTGGTAAAATCTGGTAGATGAATCCTTTGAAATACCATTTACTGCCAAGACCATCTATTAAGCCTCCTCAATAATAGCCAAAGGAACTAATTGCATAGGGCACAAGAAAATATAAGTTTGAATAAATAATTGGTGAGGGGGCACCCTCTTCTACCCAACCTAAAAATCTAGAGTCTCCAATTGAATACATTGACATGATTGCATTGTATCTTGGAGAAATAGTGGAAGATGCCTTAAAGGCACTAACAAGTGATTATGGGTTAGATGAAGAGGAAGCTCAAGAAGAAGAACCTCAACCCCAAGCTAAGGAAACAAGAAAGGAAAAAAGGAAGGAGATATCTTTATACTTAGTCCTAGTTATTCCCCCTCAAAAGAGAAAGGCTAAATTAACATTGATCCCTGAAGGAACCAAGAAGCCTAAGATAACCCTCCCTCGCCCTTTGAGTGAACTTAATCTATTCAGTGATGAGAATATAATTCATGGTCTAACCATTCTTAAATGGTTTGTATATCAAAAGATAAAAAAATATCTCAATGCTACATCATCAATAGGCCATCACAAAGTCTATCAACATCACCGTTCATGAGGAACTTAAGCCCTAGATATTGGCTTTATAATAGAAAGAGCAAGAAAGATAAATTGTTGCTCATGGATCTTTAGGAGGCACCCAAATGGAAGCCATAGAACCTCCAAAAATGACACACTCATCATTAAGTGTCTAATTTGACCCAACCACTATTAGATTAGAAAGAGTAACAACAAAGAAATCTATGGTGGGTGGAGAGGAATTCAATTTTCAACAGGTGGAGCCATTTGTTGGTTTGACTCCAGTTGAAGGCCAAAGAAAAAGTGAGGACCCCATCCATGAGGAAGATATACTTGGGTTGGATAAAGCTCAAAGTTCTCAATTACAAATTGGCAGCTGAGGCCTACAATAATAAATAAATAATCTTTAGAAGTAGAATCAAGATTTGGAGAAGTAGACAGTTTTATCAATTCCTGACTCCATGATCGAAATGTTTGAGAGATCATTCCATGATATGTTTGATTATTTAAAGTCAACTAAACTAATATAGAGTGAATTGTACCTATAAGATACAAAAATCAATGTCTTAATCACCTAGTGGTAGGGTTTTAGGGAATAAATTAAGGATTTGATTAGCATCTTGATAGGGGATAAAATCCCTAGTTTAAAGACTATAAACATTACTAATCTCAACACCATCCTAATCTTGATTTTGGACAAAATTAATATTTTGATAGCATGGTCCAAATCCTTGGAGAGACTCATCAAAGACAATAAATAACTATTGGACAAAATTACAAAACTCTTGGGTACCATGATTGCAAAGCCTTTAAAGCTCAGCTCCATAAACCTCATAGTAGATGATGAGCTCAAGCACAAGACCACCTTGATCATATAGAAGGTGAGAAATAAAAGCTAACGAAGATCTGGAGGTGACAACAATAGAATCATGGATATGATCCTAACTATAGAAAAGAAGATATCCAAGGTGAAAAGCATTAAGGAGGCTTTAGAAAGAAATGATAGTGACCTAGATTATTTAGCAAATCAAGAAGATTAAATCCTCCTTGAGCTAGCTATCAAATTGAAGTTAGTTGATGAGAAACATCAAAAGGTAATGAGATTAGTCCAATAGAGATAGGGGTCTTCATCAACATAGGGTCCACCAGTTGGTTAAGGATATTTTCTTTTGAGAAAATATTGTAAATTTTGGAAATGAAATATTCTTTTAAAGGTATGTAAATTTTGTTAGAACATTGCCTAAAGGTCAGTCTATTTTAGAAAGTTTAGTGTATTTTAGAAACTTTATACAAAGGATAGTTATCCTTTACATTTTGTACACTTGTAAGTCAAAGCAACTGATCGACATGCTTCCTTGAAGCCTATAAAAGGAGCATTATCATTTGTAAAAGGGAGAGATTTTTTTATCTACAAAATTAGTGTAAACTTTGAAACAACTAATACAAGCAGAGAATTATGAGAAGATTGTCTCATCTTGTTTGTGTGGATTGTTATTTAGATTCTCTCTCAATTGTCTATTCTAGATCTCAAGTTTGAATGGTTTTTTTAAATAATTATCAGTGTGCATCTTTAATACAAGGTTACTAATTTGTGAAAATGATAGATTAATTGAATTATCTTGAGTTTAATTAATTTTAGTTGCTCTGTATAAGGATGTGCATATGCTATTTGACTACAGTAGTAAATATTTAAAGTAAATTTAATGCTTACTCATATATATTCATACCATCCTTAGATATTTTCCTAGAGTGTGGTCAGATTTAGTCATATGCTATTTCATGCTATACATTGGTTAAATGTATGTTTAGTTAGAATTTAAACTTTGTCATGATATTTGAGGTAAAGATCAAGAACATGTTTTCTTTTTATCCTACCCTTCCCCTTTTCTCCTTTTTAACCAAATCACTATAGCTTAAAACCATTGTGAATATTCATTTTAGAATAGTCTCAAGTTAGAATTTGATCACAATTCACTAACACTATTATAGATTACTGCATCTTGCATAAAGATTATTGAGGACCAAGGTGGCTCCCAACCACCAAGTTTTATAAATATTGTGGAATAGTTTGCTTGATTTGTTGTTATTTCATTACAGGTGACTAGATCACCACAACCTACAAATCATGATCTAAATTATTTGAATTATAAAATGAGAAGTCATTTTTAAAAATTAAGAGCACATGTGATACACTTAAAGTCATCAATAGGTGGAGCTCCACTAGTGCTAGAAGAGCACCCAAATCCTTATAAATTTTTAGGGTCTTTGTTAGTTTTGGTGTATTTTGATCAAAGATCATTTTATTATTTGCATATTTGTTTTTTTTTTAAGCATAATTGTGTAAGGATCAATGATCTTCATGGTTTTGGACCCATCTTTGTGCTTTCATTAGACAAAGATAAATTTTCTTTGAAAATATATACGTGATTATGGTAAAGATAGCTTTAACTTTGTCAATTCAATAGGTTTAAGGTTAATAATATCTATTTTGGTTAAAGATTCATATATCATTTTCAAATTTGATCTTATTTAAGCTTGTATTTATAAAAATCATTCACACTTACTTATTTCGACATATCTTTGAGCTAATTTATTTGAATATCTTAGTCCTTTGTTGTTCTTAATGTGAATATTTGCAAAATTCACTTAATGTGAAAGTTTATCCTTTATCCTTTATAAATATTAACTTGACACATCATATTCCAAATAGAATTCAAAGTTCTCAAGTTATAATTTCCTAGAATTAGAACAAGGTCACATTCAAAAACAAGGGAGCCTCTACTTGAACTAGAGATACACAGGAAAGCAAAATGAGACCAAGGTAGGTGTATACATTCAAATTATTTACCAACTTCACCACTTCAGGGTAATCCTAAATTATACTTTCATCAAGGCATGGAATGGCTATGTGATTCTTCCATTATCATACCAAGTGTAGTACATGATTTCCCCCACAATCCTAAGAAATATTTGTCAATGTTTAGTCCAAATGGTGTTGTAACTATATAGGAACACATTAAAACATTTAAAGCTGCATTAAGGTTTTTAAATGTCACCCATAAATATGTATCATAAAGGTTGTTTCCTTTTACATTTAGGTGTGTTGCATATGAATGGTTTCTTAATTTGCTTGACAATTACATTACTAGCTAGGATGGTTTTAATAATGTTTTTATTGACCAATTTGACAAATTTATTAGTCTAATATCCTATACCAATAATTTACCACCATCAGAAGAGATAATAGTGATTCCATAAAATCATTTAAAGCCAAGTTTCAAAATATGCATGGATGGACCATAGATCCCTACAAAATTGATGATGTTTTAGATTTAGAAATCTATAAGGACATGATAGATCCTATTAATTTTGTATTCCTAAAGATATATCTTTTAGTCATAACCTCCTTATCTCATGCCTATTGTAAATTAGTGATAATTAAATATCAAATGTATCCTTAGGGTAAATGGCTTAATCTATCCCAAATGTTAATCTGCATATTCCCACTATAGTCATATAAAATGTCCAAATTGGTAGTTTGAGTGTGGCTTATGACACCCTATCTATAGGACCTTTTTGCATGCTCTCATGACCCTCTTAAACACCTTTTTTCTCATTTCTAGTCATCCATATCCTTCTATAATGTCATTTTAGCTCAACCAAACTCTATTTCCTAGACCAATCCTATCCCCCTAAGTCTTTAACCTATAGGATAGGAGTGTCATACCTAGACTATAACACTAAAACCTAGGGTGTCTTATTTTTGGTGCTCCTATACATTCATATTTTGAGCCCAAATGGTCATTTCCATTAAATTCCTATCCTTCATCATGTCAGCCTAGCGTGAATACATTTAACCCATGTTTAACTATCCCCTATAAAATCCCATTTAAAGCTCATTTACAAAATGGGGTGATAAAATCTTACAAATCAAAAAAAAATACAAATAAATCAATGAGGAAAACTTTCCTATTATCTACATATAGTCACCCAACATAGCTAAAAATATATTCAAACCCTCACACTAGTCCCTAGTCACCTCAAGCACTCTCAATTTGGTAGTTTTACATCTATATTACACTATTACACAAATCACATCAAGTGGGAGAACTATATATGGTTGGATCCCTCTTCAGAGTATTGGTATGTAGGTAGCATTCCCACACAATAGGTGTGGATCACACATTTAGTGCATCTTACACACACTAACCCCCTTATTTTAATTGATTCAAATCTTATTTATTAAGCATGATGGAAGGTTAGGGTTTAAAGATTAAAACAAATCTACAATGAGCTCCATCAACATTTAGTATTTAAAATTTCATAGGCAAGCTCACACAAGAATAACATAAAAAAACCTAGAAAAATTAGGTGTATGTGAATAGTTTGGATAATAGTGACAGAAGAGGACAACACTAAACCCCAGGGTGTCTTGTTTTTGGTGATCTTATCCTTTCCCTAAATGAAAGCCATATTTTGATTTATGACACTATCCCAATCCTACATAGCTAGTTTTAGACTTTACAACACCCATTTTAGCTTGTTTTAAGCTAAGTTATATTTCTCCTGGTTATTTAATATTTTTAGAAAGGTAAAAAAGATAGATAAATTATAAAAATTAGGACTATAATTATTACATTATTATTTACTAATTTATTAATCCAGACCCTTAACTAAAATAAGAATAAAATTCCATTATTCCCAAAATAGTTAAATCATTTTGGTGAACCTGACTTTGTGCATAAAAACCCTAAAAACCCTAGAGTAAATTCCTTGCTTATTTTCCATTTTTTTATAATTTTTTTATTGCATATTTAAATCATAATTTCACATTAATTTTTAAAATTCACCATAGTAATGTTAAAAATAATTTCTTTCAAACCCTAGTTGCCAATCCTAGGTCCCAAGTTTTTTTAGTATTTTTTTGATTTTTTTCCTTTACATTTAAATCAAAATTTCCCATTTAATTTTTAAAATTTACCATAGTAATTTTAAAAATCATTTTTTTAAACTCTAATTACATATACTAGGTCCCATGATTTTGAGGTGTCACCTTACATATTTATGAGATTCATATCCTTTTTATGTATATGCTGATTTGATGTTTAGATTATATTTGTTTAATCTTTTATTTCATTATTCAAGTTGTTTTTCTTATGCCACCTAAGCTCCTTGCATTTTTTCCTTTGATACAAAGTGCAAGACTTAGTGGCAACCCTACTTAATTCACCTAAATTCCTTCAACCTGACCATATACCATGGATAAACAACCATCTTAGCTTCCTGCTATAGATTCTACACATCTAGATTACACTAATTTCCATGAGGATAATTTTGATAATGAGAAGTATGATAATAAAAATGATGATACACACACTGATGTTCATGACCCTCCAGATCAGGTTCTTGATCCAATTCCACCTATTATTGATAATCATGTCATCAACAAAGACATGATTCTATAAAGTTTTAAAGAAATATTCAGAGAATAGCCCTGAGATCATACTCTTATCTTACAATATATCATGGAAATTAAAAAAGCTAATCAAGTTGAATCTTTTATTCCTTCAAAAAAACCAGTTGTAAATGAAACTATGGAGGAAACTATGTCTTAACAATGTCTTAACAACCCCCTATAGCATCCCAACCTTCTTATGAGGCACCACTAGTTATGGCTAGTAAATATTTGTCTCTTGATGTGGTTGCCCTTATGTAAGAGATAAAATATCTTCAAACCAAGGTGCTACATCTTGAGCAAGGTACCTCTAGACCAACACAAGCCTTAGATTCTTTTACTCTACTTCATACACCATTTGCATGTCATATTACTTCTACACCCTTACCACCAAGTTTTGTTAAACTCAATCTCACTCTATATGATGGCATGGGTGATCTAGAGACATACTTGAGATCTTTTCATGTAGCATGCTTAGACTATGTGCCAAATGACTAGTTACTAACCAAGCTATTTCCACATAGTCTACATGATTATGCTTTATAATGATTATATAGTCTATCAAATCAATTGGTCAATGCATTTGATCCTTTATCTGACATATTCCTAGTGTTAGGAATTAAAATAATTTAAACCAAATTTAAATTACCATAAAATCACATAACCAGATTTTAAATGTGAAAAAAAATTTAATTATGCAATAACATGCATCACAAAAATAATTTCTCAAATCATAGTTAAATGAAAGCATAAATAGAGAGAAAAAAATAGTAATAAAATTATAACACATATCTACCACGATTCACCTAATGTGAGCTACATCCACCAAAAAAGTACTCAATAGAATCTATAAACAAAACAAGATTACAAAGACCTCTCATAGAGATAGAATATCTCCTATAGAAGATATTGGACATATATTATGTTTTACTTTCATCTTCACATACACAATATTATATCTCACAAGATTCTATACCACACCCTATAAATAAACACCTGCACTTTGCAAAAATATCTACACTTTGACTTTGTCTCTCAAAATCTAGACCCTAAAAATAAACACAACATCTAAAGGTCACATCACACCTGTATATATAGAAAATGAAAGAAAATTCACCAAACAAGGAGGACTATGCAATTATTATCCAAGATAAGCATTATCCACCATGTGATAACTCTCCTCCACCTAAGCAAGCTCATCCATAATCCCACTTAAGGAGGAACTTGCCATGTTTATCTCTCCTCTTCCAAAAATCATAATTTCCACAGACATGTGATCACAACCAAGTCCTTGAAATAAGGAAGTCATTCCCTTTTCCAATAAATAACTAACTCCCTAATATCAAGGAATAAACATGAAAATAGGCATATAATAACTAACTCCATAAAACATAGAATACATAAAAATTAGAAATACAAGCTATTCCACTCACATGTGGAGCAAGGTTCCACAAAAGGTGGAGTGGTGAACAATGTTATTCCCAAAAATATATCCCCATGGTCATGTGATACCCCTAAAGGGCTCCACACTCAACAATATTCCACTTAGAAACTTTTCTCTTAAACATAATCTATCACTGCTCTATGACCACTAAGGCAAACCAGATCTTAACATAGTCTCAACTTGTCCAATGTGACCACTGTTGACCAATTTTTTCCCAACAGGCAAAATTTTTGGTCCCCTTCTGCCTCTTGCTATTTTAGGCCATTCCTTCTAATTTTTCATAGGTCTTGTAAAATCTATGGACTCTACAGGAATATTTTCTAAGGATTCAACAGTTCCCTATAGACTTCATGTTTCTATAGACTCAGCTGGTTAGTCTTTTGGTGCAAGGAGGATCAATTCAGAGAATGCTAGGGTTTTTCAAGACTTTTCAAGCTCTTGTCTGACAAATTTGGCCCTAGTTCAAGCCTCAGTTCAATCTTCAAGACCATCACTCCTGGTTCAATCACTGGTTTAATCGACACTTGGTTCACCCATCTACAGTTCAAATGACCTTATTTCAAGCTTTGGTTCATTCAGATGGTTCAGTCATTTGGTTCACCACCTTGGTTCAATCGGCTCGATGTGCAACATTAAACTATTGAACCAATTTAGTTCAATGGGTTGGTTCAATGAGGCACCCCCAAAGTCGAAGATCAGGTTCCCTTGTGAAGGGCATGGAACATTTCAAAGGGATGCTTTGATTTTTGAAATTTTAGTTAAGGCAAAGTCCTAAATTCCTTCAAACTTTTTGTCTGAAGGAATTCCTTTGAACAAAAAGTCTGAAGGAATTTAGGCCGTAGTTTAAAGCAAAGGCTGGGGCAGACTGTCTACAGACAAAAGTCCACGGGAAAATGTTTGTGGACCAAAAGCCTACGAAAACCTGAAAAATAGCCTGAAGAGCATAGCGACCCGTTGAAGGACCCTGAAGGGTAGGTGCCCTTGCAGGGAACTCTCAGCCAAATAAAGGGGCACAAATCAAAGGCCGAAGGGTCATCTTCCCTTTTGGAAGGTGCTAAGAAGGGACTTCAAGTAGAAAAGCCTATGAAGGACCGATGACATTATGTTGGGGGCAATGATGTCCAGAAAGCCATCAACCTTAAGAAATTGAATTAGCCATTGGTTTTCAAAGCGATGACGGCTGCATGAACGTCAAAATTAACACAATGAAATAGTTATTTGTTTCAAACTAAAAGGATGCCAACCATGAAAGGAAGCCCAGAAATGCAACAACCCACTAGAAGATCACCCCTGAGGGCTGAAGGAGCCAGAAGAGACAAGATAGGAAAAAGACAAAGTGCCAGGCATGGAGCAGGCAGATAGTCCAAGTGGTGAAGGGAAGTGCTGATTTGAGAAGTGACTCTAGCAGGTGAAATAGTGGCTGCAAATTGACCATTACAAGACGTGAATGGACAACTATGCAATCCTTTTTCCTCATTTCATATTTATGAGCAGACAAACTACGTAGGTGCCTTCAAGAAGTAGCCTCGGTTAATGAGGAAATAGTGTGGCCATGTCAAAAAAAAGGCCTAAAGTCAAAGCTAGGGTTGACACAGCATTTATTTTTTGGGTAACCTGCTCTTCCCAATGAGGGGACGCAAATAGGCCACTTGTAAAAAGGGGTGCCAAAAGGACTCCTTTCTTCTCCTATATATTGAGGACTTGTCATTTGAGAAAGGTTATCTTCCACATTTGTAAGGCGTAGCCCTGGCAAAATTTCACCTGAATCAATAAACGCATTTTTTACCTCTATCTTGGATAGATATTTTTGTGTGTCTTGAGTGTTAGTTTGTGTTTAGTCATTGTTTCTTGATGCTTTCACAAGTCCAACACCAACATATATGTTGTCTACAAGGCACCATTTCTACAGCTAAAAAGGAGAGCTCTATTTGGAAGTGCAAAATAGAATAAATTACTTACAGTGTGTATTTCACAGCACCTTGGTGAATCTCTATTTTTTGTATTCTTCCATCAAAGCCTCTCTACCAAGTTTCTTGCAATCTGGTCCTTCTGCCAAGTATGAAGTGTATGTATGTATTTGTCTAGTTTTAGTGTGAGGGTGAGAAGGTCAAATTTATTTTGGTGTATCACCTCCTTAGAGTAGTTTGTTTTCCTACAATCTTTCTCCCTTTTCATCCCCCCATTATATATCTATGTGTGTGTGTGTGTGTGTGTGTGTATGTGTGTTAACACTTGTTGGAATGAATATGATACATCAAAGTGAGCTAGACCTTACCTAGAGACTCTCCCCTCCAACTTCGCTAGTCCCATAGGTGAGAGGGGAGTTTCCATAATTGCGTGAAGAAGGCAGGAGCTCAGCCTCCTACCAAGGGTGTAATCTTCTGTGTCAATAGTTTTGGCATGCCTAGTGGGACATAATTTTACAACTCAATAAGGTTTCAAGATTGATGCTGATCCTATTATAGCAAATCAAAAATTTCTAGCATCTGATGACTCCACTGGTAAGAGCTTCAATTTTCCAATCAAGACTAGTTTCTTAACTTTCTATGCCTAAGGTCACCACACGGTCTTCTTTTAAAGGGGTTCCCTTCAATTTTGTTGAGATGCCTTTAAACTTAGAAAAAATAATAAGGTTTGAGAGGACCCATCCTTATTCAACAAGCCACCCTCCCAGACCTATTGTAAGGGATGCATATGTAGTAGAGCTACAGTTACAGCCCATCCCAGCTATGGCATTGCCCTTTACAGCTTTTCATGGTCAGAGCCCCTTGAATCTCCCATGTTATGATCCAATCCTGGGAATAGCCCTAAAAAATGTGCCTTTTTTTGATGGAGAGGGGCCCATTACAGTCGTCGAGCACATTAGGAATATTGCTAACCTCTGCAATATTCACAATGTCATGGAAGAAAATATCGCCATCAGATTGTTGGCATTGTCTCTCAAAGGCAAGGCTCTTGACTGGTACAGGACCTTGCCTGTGAATTTGATCCATTCCTAGAATGAATTGGGTACTCATTTGATAGACCATTTTGGGGAAAAGAGTGATGACCTCTCACTTGCTAAGCAGCTAATGATAATCAAAAGAGCTCCACATGAGTATATGCAGGATTTCAACACGCAGTTTCAAAAGACTTGGGATAGAATCCCCATTCTAGTAAGACTGACTCCCAGCTATGTTTTCTTGTATTATTTAAAATCATTAAACAACAATATTATTCTAATGATACAATCCATGGGAGGGCATATACTGCCTGCTACTTATGATATAGCCATAACAACTAAAAATTGCTTAGTACAGGCTGGAAAAATAGCCCCTAAACCTCACATACCACTTTTCCCAAAAATGCTACCTCTAATTCAGGCTACTATTCCATCCAATGGGCTTCATGAAGTTAAGAGTCTGTTACAGAGCATGTCAAATGAACTTATAGATCTTAAAAGGCAGCAAGCTCAAAGTAACAAACCAAATTAGAGATACCAGCATTATGGTCAAGCCCATAGACCCCCTTTCTAAAACTATAATCAAGGACAGGGTCAACTTACTCAGACCAAGCCATTTCAAGGTTACAATCCAAGCCCCCTTTCATCATCTAAAGTCATGGTGCCTATTTAGAACAACCTGGTATAGGAACAACCAAGTTGTTCGACCATGGGATATGGTTAGGAATAAGATGTTTATACAAATGAGATGATGGGTTATTTTTAGAATGCAGACAATTAGGCAGCCGCTCAACCCCAGGTCTTCGAGCCTCCAATGTAACCCAACACAAGTAGCAGTCAGAGTTAGCCTAACTCTACCCTTATGAACCACCTGGAAGGTGAGTTTTGTGTAATCAATTATGTAGGTGCTACAGATGATCATGTCGACTGTGTTTCAGCCAACACAAGATTCAAGAGAAGATCATTGGGAGAAGCCCAGGCTACCACCCAAGTGGCAGCAGCACCTTCTCCATCACACTCAAATCAAAAGGCCCCAAACTTTAGACAACCATTTATACCTTCAGCCCCTCAGCCTACAACTCAAGTTGGAATTATCCCCAAGGAAAATTTGAAGGGAGGTAGTCCTCAAGTCAATATAGTGGACCAGATGAAGAAGCTACATATGAACATCTCTTTATGGGATTTATTGTCTCTACTAGGACAAAAAGACATGCTACAAAGGGAATTGCATGAGCTCAATTGACAAGCTATCCCCAAAAAGATTGATAATGTCTTGATGATGAATGGATAGCCTTCCACTTCAAGTCAGGTAAAGAAATAAGAGAAAATTCCCCCTTTCTATGTGTCCTTGTTTATAGAGGATTTCTTAGTGCACAAATGCATCATTAATAGTGGGGCTAGTACTTTAGTGATGCCCAAGTGCATAGCTGACAAGATGGGGCAGAAATATGAAGAGATGAATAAGGGAGTCCTACAGCTAGATGGGACACCTACAAAAATAGTTGGAATTTTGAAGGGTTTAAGCTTGACATTGCATGCTTGCCCCACCTTCTCAATTCCCCATGATATAGTGGTAGCATATGTTCCTCTTTATTTCACAATTTGCTTGTCCAGGGACTTCACATCAAAGATAGGTGGCTATTTAGTAGTGAATTGGTCCTATCTAGTTTTTAGAACCAAGTATGGGACCAAGGTAAAGATTGAATCTGAGCCAATCTACAAGGACCATCTAGAACCATATTCACCCAAGGTAGCAAATGTTAGTTACACCATTATTGACCTAGAAGAGTCCCAGATAGACCAATCTCCATCCTCTGCTCTTGAAGGAGTTGTAGACCTACTCTTAGATGAGTGGGGAAATGATAACTTTGAGCATGATCCTTACAAGTTCATAGAGGAGGCAGGCCTTAGAGTCTATTGCATACACAAAGAGGGTGCCTTCATACCAGATATAATGAAGGCAAGCCAAGAAGACCTAGGCCTATGGCAACTGTACTTTGATGGTTCCAAAAGTAGGCTAAGAGCTGGTGGTGATGTTAGTCTCCCCTTTAAAGGAGAGATACTTTTTAGCTTTTTGTTTCCAATTTGCTTGCACAAGCAATGTTGCAGAATACGAGTCCCTTATCCATGGTCTGGAATGGGCAAGAAAAAGAGGGATCAAGGAGTTGCAAGTTTTAGGAGACAATGAGCTAATTTTAAATTAGGTGAAAGGGTAGAATCTGACCAAGAATTCCTTGCTAAAGTCCTACAAGCATAGGGTCTGGGACTTGGTGGAAGATTTCCTTACTTTCAATATCGCCTCCATTCTCAAAGAGCAGAACAAATAAGTAGATAAGCTAGCAACAATTGGTGCTCAGTTTGATGTTTCTAGGGAGATAAGTTGAGACTGTGGTTTATGCTACTTGAAGGTGGTAGTTCAGCCCTCCGTCCCTGAAAACATTACAAACTAGCAGGTTTTCAAAAATGACTAGCAAATAGCTTTCTTCCTATAGGAGGAAGTTGAGTTCGCAACACAAAACCAGGCAAAGCTGCAATAGCAATATGGAAACCAGATTGTTAAATTAAAGAACAATAAGCTCCCTAAAGGTTTGGTCACTCTTGAGAGCATCTTCAATGGAGATGACCAATTAAGAAATGACAAGGCATGCATCACAACTAAGGAAGAGAATTATGAAAGGGTTGAGATCTTCAAGGACAAGCTGCTTGCACTTGGAAAAGTCTACATGGTTTAAGAAAGGCAGGCTTTCATTTTTTGTGTTAGGAGTTTGCCGATGTTTTTACATGGGATTACAGTGATTTGAAGGGCTTCGACCCAAGACTCACCCAGCACACTATCAAATTAGAAGAAGGCATCAGGCCAGTCACACAGAAGCAGAGACTTGTCAACCTGATGATTGAGCCTCTCATGTAGAAGGAACTGGGAAAATTGATTGAGTCTAAGATTATATTTCTAATGAAACATTCCTCCTAGCTGGCCAATCTTATTCTTGTTCAAAAGAAGAATGGAGAGATTAGGCTATGTGTCAATTTTAGAGACCTTAATAAAGTCTCTTTAAAAGACCACTACCCCCTCCCAAGCATGGAGCGGATCCTTCAGAAGGTAACAAGCAACAAATGTTTCTCCCTCTTGGATGGATATTCAGGGTATAATTAGATTTTTGTGCAAGGCTGTGACCAACACAAAATAGCCGTCACTACTAAATGGGGAATGTTTGCCTACAAGAAGATGCCATTCAGGCTGGCTAATGCTGGTGCTACCTTTCAGCGAGCCATGGACATGGATTTTGGAGGCTTGATAAATAATAATGTGAAAGTATACCTCAACAATGTGATGGTGATCTCCAAGGAAGCGGGCCAACACATGAAACACCTCAGGCAGATTTTTGAAAGGTGTAGGGAGTTTGGCATCTCTGTTAACCTGAAGAAATGCATGTTTGTTGTTCATGAGGGGAAACTCCTTGGCCACATCGTGTCCAGGGAAGGCTTATCCACTGACCCTAAGAGAGTTCATTCTATCTTGGAGATGTCCCTACCTAAGCACAAGAAAGGCCTACAGAGCTTCTTTGGTAGGATAAATTTTATTTAGAGATTCATTCTGAATTTCACAGAGATAGTCAAGCCACTGACCTCTATGCTAAGGAAGGGTGAGGAGTTCAAGTGGACAACACAAAGGAAGGACAGCTTTGAAGCCATCAAGTAGGCCATAACCTAGGCTCCTACTTTGATTAGCCTTGAATTCAACAAAGACTTCAACCTCTAAAATTTTAGCAATGAAGAGGTGATCTCTGCCATACTTACCCAAGCAAATGGTGATGACCTCGAGCAACCACTTGCTTTTTTTAGCTAGGGGCTAGAGGATTTTGAAGTTAGATACACATATGTAGAGAAGCAAGTCCTAGCAATAGTGTAGAGCCTAAAGAAATTCAGGCATATGTTGTTTAATAGTAGGATTCACCTTATGGTTCCACATCCTGGCATCAAGGATTTCCTGATCAATCGAGACCTAAATGAGAAGAGAGCGGGGTGGATCACCAAGGTGATGGAGTATGACGTAGACATAAAGATCACCAAGCTGGTGAGGGGAAGAGGCATGTGTGAGCACCTTGCTACAAACTTCAAGCAGAAAGGGGAAGACAGCTTACTAATTCATGATGCAACTAAAGTAGAAGAACCAACTGTCATAAAGGATTGGACATCGAACTTGAGGCATTTTTTCTCACTGGTGAGTGCTCGTAGAGTCTTGATAAGACCAAAAGAAGGTACTTTAGGCTCTAGTCTCTCCCTTATGTTTTGGTTGATGGAGTATTATTTAGGAAGGATCTCTTTGGGGTCCTAAGATGCATCAACCCAAACTAGGCTGATAAGGTACTGTCTAAGTTCCATGATGGGCCAGCAGGTGGTCATTTCACTCCTAGAGCTACTACAGCAAAGATAATGAGAGCTAGCTATTTTTGGCATACTCTTTTTAGGGACACCCATGCCTGGGTAAGAAAGTGCCAAAATTGTGCAATTTTTGATGGGAAACAATGATTGGCTGCCATGCCTCTACAGCCCATTCAAGTTGAACAACCATTCATGCAGTGGGGCTTGGATTTCATAGGGATGATCAGTCCTCCCTCTAGTGCTAGACACAAGTGGGTCCTGACCACCCTGGACTATTTCACAAGGTGGGTAGAGGCTATTTCTTTGAAGGAGGCAAATGAAAGTGTGGTCTTGGAGTTTTATGAGGACTTGGTGACAAGATTCGGGGTCTCGGCCACCATAATCTTAGATAACGCCTTGGCTTTTTTGGGAACCAAAACAAGTAAATGGGCACTAAGGTATGGTATATATCTCAGCACTTCATCCAATTATTACCCATAGGGGAATGGGCTGGCTAAGTCCACTAACAAAAATTTGATCAGGATCATCAAGAGGACCATGGAAGAAAATCAGAGGACTTGGCATGCCAAGCTGAAAACAGCTCTGTGGGCCAATCAAATCACTCCAAAGAGAGCAATTAGAAATTATCCATATATGCTTGTGTATGGAAGGGAAGCAAGGCTTCCCATCTCACTTGAATTTCTAGCATTGGATCTCACTCGCCAGCTACAATTAGAAGAAGGAAGTAGCATGGAGGTCAGGTTGTGCGAGCTGATGGAGCTCCAAGAGACAAGAGACCAGGCTATGGCTTTTATGACCAGCCGCCAACAGTAAACAAAGAGACACTTCAACAAGAAATCTTCATCAAAAGATTTATTTGAAGGAGACATTGTCTTGAAATGGGATGAAGACCGAGCTAAGCCTGGAAAGCATGAAAAATTTGATGCCCTATGGAGTGGCCCATACATAATCACTTAGTGCAATCAGCATAATGCATTCCAACTCTCCAGGTTGGATGGTGAAGAACTGCATATCCTAGTTAATGGGATACATCTGAAGCACTACCATTGAGTCTCCTTTTACTTGTATATATTTTCCCTTGTTTTCTTTCCCTATTTTCCCTAAGTGTTGTTGCATAAGTAGTAGTTTTCTTAGCCTTGTGTGTGTTTTCATTTCCTTGGAGGTAAAGCTGCATGACTGGTTCTAAGTTTTATCAGAGCTATTATTTTTTTTTAGTTAGTTACCATCTGACTCTGGGCCCAATTGACTACAAGGCAACTGATCTCTAAGCATAACAGGCATGCTTCCCCTGGGAGTCACCAATTTGTTGACCAATTTTTGTCCAACAGGCAAAATTTTTGGTCCCCTTCTGCCTCTTGCTATTTTAGGCCATTCTTTCTAATTTTGCACAGGTCCTATAAAATCTATGGACTTTGTAGGAATATTTTCTAAGGATTCAAAAGTTCCCTATAGACTTCATGTTTCTACAGACTCAGTTGGTTAGTCTTTTTTTGCAAGGAGGATCAGTTTAGAGAATGCTGGGGTTTTTCAAGATTTTTCAGGCTCTTATCTAACAAATTTTGCCCTGGTTCAAGCCTCAGTTCAATCTTCAAGACCATCAATCTTGGTTTAATTACTGGTTCAATCAGAACTTGGTTCACCCATCTATAGTTCAAATGGCCTTATTTCAAGCTTTGGTTTATTCGAATGATTCAGTCATTTAGTTCACCGCCTTGGTTCAATCGGCTCAGTGCACAATGTTGAACCGTTGAACCAATTTAGTTTAATGAGGCACCCCCAAAGTCAAAGAGCAGGTGCCCTTCAAAAGGGCATGGAACATTTAAAAGGGATGCTTTGATTTTTGGAATTTTGGTTAAGGCAAAGTCCCGAATTCCTTCAGAATTTTTGTCTGAAGGAATTCCTTCAAACAAAAAGTCTAAAGGAATTTGGGCTACATTTCAAATCAAAGGCTGGGGTAGACTATCTATGGACAAAAGTCCACAGGAAAATGTCTATGGACCAAAAGCCCGCAAAAACTCAAGAAACAGCCTGGGGAGCATAGTGACCCGCCGAAGGACCCCAAAGGGCAGGTGCCCTTACAGGGAACTCTCAGCCAAATAAAGGGGCACAAAGCAAAGGTTGAAGGGTCACCTTCCCTTCAGGAAGGTGCTAAGAAGGGACTTCAAGCAGAAAATCCCACAAAGGACCGATGACATTTTGCCAGGGGCAGTGACGTCCAAAAATCCATCAACCTTAAGAAAGTGAATTAGTCATTGGTTTTCAAAGCGATGACGACCGCGTGAATGTCAAAATTAACACAATGAAATAGCCATTTGTTTTCAAACTAAAAGGATGCCAACCATGAAAGGAAGCCCAAAAATGCAGCAACCCGCTAGAAGATCACCCCTGAGGGCCAAAGGAGCCAGAAGAGACAAGATAGGAAAAAGACAAAGTGTCAGGCATGGAGCAGACAGATAGTCCAAGTGGCGAAGGGAAGCACTGATTTGAGAAGTGACTCTAGCAAGTGAAATAATGGCTAGAAATTGACCATTACAAGATGTGAATGGCCAACCATGTGATAATTTTTCCTTATTTCATATTTATGAGTAGACAAACTGCATAGGTGCCTTCAAGAAGCAGCTTTGATTAATGAGGAAACATCGTGGCCATGTCAAAAAAAAGTCCTGAAGTCAAAGCCAAGGTCGACACAACATTTATTTTTTGGGCAGCTTGCTCTTCCCAATGAGGGGATGAAAATAGGCCACTTGTAAAAAGGGGTACCAAAAGGCCTCCTTTCTTCTCCTATATATTGAGGACTTATCATTTGAGAAAGGTTATCTTCCACATTTGTAAGGTGTAGCCCTAGCAAAATTTCACCTAAATCAATAAACGCATTTTTTACCTCTATCTTGGATAGATATTTCTATGTATGTCTTGAGTGTTAGTTTGTGTTTAGTCATTGTTTCTTGATGCTTTCATAGGTCCAACACCAACATATCTATTGTCTATAAGGTGTCATTTCTATAGCTGACAAGGAGAGCTCTATTTGGAAGTGCAAAACAAAAGAAATTACTTACAATGTGCATTTCACAGTACCTTGGTGAATCTCTATTTTTTGTATTCTTCCATCAAAGCCTCCCTACCAAGTTTCTTACAGTCTGGTCCTTCTGCCAAGTATGAAGTGTATGTATGTATTTGTCTGGTTTTAGTGTGAGGGTGAGAAGGTAAAATTTATTTTGGTGCATCACCTCCTTAGAGTAGTTTGTTTTCCTGCAATATTTCTCCCTTTTCATCCCCCCATTATATATCTATATATATATATATATGTATGTTAGCACTTGATAGAACAAATATGATGCATATAAGGGAGCTAGCCCTTACTTAGAGACTCTCCCCTCTAGCTTCGCCAGTCCCATAAGCGAGAGGGGAGTTTCCATAGTTGCATGAAGAAGGTAGGAGCTCGGCCTCCTGCCAAGGGTGCAATCTTCTGCATCAACAACCACCTTGGTCATCATATCCATAAGATTATGGTTAGTATGAATCTTCTCCAGATTCACTAAGTTTTCCTCCAAAGCTATCCTGATGAAGTGATAACATAACTAAATGTGTTTCATCCTCAAGTGGAAAGCAAAGTTATTTTCTAAATGAATAACACTTTGATTATCACTGTGTAGTCTCCCAACTTCTTGCTCATGCCTTAACTCTTGAAATAACTCCTATAACCAAATCATATCCTTGTTAACCTCTATGGTAATAACATACTTTATCTCTATGGTTGACAAAGCCATAACCTTTTGTATCCTAGAAATCCAACTAACAATTGTATATCCAATAGTAAATATATAACCTATCATACTTCTCCTACTATCAATATCCCCTACCATAACTGAGTCCACATAACCATGCAAAGTGGTATCATATCCACCATAACATAATGAAAAATCTATGGCTCCTCTTAAATACTAAATAATCTATTTGACTACTTGGCAATGCTCATAACTGGGTTCACTCATATACCTACTCACAACTCTCACTACTTGGGTAATATCCAACCTAGTACAAACCATGGCATACATCAAGCTACCAACTATCGATGAGTAAGGTACCTTGGACATCTTAATATTTTTAGATTCCATCTTAGGATACTACTCCTTTGATAATATAAAGTGGCTTACCAAAGGAGTACCAATAAATTTAGCATCCAACATTCTAAACCTTTCCAAGACTTTCTTCACATACTCTGATTGGGATAAGATCAGCTTCCTCTCTTTCCTATCATGAGTAATCCTCATACTAAGGATTTACTTTGCAGCACCCAAATCCTTCTTTAAAAAGGAGTCACTAAGTTGTTTCTTGAGCATATGAATATGTTATATGTTATTTCTTTCAAATAACATGTCATCCACATACAAGCATAAAATAATAAAAGAACCATCATCAAAAAATTTGATTTACATGCAATGGTCAGAATTACACCTTTGATATTCTTGTTCTAACATAAAACAATCAAATTTATTATACCATTGTCATGGATCTTGTTTCAGGCCATACAAGCTCTTCTTTAGTCTACACACAAAGATCTCCTTCCCTTTGACCTCATATTCCTATGGTTGCTTCATATATAACTCTTCATCCAAATCACCATGAAAAAATGTATTTTTCACATCTAATTGTTCTAAGTGCAAATCCTTAACTAAAACTAAACCAAGAATAGTCCTAATAGAAGTCATTTTTACAATAAGAGAAAAAATCTCATCAAAATCAATACATAATTTTTGTCCAAATGCCTTGACCACCATCCTAGCCTTATAACTTTTTCTCCCTTCATCTTCTTCTTTTATTCTAGAGATCCAATTGTTTGGAAATGCACTCTTGCCCTTGGGTAGCCTTGCCAAATCCCACATTTGGTTCTCCATGAGAGATCTATGATCTTCATCCATGGCTTGATCCCACTACATCCTAGCATTTATATGCATTTATTCTTCATAACACTATGGTTATCTATTGTCAATGAGTAATAAATAATTCAAAGGAGAAAAACATTTAGGTATTCTTCTTACCTAGAAAAATTTCTTACTATAGGAGTTTGGGGTCCTTATGGAGAAGGTTCCTAAACTGATTCATTGGATACTTTGCCATCCATAATGTCATCCAATACTATGTACTCTTTTTGTTCCTATTATTATTCCTATTATTGTTCTTGTTCCTATTATTATTCCCACAACTAATGCTTATACATGACTTTTTCATTAAAGACTACATCTCTAGACTGAAATATTTTCTTATCTTTAATGCTCCATAAATGGAAACCAAATTAATCATCACCATATCTAAAAAATGTGTATTTATCTAATTTTACCTCTAACTCAGTCCTATCCTCTTTCTTAATAAGAGAAAAACCCTCACATCTAAAGACTCTAAGAAAATAATAATCAACATTCTTATCAGACCAAGCTTGTTCAAGAATGCCTCCATCCAAAGGCATTAAAGGTCCTCTATTAATCAGATATATTGTCATGCTAACTATTTTTACCTAAAATTATAAAAGCAACCCTACATGTAGCCTCATATCCTTAGCATGTTCCATTATTATTCTATTCATCCTTTTAGATACCTCATTCTACTGTCAAGTTCATGAAACCATATTTTTCCTATGGATTCCATTGTTAAACCAATAATCAAATAAATAATTACTCAAATACTCACATCCATTATCTAATCTGAGACATTTCAACTTGAGACCTATTTCATTCTCAACCAAGGCTTTCCATTTCTTAAAAGTGTCAAATACATCATATTTTTTTTTAATGCAATAAACTTAAACTTTTCTAGTTGCATCATCAATAAAAGTGACATAATAATTGGAACCACCAATGGAAGATACCTAAGTTAGTCCCCATACATCTGAATATACCAACTCTAATTTGTGCTCTTTTTTTGTGGGTCCAACGTTTAGGAACTTAACCCATATCTATTTCTTATACACACAATTCTCAAAAAAGTCTAAATCCATGTCTTTTAATCTAGATAACTTGTATTTTAATATCTCCATGCCCTTATGGCTCATATGACAGAGCCTGTAGTGCCACATAGTTGCATTTTCATCTATAGAAACTAAAATCACAAGAATCAACACTACTATTCAAATATAAAGTACCAATTTTATTACCTCTTGAAATCATAAGAGTACCTTTTATAACTTTCCAAGAATATATAATAAATATTACCAAACATCCCTCACTACCTAATTACCCCATTGAAACCAATTTCATCTCAACATAGGCACATTTCTAACATCCTTAAGTAGCCATGTGTTCCCATTCTACATTTTAACTTGAACAAAACCTTTCCCTAATATCTCACATGGTTCATCATCACCAAGATAAATATGTCCTAAATTCTCTTGAACATAATTAGTAAAATAATGCCTATGTGGGGTGGCATGAAAATAAGCCCTTAAATCTAATACGCGAGACTCAATAAAATTATCCATAGAAATAATTAAGGCATCTTAACATGATTTACTTGATGTCACATTTACCTCATTCATTTCATCCTTGTTGGCATTCTTATCCCAAAGTGACCAAAAATCCTTCTTTGAGTGTCCACTCTTCCCACAATACCAGCATATCATCTTGGATCTAGATTTAGACTTGGATCTACCCTTTGAATTTCCATGGTTTCCTTTGCTCTTGTCCTTTCACCTCACTCTAGTATCAATATACAAATCATTACCTAAAGATAATTTACCAGTGATTTTTCTTCACATCTCCTTGCTAATAATCACACCTATAACATCCTCATAAATTAAGCTTCTCTTGGTAGGGACTACATTACTCATAGCCATAACCAAACTATCCCACCCATAAAAAAAAGAACACAAAAAAATCAAATATTTAATTTCATCATCAAACTTAATTCCAACAAAATTGAGCATACTTAAAACCATATTAAATCATTTAAATGACTAGTAATAGAATTATTCTCAGACATTTTCATATTAAACAATCTTTTCATAAGAATTTTTTTGAGGTTGAGGGTTTCTCATACAACTTCTCAAGTTTATCCATGAGATCATTTGTAGTTTTCTCATTATAAATCTTAAATGAAACATAAGATGAAAGGGATAACCATATGACTCCCAATGCCTTCTTATTAAGTAATGACCAATTTGCATCACTCATACTTACAGATTATTCTACTATCCACTCCAAGGGGAGATGAAGCTCCTTATAATATAGGTAATCTTCCATATACATTTTACATAAACCAAAATTCTTACCATCAAACTTCTAAACTCTAAATCTAATCTCTTCTCCTATATCTCCCACTCAAGCTAATAAACTTCATATGATTTACCACTTCAGCAAAAACACCACCAAAGCTCTGATATCAGTTATTAGGAATTAAAAGAATTTAAACCATATTTAAGTCACCATAAAATCACAACCAAATTTTAAATATGAAATCAGATTTAATTATACACTAACATGCGTCATAAAAACAATTCATCAAATTGTAGTTAAATGAAAGCATATATGGAGAGAACAAAATATCAATAAAACCATAACACATATATATCATGGTTCACCCAATGTGGGATACATCTACCAAGAAATTCCTCAATAAAATCTATTAAAAAAAATAAGATTACAAAGACCTCTCACAGAGATAGAATATCTCCTATAGAAAATACTACACATATGTTATGTTACACTTTCACTTGCACTTTCATAATACTATATCTCACAAGCTGTTATACCACACCTTGTAAATAAACATCTACACTTTGTAAAAATATTTACATTATGACTCTGTCTCTCAAAAGCCACACCCTGAAAATAAACACATCAACTTCTAAAGGTCACATCAAACTTATATGTATATCAAATGAAGGAAAATCCACCAAACAAGGATAATTATGAAATGCTTATCCAAGATAAGCATTATCCACCATGTGATAACTCTCCTCCACCTAAGCAATCTCATCCATAAGCCCACCTAAGGAGTAACTCACCATTTTTATCTCTCCTCTTCCAAAAATCACATTTTTTAAAGACATGTGATCACAACCAACTCCTTGAAATAAGAAATTCATTCCCTTTTCCAATAAACAACTAACTCCTTAAGATAAAGGAAGTCAACATGAAAAATAGGCATCTAACAACTAACTCCATAAAACATGGAATATATAGAAATTATAAATACAAAGAATATTCCACTCACATATGGAGAAAGGTTCCACAAAAGGTGGAGTGGGTAAAAATGCACTCCCCACATTTGTGGAGCTTTTTAGACCCCAAAAATATATCCCCATGATCATGTGATAGTCCCAAAGGGCTCCACACTCAACACCTAGCTCACTTCAACATTAACATAGGTGAAAAGGTTTCTTATGCCCAAATTTCATACTAGAAACAAATGTCAAATCAAAATCTCATAGATTATGTTCTTTGATATAAGACTATCTTGGCTAAAATGACTAACCCCATGGCTAATCAAAAATTATAAGATCTCTTCAAATAGACTCTTCTACCAGCTTTGCATGAGTCAATAATGTTCAAAAGGTTCTCTTCCTTCACTAAGTTATGTCATACACTAAAATAAAGGGAAGTCAAAGTAATTTCAATGGGAAAACTCAATTACACAAGCATATCAAAAATAATAAACAAGAGTAATAATAAAGTACTATATAAAGTAGAGGTTAATGATAGCAAAATTCAAAATCAACATATTGTTAATGTGGCTTTAGAGCCCCCTCAACAAGTGGTTTTATCAACACCTTCTTAGTGAGCCTTTACCAATCTACCAATATCTCCAACCAGAGTCTTACAATAGCTATTGGAATGTAATATCATATCTCTCCCACCTATTTGGGAAGTTGATCCAACAAAGCCTATTCCATGTGGATATGATTAGGATGCATTTTGAAATTTTCATAGGGCACTAAGACACACAATAAATAGATGCATCATGATAAAACACAAGATATAGGAATTGATAGATGGCAACCTTATTGACATTAGCACTTTAGTTGAGCCTCCTCAAGAAAAGAAAACATAAGACAAGGCTCTAAAAAGTTTCTCAAATCATTTCCCATAGCATTATAAATAGGAGATATGGGATACATCAGGTATTCACCATGCATATCATGCACATCCTTCACCAGCTACATATCAAGCACCTTTAATTGAGTCACATCCTTTGAATAACATGATCGATGTGTATAATTCCAAAGTTCAAGATAGACTTTCCATTTCATTCTCAGAGTAGGAGATAGTTGAGGATGATTTGGATTACCATGCACTCTTTATTAGAGCTTACATTAATCATCATCTCATTCATAAAATTCTCATAGATTATAGATCTATTGTGAACATGTTCATTATGACACTAATGTAGCATTTGGGATATTCAAAGAAGGATATTACCCTAATAGACATAGTTATCAGTGGATTCAGTGGGCACATACAGAGTTCATTAGGTGAGATTATACTTCCTCTACACATTAGTCTAACACACGTGGCCACACCATTTACTATAGTTCCTAGTGTAGGAGTTTTTTATATGTTTTTTGGTCGACCATAGATTCAGAAATTCCATGCATTACCTTCTATAGTTCACAGACACATGAAATTCATTCATGTTAATCAGGTTGTTATAGTTATTGGAGTTCTATATGTGTTACCACTCCCCACTTCAAAGCCATATACTACTCTATAGTTACTAGTTTTAGCTTTTCCACCAGTTATAGTTCTTCCTCTAATTTAGATTTAGACATAGTTGAGGCCTTCCTCACTATCACTAAGAGTTCATACACTTCCATGGAGGCCTCTTTTAGATCAACCATAATTTCAATATTCTGGATAGTTTTTAACTAATTTTTTCACACCTAGGGCAGTATCATTGAGGTCTCATACCTATATACACAAAGCACATGTTTATAGAACTTATTTTAATACCAGTTGGATCCCTAAGAGCCCAATAGTTGCATCTACTACTCAAAATTATAAGGGAACCCCATAGTTTCCACTATAGGCATTTTAGATAATTTAGAGCATATATAGCTTTTAGATCCATAGTCTTAGCCTTTACATCATGCTTCACAATCACGCATGATCCCTCTCCTTGATATAGGATACTATGATAAGGAGTCTCTTATGAGACTAATTGGTTAGTGTCATATCTTATTAGTCTTTATTGTATATAGTCTCCTTATGATTGATTGTACATATCTTATTTACAAATTCTAAAAACATTAAAATATATAAAAAAATCCAAAAACATTCAAATAAATCAAAAACATAAAAAAAAAATTCAATTATATACATTATCCATGTTTTACATTTCTACTACCATGTTAGACTTACATTTTGCAATTTTATGTTATTATATGTTGATTTATCTACATTATCATGCTTCACTTGATCTTCTTTGAATGTGTGTAGTGACTCCTAGATCCTTGATTGTTTCACTCTACCCATTGAGGGGACATCCTATTTCTACATTCGAGACATACATCGATATATCTACCCACTAGAGGTATCTTCTACATGATTAAACCATTCAGGTTATGTCATTCCTACACCACACACTATATTTATCATGTTGATGTACATTACTTACTAGCTTACATAGATTTCTCTATTGACATTCACTAGTATATATCACTTGTGTATTTCTTATCATATACTTGGTCTTGTACTCCATGTCTTGTAGACTTTCACTTCTTTATTTGAATAGGTAGATGAAATTATATTTATAGAATTTACATTCTTTCCTTTCTTCCTTTGCATATCTAGATGTGATTTCATTTATTAGTTCCTATTTTGTCTCTTGTGTGTACCTTATGACATTTACCAATGTTCTTTGCTTATACTCTTCTATGTGCTTGTGGCCCTTGTGCCAACCTTGCTTGTTTTTAATTTTATGTGTATGTGGAATTTTAACATGTCTTGTATGCTTGCTTTCCTAGTTTGAGTGACATATACCCATGTCCCTTATTTTATTTGCCCCTTGGACACTCTTGTATGCTTATTGATTCTTGTCTTGTGTGCTTATTCCTTGTTTGCTTCTCAACTATTTATAATGCCATGATCTACATCATGCATTATCTTGCTTTCTTGGATGTCATGATGGAAAACATGATCCATCCCTCCTTGATAACTAAAAACTAACATTTATAGTTTCAATTTAATATATTTCACATGCTATTACATTATTACATCTATCTAGGCATACCCCTATTGATATAACAATCTCCAATACAAATTATGCTATATCTTGAGACATGTTTTTTATTATCATTGCTATATCATGTATTTAATATCATAACACACTTGAAAGGCTCCTTATTTTGAGGGAATTCATTACAAGTTCTTCATTCCTATGCTCAAAATAAAGGGCAATAATTAGCATTTTTATCACAAAGATCAAATCCCTCTATCGATCAAAAATTAGTTTTCAAAACACTCAAACAACAACTAGAATTCAAAATAGGAAGAATAGACCAAAAAAAAGGTGATAAATATAAAATACTCATCAAAAACAATAAAATACAAGAGTGCTAGACTTGGAATATAGATTTGGACACCAAGTGTCCTATTTTGTTTCTCCTATCTAAATAGTAAAAAACCCAAATTTTTCAAAAATAGGTAGAAAGGTAAGTTTAGTTACAATTTTATCAATAATAGTTTAGTTCAGATTAGGTAGTTATAGTATAGTTTTTTCTTAGAGAATTTAGACATAGGGGGCATCATGTGTAGCATGATGGCTCTCACTTCCAATTTTAGATTAGGTAGTTGGTATAACTGCTAGATCATAATCCATGTTACAAACACTAGTTATTAGGGGCAATGTGCACAATATATTTGACTTCATTTCTTTTTAAGTTTAGTACATTACCTAGGTATTCTGAGTAGTTACATTCTTTATTCTATATACATGTGGTTGGAATCATTCTTGAGTGGCTTCCACATAAACTTAGTTCTCACTTTTTTAATGGCTTTCATACAAGCCTAATCTCTACCTCTCAAAGTGGCCAAGATTGGCCTAGTTTCTAGTACATATTTGGCTATCCATGCCACCTTATCATATTACAAAACTTTCATGGGCTTTAAGATCCATCTCATATGACACACATTCATATTGATATCAGTTTATATCTTTACTTAGTAGGCAATGATAGATCCAAAAGACTATCAAGCCTTTTTATTCTTGAACCACTTATTTAAGGGGATTGATCATATAGTCTAAACATTGATTATCACATACAATATTAGATAGCTTCACTTAGTGGATGATGGTGGAGCCAAAGGGCTATCCTTTGTATTCTTGATCCACTCTCAAATAATTGAGCACTCATCTCCATTCATGATATTAGTTTTGGTACATCATATACCCATCATCACTCAACATCACTCATCATCACAATAGGTTTTAAATTGGTTTGCATACTCAATGAGGTGTATTCATTCCTTTCTCTTCTTCTCTCTTTTTCCCAATTTTTATATGTTCTTATTTTATACATAGCATATCTAGTAAGAACTGATATACTCTCTATTTTTTTTATATATTTGAAATTTATGATGTGTTCTCTCTATGTACACTTAGCATCACACATCTTCATGGGTTTCACCCTTACAGGTAAGTTCAAGTGTGCTTTTTATTTTTCCTTTATCCTAATATTTTGTTTTGTTGTATCACTAGAATAAAGGGGGGGAGAATGTAGTCATATAAAATGTCCAAATTAGTAGTTTGAGTGTGGCTTATGACACCCTATCCAAAAGACATTCTCTTACATGCTCTCGTGACCCTCCTAGACACATTTTTTCTCATTTCTAGTCATTTTTATCCTTTTAAATGATCATTTCAATTTAGATAGACTTTATTTCTCAAGCTAATCCTATCCTCCTAGGTCCCAAGCCTATAGGATAGGAGTGCCATACCTGGACTACAAAACTAGACCCTAAGGTATCTCATTTTTTATGATCCTATCCAATCACATTTTAAACCCAAATGGTCATTTCCATTTTATTTTTATCCTTCATCATGTCACCCTAACATGAATACATTTAACCCATGACCAAATACCCCATATAAAATCCCATTCAAAGTTTATTTACAAAAGGGGGTGACAAAATCTTACAAAGCAAAAAAGAATATAAATAAACCACTAAGGCAAACTTTCCTATTCTCTACATGCAGTCACCCAACATAGCTGCAAATATATTCAAATTCTCAAACCAATCCCTAGCCACCTTAATCACTCTCAATTTGGCATTTTTACATCTGCATTACACTATTGCATAAATCACATCAAGTGGGAGAACTAAATATGGATTGATCCCTCTTTAGAGTATTGGTATGTAGGCAACATGCCCACACAAGGGGTATGGATCACATGTTTAGTGCATCTTACACACACTAACCCCCCTTTCAAGTGATTTAAATCTCATTTATCAAGCATGGTGGAGGGTTAGGGTTTTAATATTAAAATATCTCTATAGTGAGCTCCATCGACATTTAGAATTTGAAATTTCATAGGCAAGCACACATAAGAATAACATAAAGAACCCAAAAAAATTAGGTATCTATGAGTAGTTTGAATAATAACAGCATAAAAATACAACATCATCAGACCCTAGGGTGTCTTGTTTTCGGTGATCCAATCCTTTCATTGAACAAAAGCTAGATTCTAATTTGTGACTCTATCCCAATCCTGCACAGCCAATTTCAAACTCTACAATAGCCATTTCAGCTTATTTTAAGCTAATTTATATTTCTTATAATTTATTACTATTTTTATATAGGTAAAAAAGATAGATAAATTTTAAAAATTAGGACTATAATTACTAAAATATTATTTATTAATTTATTAATCTAGATCCTTAACTAAAATAGGAATAAAAATCCATTATTCCCAAAATAGTTAAATCACCCACCTTAAATATATTTCCTAATAACAATCAAAATAGGCCAACCTTGAAATAGATCCCAACTTTGAATCAATTACCCTTGAACCATGTTGTTCCTAATGAGAACTAAGGATTCTTGTATCATCTTAAAACTAAGTTTAATTTTAATGATCAAAAGGCTTTAGCACCAACCACGGGTGCCAACTAGGTTCATAATTTAGAAATCCCCAAGAGTGATAATGACTCTATTTTAAAGATGTTCCAAAAGCTTAGCATTGATTTCCTTCAGCTACAAAAGTAGGTTAGTCATATTGGTGAAAGATTAGGTAGGAATTTCTCATTCCAAAGATTTAATAGAACCAATAATAAAATTTAGAATGATAGTTTCCATAATAAGAATAATGAACCATCTATTGATAAGAAGAACATGGACATTAATCTTATTGATGTTGCATTAACTGATTACTATAGGGTTCATTATACTACTAAATAGGGTGAAATAGACTACATTGAATTCTTTAAAGATTTTTAAAGCCTCTCAAGAGGAATTGGGTAAATTTGAAGTAGTTCCTAACAAAGATAATGGTGTAGGTACATTAGGATCTAAATTTACTGACCAAGACTTCATGGTAGAGATGTTTGACTTCCCTTTCTAAGAAGATAATGAGCTTGATGATGTTCCTAAAGAAGTTCATACTTTATAGTAGTTCCTAAAGAAGACCTACCCTCTAAGGAATATAGAGTAGAGGTATCCTTTAACTACTTTAACACCTCCAAACAACTTTGACACTCATCTAGACACTATATCAGATAATAACCTAGACCCTCCAAAGGGAAGTACTCCTAAACAAAATACGGATGCTTTTATTTCTTCAAATAAAATTGGGTATAATATTATAAAGGATATGAATAAAATAAAGGCTAACATCACATTACATGAATTGGCATAGATCACGGAGCAAAGGGACCTATTGTTGGAGTGCTTATCGAAGAAACCTAATAAGGTATCCAAAATTGATAATGCAAATTTTGCTATGTACAAGGCTATGATAAAGTCCCCACCTTTTTTTCTTACTATTAGAATGTTTGGTAATAATATACATAGCTATTTTTTGGATTCTAGTGTATCCACCAACAATATGCTAGTAGATATTTGTAAACAACTTAGCTTGACTCCTAACAAATTTGATAGAATTTTTAGTTAGACAAGTTTAGAATCAGGGTAGTTGGGGAATTATTAAATGTTCATATGTAACTAGCCTCTGAACCAAGGTTTCAACAATTTATTGATATCCAAGTTGTTGACATTCCTAATGCTTATGGTTTTTTGTTAAGCATGGAATGGACAAAGGCCCTAAATAGATACATGTTCATTGATTGTTATCATTTATGGCTTCCATGGAAAGGTGTGCTAAATCAAATTAGAGTGGAAAGAGACCAAGGATGAAACATATGATCATAAAATACAATGCTATGAATGAAAATGTGAACATAATTGACTCCAATTTGGGGGGTTTTACTCTTGAAACTGTTAAGGTAAGTGATTCTAAACCTTCTCATATTATTCTTGGGGTATGGAAGATGTATTTTGATGGGGATAGATGTAAGTATAGGTCTAGAGTAGGAGTTGTCCTGACCAACCATGTTGGTAAAGTATACCATGCCTCTTATAGAATTTAATTCCCATGCACTGATAAACTTGAAAATTATGAAGCACTGATCTTAGGTTTGTAATTTTCCATCAAATATAAATTCAAAGAACTATTGGTTCATAGTCATTTATAACTAGTAGTCAATTAGGTAAGGAGTAGATACTAGTGAAAATTATCATACCTCAAGAGGTACAAGTTTAGATTCTAAGATTTATTAGAGTTATTTTATGCTTTTAACATTTTTTCCATCCTTAAGGAGGAGAACAAGGCTGTTGATGAGCTTGCCTTAGCTGTAGCCAATCTTATGCCAAAACATGACTCTCAAAACTTTAGCATTGAATTGGTTTTATGCCCCTATGTCCTAGATAATGTGAAACATCTATAGGTCTTTAATGATGACTAAAATATCCTAGATTTCATGACTAATTCAAGCGTATTTGAGGCACATGTCATAGATGAGGCCAATGAAAATACTCTTAAAGAAGATGACATTGTTAATGGTAAAGTCATTCAACTGAATGACAATAAAATTCCAAAGGGCATAATTTCCATGGAGAGGTTATTTGACTAGGATAAGATGGTTGAGAACACTAAGATTCCCAAAACAAGTGGGAAGGATTACAAGGAAATTGATCTTGGACCCCAAGATCAACCTCAACTAGTTAACATTGGAATGACATATACAATCATCAAAGATAAGAAATCTAAAGACCTGCTAACAAGTTATAAAGATATAATTTCATGGTCTTATGATGACTTGAATATTTTTGATCCAAAAGGCATCACTCATATCATACCCTTGAATAAAGGATGCAAAAATTTTAGACAAAAGCAAAGGCCTATCAACCTTGTTTTTAAATCAAATATTTTTAAATGGTTTAAGAAGTTGTTAAATGCAAAGATTGTATTCGCCATTAGGCATTCTACCTAGGTTACCAATTTAGTTTTAGTTAGGAAAAAGAATGGATAAATCTAGTTTTTCATTTATTTTAAGAACTTTAATAAGTTATTTGAAAAGGATAACTACCCTTTTCCTTCTTTAGATCAAGTTATAAAAAGTGTTTCTAGTTCCCCTATGATGTCTTTTATGGATGGATTTTTAAGGTATAACCAGGTACTAGTGAATCAAGAAGATAGGATGAAGACTTATTTCACTACCAAATGGGGCATGTTCTCATACAAAAGAATGTCATTTAGACTAATCAATGTAGGAGAAACATTCCAAAGAGCCATGGATCATGATTTCCAAGTTTTAGTAGGTAAATACATCATTATATACAAAGATGATCTAATTGTTTTTTCTAAAAATAAGGAGGATCACATCATGCATTTACATCAAGTATTTAAAAGGTGTAGAAGGTATGGTATTTTCTTTAACCCAAAGAAGAGAATATTTTGTGTTACTGAGGGAAAATTACTAGGCCATGTACTTACTAAGGATGAAATCTCTATAGATCCTAAATTAATATAATTTATATCAAAGATAGATACTTCTAATAGTAAGAAAGAGCTAAAATCATTCTTTGGCAAAATTAACTTTGTGAGAAAGTTTATTTTTAGTTTTGTAAAAATCATTAAGCCACTGAATGACATGCTAAAAAAATATGCCAAAATAACTTGGAATGAGAAAACTAAGAATGACTTTAAGGACATTAAGGAGACCATTGGTCTGGATTCAGTCCTAATAAGTCTAGATTTTTCCAAGGATTTTTACCTTTATTCCTTTGCTTTTAACCACACTATTGTTGCAGTATTAACTCAAAAATTTGATGGATGTGACCATTAATTGCCTTCATGAGCACTAATTTTAATAATGTAGAGTTAAATTATTCTTTGATTGATAAACAAACATGTGCATTGGTAAAAGTAATAAATAAATTTAGGCACTACTTTCTTAATAATAAAGTGCATGCCATCCTACCTGACCCTAATACAAAGCTCATTCTAGGTCAGAATAAGATTGGGGAGTGAAGAGGTAAGTGGATGTATGTTCTCTAGGAATATTACATTGAAATGAAAATTGCAAAATTGGTAAGGTACCAAGGTCTGATCCAAATGATTACAAATGTTAACCCCAAGTTTAATGTCATGTAGATTAAACAAGAAAGTTTTTAGTCCAATGACTGGTATGATCTTATAATTCACTTGTTGATTAATGGTGTTTATCCTATAGGACTAACCAAGAAGAAAATGAGGGCTCTAAGCCTCAAATTATCCCATTACCTAATCAATAATGGAGTGTTATACTGAAAGAATTTTGAAGGTGTCTACCTAAGATGCATTTTAAAGTAAGAAGCTACTAAAATAATGAGCATGTTTCATGAGAAGCTAGTAAGTGGGCATCCATCTGGAAGAACCACAACCCAAAAAATTCCAATATCTAGATACTATTTTCCAACCATTATTAGAGATGCTCATAAGCATGTGAGAGAATGACACTCATGCCAAATATTTATCATAAAAGAGCCAAAATATGCAATGCCATTATAACTAGTAATGATTGATAAACCCTTTGCATAATGGGGGTTGGACTTTGTAGGAGTGATCAACCCTAACTCATTATAAGGTCACAAGTATGTTCTAATAGCTACTAAATATTACACCAAGTGGACTAAGGTAGTGGCTACTAAGTAATGCAGAACTGAAGAAGTAATCACTTCTTTATAATAAACTATATGTACCAAGTTTAGGACTTTGATTTCTCTAGTATGTGGAAATGGATCTACTATCACATCTATTAAAATTATATAATGGGCATATGATAATAATATTATTCTCAATTTTTCATCCAATCATTACCCTCAAGGTAATGGAGTATCTGAATATACTAATAAGAACTTGATGAAGGCAATAAATAAGTCTACTATTTATAAACTTAAAACATGGCACAAGCTTCTCAAATATGCCCTTTGGGAAGATAGAGTAAGGATCAAGTGGGCCTAAAAGTCATCACCATTCTTATTGGTGTATGGCCAAGATCCCATCTTCCCTATCACCCTCAAGTTACCAATGTATAAGTTCATGTAGGAATATATAGAAGAAGATCAAGAACTTACAAATTCAAGACTATTGGACATTATCCAAATAGAAGATGTTAGAGAATAGGATTTTTCTAATTTTATTAGACATCAAACCATGGTGAAGAGGTGGTTTGATAAGAGATCAAAATTAAAGGTGTTCAGATAAGGATACTTAGTTCTTCTCTGGGACAAGGCATCTAAGCCTAAGGGAAAACATGGGAAGTTCAAACTTTTGTAGATAGGCCCCTATCAGATTATTGACACACTTAAAAATAACACCTTCAAGATGAAAAACCTACAAGTAGCAGAATTCACATTGCCTGCTAATGGGCAGTATTTCAAGCATTACTTTTATATTATTCCTCCTAGAGTCTTCATGGAGTAAATTTGTAAGAATAGTTAGAATTAGTGTAGATAGTTTTAGGTTTGTTCCCCTTATTCTCTTTCCTTATTATCCCTTGTTTATACATATGCTTCTATATATTTGTTTTCTTTTCTTTACTTTCATGATTGCTTTATTTTTTGTTCTATGTTGTTTTCTTCTCTGCTTGGTCCCCTACTTATAATAAGCCCTTTTGGGAAGCCCTCAGCTCAAATTTTATTTAAATAACTTTGAAACTCCACTAGTTTAGAAATGTAGGTATGTATCTTGGGCAAATGTTGATCATGGATTTGGAATATAAGCTTATGTTATAGTTTTAAGAAACTATTAAGGGTTGGTAGATAGGTAAATTATTATATGAAAATTTAAGAATTATTTTTATCTAAATTTGGTTTCAAGAAGAATTACATATGTGGGAGGAAGGCTTGAATTATTAAGGCATAGTCATGTTTTTACTTAATAAATATCCTTTCCTAGGACAAAGGTTACCCATAGGTGATTATCTGAAGATCAAATATTTGACCAAATCCCTAAACCTAGCTAAATTGGTTCTCAACCTTTGTTAAAAGGCCTAAAAGATCTAAAACTATAAAATAAGAGATTATTGATAAATTAAAATTATTTCAAACAAATGTGATTCTAGTAATATCCATCAAGGCTATGGATTCCTGGATGGAAGTGGAATAAGGTCGTGAGTGGAGCCAAAATCATCTTTGTCAGGGTTATGGACATCTAGCTATCAACAGAGCAATTCTGAAGCCTATCCTAAGCTAAATCATGGTTCTTAATGAATATCCAAACATGATACAAGTCAATGTTAATTGCTAAAGGCATGAAACCTAGGATCTTTCCCCTAAATCCCATGGTAAATAGTAAGCAAAATCAAACCACACACACAACATGGCTAGGTTTTGATGATTGATCCTAATTCCATAAATGCAAGGTTTATTTCAACCATCCACTGATCTTGATGGTACCAATCAAGTATAAAAAGTAATCTAATTATTTTTTTAAAACAAAGTCTTTGAATTATAAAATATAATTATGTTTCCCCCAGAAGTTTCCATTTATTAAGGTCAACATACCCCCTATTTCTAAAAATTGAGGACCCATGTGTTAAATTATGCAATTGGTATTTTAAAAATAAAATTCACTTAATCAAAATGTATTTGGAATGTTTTTCACATTATTTGCATTAAAAGATCATCCACCCCTTGGTTTGATTGTTCTTCTTTATTTATGGTTTTGCTTTAGCTTTGCCTAATATTGTTAACAATGGATTTCTATGTTTTAGATCACAAGTTTAATGGAGATCTCCTTAATGAGATCATACTTGGGTTTCATAATTCTATCTCAATTTGACCTTTTATTATCCTTTGATATATTAAAATTTAAGTTGAATCCATGTTTAATCTTCTTAAAACCCTCATTTAAAAACCCTAGCATAGGATTCTTTTAGACCTAAATTCAGAAATGGTAGGAACAATTTTAACAAGAACATTCTAAATAGTCCATGGATTTAAACCTAATATATATATTAAGGATTGGTCATGTTTTTCAACATGACCTAGCCTTAATATAAAATTTATGTATTTGGTCCCTTTAACACCCTGAACTCTTTATCCCCTTTTATTTTGACATACTCTAAAATTAATGTCTATAGGGTCCTTTTTATTAAACTCCTAGCTTGGTCTAACTTTAACTACACAGAGCTTAGTCTATAATATTAGTCCTAAGGCCCTATTCACATTTATTAACCTAAATGAGACATTATTCCTAAGATTTTATCCTAAATCTTATTTTCCTTGAGCCCTAACTTAAGTCACGTGCTTGTCTGTAAGATCTATGGCCCATGTGCATTCAGGTGGAAATGATTGAATGGTGTGAGATATACCTAATGAGTCCAAAGTTTTATCCTTTGGGAACCAATTAGAGCCAACTAATCAGATCATGATCAATGGTTCATGCTTGATCAGAAGAAGCCAATCGAATGATGTGTAATAAGTAAAAATTTCCAAGGGCTTACTATTTTTTTGTAGGATTTAAATTTGATGTTCTCATGCCTATCATTTGACATCCATGAGGACATCATTACATCCATAAAGTCATCAAATTTAAACCCTAATGATATATTGCCATATCTTAATTTTGATGTTTGTGTAAATTTCATTGATGTCTACAAGGTTATCATTGACATCTACAAGATCATCAAAATTTAAACTCATGGACCAATCCCACTTAGATAAATGAACATGTTGTTTCCTTAATCATACTTGGAAGTCTTATACTTAAATATTAAGATTGGTTTTAGGATTATTTGGAAGCTATGTTTTAGCTTAAAATTTGAATATTCATGGGGTAAAATTATAATTACCACATTCTTAGATTGAATATTATCATAAGGTTTAATAGTGTTTTTAACATTAAACTAAACCTTAGTTCAAATCCTTTTTGCTTAGTCTACATTTATACCCCACATAGTCTTGTGAAAAGTTTTATAAGCTAGGAGAGGCTTGGAAAAATGTGAGGCCCTATGGTATGAAGCCTAGATTAAATTATTTGTCCCATGTTTTGCCTCATATTTCTCAATGTAATAAAACCTTAGGTCAAAAACCTTAATTTAAGTCCTTTTTACATTGGTTCCTCTTTTGTTATGATCTAAACTTAGCCTAAATACTTTATCCTAAGGTATATTTCATGTTTGTTAACATGAAACAAAACCTTATTATTTAACCTAAGTTCTTTATTTGGTCCTAGACTAAATTAAAGTTTGTGCATCGCTCCAGGATCGACAGCTCACACATAGTTAGACCAACATGATCAAACATAGCAAGACCAATATGGATCACTTAGTAAGAGCCTTGAAGGCTCATGGAGCCATCATGTGGCATATGTGCATTCATCATGAAACTAACAAAGATGTCGAGCTCAAAAGGCCCATGGGATTACCAAGTGGCATAATCATGGGGCCTAATACAAAGGGTAATCATAGTGTGAAACTAACAAGATAGAGATTAATGATGCACATTGATCTGATTGAGATCAAAGATAAATTTTAAAAAGGTAATGGTCAAGTTTCAAATAATTTATGAACCAAATGGCATGAAAAGGCCAATTGGATGCCACAGAGCTACCACATTGATGCCATCTAAATAAAATTAGCCAAAACCCAATATTTTATGGGATCAAAAAGGAAAATGTATAAATGTATAAGTCTTAATCAAATCTTGGTACCAAATTCATCTAAGTGCTAATAGATGTTCCCATTAAAGCTAAAAAAGATATATAAAAAGCCCTAACATCTAAAGAATCCCTAATCTAATCCTTGTTTGATTATATCCAAGCTAAGAAGAGTCCAAATTACCATCTAAACAAGTGAAACTTAGCCTTGAGGATTGATTATAGACCATCAGTGAGTAACTTATAGACTCACAACCATGGAAACATGAAAGCAACAAAATATAGAAGACACAAAGTTGTAATTAACTTTAAACATGGATGGAAAAATCTTTCAAGACACTATATTAGATGTGGTAGCATTGAATATTAGGGACAATAATTAGTCTAGGATCTTCTAGGAAATTAAAGAGTTACAAGAAATCACCAAGGAGGATGAAAATAATTCCATAGTCTGCCAGAGGTACTATGACATAGTCTCTATCCAAATGACTAGTCTACACCATGTGACAGTGAAACATGAGGTAATTCATTATATCAATGTTACTGCTCCTATTTTTAAGTATTATAGAATTGATCAAGATATGATAATCCATAAACATAATTTTAATAAATTTTCTTAGATTTCCCCCATAGCTTGAAAGTTACTAAAAATTTCCCATCCCTTATGTAGATTTTCCCACAATTAAGTAATGGTCCAGTGAAAATGACCTAAAAACCACCTTATACCATGGCTATATTTAGAAACCCATGTATTTTTTGGCCCCATTGGAAGAATCACTATCACCCAATTTAGGGTAGGGATTAAAATTATTATGACCTTACTAAATATATTATATGGGGCTTCTTCCACCACATATGTCAACAAACTATGGGTCCCTTATGTAGATTTCATGGTTACAAAATGACTTACCCCTCCCATTGGAAAATTGATCAGTGTTTGCCTAAAACAACAATTCTTTGCCATAAAGAAGAGGGTTGGTAACCACTTCTTTATGATTTCTTATCTTTTGGATGCCCTATTATCCACCACCACCATCCCTAACATCAAAAATTGGTCACCTGAGGGAAGGCAGACAATCTCCCATTACTATTCTAAACTATACATATTTAAGTATAAGGACCACATAAAATTCATTTTTGACTATGTGTATCCATCCTTGTTTGAGGCTATTACAAGGCTACGCATGATGAGGGTAAGTCCCTTAATCAAAAAGTATGTGGATCTTATTGGGGATCTTTGGTTGTATCCTAAGTACACTATAATCAAGATAGAAGGAACCTTATGTCATCCCCTTAAATTTATAATTTATGTACACACCAACTAGTTAAATAATAATTACATACTAATTATTCCATGATATTTCCAATGTGTGAAAAAAAAGGAAGGGTCTACTACATCCTTTTATTTTAACTATTAGTATAATAGTGTTGTATAATTAGAAAATTATAGACACCATCTCCAAACATAGGGACTCTTTCAATTTACATCTTGATGATTTAAGGTAGTGGAACCCCAAGATAATGTTGTGAATTATTTGAAGGCTAAGAAAATTAACATGAAGTATGAACATCATATAGGTGTCCATGACATAATGTAGATCTAGGCATCCTAATTTTTAGAGGTCTTAGAAATATTTAAAAGGCACAATATCAAGATTGAGGCTAGGTTGAAAAGAGATGAGAAGCTAGCTAGTAAAATCTAGTAAATGAATCCTTTATATTACCATTTACTGCTAAAACCATCTACTAGGCCTCCTTCAGAATATCTAGAGGCCCCAATTACATAAGTTGAAGGAAAATATAATTTTGAATAAATACCTGGTGAGGGGGAACCCTCTTCTACCCAACCTAAAAATCTAGATTCTCTAATTGAATACATTAACATGATTTCATTACATTTTAAAGAAATAGTGAAAGATGTCATAGAGGCACTAGAAAGTGATTATGGGTCAGATGAAGAGGAAGCTCAAAACTAATAACCTCAACCCCAAGTTGAGGAAATAGGAAAGGAAAAGGGGAAGGAAATAACTTTAGACTTAGTCCTAGTAATTCCCCCTTAAAAGAGAAAGGTTGGATTAGCATTGGTCCCTATAGGAACCAAGAAGCCTAAGATAACCCTCACTCACCCTTTGAGTAAAGTTAATCTATTCAGTGATGGGAATCCAATTCATGGTCGAACCATTATTAAATGGTTTGTATATGGAAAGATACAAAATATCCCAATGTTTCACCATAAATGGGCCATCACAAAGTCTACCAACATCATAGTTCATGAGGAACTTAAGCCATGGATAGTGGCTCTACAATAAAAAGAGTAGGAAAGATAAATGGATACTCTTAGATCTTAAGGAGGTACCAAAATAAAAGCCCTAAAACCTCTAAAATTGATACACACTTTATTAAGTGTCTAGTTTAACCCAACCACTAATGGATTAGAAAGAGTAAAAATATATAAATCTATGGTGGGTGGAGAGGAATTCACTTTTCAAAAGGTGGAGCCATTTATTATTTTCACTCTAGTTGGAGGCCAAAGACCAGGTGAGGACCCCATCCATGAGGAAGATATACTTAGGTTGGCCAAATATCAAATTACTCAATTGTAAACTAGCATTAGTAGCCTATAACAATAAATAAATAACCTTCAAAATTAGAATGAGGATTTGGAGAAGCAGGTAGTTTTATCAGTTCCTAATTCCATGATCAAAATGTTTGAAAGATCATTCCATGATATGTTTGACTCTTTTAAGTTAACAAAACTAAGATAGTGCATTATACCTATAGGATACAATAGACAAGGGATTAATCACCCAATGGAAGGGTTCTAGGGACAAAATAAAGGATTTTATTATCATCTTGATAAGGGATAAAATCCCTAGTTTCAAGACTATCAACATTACTCATCTCAACACTATCTTGGGCTTGATTTTGGATAAAATCAACAATTTTAGTGCATGATCCAAATCCTTGGAGAGACTCATCAAAGATGATAAATAACTATTAGATAGAATTGAAAAACTCTTAGGGACCATGCTTATAAAGTCTTCAAATCTCAGCTCTATGGGCATCATAGTAGATGATGAGTTCAAGCACATGACTACCCTGGCCATGTAGGAGGTGAGAATTAAGAGACAACATAGGTCTAGATGTGACAACATCAATATCATGGATATGATCCTAACTACAAAAAAGAAGATAGCTAAGGTAAAAATAATTAATAGAGGCTTTAGAAATAAATGACAAGGCCCTAGATGGTTTAGAAGATCAAGAAGATGAACTCCTCCTTGAGATAGATGTCAACTTGAAGTTAGATGATGAGAATCATCAAAAGGTGATGAATTTACTCCAACAAAACCAAGGGTCTTCATCAACATAGGGTCCACCAGTTGGTTAAGGATATTCTCTTTTGAAAAAATATTGTAAATTTTGGAAATGGAATATTCTTTTGTAAATGCACGTGTATTTTTTTAGCATGTGCCCTAAAGGTCAATCTATTTTAGAAAGTTTAGTGTATTTTATAAACTTTGTAGAAAGGATATCTATCCTTTACATTTTGTACACTTGTAAGTTGAGGCAACTAATTGACATTCTTATTTGAAGCCTATAAAATAAGCATTATCATTTGTAAAAGTGAGAGAGTTTTTGAGCTACAAAAACTAATGTAAACTTTGAAGCAATTAATACAAGTAAAGAATTATGAGAACATTGTCTCATCTTGTTTTTGTGAATTTTTATTTAGCTTATCTCTCAATTATCTATTCTAGATCTCAAATTTGAATAGTTTTTTATATAAATAATTATAGATGTGCATCTTTAATACAGGGTTGCTAATTTGTGAAAATGCTAGATTAGTTAAATTATCTTAGGTTTACTTCATTTTATTTTCTCTACATAAGGACGTGCATATGCTATTTAAATGTAGTAGTAAATATTTAAAGTAAAGCTAATGCTTACTTATATTTCTTCATACTATCCTTAGATATTTTCTTGGTGTGTGGTGAGATTTGGGCATATGATATTTCATGTTATACATTTGTTAAATGTATGTTCAGTTAGAATTTAAACCTTGTCATGATATTTGAGGTAAAGATCAGTAGAATGTTTTATATTTTCCCTACCCTTCCCCTTTTCTCCTTTTTAACCAAATCATTATAGCTTAAAACCATTATGAATATTTATTTTATAATAGTCTAAAGTTAGAATTTGATCATAATTCACTGACACTAGTATTTATTACTACATCTTGCACAAAGATTATTGAGGACCAAGGTGGCTCCCAACCACCAAGTTTTATAAATATTATGGAATAGTTTGCTTGCTCTACCACTATTTCATCATAGGTGACCATATCATCATAACCTATAACTCATGCTCTGAATTATTTGAATTCTAAAATTAGAAGTGTTCTTTAAACACTAAAATCACTTGTGATACACTTAAAGGCATCCATAGGTGAAAGCTCTAAATAAGTTAATACATAATAAGGAATTTACAAATAAGTAAATTGATGTAAATGAGGAAATTTATAAATAAGTTTTAAATAATGTCATTGATAAGAAAGAATCTCCAAACAAGATAATGCATAAGATGGTAACTCACATGAGTCCTAATCCTTCAAATATGAAACAACCAATTTGATTTGATAGCTTTAAGGATATACCAACTAATTTTTTATGAACACTCATTGAAAATAAGTTGAACAAGATACATTCTAATCACTATCACCTTTCACATCACCCAACATGAGTGGGGTAAATATGATTTTTTAACTATCTTTGTACCAATGGGAATAAAGAAAAAAATTGTTATGCATTATGAAATAAGATTGAATAAATTTTGGATAGAGTTGTTATTGTATTTGAGACATAAAATTAATCCAATAAGGATGGATTTTCCATATCATTATATTTAATAATAAATTAAGATAAATGTATAATAAGAAGTTCTTAAAAAGGAACCAATGGTCATTCAAGCTCTTATAGAAGGTAAATATAAGAAAGGTATTATAATTGATAACAAGGTACAAATAATGCATTTATAATTGATTTTCTTAAGTAAATGAGTTATAAAATATGAGAAATTATTAAGATGAAATATGGAATGTTATTATATATGTTCCTCTTAGGACTAAGACTGCATGGAAATAATATTCTATGTGAAGCCTACTATTACACAATTTAATGCAATACTTAGACAGTCATGAATAGTTGTTTACATATCAAAAAGATAGAATAATTTATAAGAAGACTCAAATCAATAGTATAATTACATATTAGATAAATCAAGTATTATTATTAAAAATAAGTAAAAAATCACAAATCAATTAATAGAGCAAGTAAAAATTACTTCACATAGAGTAAAAATAGTAAAAAAACTCAAGATATTACCATTCATCAAATGCCAATATGCATATATTTAAAATGGTTTTGTAATATATATGCAAGTGTTCCTAAGAGATTAATTTCAAATATACATCTAGAATATTCATTTATTTATGACCTACATCATATCACTCGACATAATTTTGTGTGTAAAGAATACCCATTTAGCATACATAGTTTTTTTGAGGAATTCATCCCATTTAATTATACTAAATATAAAAACATAGGACCTATATGCCTATTGATGGAGATTAAAGGAATTACATTAATTGACATCTTAAATATAGTGCATCTAGTTATACATATACTATTATAAACATAAAAAGGATTGGGGATAATGAGTCTAAAATAATGGATGACTATGGCAATCCAATTGGTGATTAAAACATATATTATATATGTAAAATATGTGAGAATAACCTACTAGGATCATTTTTTATTATGATCATATTTAAATTTCAAATTAAAAAATAAAATAAAAATTAGGACCTGTGCATGACATATTTTTCTAGTTGCATAATTGATTTTTGTTATTTGTCCTATATATTGTATATTACATATACATTTTATAATAATATTAATTTCATATTAAACATTATTGGGATGTGTTTATGCCTCTATGTGTACCACAAATGTCCTTAGTGTTCAAGAATACTTCTCATTTTAGAATTCTAGGAATTCAGAGCATGAGTAGCAGGTTGTGGTAACTTGATGTTACCTATGGTGAAATAGTAGTAAAGTAATGTTTAATTGTTCCCAAAAATTTATGTTAATTAATTATTGGGAGCCACCCTATTCCAATTCTTTTTAAATTATAAGTATCTATGCTAATGTTTAGTTAATTATGATCAAAATTTAAGCTACAGACTAATCTAGATGGATATTTAGAATGAAGCTTAAACTAAAGTGATATGGTTAAAAAAGAGAAAATGAGGAGAGTAAGGTAGAAATAAAATGAGTGATTGCCTATCTTAGTATTAAAAATTATGAAAAAGTGTCAATTTTAATTGAGTATGCATTCAAACCAATATATGATGCAAAATGGCCTAAGCTCAGATTTCACTATGTACCAAGAAGACTTCAAAGGATGATGTAAAGAATCAAAAGTAAGAACCAGGTTTACTTTAAATATTTACTACTATAATCAAATAGCATTTTTATATCTAAATATAGAGCAAAATTGAGTGAATTAAATCCAATATCCTTCAACTAATCTTGCATGTGCACAAATTAGAAAACCTATGATTAGAGATGTAACCTAGAATACAAAGAAACCATTCAAATTTAAGACATAAAATAGCAATTGAGAGAAAATCTATATTAAAAATTGACATATAAAATATGGAAAATCTTTTTAAAATTCCTTGATTATATTAATTGATCTAGGTATACAAAATTTTCTCAAAATTCTCCCTCCTTTATAAATGGTAATACATGCCTTCTATAAAAATATAAGGTAGTATACCGATCAGTTATAAGATACAACTATATAAAAGATAAGGACAATTTTCATTTTTAAGAAAGCTCTAAAATACATTTATTTCTTAAAATTAGACTGACCTATAGGCGATATGCTAAAAAACTAGCATATGGCTTACAAAATAATATTCCCTATTTCAAATATTACAATGCTTTACAAAAATGAATATTAACTAAGTTGGTGGGCTCATTACCAAAATATCTCCTTGTTGGTCTTGCAAAAGTTCCATGGCCCTTTGATGTTGTTCTTTGATAAGCTTTATGTCCAAAGCTAGATTTGTGAGGCATACCTCTTCTTGATCAGCTAAGTCATCTAATTCCCTATCATCTCTAGCCATAGCTTAATTTATACTCGTAGCTTCTATAATTTTTTCCTCTATAGTGAAGATCATCCTTAAAATCCTATAATTATCACTACTTAATCTACTCTGGATCTTGCCCTTTACTACATTCATCACTAAAGTGACTCTATGCTTGTATTTTATATCATCAATAATCCTCAAGGCTTTAGTCTTGGTAGGATTAGCCAACATAGTGCCCAAGAGCTTCTCAATCCTAGTGATCAATTCCTTATCATTAGCTAGGATTCTTTCTAAAATCTTTGTCCATGCACTTAGACCCTAGATTTTGTCCACTACTATTCCTAGTATGGCATTCAAGTGAGCCAAACTAATAGATTTGAATTTAGGAATCTTGTTCCTAATCAAAATGCTAATGAGGTCCCTTATCCTAATCTCTACCTCCTACCATTCTATTATCAACCACTTAGCTACTTCACCTTGTTGGCTTGAGGCATCCTACCTCAAATTTATTGATTTCAAATAATCAATCATATCAAATAATGAATCCTCAAACATGTTTATTATGGTATCAAGAACTAGAAAAATGGCCTATGTCTCTAAATTTTATTTTTCCTTTTCCAAGTTTTGAATTTTTTGATTCATTTCTAGGATGCCAATGCTAACTTGGGCATTATGAGCCTCTAATAAGATTTAAATATCCTCCTACTAGATAAGAGCCTCACCAAGTGGCTACCCTCCAACTAGGGTTAATCTTATAAAGGGCTCAACCTTCTGAAAGAGGAACTCCTCAATTCCTACCATGTCCTTCCTTGTAGTGACCCTTTCTAATCCAACTATATCTAGATTGAGCTACACTGTGGCAGATGTCTTTGTGAAATTTGGAGGCTCTGGGACTTCTACTCCTATGATGTTTGATGCTCCTAGAGCATCTTTTTTCCTATTCTCTAGCCTCATAATGGCCATAATTCTTATTTCTTCATATTCCTTCAGTAAAACCCTGATATATGGCTTGATTTTTTCATGAACATCCACATTGATAGATTGGGTCAAGGCTTAAGAGTGAGAGTGGGAAGGGATATTTTGTAGATTTTCATACACAAACCAATTAGGGATGATTGGTCCATGAATGGGAAACTCTTCACTGAATAGGTTGATCTCACTTGTGGGATGAGTGAGAATTAACCTTGGCCTCTTCCTTAGTCCAATAGGGATCAATTCCAACTCTGCCTTCCTCTTTTTTGGTTGTGCCATTGGGACTATATCAAGGGTTATTTCCTTCCCTTTATATTTTTAGCCTTCTCTACTTGAAGTTGAGCTTCTTCATCCTATGATTCTTCTTCAAAGCCATAATATTTAGTAAGGTCTTTGAGGGCACACTCTATTATTTCATTAGGCTCAAGGGAAATCAAATCCAAGTGCTCAATTAGGGATGGTGGTCTTTGAGGGGGATCTAAGAATAAGGGTCCCTATCTAAGTCTCTCTTCCAACTTTTATTTACCAGGTCCTTATATAATTTATCCTTAGGGTTGTGGGAGCTCCATTTTAGGGTATTTATAAGGTGGTCTAGAATGTCTAGACAATAAATGGTATTGGAGGGGATGCATTTACCAAATGTACCGTATTGGTTTATTATCATTGGTCAGTTTATATACAAGCTTGAGGTTGGTTCCCTTAAACTTTTCCAATACTTCCTCAAAGTTGTTGGCCTTTATATACAAGGTGTCATGAGGGCCCAATTCATCGTCATATATTGGTTTGGGTAGTTGTTTATTATTTAAATGTGGGCCTAATAAATTCTTAGGATCCCATTATTTGAGATCATCCAATTGAAATGTAAAAGAGTCCTTATGCCTGGACATGGTGTCCACCTACTTCCAATATTATAAAATTATTCTTCCTATTGTCAATGGAAAGGGATGGAGAAAACATTTCCTTTTTTCCTTATAAACTCCGTCAACACCATGAAGGAGTTGGGATGCAATTTCCTATTCTACTAACTTAGGAGGAACGTAGATTGGAAACCTATAGGGTTGGGTTAGAATTCCCTCAATTCTAAAAACCATGCAATCTAGATAAAACAAGATATCACCCATTAGTTCCACATACTTTTTTTATCAAAGGGGGAATCCTAGGCATGGAAATCCCTATGATGGCTTCCACCAATGTAGGATAGACACTGTCATATATGAATTACATGTGGTGCCTATATTTGAATATGTATAGTTTTGAGTAGTGATGGGAGATGGTGTTTCTACCCTTAGAAGACCAATTCTTGATGTTGGGGATCTTAGTGGAAGCCAGTAGGGCATCCAACAAATAAGACATCATGTAGAACTACTTACTTATCTTCCTTTTGATTACAGTGAATTGTTTTCCTAGGAAAACACTAATCATATCTCTAATTGGAGGAAAAAGCTCTTTTTCCACCATAAAGTAGACATAGGACACCTAGGTTTTATTGAATAAATGGTGATAAGGGCTCCAAATACTTTGATTAATAAGGCCATGATAACCCTAATCCCTTCCCTAAACTAGACAATGGGAATCTTTCCTTTAAAATCCTAAAAGACATGGTTTCCTTGGAACAACCATGGTTTAAGGATGGTGTCTAGTTCATGTTCAATAGTCCATCCTTTGATTGTGGGCAAGTCAACATGGGGTTTTAGGAGCTTGTATTAACTTTCAAAGGTTAGTGGGGAAATGTAGGATACTCTTCTAGAGCTTACCTCATGGATGATCCAATCACCATCAATTATAAAATCAATGAAAATTGTTATAAGAACATCAACAGTGAAGTCCCTCTAGTTTATAAATTGCATGGTGGAGGCTAGCCATTTGAATCAAAACTAGGTCATAGTAATTTCCACTTATCAAAAAAATCATCTACTCCTCCTTGGTGATGGGTTTTAGCTCCTCTATGGTGAAGAAGAGTTCAGACCAATTCCTATTTCCATTATTTAAGGCTATGACATCTAGCTCCATATCTTTGAAAACCTTTCCTTCATTATCTATAGATACGTATTATTCTATCTCATCTCACAATTATTGTCTTCAAAATTCCATGGATTCTATGCTTGAAAATTCTTCATAATTGAATTGAAAATGGTCTTTGGTTAGCTCTTTCATGCTTAAAAAATGTAATTAAGCTTCTTTTGAATTCACTGGTAATCAGTCCAAGTTTACTTAGGGTCTTTTTATGTAATTTTAGGTCTTCAAAGCTTTAATGGTGGTAGCTCATTTAGATTTTGGGTCATACATGATTTGGATTTGATTTTTACCTTTGATTTTATATATTTGAAATCTATAACATATAATATCTCTTATTTTGTCATTTTATGCTTGTGTGGCACTTATGTGGCATTAATAAGGAACCTTTCATAGCATTTTTCATAAATACCTTTTGAAACACTAGCCATTGGCATTTAAAAATGCATTTTTACTTCACATTGTTGGATCAAAATCTTGGATTAATTTGAGTCATCAATTGAGATCTAAGACCTCATTCATTATTGGCTCTTTGGTATTAGTGCCTTGTGGTTGTGCCACTTGGCACCTCCATAGGAATTTCAAGTTCTTTTTAAAAAAAATTGGTGCTTTCATGCCATTGGATCAAGGAGCGTGATGAAGTGAGAGCCATTATATTATTTTTCATCCACCTTTGAATGTGTTTTTTCCATGCGTTGAGCCCATGGGGCCTTTGTGCCATTGGATCATCCTTTCATGATAAAATGCGAGTTGTTGATATGCAAAGATGTATGAGTTTTAAGTTAGTGCATAAACATAAAAGGAATTAGGCTATTTTTTTTTAACCTAAGTCTATATCATATTAATAAACACAAATATACTTAGGTTAAAGAATTTTATGCTAAGTTTTAAGTCAAATAACTAGACAAGGAATTAGGTTTTAAATACCTTAGGCTAAGGTTCATTTTATATTTATTAAACATTAAATAAAATTTAGGATAAAGTGTTTATACCTAAATCTCCTAGATTTATACAAAAGGGTACCATGGATAAATACTTTAAGCAAAAGTTTATGCTATGTTTAAATAATATAAAATATATTTTGGGATAAAATATTCATGTCAAGCTTATATAACAAGCTCAAAGGGGTCAAAATGGTATAATGATCTAGTGCCAAATAGAGTTTTATTGCATTAATAAACACACTAAAACCTTAAATTAAAATCAATTCGTATAAGTTATACATCACAAAGACACTTTAAAATAAGACTTGGTATAAGCCTATAGCCTAAGGTTCATGGTATTTAAATAAAATGCAATGGGGACCTTAAGGTAGAGACTTAGACTAAGTTTATTTTTCATATACTTAGACTATAGGACCATTTCAATATTTGTAGTTTAATGATTTATAGCATTTAAGCATCCTTCGAGGGCTTCCATTAGTTTGGAAGGAATTTCATGAGCTTTTTAGAAATATATTAGAATGAACCTTAGTCTTGAGTAAAATAATTCATTAGCTTAAATTTGAAAGTCTCATGGACGTCAAATATTCTATTATGGACATCAAATGATGGTCATGCGAATGTCAATTTTAAGCTCATGAAGTTTTTTTTATGGGATTAAAGTTTATGGTTGTGAAAACATCAAATACATCCTCATAGACATCAAATTATGGTCATTTGAATATCAAATTTATGCTCATCAAACTCCTATGTTCCAATGTGAGAGTGCCACTTGGCACCTCCATGGGCCTTCCTAGGATCTTATCCTAATTTTTTCCATTAGATCAAGAATAATAATGAAACAAGATCCATCCAATCATGATACATGAGATTTCTCATGATTAGTCCCTTCTATCATGTGAGCCCATTTTATTTTAATATTTGAACTTGGGAGTGTTGCATGGTAGCTCCATAGAACTCCTAGGCTTTTGACATTTCAATGATGTCTTTGCTCCATCTAATCTTTGACTATGATGAAGTGAGAACCATTAATCAGGACCCAAGTGATTGCTCATGATTGGTTTAAAGGACTAAGTACTTAGCTTTGTTAGGATTATTCACATCGTCTAATCAAGAGGTAGAGAAAAAACATAGATCATCAGATCTTGTGAGTTGCATGTTTTTTAAGTTAAGACCTAGGATTTCTTCACTTCATTAGATGAAGAACCAAAATGAATCATGGATCTTCAAATCTATAAAAATTTGAGGAGATTAAGTTAATACATGTGTTAAAGGCTTAGGCTAAAGTGTTGAGGCTAAGGTCTTATTCATATTAATAAATACGTCAGGGCCTTAGGATTAAAACTTTAGGATAAAAAGCTAACAAAGGGACCATGTTATAAAATAAAAGGGACCTTGTAAAACCAAATACGAGACTTTATTAGAAACAATAAGGAACTAACTAGGAAGATAATAAAGGATAACAAACATTTTTTGGCTAAAGTTTTAGTTGTGTTAAAAAACATGACTAAGCTTTAAACATGAAACTTATGCTTAAGTCCAAAATAAATTAAAAATTATCCCACCAATTAATTCCTTCTAAATTCAAATTTGAACCAAGGGTTTGTGTTAGGGTTTTATACCATGAATCTATGAGTAAGTATGCAATGAAACTTGTAACTTAAATACATGAAGACCAATCATTAGCAATGTTAAGCAACTTTAAAGAAAAACATAAATCAATAATCAAATTTGATAGAGTGGATGATATTCAAATTATAAATAATATCCAAAATAGGCTATTATTGTAGGGTTAATCTTAAAAACATCTCAAGGGTCTTAATTTTTAAAAAATGGAGTATGTTGACTTCAACAAATGGTGACTTCCAAGGGAAACATAGTAATATGTTAGAACCTAGAGTCTCTAGTTTAGAAAAATAACTAAGTCATCCACTTTATTTCATCTATGTCATTATTTATATCCATTTATGGTTTAAAAAATCTTGCACTTTCAAAATTGGGATCAACATTAAGGCACAATCATACTTTGTGTGTGCATTGATTCCACTTAGTATTTTACATGGTATTCAAGAGACAACTTCCAAGTTCCTTATCTTTAATCATTAACACTAACTTAGAATATCCTTAGATATTCATTGAGAATCATGCTTCTAGCTCAGGAATGTCTTGGGCATTGATCTACTACCATCCAAGCATCCATAGCCCTGATAGAGATGCCTTTGGCTCTACTCAAGGCCTTTCTCTACTACCACCCAGGCATCCATATCCCTGGTGGAGGTTACCAAATTCACCTATACCTTGAAAGATTTTTATTTTGCATTGCATTCTTATTTTTTTATTTTTTAGATTTTTTATGCTTTCAACAAGTTTGGGAGCTAGGATAGCTAGGTTTAACAATTTGGTTAAGTGTTTGATCCTCAAAAAATCACCTATGATTTCAAACATTATCCCAAGGATGTTTTTTAAGTACAAGCATGATTGTGATTCAACAAATTAAGCTTTCATCTTGCAAGTACAAATCTTCTTAAAACCAAATTTAGGTCAAGACAATATTCAAGTTTTCATAAAATAGTTAACCTATTCATTAGTCTTTACCAATTTATTCAAATAATAACATGAGGCTCACATTTTAAAACCATGTTTATCATATGTATTAGGTTTATACCTTCATTTATGATTTATGGGACTTCAAACAACTAAAAAAAAATTGAGCTCAAGGTTTTCTAAAATGACTTATTGGAATCCAGGAAAAAGGAAACAAAAACAAACACAAGCATAAAGCAACAAAATAAGACACCAAGGGAAACAAACAAATATACACATGATTATCTATAGAAACAAGGGATAGGAAGGAAATAATTGAAAAAACTAACTAGCCTACCTACACTAAGCCTAACCATCTTACAAATTTTAATCTATAAAGACTTTAGGTGGAGTAGTAGAGAAGTATTGTTTGAGGTACAAACCATTAGTGGGTAGTGTGAACTCTACTTATTACAAGTCCTTAAGCTTAAAGGTATTGTCTCCAAGGTTTTTTGTAATTTGGTAGGGACTAATCCATAGAGGTGTTAACTTGCCATGCTTGCCCTTAGGCTTAGATGCTTTGTCCTAAAGGAAAACTAGGTCCCCTTATCTAAACACCTTGATCTTTTATCTTTTATGAAACCATCTTTTTATTATATTTTGATGTATATTGAAGTCTACAAAATCTTACTCCCTTGCATCCTCGATCTAAATGATATCCAACAATCTTGACTCTACAAGTTCTAGGATTTCCTCCATGTATTCCTACATGAATTTATATGTAGGCAACCTGAGGGTGATAGGTAAGATTAGTTCATTGCCATACACTAAAATAAATGGTGATGATTTCAAGGCTTACTTCATTCTTATCATATCTACCCATAAGACATATTTGGTCATCTTGTGCCAAGTCCTGGCCTTATCTATAGTAGACATATTGATTGCCTTCATTAGGTTCTTCTTGGTAGACCTAGACACTCCATTTCATTAGGGATAAAAGTTGGATGAGAACTTGAGACAAATGCCATTATCATAGGCCCATTCTATCATCTCAATAGATGTAAATGTAGATCCATTATCACACACTAGAGAGTCTTAAGTTTCAAATCAAGTATAGATGTTCTCCTCTAAGAAATTGATAACTTCCTCAGTCCTACAATGTTTGGTGGCTATATATTTAGTCCATATTATGTAATATTATTTAGTGGTCAAGACATACTTATGACCTTTAGAAGAATTAGTGTTGATCACCCTAATAAAATCCAATCCCCATTATGCAAAGGGTTTTTCAACCATAACTCATTATAAAGGCATTACTAAATTTGGCTCTTTTGTGCTAAAAATTTGACATGAGTGACATTCCCTTACATTCTTATGGGCATCTTTGAAAACAATTGGCCAATAATAACTAGATCTAAGTATTTTGTGTGTTGTGGTTCTCCCATATGGATTTCCACTACCAAGATTTTCATGGAAGGTACTCATGATTTGGGTGGCTTCTTCTTATGAGATACATCTCAAGTATATTCTCTCAAAGTTCATTTTGTACAAGATCCCATTTTTGATTAGATAATGGGTTGCTTTTAGCCTTAATTCCCTCTTTTACTTCCTAGATAGTCCTTTAGGATAAGTACCATTGATTAGGAAATGTATGATGGAATTATACCACTTACTATCTTGAAAACTTTTTTGATCAACTTGTATAATACTTAGCTTTGGGTTGGTATTAAAAATCATTTGGATCAAGCCTTGGCACCTTACCACTTTTGTTATATTCATTTCTATGTCATATTCCTACAAAACTAATATCCACTTACCTTGGCATTCTCCAAGCTCATTCTAACTCAACATAAGCTTTGTATTAGGGTCAAGTAGAACAACATGAACCTTATTTCTAAGGATATAGTTCCTAAACTTCTTTACTACCTTAACTAATGCATATGCATGTTTATCAATTAAGGAATAGTTTAACTCAACATTATTAAATTTAGTACTCATGAAAGCAATTAGGTGATCATACCCATCAATATTTTGAGTTAAAATTGCATCTATAGTATCATCAAATGTAAGAGTAGAGATATAAGTCCTTTGAAAATTTAGGACTTATCAAGATTGGATCTTGGCTAATGGTTGTCTTGATATCATTGAATGCCTTCCTAGACTCTTCATTCCAAGTTACCTTGGCTTATTTCTTTAACCTATCATTAAGTGGGTTGACAATCTATGTAAAGATAGAAATGAACTTTCTTACAAAGATTATCTTACCAAAAAATGACTTTATCTCTTTTATATTATTTGGAGGCTCTATTCTAGATATGGCCTCTACTCTTTTAAGATCTATAGAGATCCCATCCTTAATTATTACATGACCTAATAATTTGTCTTTAGAAACACAAAATATACTTTTCTTAGGGTTTAAGGAAATTTCATACCTTCTACATAGATAAAAAACTTTTTGTAAGTACATAAAGTGATCTTCCCTAATTTTAGAAAAAATTGTTAAATCATCCATATATATGATAATACACTTACCAATTTAGGCATCCTTTTGTAAACTAACTCCTGCATTGATTAATACAAAAGGAATATTTTTTTAATAAAAGGTCCCCCATTTAGTTGTGAATGTTGTTTTCATCCTATCTTCCCTATCAACTAACACCTAGTTGTAACCTGAAAAACCATCAAGGAAAGACATCATAGCTAAACATGAAACAACTTGAATCACCTAGTTAAGATAAGGAAGAGGATAATTATCCTTTTTATATTCTTTGTTTAACTTCATAAAGCCAATACAGAGTCTAATCTCACCATTCTTCTTCTTGACTGGCACCAAATTAGCCACCTAGGTAGCATTCTTGATGAGGAAGACTATCCTAGCATCTAGTAATCTCTTAACCTCTTTGAAGATCATTAGTTATAAAACAAGGTTTATAGGCCTCTATTTCTATCTTAAGGTTTTAAAACTTTATTTAATGGGTATATTATGGGTGATTACCCTTGGATCAAAGATCTTTAGGTCATCATAAGACCATGTTATAACATCCTTATACCTGGTTAGCAACTCTTTAGCCTTTTTATTCTCAATATTGGAGCAAGATTTTTCCCATATTCACTAGCTAGGGTTGATCTCGAGGACCAAGAGCTATTACATTATGTCATTCCCACTTACTTTTAGAATCTTGGGAACCTCAGCTAGTTTATCTTGGTTAAACAACCTCTCTAAGGCAAGCATCCCTTTAGGGATCTGATTGTCATTCAACTGAATGACCTTACCATCAAATTTGTCCTCCCTAATTGCATTTACATCAGTATCATCAATAATATTAGCCTCAAATTCTCCATAATTAGTTATGAAATATAATATCTATTTATCATCATGAAAAACCTAAAAATGGTTCACATTGTTAGGGATTGAAGGACAAGGTATCAACTAAATGTTGAAGTTGAGTGAGTCCTGGTTAGGCATGAGGTTGGATAGAATAGATGTCAACTCATCAGTAACTTGGTTATCTTATATAATAATGGAGATAATGTTAAAGGTGTAAAAATACTCAATTAGATCCTAGATCTTGAACTTGTATCTTTTAATATATGAGAGCTTGCATTGATATTTACTCCTTACTTGGTTGACCCTAGTTCTAAATCCCCATAGACTAGTAGTTATTTGACTTCATTCTTTATAGAAAATTGTAAGATTAGGATAATGGCCTCATATTCATCAAGATTTTTAGTACAAGGGAATTGGAGTATATATGATGAATGATATTGCTTACTACTAGGATTAGTTAAGACAACACCAACTCCAGATCTAGCTTTACACCTAACACCATCAAAATAGAACTTCCATAGTCTAGGAACAACATGAGTACTTTTATGTTCACATAAATTTTTATCCTATAGGATGAAAATCCCTATGTCTAAGTCAATAATTTTAACCCTCTCATTCACAACATTATACTCAATGATCATGTGCTTCATCCTAGGCTCTCTTTCAACCTTGATCTAATTAGGGACTCCCTTCCAAGGTAGTCATAAGTGTGAGAAATCCATGGACATGTAGACATTCAAGTTTGTGATCTATTCCCTACTTAACAAGATCCCATACACATTAGGAATTTCAATAACTTGATTATCAATAAACTATTTCACCCTAGGTTTAGAATCCAATTGCATATGAACATTTAAAAGTTTCCCAATTACCTTGACTCTATATTTGTTTAATTGAGTTATAATTATATCAAACCTAATAGGAGTCAATCCAAGTTGTTTGAAAATACTTATTGGCATGATATCGATAGATTCTCTAGAATATAACAAATAATTATGCAAATTCTTACCAAACATCCTGATAGTGAGCAAAAAAAGAGGATATTATGCCTCAAATTTATATACAGTCACATTAGCATGGTCAACCTTGGGTGGTTTTTTGGATTTCTTTGATAGTGATTCTAGCAAGAGGTCCATTTGACCTATAATCTACATTGGTTCATTCAAAGTGATATTAGCCTTCATATTCTTCATATCTTCAATAATGTTATATCCATATTTATTAGAAGAACTAGAAATATCAATATTAGGCTTAGAAATACTCCCTTTATGTGGTTCTAGATTATTGTTTGAAGAAGTGTTAGGAGGAGTTCAAAAGTTATTTGGAGGCGTTGAGGTAGTTAAGGGATACATATTCTATCTATTACTCAAGGGATACATCTTCTTCAAGAATTTCTGAAAAGCCTAGATCTCCTCAGGGATCTCATCAAGTTAATTTTCATCTTAGAAGGGAACAACAAAGGTCTCCACCATAAAGGCTTGATCAGATGATTTGGATCCTGAAGTACTTTCACCACTATCCTTGTTAGGGACCACTTCAAATGTGTCTAATTCTTCCTAAAAAGCCTCAAAAGCCTTGAAAACTTCTATACAATCAATATCACCATGCTTGGCTATGTAATGTACCCTACAATAATCAGGTAATGCAATATTAGTAAGATTAATGTCCATAGTATTATTTCTAGAAGATGGTTCATTATTCTTATTCTAATGAAAACTATCATTCTAAAATATATTGTTTGGCCTATTAAACCTTTGAAATGAGAAGTTATTATTAGATTTATCTCTAGTATTACCTACTTATTTCTAAACTAAAGGAAATTAGTGCTTTATTTTTGGACCATTTTTAAGATATACTCATTCTCATTCTTGGGAGTTTTAGAAGTATGTACCTAGTTATTATTAGTATATGTTATTAAAGATATTTTATCATTTGAATTGAAGCCATTAGTAGGATAATTCAAGAATCCTATGTTCTGATTGGGATCAACATGACTTAAGGGAAATTGATTTAGATTTAGAAGTTGGTTCAAGGTTAGAATATTCTAGTTGTTTTTAGGGAATATGTTTAGAATGGGCATATGTGGGTTAATGTTTGGAACAAAATAGGTCATTTGTCCCTGGGGCTACATTTGATTATTGATGGTCACTACCTCAGAATAAGCCCTAGATAATGAAGTTATAGTTGGAATAGATCTCTTTAAAAATACAAAGGTCATGGGATCTACTACATCCTTATAGATTTATATAGCTAAAACATCATCAAGCTTATAGGGTTCTATGGTCATGCTATACATATTTTAAAATCTAGCATTAAAGGACCTTATGGGCTCACTTGCATCCATCTTAATGGTGGTAAACTGATTGTAAATGACACATGGTCTAATAATTTTACCAAACTAATCTATGAAAACATTAGTAAACCCATCCCAACTAGTGATATAATTATCAAGCAAGTTCAAAAACCATTCATAAGAAGCATATTTAAAGGTAAAAGGAAATAACCTACAAGATACAACCTCATGCACAGCATTTATTAACCTCAAATTATCTTTAAAATACTTTATATGCTCTTCAATAGTCACTATACTAGTTGGAATAAATGTAGACAAATAATATTTAGGGTTGCATGGGAGATCATGCATCACATTTGGTACATTGATTGAAGAGCCTCCTAACCAAGCCATACTTGGAAAAAGATTGAAGGCAAAGGTGCCTTTAAGGGGTGAAGTTTTTAAATATTTGGATCTCATGTGTCTATCTTTATCACACCTAGATCTTCTATGTACCTTGAGTTCAAGAAAATTTTACCTTGTCTCTGAGTGTGATCTAGTTTGAATCCTTGGTAATTCCAGCTTGAAGGTTGAAGATCTTGTTTGAAACACAATGTATCAAGCTAATATTTATAAATAACTAAGATTAAACCTATGCATTAAGCTTATTTTGAAAATATTGCTTAAAGAATAGTAAAGGATGTTGATCTTTGTCTAAGATAGCTTAGATATGTACCTAATTATGCTAATATGATCTATCTTTATAATTCTAAGTTCAAATAAACTTAGATCTATGAAAGATATGATAATCTTTGATCAAAACAAGTTGTCCTAACCTCAAATACTATGGATTTTCAAAGATTAAGCTAAATTTACCAAAACCAAGCATAATATCTCAAATAACTTTGATCTTTGTCTAAAGGAAGCACAAAGATATGCCAAAAACCATAAATATCAATGATATTTTCACTCTTAAGCAAAGGATTACTTAAAAGTGCAAATATAACATCAATCTAAGATCAAAATAGACAAAGATAAGCAAAGATCTAACCAATTTATGGAGAGGCCTTCCTTATAGCACTAGTGGGGACTTGATGATGCCTCTATGTGTATCACATATGTATTTTGTGTTAAATAACACTTATCATTTTATAATTTTAGGAAATCAAAGCACGAGTAGTAGGTTGTGTCAACTTGATGTTACCTATGGTGAAACAACGATAAATAAATGTTTAATTTTTCCCACAAATTTATGTTAATTGATGGTTTAGAGCCATTTTGGTCCAATTCTCTATAAATTATAAGTATTTATGCTAATTCTTAGTCAATTGTGATCAAAACTTAAGCTATAGACTAATCTAGATGGATATTTAGAATGAAGCCTAAACTAAAGTGATTTGGTTAAAAAAGATCAAATGAGGAGATAAGGTAGAAATAAAATGAGTGATTGCCTATCTTAGTCTTAAAAATTATGAAAAAGAATCAATTTAAATTGATCATGCATTCAAACCAATATATAATGCAAAATAGCTGAAGCCCTGATTTCATTATATACCAGGCAAACTTTGAGAGATGATGTAAAGAATCACAAGTAAGAACCAAGTTTACTTTAAATATTTACAACTATAATCAAATGGCATTTGCACATATGGATATAGAGAAAAATGAAGTGAATCAAATCCAATATCCTTCAACTAATCTAGCATGTGCACAAAGTATAAAACCTATGATTAGAGATGTAAACCATAATTCAAAGAAACCATTCAAACTTAAGACATAAAACTAGAAATTGAGAGAAAAACTATATTAACAATTGACATATCAAATATGGACAATCTTTGCAAAATTTCTTGATTATATTAATTGATCTAAGCATAAAAAATTTGATGAAAATTCTCCCTCCTTTACAACTGGTAATACATGCCTTTTATAGAAAGATAAGGTAGTACACCTATCAATTATAAGATATAATTGTACAAAATATAAGTATAGTTTTCCTTATTAAGAAAGATATAGAATACATTTGTTTCTCAAAATTGGACTGATCTAAAGGTAATATGCTAAAAACCTAGCATATGCCTTACAATAGAATATTCCCTATTTCAAATATTATAATGCTTTATAAAAAGGAATATTAACTATTTTAGTGGACTCATTGTCAAAGGATCTCCTTGTTGGTCTTTCAAAAGTTTCATAGACTTTTGATGTTGTTCTTTGATAAGTTATAGGTCCATAGTTGGCTTCAAGAGGCAAACCTCTTCTTAATCATCTAAGTCATCCAAGTCCCTATCATTTCTGGCCATAGCTTATTTTATGTTCCTAGATTTTATAATTGTTTCCTTTATCATGAAGATCATGCATATAATCCTACCATTATCACTTCTTGATGTACCTTGGATCTTTCCCTTTACTTTATTTATCTCTAAATTAAATCTATGCTTATACTCTATATCATCAATAATCCCTAGGATTGCAATCTTGGTAGGAATGGCTAGCATAGTGCTTAGGAGCTACTCAATCCTAGTGATCAATTCCTTATCATTAGCCGGGAGTCTATCCAAATTCTTTGTCCATACACCTAGACCCTAGATTTTATCCATTACTATTACCATTATGGCATTTAGGTGAGATAGGCTAATAGATTTGAATTTAGGAATCTTTTTCCTAATTAGAATGCTAATGAGGTCCCTTATCCTGGTCTCTACCTCCTACATTTGATTATTAACCCCTTAGCTATTTTACCTTATTTTCTTAAGGCATCCTACCTTAGCTTTATTGATTTCAAAGAATCAAACATATAAAATAATGAATCCTCAAACATGTTTATTATGGCATCAGGTACTGACAAAATGGCTTGTGTCTCTAAATTTTATTTTTCCTTTTCCAAGTTTTGAATTTTTTATTTCATTCCTCAGATACCAACTCTAACTTGGGCATTGTGAGCCTCTGATAGGATTTCAATATCCTCATCATAGATACGACCCTCACCAAGTGGATACCATATAACTAAGGTTAAGCCTATAAAGGGATTAATCTTTTGGAAGGTGAACTCTTCAATTCCTACCATGTCCTTCCTTATAGTGACCCTTTCTAATCCAATTGTCTGTATATTGAACTGCATAGTAGTGAATGTCTCTATGAATTTTTGAGGCTTAAGTACCTCTAGTCATGTGTTGTTTGATGCTCTTGGAGCATTTGTTTTCTTTTTCTCTAGCCTTGTAGTGGCCACAATTATTGTTTATTCATGTTCCTTAATTAAATCCCTAATCTATGGCTTGATTTCTTCATAAACATCCACATTGATAGATTAGGTCAAGGCCCAAGAGTGGGAGTGGGAAGGGATATTTTATAGCTTTCCATAATAAACCAATTAGGGATGATTGGTTTATGAATGGGAACTCTTCATTGAATAGGCTGATCTCACTTATGGGATGAGTGAGAATCAACCTTGGCCTCTTTGTTTGTCCAATAGGGATCAATGCCAACTTTGCCTTCCTCTTTTTTGGCTATGCCACTAGGACTATATCAAGGGCTATTTCCTTCCCTTTCTCTTGTTTTGATTTCTCTTCTTAAACTTGAGCTTCTTCAGCCTATGATTTTTCTTCCTTAGAGATATAAGATTTAGTAAGGTATTTGAGATCACCCTCTATTATTTCATTAGGCTCAAGAGAAATCAACTCCATGTGCTCAACTAGGGATGGTGGTCTCTTAGGGGGAGCTAAGGATGAGGGTCCTTCTCTAGGTCTCTCTTTAGGATTTTATTTACTAGTTCCTTGTATAATTTTTTTGTGGGGATATGGGATCTCTATTTAAGGTTGTTCTTAAGGTGGCCTAAAAGGTCCAGGTAAAAAATAGTACTAGAAGGGATGCATCTACTATATGTCCCCTATTGGTTTGTTATCATTGGCCAGTCTATGTACAAGCTTGAGGTTGGTTCCCTTAAACCTGGCCAATACTTCCTTAAAGTTATTGGCCTTTAAATACAAGGTGTCATGAGGTCTTACTTCATGCTGATATATTAGTTTAGGTAGTTGTTTATTCTTAAAATGTGGGCCTACTACATTATTAGGATCCCACTATTTTAGATCATCCAATTGAAATGTAAAAGAATCCCTATGCCTGGACATGGTGTCCACCTGCTTCCAATATTGTAAAATTATTCTTCTTGTGGTCAATGGAAAGTGATGGAGAAGACCTTTCATTTAAAACTTGTAAACTCCATCAACACCATGAAGGATTTGGGATGCAAATTCTTATTCTAATAGCTTAGGAGGAATGTGGATTGGAAACCTATAGGGTTGGGTTACAATTCCCTCAATTATAATAATCATGCAATCTAGATAAAACTAGATATCACCCATTAGCTCCACATACTTTTTTATCAAATGGGTAATCTTGGGCATGGGACCCTTATGATGGCCTCCACCAATGCAAGATAGACATAGTCACATATGAATTGCATGTGGTGCCTATATTTGAAGATGTGTTATTTTGAGTAGTGGTGGGAGATGGTGGTTCTACCCTTAGGAGACCATTTTTTTATGTTTGGGATCTTAGTGGAATCTATTAGGGCATTCATTAAATAAGACATAATGTATAACTACTTGTTTGTCTTCCTTTTGATTGTAGTGAATTTTTTTCTAGGAAGACATTAATTATATCTCCAATTAGAGGAACAAGCTCTTTCTCCACCATAAAGTAAACATAAGACACCCAATTTTTTTATATATAAGTGGTGATAGGGGTTCCATATACTCTACTTAATAAGGTTATTATAACCATAATCCCTTCCCTAAACTGGATAATAGGGATCTTTCCTTCAAAATCTCAAAAGACATGGTTTTCTTAGAGCAACCATAGTCTAAAGATGGTGTTTAGGTCATGCTCAATGGTCCATCCTTTGATTGTGGGAAAGTTCACATGGGGTTTTAAGAGCTTGTAGTAAATTTAAAAGGCTAATGGGGTAATATATGCAACTCTCTTAGAGATTCTCTCATGGATGATCTAATCACCATCAATTCTACAATAAATGAAAATTGGAGTAAGGACATCAATGTAGTGAAGTACCTCTAGTTTGGTAGTTTCATGGTGGATGTTAGCCATTTAAACTCCAACCAAGTCATAGCACTTTTTGCTTATCATATAAATCCTTTGATCCTCCATGGTGATGGGTTTCATCTCCTCTATGGTGAGGAATATTTTAGACCAATTCCTATTTCCATTGTTTAGGGCTATGACATCTAGCTTTGTATTCTTAAAATCCTATCCTTCATTGTCTGTAGATAGGTATAGTTCTATCTCATCTCAAAATTATTTTCTTTGAGCTACCATGGATTCTATGCTTGAAAACTATTCACAATTAGATTGAAAATGGTCTATGGTTAGCTCTTTCATGCTTAAAAATGCAATTAATCTTCTTTTGAATTCACTGGTAATCAATCCAAGTTTACTTAGGGTTATTTTATGCAAGTTTAGGGATTCAAAGCTTTAATGGTGGTATCTTGTTTAAATTTTGGCTCATATTTGTTTTGGATTTGATTTATACCTTTAGATTTATACTTTTTCATTCTGGGGCACACACAATCTCTTTTTTTGTCATTTTCTACTTGTGTGGTGCTTATGTGGCATCAATTTGGAACCTTTCATGGCATTTTTCATGAATGCCTTTTGAATCACTAGTCATTGGAATTTAAAAATGCCTTTTTGTTTCATACCATTGGATCAAAATCTTGGATTAGCATGAGCCATTGATTGAGATTCAAGACCTCATTCGTTATTGGCTCTTTGGTACTAGGGCCCTGTGGTTGTGTCACTTGGAACCTCCATGGGCCATTAGAGTTATTTTAAAAAGTATTTTGTGCTTTCATGTCATTGGATAAAGGAGCATGATGAAGTGAGAGCTATTATATCCTTCATTAACCACCTTTGAATGTGCTTTTACCATATGTCAAGTGCATAGGGTCTTGGAGATCCATTAAAAAGTCTACGAGGTCTTCACACTATTAGATCATCCTTCTATGATAAAATTTGATCCAATGATTTGAAAAAATGTATGAGTTTTAAGTTAGTGCATAGACATAAAATAACTTAGGATAATTTTTTTTTACCTAAGTCTATCTCATATTAATAAACATAAATAGACTTAGGTTAAAGAATTTTATGCTAATTTTTAAGTCAAAGAACTAGGCAAGGACTTAGGTTTTAAATAACTTAGGCTAAGGTTCATTTTGTGTTTATTAAACATTAAATTAACTTTAGGCTAAAGTGTTTATACCTAAGTCTCCTAGATTTATACAAAATGGGACCATGGCTAAATGTTTTAATCCAAAGGTTACATTGTATTTAAATAATACAACATATGTTTTGGGCTAAAATATTCATGTCAATCCTATATAACATGCTCAAAGGGGTAAAAATGGTATAATTATCTAGTGCCAAACAGAGTTTTATTACATCAATAAACACACTAAAACCTTTGGTTAGAAGCATTTTGTCTAAGTTCTACATCTCAAAGACTCTTTAAAATAAGACTTAGTATAAGTTTATAGCCTAAGGTTCATGATATTTAAATAAAATGTAATGGAGACCTTAAGGTACAGACATAGACTAAGTTCATTTTGTTTATATATAGACCATAAGCCCATTTTGATATTTTCATTTCAAACATTTCCAGTATTTGAATATCCTTTGAGGGCTTCCATTAGTCTACAAGGCAGTTCATTAGCTTTCTAGAAACATTTTTGAATGCACCTTAGTCTTAAGAAAAATAATTAATTAGCTTAAATTTGATGGTCTCATGGATGTCAAATAAACCCTAGTGGATGTCAAATGATAATCATGAGAATATCAATTTTAAGCTCATGAAGTTCTTGGCTTTGATGGGATTAAAGTTGATAGTCATGTGGATGTTAAATATGTCCTCACAGATGTCAAAGGATGGTCTTATGAATGTCAAATTTATGCTCATCAAATTCCTATGTTCTAATATGAGAGTGTCACTTGGCACATCCATGGGGATTCCTAAGATCTTAGGGCTAATTCATTCTATTAGATCAATATTCATGATGAAGCGAGAGCCATATAATCATGATCTAGGAGCTTGCTCATGATTGGTCCCTTCTATCATATAGGCCCCTTTGGTTTTAATCTTTGAACATGGGAGTGCCATGTGGTAGTTTCATAGAGATCATAGGATTTTGACTTTTTAATGATGTCTTCACTTCATTTGATCTTCAGCCATGACAAAGTGAGAACCATTGATCATGATCTAAGTGGTCACTCATAATTTATTTAAAGGATTAAGTGCTCAAATTTGTTAGGATTCTTCACATCATCTGATTGAGAGGCAATGAGAAAGCATGGATCATTGGATATTATGAGTTACACATTTTTTAAGTTAAGACCAAAGCCTTCCTCGCTCTATTGGATCAAGCCCCATGAGTGATCCAGGTGGATCTCTCCATTTTTGAAAAAAATAGAAGTTCCATATTTTGATAAAAATGATTACACAACATATATCTCATTGAGATCTTTTCGACACTTTTCACAGTTTGCAAAACAGACACCGTATGCAAAAGTTATAGGCCGCTAAAGTTTTGGTTTGACAGGTAAAAATTTGGTGTCGTAAAATGACATGGCATAGTTGTAGAATGCCAAGTGGACCAAACTCCATTTGACATGTGGAAAATAATTAGGGGGAAAAAATTTGGTTAGGTGTTATTTATCACATGTTATTTGAAATTTTCAAGCATGCCATGCCACCTTGCCATGTCTATCATGCCACCCAAGGAAAATTTCAAAGTCCAAGGCACCTAAAATGGAGGGAAGACAAGTTCAAAATCAGTCAAGGTGCCTAGAAAGGTGGGCAGCCAGTTTTGAACCCCTAACCTTGTGGCAAAAAGATAGGAGACTTAGCCACTATGCCACAGGCTTGTAACTGATTATAAAAGCACGAATCTGTATCTGTTTTAATCAGGTTCTAGATTGTGTTTTTAATTTTTAAAGGCTGAGACTTTGTAAAAGCTTTGGGAAAGCTTAGATAATGGATTTTTATCCATTTTACAGTTGTAATATTCAGTATTAATACTCTTTTTATCCAATATATATATTGGAAGAGTATTTTTAAGCCCATAGAAGAGATTTTTAGGACTTTTGGAGCAATTTTGCAGGTGTGAAGACTCACGGAATTCAAAGGTGCCGGGCTTGATTATCAGTCATGGTGAAGGTTAATTTTTGCATTGAGATATCAACTTGCAGGAAAATTGTTTATTGTTTCTAGGTTGTTGAAATTCCCTTAATGGAAATGGTCCACTCCTTTGGAGAACCCGAAGATGTAGGCATCATTTATTGAGCCGAACTCTGTTATCACGTTTCATGTTTCTTGGTAATTTGTCATTTTGATGCATGATTTTGTTTCAGTTTGCTGATTTGGTTTAATTAGTAAAAGAACTCATGTAAGTAATTTTCATTATGACAATTATAACACAACGTTATTAAAAATTGGTTCAATAACCGAGAATGATTTATGCCAAAACATTTTGCAAGTTCTTTTGAGTTTTTTGAGAATTTGTATCAGTTTTGAGAAATCAGTATTCATATTTTGAACTTCAGTTTGAGTTGAATCAGTGGAGTTTACAGATCAAGTTGGTATCAGAGTAGTTGATCAATGGGATTTAACAATTGGTTGTTGTTTTTGCTTCTATTTCGGCATTTGTTTCAATTTTTGTGATTCGATAGGTGTAATGGGCAAGTTATCAAATAGAGCCAAGCTTGATGAGCTTGAAGCATATAACCAACAAATCCAGGAAGAGAATGCTTTCTTGAGATCAAGATTGAACTCCTTGGATGAGGAGATTGCCCATTTGAAAATGGAGTTACGAGCCAAGGATGAGCTCATGGAAAAACTACAGAATGGTGGACAAGTGAAGGATTTTCCTTCCACTGTAGATGCAGGCATTATGACGGATGAAAACATTATAAGTGCATGTAAGTCATCAATTGATTTTCCTTCCCATGAAGAATATAGTAACAATGATTTTGGTAAATTTGAACAATATGCAAAAGGAATAGGTTCAAAATTACTTGTTAAAATGGGATTTAATGGAAAAGGCCTAGGAAACGATGGCTAAGGTGATACTAACCCCATTCAAGTAGAGAATAAGCCTAATCGTGTAGGGTTAGGATACAGATCTGGTATTCAAAATAAAACAAGTGAATGCTCTGAGAAAGCAGAAGCAAGGTGTGTTATGGCGAATTGTAAATCCTCTTGGATGGAAGGTAAAACACATTCTTTTTGCCACACTTGCAATCATGTTGATTCTAATTCTACCAAACAACATAAATATTCCAATGTTCCTTTTGATTACAGTATAAAAAATTTGTGGCACATTTATCCATGCAATTTTTATGGATTGTCTAATCATTGTGTAGCCAAATGTTGGAAACATAAATCTTTGCTAGGAAAGGTTTTGAAAGACTATTATCCTAGATAGAGTTTTGAGAGTAGCAATAAGAATATTTTTTCCAATAGAGTGGACAAAAGGTTTTGTACTCATTGTAATAGAAGTGGACATCGGGTTGAAAAGTGTTGGAGACTTCAACCATCACACCATCCTAGAAATGGTAAGATTAAGATGGTCTATAAACCTATCAATGAGGTAATTAATTAAGTTAAATCAACCAATACAAATGTTACTAAATCCACTAAAGAAATCTCACCAACTAATCATGAAAATTGGATTAAGAGGGTTGGTAAACAATTTTTGAAATTTATGTTGTCATGATTAGTGGATGGATTCATGTTGCAAAGCAATTTTGGAATCTATGTTGTATGCATAAAGGACATTCACCATGATTTGAATGTTGATATGGTTTATTGGAGTGGCCCATAGAGAACAACCAAGGGACAGGTTAAACATTATTTTCTCATGTTTGGAATTTTGAAACTTCAATTTTTTAAACCTTGACAATAGTATATGCAGTTTATATGGACATGAGCAGTATGTCTATTTTGAGAAATTTGCATAGAAATTTATATGTTGTCTTTTATATTGTGCAAATAGAGGCTTATAAGACCCTTTATGGGCACCATTTGTAATTGTACTAATTATACAAACTATTTGTAGCCATGCATTATATTTGCACATTCTCTAAGACCCTTATTCATCTTTGGGTATTTTATTGTAACTATCAATTGTGGTTACAAATAGCATGTAAAATTATTACACTAACAAATTGGTTTGTAGTTGCACTTGGTGAACAATTTGTAGTGATTGGCAAATGCACCATTTTTGAGATGTGACATTTGAGCAAGTAGTGTGTTTCTATCCACAATGTGGCAATGGGTAGATATTTGTTTTTCACTGATGTTTCAAAGATTTATTTTGAATTTTGAATTGTTACTATGATATGTTGTAGTGATGTTTTTGCAGAAGCATTTTAAATGGAGACCATGCTTTTGGGGTCCAAAAGTGCTTAGTGGGGAGGTTTGATCTAGGTGGATCTCTCTATTTTTGAAAAAATTAGAAGTTCCATATTTTGATAAAAAATGATTACAAAGTGTAGAGCTCATCGAGAGCTTTTTGACACTTTTCATGGCTTGCAAAATGGATATCGTATGCAAAAGTTATAGGCCGCTGAATTTTTGGTTTGACAGATAAAAATTTGGTGTCGTAAAATGACGTGGCATAGTTGCGAAATGCCAAGTGGACCAATCTCTATTTGACACATGGAAAATAATTAGGGGGCAAAAATTTGGTTAGGTTTTATTTATCACATGTTATTTGAAATTTTCAAGCATGCTACGCCACCTTGCCATGTCTATCACGCCACCCAAGGAAAATTTCAAATCCAAGGCACCTAAAATGGAGGGAAGACAAGTTCAAAATTAGTCAAGGTGCCTAGAAAGGTGGGTAGCCAATTTTAAAACCCTAACCTTGTGGAAAAAAGATAGGAGACTTAGCCACTACGCCACAGGCTTGCAACTAATTATAAAAGCATGAATTTGTATTTGTTTTAATCAGGTTCTAGACTGTATTTTTTATTTTTAAAGGCCAAGACTTTGTAAAAGCTTTGGAAAAGCTTGGATAATGTATTTTTATCCATTTTATGGCTGTAATATTCAGTCTTAATAATCTTTTTGTCCAATATATATATTGGAAGAGTATTTTTAAGCCCATAGAGGATATTTTTAGGACTTTTGGAGTAATTTTGTAGGTGTGAAGACTCACGGAATTCGAAGGTGCCAGGCTTGATTATCAGTCATGGTGAAGGTGAATTTTTGCATTGAGAGATCAACTTGTAGGAAAGTTGTTTATTGTTTCCAGGTTGTTTAAATGCCCTTAATGGAAACGGTCCACTCCTTTGGAAAACCCGGAGATGTTGGCATCATTTGTTGAGCCGAACTCCATTATCACATTTCATGTTTCTTGGTAATTTGTCATTTTGATGCATGATTTTGTTTTAGTTTGCTAATTTGGTTTAATTAGTAAATGAACTCTTGCAAGTAATTTTCATTATGACAATTATAACACAACGTTATTAAAAAACTAGTTCAATAACTAAGAATGATTTATGCCAAAACATTTTGCAAGTTCTTTTGAGTTTTTCAAGAATTTGTATCAATTTTGAGAAATCAGTATTTGTATTTTGAACTTCACTTTGAGTTGAATCAGTGGAGTTTACGGATCAATGAGTAAGTATGGATCATCACATCTACAAAGATGCGAGGATATTTAGTTAGGACCTATGGTAAAGTAAATACTTAGGTTAAAGTGTTAAGGCTAAGGTTTCGTTCATATTAATAAATACGTCAGGGCATTATGATTAAAACTTTAGGCTAAAAGGCTAACAAAGGGACCATGTTAGAAAATAAAAGGGACCCTACAAAACCAAATATGATATTCATTTAGAAACAATAAGGAACTAATGCGAAAGATAATAAAGGGGACCAAACAATTTTAGGATAAATTTTTAGTTGTGTTAAAAAAGATGACTAAGCTTTAAATATGAAACTTGTGCTTAAGTCCAAAATAAATTTAAAATGCTCCCACCAATTAATTCCTACCAAATTAAAATTTGAATCAAGAGTTTGTGATAGGGTTTTAGAACATGAATCCATGAGCAATGATGCAATGAAACCTATAACTTAAATACATGAATACCAATCATTAACGATGTTAGGAAAGTTTAAATCAAAACATAAATTAATAATCAACTTTGATAGAGTGGATGATCTTCAAATTCTAAATAATATCCAAAATATGTCATGCTTTTAGGGTTAAGCTTAAAAACATCTCAAGGGTCCCAATTTTCAAAAAATGGGCTATGTTGACCTCAATAGGATGCAAACATACATGTTACATATGATTCATGGACATTTATATGCAAGACATTCTTTACACCCAAGGGATACCCTTATATAATTGGGGTAGACCTATACTAGGGTAAATATTTTTACTTATTATAGGTTATATATTTATATGACCATTAAATTTACCATTGAGATACTTATGAAATTTATGCATGAACTTATATTGCATATATTATTTAATATGTTATATTTTATAGATATTATACTTTGATATGTGAGTTGATGACATATATTGATTGTGTAGATTAGCTTTGGTTATTATATTTATGTTGATGTTATTTTTTGTTTATGTTTGATGTTTATTATTATTACATGGTTTAATCAATGATGGTGTATTACATTTTATGATGATTATTATATGTGACTTTGTGTGTTCTATATGTGGTCATTTTGTGCTACATTGTGTGTTCTATGAGTGCATTATTGTGTGTTATCATGTCATACATCAATTATGTCAAGGATCCTCTAGTATGTTTCATGTAATTTTTTTCAATGTTGGGTCAAATTCTAGTCATTTATTGAGTGCTTACGTGTGTCATTATCATGACATTATGTGCATATATGTGTGCATATCTACATGATTATTGAGCTTGTGGTGCCATGATTCTTATCATGAATTATTTTATTATGTACAAAGGGATGATTTATATCATGCATATTTTTCATGGATTAATATTTAGTATTTATTAATTTGATTATTATTACCACATGCCTAGTTTCTATAACTACTTGACATTACATTTACATGCTTCGAGTTACATGTTTATTTTATATGTAAATGAACAAATCTTTATATGATGACATAATATAATCATGTTGGTGTAAATTATTTACATGATTACATTTTTTATATATAATATTATAAATGTAACTCTTTCATTTTGATATGATTGATTATTAGGATGTATCCCTCACCTCAAAATGGGGTCATACTAATGGTATTTTCATACATATTTAGGCCTTAATAGTTTGACAATTCAAATTATGGGACAAATTATGATTCAAATTAGGATAAAATGACATATTTACACATATTTGAGGCATATATGGTGAATTTTATAGGATCTTGAGGAACTTGTGATATATTTTATGACATGATGAGACATATTACATGGATCAACTTGAACAAAGTTATCAGGCTAAATGGGTCAAATTAATAAAAGGTATTAAATTTATTATATTGGATAGAGTGACATATAGAGTATGACATTATATGTCACATTAAGGTGCATATGGATCAAATTTTTGGGCATGGATTTTGTTCATTTATGCACTTTTCTATTTCTATTAATATATAATGATGGTACTATGTAATCACTTTGAATTTAAATTTTGTATATAGTGGTTGATCAAGTGTTTTTATATTTACATATAAACCTAATGTGGGATTCCATATTTTATATACAATTTTGATACAATATTACACTAAAATAATTATTATGATATTATGAGTAATGTAATTGTGGTTTCTACAATGCTCAAATGTTATCATTTATCAGTCTCCAATGAAGATTGAGGCATATGCTTCTCAACCCATGGTTTAAACAAATGGCATATCCTTGGGTAAAATAACTTTATTCTTCATTGTTTTTAGAGGGAATCTTGGATCACATACCCATAGGTGTATTCATTCCTTGATTTTTCAATTTAAAACTCTTTAATGATCTATATTATTTCACATTTTCTATCATGAGGTAATCGATTTATACATGTTTCCTTGAAGGTTTTACATGGAACAAGTTGGATATTTTAGGAATTCCTAAAAACATAAAATATGGTTATACTCATGTACTAAATTTATTATTGTCCTTTTAATTTATAATTTAAATACTAGATTGAAAGTGAGCATTTGTAGACACATTAATTTGGTATTAGAAACTTGAAAATTGAAAATTTGGTATTAGATTACACAAATAATAATATGATAAATTTGTATTATTTATTACTTAAATGGGAAAAAAATTAAATTTTGAGAAACTTCTACATATTATGAGTCAAACTTTATCACCCTGTATCATATAATCACTTTACACACTCCTATAAAATCTATAGTGAGTTTTTATGCCCATAACTCACAACATACTATTACACAAAAATATTTCTCCAAAAATAAATGATTTCACATAAAAATTAATGTGAGTACTAATAATTCTTAACATTCCTCCCCCACCCCCTTAGTATGAGCAAAGGAACCTATTATTTATAGGACTAGATGAAGGTAGAGAGGGTAAAACCTTTCAACCTCTCATTGATCAATTCATAAGTGGGAACACATCAACTAAATCTTTGTGGGAAATATGAATATGAATTATACATTACTTGTACATTGTAATAAAAAAATAGGATAAATATTGAATATATTAAATTTGTGTTCATTTTGTGGAAGGAGCAACTCTGAATCATGAGCCACTTCAAGGGGGTTACCTCCTTTGAGCCAGGCTCAATTATAATAACTCTTTGATGCCATATAACATCATATTCCCTGATATTTATACTATTTCTTACATACCCCACTCTATATTATAATGTATGTGGGATTATTCCTTATACTATTATACCCCTCTAGGTACATTACATTCCATCCCCCTTAAATATGTTTCACCCTCAAAACATGATAAGAAATAGGAGGACTACCAAATCAAAGCTAGACTAAAAATAGGTTGAATACCAAATGGAATCTCTACCATGCATTTTTTTTTACTTCTTGTTCTTCTGTATATGTTATGATAGGATCATGTATAATAATAAGGTGAACATAAGCACTAAAATAGGAGGTCAAGGTGCATAAAGATGGATGAATGGAATAACTACAACTAGAATTTGGCAATGAGAATCGAGCAATGAAAGTTTAAGCTTGGAAATAATCACCTCAAATCTAGAATAGGGGTGCACAAAATAGTTGTCCTTGTGAACCAATTGAGGGTACATGCCATCCCCCTTAGCATTATTTCCCAAGGGAGGTGGAGCCTCAATTCCCTACTTGGGATCATGATTATCAGCTTGGGTTCATATGGGATCTTCTCAAGCATTGTGGTTACTTGAATGGACTCATTGAAGGAGTGCTTAGGAACTTCTAGTTCTTACTTTGGTTCTTTTGCAATCTGAAGGAGCATTATATGGAGATGTTGCTAGTTGATGCAATCTTTAGCGAGTTTGGCTAAGTCCATAGCTTTCATCATTATGTGAGGAATGAACATTTTAACCTCATGTCAAATTGTATCATTAGGACCATTGATGAAGCAACATGGGAAGAAAGCATCGGAGAAGCCTAAAATATGGTTGGTGAGTGTGTAGAATATTGCTTGATATTATTGAAAGGTTGTGATATCCCCTTCAAATAGGGAATATAAAAATACAAAAGCTCTAATACCATTGTGATATCCCCTTCAAATAGGGAATATAAAAATACAAAAGATCTGATACCACTGTAATATCCCCTTCAAATATAGAATATATATAGACAAAAGCTCTGAATTGCTTTTCTGATTATTCTAAAATTTTGTATGAAATAAGAAAAAATTGTGATTTTTGCAAAATATCTTCAAATAAATAAATCATCCACAATATAATCCATTAATAGAAAATCAAAGATCTTATCACTTGTTCAGATGATTACAATTATAGTCCTCTCTCATACATATAAAAGAAAATTTAAATATGATCTTAAAACCCTGATCTTTTGCAAATCTAGAAATGAAACCTGAATTCTAGAATAGATCAGGTTTTTTGTGTCAACACACAGTCGCCAACATCAGTTATAAGGCCTTCATTGGTTGATAAACTACCGAAGTCGGTCTATGTCAGTCAGCTTCTCTGCCGATGTCGGTCTGCAGACGGCTGATGTCGGTCTCTGTGGATCTCTTCCTACCGATGTCAGTCTCTATGTGAATCTGTATGGACTTCGTATAGCCACCAATAAAGCACACCCTGTCTGCTTCAACCCACGATCTGAAGATATATGGCTCTAATACAAAAAAAGCTTTATCTATATAATTTATTAAATCAATTTAATAAAATAAATACCTAAAATACTGTGATAAATTTTGTGTGAAGTTATCTCTCAAACTTGTAAACCTCTGTGATAACTTCTGTATGAAGCTATCTCTCAATTTGGCAATAGATCAGCTGATATTTCACAGCCTCTGAATCACACACACTGAAGAGTGGACATTCTCCAATGCAAATGGAATCCTAGAACCCTTGGCTCGATCTTCACAGAAGAATTCTTCAATATCAAAAATCAATAATCAATCATCATTCAATAATGGCCTCCATGAGAAACCCGTATACCCTCAAAAAGATGTGCTTGCCCTAATTAGGGTTTCTTAAATTAGAATTAGGGTTTCTTAATTAAAAATAGCCTAAATAGTTAATATTTGATTAAATCAATCAAATATTAATATCTCCCTCAATACATGTCGAATCCTCGAAGCTGGTGAATCAGGGAGTGATTCTGCACATGACCATACCAAAACAAGGGTGCTCCACTGCATGTCAAATATCCCTAAATAATAGGAGCTTAGGCCAAGAGTGTCCAAAAAGACCTAAATGAAAACCAACTATAGAAATTCTACAAATTGAAGCCAAGCCAAGCTCTATTATGACCCTCTATCCATCCTATCAACCTACAAAGGTCGCATAATAGGCTAATCATCAAGTCTGTCAATGTCCACTAAAAAGGGGACATTACAATCCACCCCTCTTGAAATTGCTTATCCCCAAGCAATCTCAGAACAATAAACCAATCAATCCACCTGGATCCCAAATGTAGTTATGCTTTGCACTACTTTTAATCAATGCAAGCTCTTGCAATATCCGCAAAAATATAACCCAAAAGAATCCACAATCAAACTGGCGGATGCAACTTAACCAAACTCCGAAAGCACAACTATCATAGTTAGGAACCCATGAGGAACAAACTCTCAAAGTATCATAACCCAAGTAGAATGGACAAATCAAACTGCCAATTCCATTTGCAAAAGATGGCGCCAATCCATCCCATAACTGATCCCTCTGTAAAGGTGGCACGACCAACTGTACCACACTATCATTTGTGTGAGAAGAATCAATCTGGAAACTCAACTCTACTAGTATGCCAAACTCAAACTCATCAGGACTAGGTACTCCCAAATCCTAAACATGCGTGTCAGCTCCAACATGTTCCTCAGCAACCACTGCAGGAATATACTCACCACTAACCATCTCAATATACAAATGGACTGGGTCTAGCGCTGGTGAAGACCGTAAATGCTCCAACTCTACAGTCACCTCAGCCAAATGAAACTATGACTCCTCAAAAGCCAACTGTGTACTCTCAAGAATCTTAGAAGTCACCTCGAGCTACTGAGTAAGCTCACTCACCTTATCTTCCTTGACCAATAATGCATCATACGTTGTGCTGCCCCACTCCATAAGATAATCTCTATCAACTACCAACTGCATATAATCCTGTCTCAAAATTTGAATAGCCTCCCATAAAGAGTGGATCTCTGTCAAGGACAAATAACTACCTCCCTAATCAATGCTAGTAAGAGAACCCCATCTATAAACTGCTAACAACTGATGAGCAACATTGAAATGCTTGCAAGCGGTAGCAATGTCTTGCTCACTAACTCTCAGCTGACTAGTCACATGGTGGCACTGGCTAGATTGTCCCCTACAATCCTCCTCTGATGCATGGTCCAAAAGAGTAGACTCAAAATCACTGATCTCTAGAGTACTACCATCCATACTTTGTGAATCAACACCATAGCTCATATCAACATACAGAGTATCAACAACTATAGCATCGCTATCCAACTCCTCCATACCGAAAGAAACTGCCAAGGAAACTAAGTCCTCAAGACTGTCCATTGCATTCTCCTAGATGTCATCTGCAATATTCAGATCCTGGGACTCTTCTACAATCTCTGCCATATCTGGGAGATCATCAACACTCTATGTACTAACATCTGAGCACACCTCCACACTCTGAATGTAAGCATCAAACTCATCCTCATCTTCACTATCTCCTATCTCATAATAATCATAGGACATGCTATTGCCCCATCTAAGTGATCTGTAGTGCTCTCTCCTCAACTTAACAAAGTGATCAAAAGACAACCTCTCCCAAACTTGAGGAGTTAATAACTCCCACTCATCATTCGCTGTCATATACCATGTGGATTTGTCTTTGAATGTAGGGTATGAAAGAAATTCATTTAACCTCTTCAAACTTAGTTTCAACTTCTTCATATCATAGTCCCACTGTCTCTGAGTACTTGAAGTACTTGGAATTCCCATGATTACTTCATTGATTCAATGAACAAGCTACCCAAACTACCCAATAGGATGGCAAAAATTTGGCTTTGGTCTACCCAAACTACCGAACAGGATGGCAGGAATTTGGCTCTGATACCACTGTGATATCCCCTTCAAATAGGGAATATAAAAATACAAAAGCTCTGATACCACTGTGATATCCCCTTCAAATAGGGAATATAAAAATACAAACACTCTGATACCACTGTAATATCCCCTTCAAATAGGGAATATATATAGACAAAATCTCTAAATTACTTTTTTGATTATTCTAAAATTTTGTATGAAATAAGAACAAATTGCAATTTTTGCAAAATATCTTCAAATAAATAAATCATCCATAATATAATCCCTCAATAGCAAATCAAAGATCTTATCACTTGTTTAGATGATTAAAATTACAGTCCTCTCTCATGCATATAAAAGAAAATTTAAATATGATCTTAAAACCTTGATCTTTTGCAAATTTAGAAATGAAACCTGAATTCTGGAACAACTCAGGTTTTCTATGTTGACACACAGTCACTGACGTCAGTTATAAGGCCATCATCAGTTGATAAACTACCGACATCGATCTATGTCAGTCAGCTTCTCTACCGACGTCAGTCTTCAGATGGTCGATGTCAGTCTCTGTGGATCTCTTCTTGCTGATGTCGGTCTTTGTGTGAATCTATACGGGTCTATACGGACTTCATACGACTGCCAATAAATCACACCCTGTCTGCTTCAACCTGTGATCTGAAGATATATGGCTCTAATATAGAAAAAGCTTTATCTGTATAATTTATTGAATCAACTTAATAAAATAAATCCCTGAAATACTGTGATAACTTTTGTGTGAAGTTATCTCTCAAACCTGTAAACCTCTATGATAACTTCTATATGAAGCTATCTCTCAATTTGGCAATAGATCAGCTGATATTTCACAGCCTCTGAATCACACACACTAAAGAGTGGATGTTCTCCAATGCAAATGGAATCCTGGAACCCTTGGCTCGGTCTTCACAGAAGAATTCTTCAATATCAAAAATCAATAATCAATCATCATTCAATAATGGCCTCCATGAGAAACCCTTATACCCTCAAAAAGATGTGATTTCCCTAATTAGGGTTTCTTAAATTAGAATTAGGGTTTCTTAATTAAAAATAGCCTAAATAATTAATATTTGATTAAATCAATCAAATATTAATATCTCCCTCAATACATGTCAAATCCTCGAACCGTTCGAAGCTAGTGAATCAGGGAGTGATTCTGCACATGACCATACCAAAACAAGGGTGCTCCACTACATTTCAAATATTCCTAAATAATAGGAGCTCAGGCCAAGTGTGTCTGAAAAGGCCTGAATAAAAACCAACTGTAGAAATTCTACAAATCGAAGCCAAGCCAAGCTCCATTATGACCCTCTATCCATCCTATCAGCCTACGAAGGTTGCATAATAGGCTAATCATCAAGTCTGTCAATGTCCACTAAAAAGGGGACATTACAATGGTCCCCATTTTATGAAGTTGAGTCAATGCCACAATGAAATTACCTCTAGATAAAATAGGATTCCCCATGAGTATAATCAAATGAATGTCATTTTCAATCGAAAATGAATCTATATAATGATATGGGCCAAAACATAACTAGATAGACTCAACAAAAATGACTAAACTTGACTATAATAGTAATAGACTCAACTAAAATTGATGATTGACTAACCATTAAAGTTAGTTGACACCTAACGACACAATAATATGATCAATATTTTATTTTTTATTTTTTATTTTGACACAAGATAACTAAATTGAAAGACATAATAAAAATAAAAATAAAAAACCTAATGACTAGAAGACCACTATCAATATATTTGGTTTTGTAACAAACTTAAAATCATTAATACCTAAGATGATACTAAAAAATAACATAGACTATTAAAAATAATTATGATCTAAAAACCTAATGACACCTATGATTATAATAAAATAATGAAAGTATTTAATAACACCTACCCATACTACATATAATGGAAGACATGATCACACCAAATAAATTTAGAAAATAAATGACACCTAAAAAATCATTTCAAACCTAATACTTAAAATTACCTAAAACCAATACTCAATAAACCTAAACCAAATATCATTCACCAATTTAAAAAATGTAGTTGAAAAAACCATGATGTTGAGAAAGATGGCGAGTGAGCTGAGTGGGAGCAAGGCAATCATCTATAGGGTTGGAAAGCATGATCCAAGTCAAGGCCAACTACTATATGAAGCTACAAGGTCAAGTGAAGGCCAAGCAAGGAGCTAAGATAGCTAATGGCATATAATGCAAATAGACCAATCCTGCCAACAAAACTTCCAATGCACCTTCACACTCCAACACACCTACTAAAAAAAATTTAGTCCTAAAAAAAAACTTCCACATAGATGATAGGCCAGAAAGGATACCAAAAAGGATGTTGAGTAGGTAGGTAAATAAGGATACATAACATAGTGTAAAGATCTAGATCCAAATAATACAGAGCTTGATGTAGATGTTATAGACAGATATGAGCCAAGGTGCACAAACCCTTTATGTATATTGGCAAGAATATATGGCATCAATACAAAATGAAATCATTCCAAGTTTACGTAAATGGTGGATGGTGAGAGATTTGAACCATCATGGAGATAATCTTGATATATATGTTTTGATGATGTAATCAAGAAGAGTAAAAAAATAGTGCAACAAGATCTGAATGTGATGTAAACTGAGATTAAATAACCCCAATAACACTAATATCAAATGTAGATGACTACATTCATTACACAAAGAATGCTAGTCTGATCCTTACATAAAGAGATCCAAGGTAAGTACGGTGAGTTAGGAGATCCAAAGCTAAATCTAGATTAATCAAGATAGATCTAGGTAGAAGGTGAGACTATGTGAAAATTAAATCCCTTGATGTAAGAATTTAGGCTTATAAAAAATCTCCCACTGATACATAATAACCACCAAGTAACCATGTAAATAACAAGAGCTCACAAATAACAATTTTGACTATAATTTTGATAGCAATATTGATGATCTTCACAACTAAAAATGTTGCAAACTAAAATACTGTAAATGGCTATAAATGACAAAAAAATTATCTCTCTAATTTTACTGCAATTAAAAAAAATTGCCCAAAAAGGTGCTCTAATACTAATGTTAGATAACCCAAATGCTACAATAAATAAAATAGGACAAATATTGACTATATTAAATCTATGTTCCTTTTGTGGAAGGAGCAAATCTGAATCATGGGCCACTTTGAGGGGGCTACCTCTTTTGAGCCTGGCTCAATTACAATAACTCTTCAATGCCCTATAAAATCATATGCCCCTATAATCATATTATTTATTACCTACCCCACTTGATATTCTAATGCATGTGGGATTATTCCCTATACTATTATACCCCTTTAGGTACATTGCATGTAGACACATTCATTTGGTATTAGAAACTTGGAACCTGAAAATTTGGTATCAGATTACACAAATAATAAATTGATAAATTTGTATTATTTATTAATTAAATGGGAAAAAAATTAAATTTTATGAAAATTCTACATATTATGAGTCAAAACTTATCACCCTGTATCATATAATCACTCTACACACTCCTATACAATCTATAGTGAGTTGTTATGACCACAACTCACATACACACTATTACACATAGAAATATATTCTCAAAAAATAAATGATTTCACCTAAAAATTAATGTGATTAATAATAATTCTTAACATTCCTCCCTTGGCCCCTTAGTATGAGCAAAGGAACATGTTATTTATAGGACTACATGAAGGTAGAGAGGCTACAACCATTCAAACTCTCATCGATCAATTCATAGGTGGGAACACATCAACTAAATCAATGTGGGAACTACTAACATTAATTATACATGTGTTCAGCCTTCACTCCTATATATACAGACCTAATATTTCTTAATGAATTACATAATTTTGGAAATAATAATTGTACCACTTATTTTAACACAAACACGAGCATAAAAATAAGCATTTATGCCACTATAGTAGAAGTAGCCCCATTGTTAATGGCTATGAGAGGTGTTGTTTGGAATCCTTCCTTCAATTCCTTCAACCTCCAATAATATGTTTCTCACTTATTTGATTTAATAATGAAGCTCAAATTTAAATGTCCCCCCCCATGATTTGGACATCAGGTTCTCTCAAAAATGTGTTTGTGAAGCAAAATTTTATGTTTGACTTTAGACTTTTGACATGACCATTAACTAGAGATTCCCAATTACATTTGTAAGATCACGTCATAAAATTGATACTCAAGACAAATATTGGACTAAATATATTAATAAAAATTATAGAATACATAAAACTCTTAAATTTAATAAACAAAAAAACAATATTTAGATTTTTGACACTAACAATTTAACTGATGACATTATGACACATAATTTAAATGACTATTGAAAATTATAAAAATTAATACTTCATAATAACAAACTATATTAATAAAATTTTAAAATAAAACCACTAATATCATATTACTATGCAATCCCTGAGGAGGACTCCCCTAAGGAAGACCCTACCTTGGGGTCCTACTATTCATTTTCCAGTACCCCCTAAACTAGTATTTCCAAATTTTACATTGATGACCCCTTATAAAGTTGATTATACCTAAACCCAAACTGATCATACTAGATTAGGGTACCTCCAAGGAGGTTTCTAGGAAATTAAAATTTCTCCTAACAGAAGAAATGAAAAATAATAAAGAGTAGTTGTAAATTTTCAACAATAGGTTGCATGAGGCTAGGATGAATCTAGTGGGACTCACAAGAATGGAAAACCTTGAAGAGACAAATGGACATGATTTTCTAATATTTTTCCCATTATAATAAGGTGGACATGACTCCCATAAAGTAGCACTTGAAAGTGATAGAGACCCCCCTCTTAATATCCCTAACATTACTCCCATCAAGAGAACCCCATTGTATGAATAGGGGAAAAAAGTGCACAGATGATCATATCCATAGATGACACTAAAGGACCTAGTAATGAAATGAGAGATAAAATTTCTAAGAACAAGTAGGGTGCACTAGAGAAGAAGACTAAAGAAGAGAAGGAACCATCATAGGCACCCCCCTGATTTGTTCTTAGAAACTTTATCCCTCATTTCATTACTAGGACCTTTAGTGTCATCTATGGATAGGATCATCTATACACTTTTTTGCCTTTGTTCATGCAGTGAGGTTCTCTTGATGGGAGTGATGTTAGGGATATTAAGACCCCCCTGATTTGTTTTATTTTCTATGTTTTATTTTTCCTCCCATGGGGTTACTTTGCTAGTGTTTTGTTTCTTTCTATTATCTCATCACTAAGGGCCTGCTACTCTTTTTTATAACTATTTACAATGGTTCCTAGTCCTTGTATAACTAGGTATTTTATCCTATCAAATAAAAAAACATATTACTATGCACTTTTAAAATCAAAACTAAAAATATGAAAAAGTAACACTAAATATTGATAAAACCAACATACCATATCCTAAAGACACCTACCTAAATATCTTGATACAATACTAATACACTCCATGAAACACTACTATTGATATCTATAAATTAAACTAGACCTACCTATTTAAAAAATAAAATAATGGGTTACATTGAAAAAAGTGGTTATAATGTTGAAAAGTGGATGTAACATTAAACCAATATTGTGTGTAATGGGGTTTTGGTCTGAATATGTGAGTTAAAGAATGGAGATCTTAAAAATATAATTCAAACATTTTCATTGCATAGGAGTGAGGAGAGCTTATTTCCATGTGATATGAAAGGAAGTTAATTATCTTTGTCATATAGAGAGTAATATGGTTCCAAACATAGATATGTAGTTCACTCAGTGTAGTTTGAGACTGAGTAATGCATGAGATCTTATGCAAATCTAAGTGAAGTTAGTGTGTTTTAGGCTTTTAGGATTTATATGAATGTAAATCCTATGTTGTTAAAGTGTAGATTATAGTAAATTAGGTTAGAAATATGCAATAAAAATAGCCACTGATATGTAATATAATTAACTTAATTTGACCTTTCTAAAAATATCAATAAATAATGTAAACAAGAACTTAGTTGGAACACAATTGAAATGAGAGATTTAGAGGCTAAAAATGAGATAGAGATTGGTTTGAGTGTCACAAATAGGATCTAGGTGTTAAAACCCCTATTTGAAAGTACTACCCTAATTGGACAATAGTTCCATGTGGTGTTAGTGTCCATATTTTATTAGTAGTATCCTCTAAGCATAACTATTATGAGCTTTTTAGTGCACTTATGTATGGGTATGTCAAGCCTATTCCTTCATGCACAAGTTCTAGATCTTTATAGATGAACTATTTTGATTGATTTTATGTGAAAATCCTAATCTTCGATGTAGCTAGGGTATTAAATTTATACAAGTAGTAAAAAAAATTATTAATGGGGTAGGCTAGACATCCTCAACACCCCATTATGATTAGAGTTACCTACATACCAATACTCTGAATAGGGATCAATACCAATATAGTTATCCCCATGTAAGTTTTGGTGAAGGTACAAATGAAGCTAGTATAATTATTAACTTGAGTGCTTTAAATGTACTTAAGACTAGGAATCTAAGTAATCTGAGCTTAGGAATGTTGTATATGGTTGTATGTATAAGTAGGGATCTATAACCTTGATTATGCGTAACTGATTTTGAGTTAGTATGTGTAATTTGCATCTAATTTCTATATGGTTGTTATAGGGATAAAATTCATGTATATACTTTGTTTTGGTGCTTGTATAGGTGTTAAAATAGATATAGGCTTACCATAGGTGGTAATATATTTGAAAGTATATATGTTGGTGGAAAAGTAGGGAAAGGATAATAGTTTCAAAATTAGGACACTAGCACCATGTGGTGTTATTGTCCCTATTATGGTTCTAGTCTCCAAGTGGTAGAACCTGAGGCATGAATGGCCATGATGTGAAAATGAGGGTTTATGACTACTTTAGGGATGTCTATGGATTCCTATGATCTACACTAAGGATGTAAAAGTGTGAAAATAGGCCCTAAGATAGGTCTAGGGCTAAGCTATGGATGGGTGGTCTTAAATAGAACTCTTAGCACTCAAGTGTCATTTTTAGGTGATTACATCCCCCCCCCCCTTTATTCTATAAATGAAACAAAGTGAAATGATTAGGATAATGGAAAAATAAGCATAATTTTACTTGCCTAAGAGGTGAATCCTATGAGTTTGGATCTAAATATGTGAATCATGTTCCATTATGTGTCCTAAAAAATGAAACATGCATAAACAATCCTTACTTAAGAGATATCAAAAGCAAATAAAAATTTGAGTAAAGATATCAAACTTAGTAAAGATATAAGAGAGAGGAAAGAAACAAATACACCTCACTAGGTATGTAAACCAATGCATAAACCTAGTGAAAACCTGTGTGTGAATGTATATAGTGGTAAATTAATGAATATCTTGGACTGAACTAATGGATTTCTCAATCCCCATGTATGGCTGGCTTAAGAACTCAATCTAGTTTTGACTCCATTATTTCCCACCACTACTTGGTAGATCATGAATTGTGAATATCTTGGATTGAACTAATGACATGTCTAACCCTCTCACGTAGGTGGATCAATAACTCAAGTATACTATGACTCTATCATTGCCTACCCATGTTTAGTAGATGCATCCAAAATTAAAATTGCATAATATAACTCAAAATATTTAACTAGAGATGTCGACTTTGCAGCCACTCGAGTATATTAGGTAGCTCTAGGCCACTTTGGAATGCAAACCATTGTAGATGGATTGATGCATGAATATAGTGTGTAATGTGTAATATGGTATTTCATGTTAAAAATATAGAGAATGACATGGAATATATCATTCCATATGATTAATCGATGTATAAGTGAGTATAGGGAAACAATTTGTCATGCACATACTCCAAATTAAATATTTGAGCATATGGATTCTAGATTGAGTTATAATAATATGTATCTAAATATCTAAACTATAATGGTAATGATCATGCCATACATGATTCCATCTGAGCAAACTGATATGAATATGAGATAAAATAAGACAAAATTAGTAAACTATAACTACATATGTGCAAACCTAGAATTTACTTGCTAAAAGTTATAGCCAATCTAGAAAATTTTGAAACTAGGGCTATTAGATAGTGGTGCCATATCTTTGGTATTATTCCATGTGGTGCCAGTGTCCCAATTTGGGTGTTATTGTCTGAATATTCTAATTTTTGTGTAATTAGAATTTATCTTTATGTCACTATTGCCCATTATGATTTCTTAAATCTAATTTCTATATTATGAGCCTATGTGCTAAATTTTTTACTTTGAGTATATTCAAATAGCCTAATATCTATGATAAACCTCTGTGAATGTCCCCTCTTTTGAGGTGAAGTACTAAACCTATGAAAGAATTATCCTTAAAAGAAAAAGCTTTTCAAAATGTGTGTTAGTCAAAGCATACATGATATATGCATAATAAACTAATATAATGTGCATACATAACATCATAATGTAAGATAATATGAGTATAAGTGTGTAATATGTGATTGATGTTAGATCTGACATCCACACAGCTATCAAGTTAGATATAACAATGTATGTGAATAGTAAATCTAAGTAATAATTAAGTATCTACCTAGGGGGATGGTTCATGATGTCCATAATGATACCTAAGTAAGAAAGGGAAATGCATGATTTCACTCATGGAATCTAAAATTAGAGTGTGTAACAAGAAAAAGACAAGTTTCATGTCCATTATGCATATAATAAATCATTTAAACAACACACATAAGGTAGGCAATGTAGGTCTAGTTTCCATAATATAAGGGACATGGGAACATGTCATTAAATCTAAGAAATTAATACATATAAGGACATTTTCAAATGTCCACATACATAAACAACAAACAAGTTGGCTTAGATCCACATGGAAGGACATGTTTAATTGTCTGCATACACAATCAAGAAAGCACACACAAGGACATGGGAACATGTCCAAATCATACATATAATGAAACAAAAGTGGTGTATATCCCTAGAGCAATGGCATATATAAATGATATAAAATAGAAGAATCATAGAGACACAATCAAGTCTAAACTAGAAAAGATAAAAATGAAAGTATGCATGAACTTATGGTACATATTTGTATATGATATAAGATCTATATAAGCAAAGTCTAAAGTATTATTAGCCGATAATGGATCTGAGTAGGTGTAGGATGATCAATACAAATATATAACAATGCTAAATCTATGATGTAAAGTTTAAAAATATGTAACCTAGAAATCAAAGGTATGTATATGAGACCCCAAAATGGGTGAATGTATCAAATTAGGAATGCATATATTTGTGTATATGCCCCTAATGGGTGGATAATATGAAATCTAGATTGTTGTAGTGGAATTTATTCCTGTATTAATCTCAAATAAATTCATAAAAACATTGAAACATGTATGTATGATAAAAACTGACTATACTAAGATAGCTAGCATATGTAGTTTATGTCAAATATAAGAAGTGAAACCATGGAAATGCATAAAATCTATAATTTTTATTTTTTTATTAATTATTTAATTTTTTTTTGTTTTTAACATATTATATTATTTTTTTATTGTATTGATATATATATATATATATATATATATATATATATATATATATATATATATATATATATAAGTAACATGAAAATGAAACTATATACAACGATCAATAAATAAGGAAAGTATGTATAAGAAGGGAGGAACAATACTAACCGATGAATCTCATGGGAGACTCACTATCAATGTGGCCTATGTTAAAAATAGGAATGGTAATCTCTCATGTAGTTTGATTGTTATGTTGTATTTGAATGGTGTTGCAGTATGAATCTGAGTATTTTTCATCGTTGGTATCAATCATAATAACCTAGAATGTTAGTGTTGAATTATGTTATACCTAGATGAGCATAGGAAATTACCTCATAATATGGAGTTAAACATTATGAATTATACTTTAGGATGTTAATTTTGATTTTACCCTTTAAAATTGTGTTTATTATAGGAATATGGTGATTTAGAGGTTCTTTTTCTAGAAATCCTCTATGGAGAATACTTGTTGGCTTAGCATGATTTTGACTTTGTAACTTAAGTTCTTTGTCTTTCTATAACATGTCCTATGTATCTATATATTTTAACTTAATAAATTGTATCTATGAATGATTTTCCTTAGTATGGTTAATAAATCCCAAACCTTATTGACCAACATTATCAACTGCTAGAATAGGATTAGCGATGCCTTGGGACTACTTGCACAAACCTTGAGTGTGATAATCAAAATATTGTAGATATTTTTGACCAAAACCATATTGATTTAAAACTTGAGCCTCATTTTAGAGAGGTATATTTTAATATTTTACTTTGTTTACATGTTCTTATTGTATTTTTTCTTTCTCTAATTGTTCTTTGTGAATCTTTTATTGTTCTGAGTTATGATTTATTTGGTAACCATTTTTGTATTGTTTTTAAATTTGACCCTTTTTAAATTTATAGCTATGTTATATGTTGTTTCAATGATGTGTCACTATTTGAGTCATTTGTATCCATTATATATTGTATTTTACTATTCAATTATAAACATGAATTAGTGTGGTGCCCATGCATTCTATGATATGCACAATAATATATGGATCTCCTCATTGAGTGTAGGGGAGGTAAGTTGATCAAATTAGCTTTAATAATTTCCCTTAGTATCTCACTTGAACTCTTATTAGAACCTTTTAATATTTTTTAATCATCTATAATAGATGAATTATTTTTTACTTTATGATTTGGATATGAAAGTGTGTTAGGCATAACTTTGCTAGGTGTAGATGTATATAAATGATGAACACTAGCATATTCTGAATACTTTGTACATGTAATTTGAATTACCAATGATGTGACATGTTTAATTAAAAATTAATTTTGATTATATAATTATTATATTAACCTACTCATACTATTAATTTGATCCCTCATACTCTCATGAGTGCAAACCCTAGTTACTTTTGATTGAATATGTAGGCACACACCCTATAAGGGAAAGGTGTGGATAGGATAAGTATGGGCATTAGTAACAATAGTATATACTACTTCATCACATTGAGGAGTGATATAATGAACTTGGATAGAGGTAAAATAGCTATCATCTTCATGGAGATGAGGAGGAAAAAGAGATTCTTTCCTGTGCATAAGATATGACATTGAAACTTGAAACATAGTTTTTACCTTATGTACTAAATCCTCTATATGTGTAAGGGTTTGATTCTTAATGGAATTACACATAATATAAAGATAACATGCTATGAAATATGATATATATTTGAATAATTTAAATCATCATGTAAATATGTGTTTAAGTCATCTTTGAATTAATTCCAAATTAAAGGAAACAAGTATGCAAGAGAAGCTAGAAAACTTTGCATCAAAAAGTAATTAACTTCATCTATCATTATTATCATGATTATATGAAATATAAATCTATTTTAGGGTCCTAAAAGGCTATAAACATAAACCTTAGGAGCATTGAGGGTTAGGGTTTGAATATTATTTTAAGTAAGTTAGGTTCACCAAATGTTTTAACCTTTTAAAACTTAGATTAATGTAAATCCTATGTTGTTAAAGAGCTAAGTATAGTAAATTAGGGTAGAAATTTGCAATAAATACAATCATTAATTTGTAATATAATTGACTTAATTTTAAATTTCTAAAAATATCAATATATAATGTAAATAAGAACTTAGCTATAAAATGATTGAAATGGGAGATTTGGAGGCTACAAACTGAGACAAAGATTAGTTTGAGTGTCACAAATAGGATTCAAGTGTCAAAACCCCTCTTAGATAATATTTCCCTAATTAGATATTAGTTTCATATGGTTATAGTGTCTCTATTTTTATGGTAGTGTCCTTTGTGTAGAACTATTTTGAGATTTTAGGTGCACCTATGTCTAGGTCTATCAATCTTGATCTTGCATGCACAAGTTCTAGATCTTTGTATATAACCTTATTTGGAAATTTTTATGTGTATACCCTAATCCTCCATGTAGATATGTAATATGGTTGATACAATAAGTAAAGTGTGTTTTTATTGGGGTAGGTTGGACTTACTCAACACCCTACTGTGATGAGAGTTGCCTACATACCAATATCATGAAGAGGGATCAATCCCAATGTAGTTATTTCCACCTAAGGGTTGGTGCAAGTGAAAGTGAAGCTAGTATTATTATTGAATTAAGTGATTTGAATGTGATTGATACTATAAATATAAATAATCTTAGCTTATTAATGTTTTAAATGGTTTTATTTAGAAGTAGGGAAGAATAGGTATTGATAACCTTGATTATGCACAACTTGTTCTAAGTTTGTATGTGTAATTTGCATCTAATTTCCATGTAGTGGCTAAAGGGATAAAAGTCATGTATATATATTTTTATAGTGCTTGTGTGATTTTAAAAATGGATCTAGTATGACCTTAGTTTCTCTTAAATTTGAAAATATATCCATTGGTGGAAAAAGGAGGGAAAGAATAATAACACTAAAACTGTGACACTAGCTCCATGTGGTGTTAGTGTCCTATTATGGTGCTAGTTTTTAGGTAGTATAAATTGAGGCACAAAGGTCCAAGATGTCAAAATGAGGGTCTAAGAATACTTTAGGGAGGTCTAGGGATGCTTTTTGTCCACACAAAGGCTAGAAAAGTGTGAAAATAGGCCCTAAGATAAGTATAGGGCTAAGCTAGGGATGAGTGGTCTCAGGTAGCACACTTAGCACTCAAGTGTCATTTTTAGGTGACTAAATAATACAAAAATAAATTATTTGAATAAAAAATAATTTATAGTCTAGGTTGATCTAAGAAATGTCAAAGGCTCATATCTGAATATTTTGTGCAAGCATTGGTACTAAACACATGGATCAATGTGCCTACCTAAATGGTGATAATTAACTTTTTCACTTTTGTTGTAACACACAATATTTTTGTGCTAAAATAATCTCCATAAAAACTACTAATTTATTAGCATTTACACAAAATGCATTCACATATATAATATTTGTCATCAATACTTAAAACATGATTTTAAAATAGGAATCACTCATTATTAGGGAAACAAATGATGTACCCCCTTGATAAATAAATTCACTCTCCATCAGAGGATGATAATAAATTGTTCTAATTCCAAATGAAAATTTGGTATTAGATTGAAAAAATAATAATATGATAAATTTACATTATTTATTAATTAAATATAAATACAATTTATGTTTGATAACTCATATATATTAGGATTCAAACTTTATCACCCTATTTCTTATAATAACTCTACACACTCCTATAAAATATCTAGTGAGTTTTTATGCCCATAAATCACATACACACTATTACACACAAAAATACATTCTCCCAAAATAAACAAAATCATCTAAAAACTAATGTGAGTACTAATAATTCCTAATAGAAACATTATTTTTGACTTGTGTTTGACATACTTGACTTGTACTTACATTTTTAAATCTTGTTCACATTATCTCATTACCATTCATATATCAATGGTTTTCACCTTCCCAATTTTTATCAATCATATATATGATATCCCCAATACAATATGTATTGAAAAGGCCACAAGCCATAATTCATTACATAATACAAGCCATATAAATAGATTGTAGAACCACTACAAATAAGGAAAGCCAAAATATCTAATAAAACCATACAATTATCTTAGCTTAATGGTAAATCTACATGAATAAAAACTCTAACAAGTCACTAAAAAAATAACAAGCTTATAACAAATTTGACTATTAAAAAAAATATACCTTCCCATAATAATAAAATGACATGTTTTAATCATTATCACAATTAAATAATTAAGCACCTACATGAACTTAACCAAAGAGTAGTTATACTTCCACTATAATAAAGTATCCAAATGTCCCTATTATCACTAATCCATCTTATTAGATTACATGTGTTGTCCCCCAAAAGTAGCAATCAGTTTTGGAACAACATTTGAATTATTTTGGTCTTACAGACCAAAATTATCTCTTCCATTTCCAAAATTTCTCTTAGACATTCAGATTCCTCATTTTCCAAGCTTCTCAAAAAATTTACGCACTTTGCAAGTCAAGATCAATGGGTTTTACATTATGGACTTTGTATCTACAGATTCTATAGGTAGGTTTATTTACACAGGTTCAAAGATTTCTACAAGTGGTTTCAATCAAAAGAATTGGTTTTCAACATTTGGTCATTTTCCAAAATTAGTTCAGAGCTTTGGTTCAGTTGAAAATATCCATCGGAAAGCACCTGAGTGCAAAAAAGAGACTTGAACCATTGAATTGTTGAACCATTAAACCACTTTGGTTCAAAGGTTCAACAGGGTTAAGGTTCAACAAGTTCAATGTCTTTGGCAAGAGTGAAGTGCTTCATCAAAGTTAAAAGTTTAATCACTTCAATTGGTTCATCAGCTTCAAGACACTTGGCCAAATCAAGGTGGCTTGAACCATTGAACCATTGAACCACTTTGGTTCAAAGGTTCAACGGGTTCAAGGTTCAATGGCGGGTTTAACCAAAGGAATAGTTCAATGGCTCGGTTCAACCAAGCGGTTCAACTCTTTATTTCACTCAGTTGGTTCATTCCTTCAGTTCATCCTTTGGTTCAAATGTCTCAAGGTTCAATAGCAAGTTCAAAGACATTTTTCAAAGCTTCGTTTGAACCGTTGAACCAAAACTTGTTTCAACATCTTGGTTCAATAAATAGGTTCAATAACAGGTTCATTCACTCGGTTCATTCGATTGAACCATTGGCTTGAACCTTTTGGGTTCAAATCCTTGGTTTAATGAAATGGTTCAACTATTGGTTCAAAGGCAAGTTCATAATGGCAAGTTCAATGCTTAGTTCATTTAGTCAATTCATTCATTGAACCATCAGCTTGAACCATCAGTTTGAACCATTTTTGGTTCAACTGATTGGTTTAATGGAATGGTTCATTGCCAAATTTTAAAGGGGCAGTTCAATGCAAAAGGAATCTTCTTGAAGGATAAGTGCCCTTGCGGAGGACACTTAGTCAATAAAAGCACCCTTCGAAAGGGTCGTTTATCAAGGAAGCTGAAAGGTAATTCTTTAAGATATGTTTAAGGCATTTAAAAATTGACTAAGACTTAATTCTTTCAGATTTTTGTCTAAAGGAATTTCTTTAGACAAAAAGCTTGAAAGAATTCTAAGTGGTCGTGGATGCCGAAGGAATTTTCAAAGAACAGTCAACATTTATGTGGACTTTTTGTTTGCGGGAATTTTCCCCAGACTTTTGTCTGCAGGAATTTTCTCTAGACTTTTGTCTACAAGAATTTCCTAGGGGAAATGTCCACAGGAAAATTTTTCATAGGGAACTTCCATGAGATAAAGCCTGGGGATTTGTTCGCGGGAACTGCCAAGGCAAAGGGCTATCGAAGGACCCCAAAGGGCAGGTGCCCTTATGGGGGACTCTCAATGGCCAAAGTAAAAGACTATTTTGACTTGACATAGGTCATTTCTCAAGGCTCAAAAGGGAAAATCCAATTTGGAAGGGAAAATTTGAAATCCAAAAGAGGACCAAGGGGTGGCGTGCTTGAAAATTTCAAATTCAAGACAGTGAACTAGTCGTTGAGAGCACATCAACGGGCATGTAAATGTCAATTTTAAAGTCCATGAAATAGCTGTTGATCCTTTGAATTTATAGACCTGAATGCAATCCCAAAATTCAAGACTAAAACCAGCTGAAAGCGAGGAAAGACAAAATAATGAATGAATCCAAGACTCAATTCAATAAACTAGAAAAGGAGGAATAATGAAGACAAGATCAAACCGCCAACTAAACATTGAAAGTTGCAATCTTTCAATTGTATGGCTTGTTTATGTTTATCTACATTGAGAAGATCAAATGGGTAAAATGCCCCAAAGTTCTATCATGTCTTCCTAATAGTTCCCAATGCATCATGATGTATTACTATTCCTGAGTCGTCCTTGAAGTGGCTATTTAAGGACCCTCTCTTATTGTAAATGGATCTCTTTTTTGACAATCTGAACAAAACTCTGCCCAAATTAAGAGGCATCATTGAGACTTTGTGTTAAGTCTGTTAATCATATTTTGTTACTAGAATAAGAAAGCAAGGGAATTTTTCAAACTTTGTGCTATGATATCTTTGTTGTCGAGGAAACTGTTCTTATGTCTTCTTCCTTGATATAATTTTTGTTCCATTAATTTAACAAGCAGGATTAGTAAAATTAGTTAGGAAGGTGTCCTAAAGAATCAACTGTGGAGAGACTTTGTACCCCCATAGCTGCCTTTAGTGTGTTTTCTTTTCATTACTATGTAAAGGACTTTGAGCTCTCATTGCCCTTCGTATATTACTCTTAAACATTTCAGGTGGAGACTTTGTGCTCTGTCTCGATTTGTTGGTTACCATATCCTTAGTTACATTCTACTTTTATTTCCAGGAGTATTCTTGTGGTTGGATAAATAGTTCTTTTGAAAGAAGAGGAGTACTGTCTGTCATTTCCCTTGAGTTTTCCCTTTGTTTTGTACACATCATCTCTAAAGAAAGAGAGATGGATGGCTTGTCCTATCCTTGAGTATTATTTTCTATTTATACATATATATAGCATATCCACAGGGAACCTCCCCTTGATGAGAGGAGAGAGAAATCTCCTTCTAATGTGATAAAATTACACATTAAGATGACTAATCTTCCTACTTTGGCTGATCAGACCTATTTTGTTTACCAGTACGCTGATAGACAAAATATTCAACCAACAACATGGTAATGAGCCATTGTAACTACTAAATAAAGTAGGAAATATTATTGAATATTGGGTTCACTTAAAAAAATTATTCCTTGAATTATTATCATATCTTGGATGTGACATGGTTTACCTATTTTTTAAAGTGATCAATTCCAACAAAAAAATTATAATATAAATTAAGACTAAATAACATAGCACATCCTTTAAGGGGTATTTATGCATCAATCTATTGAAAACCAAATGACCACTACTTTTCATTATTAAATAATTTTAGGACATTTATTGTTCACAACAATCTTGTGATTTTTATGTATTCCCTTTCTTATATCACACACCTTCATGTAAAATTATCATTTTGGTTTAACTTTTATCTTTGAAAATTTTCTTGGTTTCAATACCTATGAAATAGTAGTAAGAGAAATTTACTTGATCTTCATCTTGCACATTTTATTTTCTTGACCTTGTATATTTACCTTCCAATAAGTAAGAAAATTCATTTTACCATACATATTTCATCATGGTATGGTACCATTTACACCTTTTGTGTTGGTCTTTTTTATTTGAGGGTGAAGAGTGAGAAACACTCTTTTCACCACTAGAACTTGACTCTTCTATTTTTTCCATTTTTAAATGTTGTTCAAATTTGATACTAAAAATTGTTCTAGAAACATCATCAACATGTAAAAATACATTACTATTGGTAGATTGACCATAATAATAAAATAATGGTACTCTTTAATCTACAACAACATTTTTACTCACCATAATTCTATATGTAGATACATCTACTAATATGTATGCATCTCTTTGCTCATAATAACCAAAAAACATGTATACTTTTCCAAATATAGAAGTGGATCCAAAAACATGAAAATTAATTACATTTTGTATTTTTATAGTCCATTCTTCCTTTGATTTTACATTCTTCAAGGTTTGTGTGGGACTTTTGTTGAGAGTGTACATAGTTGTATACATAGCTTTTACCCAACACTGATGCAATATATTATACCTATCCACCATGCACCATGCCTGTTGATGCAATTTTAATGCACAATAAAAGGTTAATGAGATAATATATAAAATTTTAGGATCTTAATAGAAATAAACTCCACTCTAAGGCATGATTTATAGGTATGGGTTGAACAACTAGGTCATGGGATATCAAGCTGAGCTTGTAAGTTTTTGAACTGAGTATGAATAGGTGAGTGAAATCTAGAATAAAGTTAAAACTTAGTTGATTTGGATGGATGGAACCTATGATAAAGTGGGTTTATCTCAAAAAAATCCAAAAGAAGGAAAGGTAGGGAAGAAAATAAAGTTTTGTCATTTCAAAGGGATCACTTTTAAGTTGGTCTCTTTGGAAACAAGTGTCTTGATACCAATGTTTATAGCTAGTAGTTATTGCGCACACACATACAAACTTAGTAGGTAAATTTAGGAAAAAATGATATAATAAAATCTAAGGTCTCAACTAAATATTGCTTATGTTTATAGTAGTTATTGCACACCCTTATTTATAAGATTATAGCTTAGATCAAAGGAGTATCTAAGGTAGTTATTACTCACACCTAGAAGGCTATATTAGGGAAAACACTTCTACACACTTAGTTAAATTTAAATAGTCAACCTAATTACATAAAATTAGTGATATTTGATAATTATCCAATAGTTATTCAACATATTAAATCATCATATTATTGATGATTAACATTCCCCTATTCTCAGAATGGGGACCCTCCTTTTTTCAATCTTCAAAATGCCCAAGATGCCAATATTTTTTAAATTGTTTGACTGCATGGAGAATTGATTTAATACTTATATTATTTTTTGTTTAATCATTCATTTATTAATAAATTTGATAATTATAAATATTTAAATTATTTAAAGTCTTCTACCAAGTTTTATTCAATAATGAATTATTAACCATTGATAGTTCAATGACATATAGATAGGCTTTTACTAAGGAAACGCAACCTAGATCTCTAATTGACATAAACAAAACAAGCTTAATTGGGTTTTATTTAATTAACTTTATGTTGTGTTTAAGACATTTGATTAAAAAAATTGATTTAAAATTTGTTTAAATTTATTTAAGATGGGTTATGACATCTTCAAGAAGCTAACTTAGTTTCTCACTTGACCTCATAGGATGTTAAGTTAAAGTTGTGGCTTATGACACCTCATAGGATGGCAAAGTTTAGACTACAACCTAAAAAGTATAAATGTCCACCTCACTGGGCCTCACAATTCCTTAAGGATTCAACACATCCCATGTAGGGCACCTAGATCAAATCTACCAAGTTTACACACTATCTGGTATCATCTAAAGAGCTCATGAGAATATATCCATTAGAATTAAAATCATGGGGATACATGTTAGGATATTATCCCTTATGAGTGCTCCCATACTATACAAGCCACCATGCATCCCCCATGTGTACCACCATAGTACATAATCCCATGATATGTTGTTGCATGTCTCAAAGGCAACCAAACAAACCTCAACAACCTTCCAAGGTTATGTGTGTCCCCCTTGGGTTCATCTTAGGTTACCATGTGTCCATTCTAAATTTCATCCATCTAAAGCTCATGAGAGATAATAAGGTAGACATCTAGGTTTCACCTAAGCTATCTCATCAAGGTTTAATGATATATAGTTATCAAATATGCCTTTCAAGAATGACCCTTGGTAGAAGAACAAAAAATAGCCCACAAAAATGACACATGTCCCCTTTGGGTCTGTGCAATGATACCACATGTCATTCTGACATTATTTCTATCTGATATCCACTATATTACCTCTAATATAGATACATGTCTCCCTTTGAGCCATCTAATTAATTCCAAGTTGTCAACATCTATTTGAGAGAGTTTTAAGAGAGATACTGAGCAAAGAAAGCTATGATTGCCCATGAGAGTGATTCATGGCATTCATGTAGCCAATTAGAGATTGACAGTACCACCTGAGAGCTTGCTATGAATTGAAAAATTCCATGTGGTGAGATGTAGATGAGTCATCATGTAAAGATACATTCTAAGAGTCTTGAGGTAATTAAAATTTGCCACATTTCCAAATTTTGAGCTAACTAAGTAGCTTAGTCAATATTTAGGCCATGCGAGTACATAACTAGATTTGAGGTGGAATCCATGTGTCAAAAGGTGGTAATATTTATCTTTAAATCTAAAATTGATGGAAAATATAAGATTAATTAAATCTAAATTTGAATTTTGGTGTAATTAATTGCCAAAATCAATAGTTTGAGGTTGTTTCAAATATATGCAAGATTTAAAATATTACCATTAAAATGGCATGAACTAGGACCAACATCAACATTACATTAATTAGAGTGATATTTCAAAAGGATACACAATAAAGGCTGTTACTATTTGCATTTAAAAGCTATACATGTTTACTTTCTTTGTTGTCTCCGCTCTCACAGTTTGACAAAGCTCAAGCCATTTGAAAATTGCACTCCTAACCACCATTATTAGAGCTTCAAAGTTTTATAAGGATACAAAATATATTGATTGATACTTGAATTATTGTAAAATATTGCATAATAAGGTCCCTTTACTCCAAGTAAGATAATTTCCTTCAATAATGATGATTTTTTTAATTTTAGAATGATACTTTAGTCATCTTTAAAGATACGAAATTTATTCTTGAGGCCATAGCATCTAGTGACATTTACTATAGTAGTATATATTTAAATGTGTAAGTATCTAGGGTTTTTGATGAGGATGAGACCATGCCTCATATAATCCAACTAGCTTTGGATATCCTTACCATTAACACAATCAGTCTCCACAACATCGCGCTAAGTCAGAGGTCATGCCATGTGCTAACCTAGTTTACAAAATATTTGGGAGGTCAAAATGAAAATATGGGATGCTTAAATCAATATCCTAATGGATCCCCATTAATTTCATAGCAAGAATAATATTTGATAAGTATTATGACCTTCCCTCATCATAGATAGATTATAACCAAGTCATCATAGATAATTGGTATGAAGTGCACTCCTTAGAGAAGGTCTTGGATTCATGGGTGACTTACCCAATGGGAGATATTCTCATGGATGATCAAGGAAACTTGCTCATCCAAAAATTTAAAGAATGATTTAGGATTGGTCTAGCCTTCCTAAATAGAGTATTTATCAATCCACACATTTCTTATATAGACATAAGGGATATTTTATTGCTATAGATAATCTTAGAAGACCAGTAGATTCCCCCACTTGAGTAAATTATCAGTAATAATTTGGTGTATGAAATTCAAGACACTTGAAATAATGGTTCCCATTCTTTATGATGAGATACTTATTGGATGTAATCTGTGCAATTGCTTAACTAGGTCAGAACACATGGTCTCCTAAGTGATAAGAGGTTGTGCCTCAACACTTCTCTATAATTCATATTCATCAATTCAGATGCAATATAAGAGTGATTATAGAAGATTTCTACCCAGTGATTTATAAGTCAATAAATGAATTTGAGATGTAGAGGGTTCCCCTTGGAGTCATGGAAACCTTGAGAGATATGGGTAGCTATTGGTTATAACAAGATTGCACAGTCATACAAATAGAAGGAGTGATGGTATCCCCCCTTATACTATTGAGGCTTGTGCTAATGAATATAGTTGAAGAAGAAATGGATTATTAACTTGGAGTTAATGGAGTCTTCAAAAACAAGAAGAAAATAACCCCCATAATGTTCCTTATAAACTAGGAAGGACCAGAATTACAAAGTGGCATGATATTATTGTAGATACTAGGCATAGGGATTCATACCTATTACCTAAAGATGACTTATGTGATCAAGGAATATAAAGAGGGTGGTTAGATCATATTTTAGATTCATACTAAAAATGAAATAAAAATGAAAATAAACACACTAACATGCATAACACTACCTTGCCAAGATCAAAGGGAGGATCATAGTGAAGAAACATAAATGAACGAAGCACAACTAAAAATGGAAAGAACTTACACAAATTCATTACCAATTCCTTGAATGCTCCAAGAGGTTATTCATTTGGCTTGATTAGATTGTGCTCAATAAGTCTTCATCAATGGGGCTTGGCTATCTCCATCTCCTCTTGGCATCATAGTTGGCTTAGTTTTGTCTTGATATTTGCTCAAAATGGCTTGGCTTTGAATTTTGGCATCATAACTCTATAGCTTTCACTCTTTTCATAAAACCTACATTATAACATTACTATATCCAAGATCTCTAAACAAATATCTCTTTATTTACTTTTATAGGCTTTGAAATCAACTTATAATGAGTTCAATCCTAACCTAGGTCTACTTAGTTAAACCCATTATGGTTAAAAGGTGTCCAAACCTCATGATTGACATAGAATAGGTGTGCTTTGAGATATTTTGCATTTTGTACAACTCACAAAAGATAATAATTAATTATTAGGATATTATTTTAGTTTTTTGAATTTCCCTTTTTGATAATTCATTTAATTGCTCATGGATTAATCCAAATAGGATTTGATTAGGATTTTCATGTTAATTAATCTTTTTTAGGAATTTGAACATTTGTGCAAGATTTAAATTAAATGATGTGTGCAATTGATCTTTTTAATTGATTTATGGGCCAAATTTATTTAATTATTATGAAACCAAATTTAGAAATTCTTAGGCTAGATATTCAATGATTGGTAAGAATTTATCTAAATTTGGGTATAAATCTATTGGTGGCCAATTTTAGATGTCTACATTTTGCCCTTATTTGGGAAGGTTTTGCAAGTTGTAAACATAGTAACATATTTTAAAAGAATAAAATGGTCTTGTTGTGCTTATGAATTTAATAGTGATGAATGAACTATATCTACCCCCTTGAGGGAGAGGTTGGCAAAGAGGTTAGAAAATGATCCCACAAAAGAAGGAAATGATTAGACCAAATAAATGAAAATGATGGGGTAAGAACATAATGATTTACCCAAAATCAATCAAAATAATTGAGAATTCAAGTGGGATGATGGTTTGCCCAAAGGTGATTATAAGAATTATACCCCAATAATGGCAAACATGATATTATAACATAATGATTTTCCTAAAGGTGGTTATAATCATTGAGAATATGGAGCTGCTCAGTTAGGGCAAATAAATAGGATAAAAACATGCCCCAGTTGGGTAGAATAAAATGAATGATTTTCCCAAAGGTGGTAATAATAATTAACCCTTAAATTGGTGATAGCATAATGATTTTCCCAAAGGAGGTTGGAATCATTGAGAATGGATAGTGTACAATGGTTTGCCTAAAGGTAGTTATAATCATTATACCTTGGTTATGGAAAACAATATTGATGGTCAATGATTGAAAACATGATGATGAAAATTTGATATAGAGGATAAATATGAATTGGGACAACCTACTAGTAGGGATATGCTCATCTAAACCAACAAAGGTTGGAAATATTTCATTTATTTGATTTATTTATTTGGGATATGATTTGGATTGAATTAGTATTGTTTCTAGTATTGGTGTCAGTGATATATCAATGTTGCATTGTTGTGTATACTTATCGAAGCTGATTTTTGTTATAGCACATGATGTTAAGCATCATGATAGAATACCATAAGGACTTGTCTAAATATTCATAAGGTCTATCTCTTATGATCTAATAATCAAGGTAAAATAATGAACCAATGATAAAAACCATGATGACAATGTTGACATATGAATATGAATGGATTTAAGAATAAATGCACAAGGAATCACCTAATGAACACACATAGACTGAACCAATGCAACAGTACTAAAAGTAAATAAATAGGCACATAAAAAACAAATAATAGTAAGTTATAATGTTAGTAAAAAAACATGACACAAATAATATGATGAACATTTCTCCTAGAAAATAGATGATAATGAAACAATAAAATAAGATGGGAGAATAAAATAAAAGGAAGGGGGTGGTTGAGTTGTCTCCATATGCACAAGGCAAGTAGATGTTGCCTACATAGTTCCATGGATGTGATATCCAACAAAAACTTTAGGCTAAATTTAGTTCTAGGATATGGGATAGAATAAAACGATGATGATAAAAAAACAAACATGATGGACGTGATAGAAGAATATAAGTGAACTCATAAAATGGTGAGAGCTTAAGATAAAAGGCCAAAAATTATGGGGAAACTAAGTGAAAAGTGATTTATTTTGACTTATTGAGGGTTCCAAAAATCCTTAACATAAAAAATTGGTCAATTTTTTTGGTTTTTCCAAATGGTTTTGTAATTTTGGAGTATCTCAACTCGATCGAGAATGATGAGACACTAAATAGTCCAAGCTCACAAAATGGTGAGAGTGTGGCTAACTTTAATGAATGTTTGAAAAATAGCAAGAATGTATAAAAAAGGGAACTAATCCAACCTCAACATGAATTGATAATGACCCACATAGTCCCAAAATGGCCTTAGATCATAGTAATTCCATCTTGCAATGAAATAATCTGACTAGTGTAGTAACCAATTCAAATAAAATAGGCACAGTTGGTATAATGGCATAGTACAACATGGGAATGTTAAGTTGGTATGTCAAGGAAAAATAAAAAAATGTTTCCCATAGTTTTCTCATAGGTGTTTATAACTAGGATATAATGGATCAGATCAATTATACTAATTTGCCCATAGATGGTTATAATTAGTAGCAAGGCTTGTGAGACACTGAATTTCCCATGTAGGTGGATATAATCAAGCTTAGATAAACAAACATGATTATAATGGAACAATAAATAAAGGATAAAAATACTATAAAGTATATCATACTGCTCCAAAATGAAACCTCTATCTAAAATTCTTTAAACAACTACTAAAACTGATTTGATTCTTTATGTTAAATGTGAAACCAATGGATAAACCAAGGTCAAATAGGCTAGGATAGGATAAATCAAAAACATGTTTGATTGAATAGGAATGGTATGATAATATGGTATAATGGTAGAAAGGATATGGTACAAAGAATAATGTTGATCATATGGTATAACTTGAAATGGTCCTCATAGACAATACACCAAGTCATTTAAGCATAGTAATGTTTGAGGTGTGTAATGTTCATAGGCTCATCAAGTTCATCCCTATCTAGTGTGGTGAGCCTATGTGATCTAGTGTCATAGTCTTAAATAATGATGAAGGGACCTACATATTTGGGTTTTAAATTTATTTTATGCTTCTTTTCATCCATGGTATTATTTTGGTTCTCTTTGAGGACAAGATCACCAAGTTTAAAGTCTATGTGCTTCACGTGCCAATCGTAGTGGCCACAAAGTCGATTCTAATATGCTTGAATTTTGTTTAATGTGTCCATGCATTTATCATCAAGTAAATCTAGCTATTTTAAGTGATCTAATCAATATTATTCATCATTTAAGACATGCTTCAAAGACATGTGTAGTGAAGGTAACTAAACCTCAATGGGAAGAATGACTTCAATACCATAAAAAAGTGAGTATAGAGTGGCACCTATGGGAGTGTGGTGATTGATGATTTTTATATAGGGAATGGAGTATCTAAATGTGAAAATCACAACCTACATCATTGAAAATATTTTTAGGGATGTTAACAATGGTTTAATTTGATGCTTTAGCTTAGACATTACCTTGAGGTTAATATGTCATGGAAAAGTGTTATTTGATTTTGTACTCAACACATAGAGATTAAAAATCCTTGTTCTTAAATTATCCACCAGTATCATATATAATGTCATAAGGGATATTATAGCAACAAACAATATGGTTAAATATGAATTTGCAAATTTGTTTTCTAGTCATGTAAGTGAGGTGTATAGCTTCAATCCACTTAGTGAGATATTATGTGGTAGTAAGGATATGTTTATATCCATTAGATGAGGTGGGGTTTATCTTCCCAATGAGATCAATGCCCCATGTATTAAATGGCCATGGTGTCAATATTGGTTTCAGAGTCTTGGCTGGGGCATGAATCAGATTGGCATGCCATTGACATTTATCACATCTTTTGACATATGACACTGCATCTGCATCCATAATTGGCCAATAGTACGCAATATGCAAGAGATTTTTTGATAGGATGGCCCCACTGATGTGGGATCCACATACCCCTTTGTGAACTACTCATAACACTAGTATAGAATATATCGAAGGTAAATAATGAAGTAGAGTTCCATTGAAACTATGATGGTATACAGTTGGTCCAAGTAAGGTATAATGTTGGGAATTATGGATGAAGGATTTGGTTTGTTTATGGGATAAGTCTAGTGGTAAAACATGGTCATGTAAATAGGTATATAGGTATAAATACCAATTATAGCTAAGACCAAAAATATCATAGATTATTATGATAGTTGATGGTTCCTGAGCTGACATTATAAGATTTTTAATGAGAATTTGGTATTCTTTGGTAATGTTTGTGTGTCTAATCAATGCTCTAATGGTAGTTATGGCATATGTTGTTTCATTATTGGCCCTTTTTATATGCTCAAACTAGATGTAAGCAATCTACTACTTGAGAGTGTCGACCATGGCCTTGTAAGGAACCAGCTTGTCATCTTTGGTCTGAAAGTGGTTTCTAACCTAATTAATGCTTAACTATGAATCACCATAAACCTTTACATGAGAGATGTTCTATTGTACTGTCTATCAAAGCCCTATTATAAATGCTTCATATTTGGCTATGTTATTAGTACAAATAAAGCTAATTATGAATGACTTAAGGATTACATCCCCTTGTGGATTGATAAACAAAAGGGATGCCCTTGATCCATGTGTTGTGAATGAACCATCAAAATACAACTTCTAGTTTTATCTCCAAGAGGTGTCTCATTTATGGTCATGATGGATTCATCAATAAATTGTAAGGTTAGTGGATTTATGTCTGTAAGGGGTGTTTCAACAAGCTAATCTACAAGAACTTACCCTTTGATACCTTTTTTATTTACATACTCTATCTCAAACTCACTAATAAGTATGATCTATTTGGCCATGTGGCCTTGTAAAGTTGTTGTAGATAGTAGATACTTGAGTGAATATACTTTTTAAATGACCATGGTTTTATTGTTTAACATGTAATGACATAATTTCTAAACTATGAAGACCATGGCTAAACAATATTTTTCAATGGTTATATAATTGTGTTCATACATGACTAGTGTATGGATTAGATAATACACTACATGTTTTTTTCACTTTGATTATGTTGAGATATAAGTTCCCCCAGTATTTTTTTGTCACTGATAGGTATAGAAGGAATGGTTTTTCTAGCGTAGGAGGCAATAAAACTAGTGGATTTTCTATCTAGTCCTTTAGCTGTTGAAAAGCTTTCTAACAATCATCATCCCAAAGAAATGTTACACTTTTCTCCAATATATGTGTAAAATTATGACACTTATTGGCCAATTGAGATATGAAGCATCTAATAGACTAAAATTTTCCCTACAAATTGTAGATCTAATTCAAATTGTTCGGTGGTGGAATATCTATGATGCATCATAATTTGGTTGGATAAATTTTAATACCCATATGAGACATAATGAATCCAATAAATTTTCCTGAAGTAACTCAAAACACACATTTATTAATATTGAGCCTAAATTTGTACTCATGTAGTCACTTAAATACTCTCCTTAATGTTGTTGGATGATTAACACTAGTCTTTGATTTTCCTAGTATGTCATCGTCATAGTATTCAATAATGGCATATATCATATCATGAAATATGACTATCATGGCTCTTTTATAGCTTTCCCTTGCATTATTGAGACCAAATAACACAACCTAATAACAAAATGTTCCCCATAGAGTGGTGAATGTTGTACTATGTTAGTCTTTTGGTGCAATTTGAATTTGATTGTAGCCTGAGAACCTGTTCATTAGTGATAACATCTCATAACCCATGATGGAGTTGGTAATCATGTTAATGTTTGGAGATTAAAATTCATCCTTGGGGCAAGCTTTGTTAATGTCCCTAAAATTAGTGTAGATTTTGATTCCTTCTAGATTTTTACTAATAGGTACAACATTGGAAATCCATTTAGAATAATCTATTAGATAATACATCTCACTTCCAAAATATTTTCTAACTATTTATTGACTAATACAACAATGTGAGGATGAATTTTATGTAACTTTTGTTTCACTAATTTAGCATCAGGATGTACCACAAGGTGGTGAACAACTAAGGCAAGGTTCAAACTAGGCATGTCAAAATAGGCCCAAGAAAAGATATCTACAAATTCCCTTAAAAGGGATGTAAGGACTTCATAATCCTCCTCAATGAGGTGTGCACCTAATTTTATCCATTTCAGATCATCTAGAGCCATGATGTTAACCTCTAAAGTATATTCCACTAGAAGGGTCGAACCATCTTCAAAAATAGTGGGTAAAGATTTGAACTATTTTGTAATGTTAGAGTCCTCTATAAGACTGGTTCTTTAAGTTTTCTTAGGAATGATGAATCAAAACCTACCAAGGGTAGGTATTTCCATACAATAAATGATGTTGGGAACTCCTAAATGATGACATCAGAAGCCTTCTACTCTTCAAGACTAAATTTAGACCCATAGACACATTTATTGATGTTGATATCCTGAATGATTTGATCAAAATCCTATTCTTCTTCAAGAATAAACTTGGACCCATAGACAAGTTCATCATTGGTGGTCTCTTGGTTTATATTTGAAGAAGGTTTAACACCCCCATCTAATGATGCTTGAAATAGGTTTTCACCACTAAACTAGCCTTTATCTTTACTTTTTCCCTAGTCAAAAAGTGCCTCAAAGAGGTTTTCACTTTGGGACCTTAATGTTTTATTTATTTGTTTTTGGCTAAGTGTGTTTACCCACTCTCCAAAATAGGCTTCAAGATCTAACTTGATTTAGAACCCTTCTTTGTGTCTCACAACAAAACATTATGCATAAGGCCTAGAAAATCATAGAAGACCTCATCATTCTAAAACTCATCAACCGACACATTGGATTCTTATTGGGACCATTATATCAGTTGGGGATAATATAATGGTAGTGTATTATGATGAATTAATATTTAAATGGTATAAATGTCATTATTATCAAATTTATTGGTATGGGCTATGTCATCAAACTAGCTATGATTAGACTTTTCTTTATTTTTGGCATCATCATCACTAGTTGTTGGCAATAGAACTTGAATAGGATACATGGGGTCACCCTTAGGTGGTTTAAATCCATGTCCATAGGTTCCTTTATACTTATTCATAGATATTGGCTCAAGTGTTCCCTATTGATTTGGCTCAAGGCCTCCTCCTTCATAGTCTTGATTCTCCTTAATCTGATTAGCAATGGGATAATTTGAACTCTATAATAATCAACCAACTTGTTATTATATAACCATGATTCATCACCTTTGAGAGGGTCTTGATTATGGCCAGAAGCTAGTATAAAACTGATAGGTGATAGACTATGTGGATGGCCTTTGCCCTTTCTTAATTATTACATGAATGGTTTGGATTTTCATCTTCCAAAGGACTTAGGGTTATTTGGAATCTTTATAATGTGAAAGGTGTCATGGTTTAAGTACTCTCCTAGGCTATTATCTGAGATTGTATAATTATTAGACATTTTATGAGGTATCATATAGGAAAGTGAATCAAGGGTATCAGGGTCAATGCAGTTGGCTTCTAGTATATCAATCAATATTACTTTCCCTTTATCCTACTTGGCAACTAAATTTATGCTAAAATAGTAGTTATAAATTTTGAACTTAGCCTCTAAATTTTTACAATACTCATATGGATGAAAATATCCTATAATAGTCACCACCATTCTTGAATGGGAGAACTTGATACACTAGTTCAATATTGATAGGATTGCACAAATCTCATGTATCCAAAGTCTACCTAAAAAAATGTTATATGAAAAATCAATATCTAACACATGGAAAAGTGTATTATGGGTCAAAGGGCCAATGATAAATGGCAAGCTTATGGTACTTTGTGATTCTCATTCTTCATTGTCATAGGATTTGATGGTGATTGTTTCTACTTGGAGATTTATTGTCATGTACCCAAAAAGTTTGATGATCTTTAGAGACATAATATTTAGGCCTACTCCATTATCTATGAGGATGCATTTCACTTTATGCCTCATTATGTAAACTTTGATGTATAATGGATTATTATGTAGTAGGTCCAAGGATGAAATATCACTTTGGTTGAAGGTTACTTATTATCCTAGAGCTAGGTGTCTAACCAAAGCTTAAAATTTGTTAGGAGATATGTGATTTGGAACTATGGATTGGCCAACGAATTATGTCAAGATGTTTTTGTGTATGGTGGATGTATGCAACAAATCTAAAATGGAAATTTGTGTTGGCATCTTTTTCAATTATTCCATAATGTAAAATGTCTTTTTTAAGACATTGGTAAATGGCTTGTTTTGAGGTAGAATGGTTAGTTTAATGATGGGTGAAGTGGTAGATGGATATGGGCTTGGTATGGTAATCCCTGACTACTAAGTTTTGATTGTATAACCAAGATTAGGTACAAGACAATTTTTTTTAATAAATGATGGTGGAGGGGGACCTGGTAGGATAAATCTTCATTATCGATGCACTTGTACACGGTCACAGGATAAAAACAAGTTATATGTACAGGGTCCAAACATGGGAATCCCTACTTGTTGATTTACTTATGTGTGGTCCTAAGTCAAGGAAGGATTACCAAAATTGTTTAGTTGATTTGGTATAAGTAGTAATAGTCTTGTCTAATTAACACTTGGTCTTGGATTAATGGAAATGGTGGTAATATGATTTGCTACAATATGGCCTACAACTGAGTTATAGTCATGTGTAACTGCATGGTAAGTCTGTTGGTTATTCACACCATTTTAGATTGGGTTTTGTCTATTGTTTTGACATTATTGGTTCTAGTTATTATTCTTTTGAGTCTATTAGTTATATTGGTTCAGCCTTGGTTATTGATACTTTTGTTTTTGATGTTGCACTGGTCATTATTATTGTTTATGTTGTTGATTGTTATGTTGGGGAAATGATTCTTATAAATGTCAAGGCTCTGATTGGATGTGGAAGCTCTAAGATACAATGTGATCTCTTCATTTTCCAACATATTCTAAATTACATGTCTAATTTACACACAATGCTACAAATTATGGCCATTGACCTTATGAAAATCATAAAATTCATTTGGCCCATACCAGTCTGGCATGTTAGTGCCCTCACTAACTTGTTCTTTCTAAACAAGCCATCTAATCAAGTTAGCTATTTTGAGCTTTTGAAAGATTGATTCAATGGGATTTCCAAGGTCTATAAAGACATGATGAGGAGGTATATTTCTCCATGGAGGAAGAGGGTTTTACAAAGTCATAGGTTGTTGCATTTGCTATGTTGGTCTAGGTTGTTATGTTTGTTGCACATGCTATAATTATTGAAGAGGTTGTTGTTAGGATTAAGTTAGAAAGGTGGCATAGGATGAACAAATGGTGATTACACCATTTAGACATGTCATGAATCTGTTACTCCATTTCCAAAAACATTCTTGTTATGATTGAATTTCTTAGGTCTATTATAATTATTGGTTTGGGTTTGTTGTGATGTTTGTGCTTGGACAAGATTTTAATTCTATCCATTATTTTGATTTTGGTTCTAGTGTTGATTTTGGCTTTGATTTAACAAGGCTAGTTTAATGATCCCTTTGTTAATGAGGAATCTCTTGATCACCCAACCTTTGTCAATTATTTATTTAAACATATGTACACATTACAACTCTAAATTATAAAATATCTCATTGTGTACATTTTTGGTAAACATAATTACTAATTTCTTATCTAATAGATGTGGGTGAATCAACTTACAAGGGCTCTCCATCACTGTAAATATATTACAAATCTTTCACCAACTTTTATTTGTCCTATGTTAAGTCCACTAATAAAGTCTCATGATAAATATTGTAAGAGAGGTGCTACACTAACTTGTCCAAAAGATCATCAAAATAAAAAACTAAATTCTTGGGAAACTTTAAGAACCATTCCAAGGTTTTCCCTACTAGGATTCTTGGAAAAACAATAATAGGTAAATGTCACTTTAGGCCACCAGTTGGCATGTGACAAATAATTCCATCAAATAAGCCTTGGGGTCACCTTTCCCCTTGTATTTTTCAAACTTTGGTGGCTCATACCCTAGATGAAATGGTATCTATAAGTACTCCATATTGAAAGGGTAAGAACACACATCATCCAAATTTAAATTTTTGGTACGTTTCCCTACCTAAATGAGTGTAATTTCATCTTTCATTTATTGTAGTTATTATGCAAGGAAACTAGTGGGATCATCAGCTAGTTGAGGTGGAGGATGTGCAGTTAGAAGTGTATTACTTTGACTAGGGTATGATGGAGTTATTTCTTAGGGATTGTTGGATTGGCTAGGGAATGGACCAGGAATACACATGCATAGATTAGGGGGCAATTATTGAAATTTTATGTATAATGCTATGCTATTCTAGTTGGGATTGGGTATGTAGGACTAATGTTAGGAATACTATAGTTGGGATGGAGGTATATAGTTTTAATGTGCATTTTAAGGTTGAATAGGGACATGTTATTGACTATTCATACCTTTCTTATGGAGAGGAACTTACGAACTAAGGCCCTATTTCTAAATATGTGGCACATTACTCACAAAAGGCAATTTTTCAACAAGTACTTGAGGAACATTAGAACTTCTTTATTGTGTGAATACATTTTAGGAAGTGGGATCATGTTGGAGATTTGGCATATGTCACTAAAAAATACTAGTACATTTTTGGTAAGACATCATTTGGTTTTGGATTAGCATGTTAGTATGTGCCTAAAGAGGTGTGTTCTTCAATACCTAGTGAGGTAAAACATTGGTTGCCACTTATTTAGGGGGAAATATGTTTTACCTTTGTTTCATGGTTTGGTTGGATAATGCCTATTTTTATGGAATTTTACTCATCACTTGTAAGGGTGAAGTAATATTTGTCACATTCTATTATGGCACGACATTGGTCATTGGCTGACCACTTAATCCTTGTTATTGAGTGCTAAAATAAGTAGTTGGTTGAGGTTAAGAAGTAGAAAATTTGACTTCATAAGTTTTTTTACCACTCAAAGTTTTAGTTAATTGCATATTTTGTTGTTGACTAGTCATTTGTGCATTAACACCACTTTGGTCTAAATTAGACATTACTTGTGTATTGTCCACTATGTTTTGCTCATTATTCTACATAGAAGCAAAGACACTTCCTCAATAGTTGGGGTATTGAAAATGTTGTCTATTGAAGTGATTTACATGAATGGATATAAACCCTAATTTTTTTGAACATTTAATTCCCTTAAAACTCGTGTTAAATGAGCTAAATCAATAAGAGGCTTGTTCAACATGGTCATATTTTTAAAGTTACACACTAGGTATTAATATGTATAGTGTGTTGTCTTCATTTTAATTAATTGGTCCTCTATAAGGCCTATTTGAGTTACAAGCATATGCATATCTTGATACAGCATCATTATTACGGCATTAAGGTTGTTAGAAGAGGACTAATCATTGTTTTGATTTTAAGACATGTTATAAGGCCCTCTTGATAGATTTGGAAAATTATCATGCCCTCCCTCTTAGTTTGATGGCATTGTACCATAATAAGGTTGTTTTTGAATGTTTTCTACAACTTTAGGTATGCTATCCAAATATTGAGACATTTATTCTTGGTATTGTTCTATGTAGGGAGGTGTACTAACCAAATAATTGGAAAAAGGATCTTGACTTTGTTCCCCTATTTAAATGTTGTATGGTGGATAGGAATACATCTCCAAAATAACATCATCTTCATAAGGGTCTTGAATAAAGCCCTATTGCATGCTAACATTTCCATATCCTAGATTGTACATAGTTCCAATACATGTGTAGCGAGCCATGGTCAAATCTATGACAAATGTTTCATAACAAGATGGGATTAGAGTTCTAAAAACTTTGAAAAGCTATGTCTAAAAAGTAAAAAGGTTTAAACTAGGTATAACTTGGTCTAGGGTTGATCTATATTTCTAAAAATTCTATGCAAAGACTTGGTAAAGTTAGTATAACATTAAATGTCTAATGTTAAATGCTTTACATAAACAAGGTCAAGTAAAATGAATTAAAGACAAAATGCCAAAGTCTAGGTTCAAAGATGTCTTAAATCGGTCTAAACTAAGAAAAAGAAATGTTGCTAGGTTTGTTGTCCAAATGTGGATTAAAAATCTAGGCTCAAAATAGTCTATGCTAATATTTTTTTCCAAATGCAACGTCAAAATCCAAACTTTAAACAAAGGATGATGATGAGATTTTAATATAACAAACTTGGAACATTTTTTCCATAAACAAGGCACTTAACTCTAAGCATAAATGTGATCAAAATGGTATGAAACACAAAATAAAAGGCATTTGATGATATAATTATTCTATCAAATAAAGTTATAAACAAAAAAAAAAAATCAAATTTGGGTAATCAATTAACCTAAGTTACACAACCCAAAATAGAAAGATCTATGTATTAGCCCATGCATGTCGAGGCCTAAATAGAAATCAATCAATATTTGGATCTGAACTTTTAAAATTTAATTAAAATATCAACTTAGGAAAACATGGGATTTAATGACCAACAAGTTAGGAAAATTTTAATAACATGACTATGTTAAACAAAGATCCAACAAGGCACCTAAATGGTTTCAAATGATGAAACTTGACACAAGATGAGACAAGTCTATGAAACAATTTTGGAAATGTGAAGGCATTGTCTCTCCCAAAAGATGTAATGATGGTTTGTTTCAAAATAATTCTAAGGCACAAACTTGAATTGATTTGGATAGAAAAATGTTACCCATTTCAATCAAGTTTCTCACTCAATATTTTGACAAAAAAGTTTTTCTATGTTAAATCAATGTTTCAAATAGATGGCATAACACCTCCTCAAATAATGGAATAATTTAGATAAATAAAAAAATTTAAGACATGGTATAAACAAAATAATTTTTTATATCTAACATACCAAGCAATAAAAAGAATAAATGATAAAAATACAACTAAGTATAATTGTCCTAGATCTTATCAATGTGTGGAAAAGTGGGGTTGACTAAATTTTACAAGTTATGACCATCTAGATAGATCCCACATGTGGTGAACATAATAAAATAAACACATCACTTGAGTTCATACCAATCAACTTATCATGAAAGGGTCTACTCCTTTACATTATGATACCATCATTATATTTCTTAGTGGTATCCCTTGGTTGACCAGACTTGACTTGGGCCTTCATTATTAAAGGAGAGGTTAGCCACTCAACCCCTTGGCTCTAGCAGCATGCATTCCCATCTTTGTATACACCACCATAGAGCATGGTTTAAATACTACCATGATATGAAGCCTTAGATCAATTATTCCCTAGAAAACCCATGAGAGGTATGACATCCCCTTCACAATCCAAATTGCATGAAAAGAAAGACAACTAGAAAGACTTTTCGGTTACTTTTAGATCACCCAATACCATGTGAGTTTAGGGAGAGTCTAGGAAAAATTATTTATACACCTTATACTAGGAACTAAATACAATGAAAAGGCACATTTGATCCCATGAGTTCCCTATATGGGATGGGGGAGAGCATACATGCGCTACTATTTTTACAAAAATAAACAATTAACAAATAGTTTGTAAGCAATTATGAGTGAAGTTTGAATTTAGACACCAAATTTAAATTTGATGATGTTCATTACTTATCCCCTTGGCTTAAGTGTGAAATATTGAAATAATTTCATAAAAACCAAATTAAACAAAATCATCTATGTTTGTTTGAAGCCTAAAAGTCCAACTGTGCAAGATTTAGCCTAACTTCATTTTTAAACACCAAAAAGTAAGTGTTTAAGACTTAAGTATTTATTTTAAGCACCAACAATGAAGTGTTTCTAAGACTTATCCATTTATAGATTTATTTTAAATACCAATGTCCAAATGTTTGAGATTTAAAATGTTTATTTTAGGACCTAAATTGAAATGTGAAAGATTTGACTGATTACTTTTAAAATCCCAAAATGAAATGTTTGATTAATTTAAATAATCAAAATAGTGTTCCAAATCACATCCATAATTTGTAATTATTAGATAATTACATATTTCTTTGAAGCACTTTCTTGGATGGGAAAATGATGTTTTAAATTTAGCTCTTAGGTTTTATTTTTGGACACACAATGACTGTAGTTGGTCAAAGATGAATGATGTTGGTTTAAAAAAATCATCGCCGATTAGTCTATGAGAGAACCAATGTTAGTCATAAGAATCGATGCTAATCAATTAAGACCATCGTCGATCACCTACGGACATGAAGGTAAAAACATAAAAGATAAACATGTTAATTTAGGTAATGGTTAACACAAAGATCAAGAAAACAAGCAAGGTAAAGTTTAGTCAAAGAATTTAAATGCCTTTGAAACCTAGAAATCATTAAAAGGATTGATAGAAAGAATCAAAATTCAAGCTTTATGAAAGTTTTTCCCTTGTAATCTAATTGTTAATAGTTTACTCAAAATCAGGGTCAGTTGAGTAGAACCATGGTTGGTTTAGGCCAAACTAACACTAGTTGCACCTAACCATCATTGATCTCTGTGTAGATATAAAAAATATAAAGAAAGTAAAATATAGACAAAATAAGGTTAAAAATGTAATTTTGAAGAGATTTAAGCATCCATTTTGCATTTTTTGACTTGCATATTCATCTCCTTGGTATGTGGGGTGCTCATGGTCCCATCATGCATGCCATTTGGGATCAAGGAATCCAAGAAGGGTGGTTAGATCATATGTTAGCTTCAAAATGAAAATGAAAGCAAACACACTAAAATGCATAACACTACCTTGCTTAGATCAAAGGGAGGAGCATAGTGAAGAAACACATATGAAAAAAGCACAACTAAAAATGGAAAAAACTTATAAAAATTCCTTGAATGCTCCAAGAGGTTCTTAATTTGGCTTTCTTAGATTGTGCTCAAGATGTCTTCATCAATGGGGCTTGGCTATCTCCATCTCCTATTGTCATCATGGTTGGCTTGGTTTTGGCTTGATATTTTCTCAAAGTGGCTTGTCTTGGAATTTTGGCATTATAACTCTATAGCTTTCACTCTTGTCATAAAACCTGCATTATAACATTACTCTATCCAAGCTCTCTAAATGAAGAGCTCTAGGTTTTATTTTATAATCTTTGAAATCAAATTTGAATGAGTTAAATCCTAACCTAATTTTGCTTAGTTATACCCAGTAGGGTTAAAAGGTGTCCAAACCTCATGATTAGCATGGAATAGGTGTGTTTTGAGATATTTTGCATTTTGGACAACTCATAAAGGGTAATTATTAATTCTTAGGGTATTATTTTGATTTTTTGAATTTCCCTTTTTGATAATTCATTTAATTGATCATGGATGAATACAATTAGAATTTTATTAGGATTTTCATGTTAATTAATCTCTTTTAGTCATTTGAATATTTGTACAAGATTCGAATTAAATGATGTGTGAAATTTCTCTTTTTAATTCATTTATGGGCTAAATTAATTTAATTACATGTTATGAAACCAAATTTGAGACATTTAGAAATTCTAAGGCTAGATGTTCAATGATTGGTAATAATTGGTCTAAATTTGGTTATAAAGCCATTAGTGGCCAATTTTAGATTTCTACAACTGCATACCATGGGATCCCAACAATTTAATTTCCAATCATCTATTCAAATTCAAGAAAGATGTAACAATGGAGGACAAGCATCAAGAAGAAATTCATGAGTGGATATACAGAGATGCTCTAAATGATGAGGTGGTGCTATGGAATGCTATAAAGAAGAACATTGAACTAGAGATGAGACTGGATAGAGAGAAGAAAAAGGAAGATATTGCTAATTCTTAGCCACCACCAACACATGGGAGCATGTTTGATGCTGACTATGAAGAAGGGAAAGATGAATAAGAAGAAGACAATGTTCCTCTTGTTATTAACTTGCCATATAGACCTCCACAACTTGCCACTTCAATCATTCAAGACCTACCTCCAAGATTTGTGTAAAGAGGTTTTAGCAGTCATCTTGACCCCTCCCAAGGGCTGGCATTAATCTCAACATCTACTATGGGAGCCATTTTGGAGATCCTAGGTTAGCTTGACCCTGCTGCCATTGACCTTGAGGAATTACAATAAGTCATTTAGCTTTCCATGGAAGAATTGAAAGCACTATCTAGTAGAAACATTGAGAAAGTCTAAAAGAGGAAAAGGGAGCCTAAGATCACTATGAGAGGAGAAATAACCCCTCCACCATCTTCTCAAGTAACTTCAGAGCTTCTAATGCAAGTAACTCTATAGGATACCCTTGGAGCATAGGATTCCAATGTAATTACCCTCCCACTACCCTCTTTTCTAATAGAAAGTACATCTACTTCTAATTTTGATTTTATATTTTCTCCCCTATCATTGTCCCCACATCTGCTTTAGTATCATTAATAGCTATAACTACCATTGTTCAACCTTCATTTGACACTAGCCTGGGCCAAGCTAGTGGTCCCTTAGGATTTACCATAGCCCATTTCATTTCTCATGCCATTACCAATATTTTATCTTCATTAGGTACCATTTTTAGCTAGGCTATTAGTTCTACTTCTTCCCAGATAGCAATAACTAGCGTAACATTTGTTATTGGTTCCCCTAATTTGTAAGGCCATTAAGGCCCATTTCAAATTTGTTCACCTTTCCAAATCCACCTTTTTCACATCCATTTCAATGTTACTATATCTATAAAGGTGAGTATGCCCCCAAAATTTCCTTCATTTATTTTAAATATGGGCCCTATAAGAACTCTATTTGGCACAGTTGGGTAGATAGACCCAACAAACTTGTCACACATTCCTTCTATATATTTAGCCTCTACCTCAACTAAATCACCTCCATTATATCCACCTTAAACAAATATAATACCTACTATTATCCCAAATTGGGTCAAACATATTATACTAGTAGTGAGATAAGTTAGACCTTAGGTAGTCCTCTTTACACTATAGATTGGCATGAGACTTGATGTTGTTATAGGTATAATAAAAAATAATGGTGAGGAGGTAGTTTAAGCATCCCCAGTTTGGATCAATATTGGCCCATGAAAGTGAAGAGTCCCTCTTCACTTTAAAAAAGAAGAGGAACACTGGCCCCAGTGAAGTAGATGAGCATGTAGAGGACCATGTGTCCATAGTCTAAGCCAATGTAGAATACATAGTGGCCTTGATGAAAGGAATGTAGAAAGAGATGAAGAGATTAAAGGAGAAAGCATTGCATATAATTCCAAAAAACACCATAGTCTAGGTAATTAATGTAGTCTTCAATTTCTATAATTTGTACCAATTCATGAAAAGAAGGTAAGAGGATGGGACTCTATAGTATGATTTGGTCATTAAATATGACCAAAAACTTGCACTCTATGATGCCAAGTTGGTAAACCTAGCAAGAGTTACAAGAAGTAAAAAATTCCTAGACCTTAAGATATTTCCACTTAAATACATCATCATGGATCAGCTCATAATGATGAATAGGAGGATATTGAAAAGGTGGTCGAAATAGGTTAAGGATTTAATTGCATCCTTAAAAAAAAGATAGAATTCAAGATTTCCCTCTTTTTTAAAGATGATATGGTCACTAGGGTGACCAAAATATATGTAAACTTCATGGATGACCAAGAATTCAAGACTCAAATGAAGGTATTTATCAAAAGTTTCTAGCAGTACATAGCCAATGCAAAGACTACCATTGAGGTAATGAACATTGTGGATTTTTCCAACCAAAGGCTAGAGAGAGTTGAGGCCATTTAAGAAGCATTGAGGTATGTACTTGAATAACATGGTATGATTATTCAAGAAATACCTGATCTATTTTAGCTTATGATCTTGGATTTAAATCAAATTGACTAGGACTAATTAATATGCACTAAATTTTGGACAAGGGAAGAGGCAAAGAAATAAATACAACAACAACAAGCTAGTTAATAACCTCCTCTAGGCCTTGAGGAATATTTAGCTTAGTTTTGAAAATTTAAATTTAGAATATTCAATTGTAATATTTATCATTTTATCCACTTGGATATATTTTGGAATCTTTTAATGGGCCCACTTGAACTTCTATAGGCAATTTTGAGGCCTATATATAGGGGTATTCCCCCTAATTGTAAAATAATAATAGTTGTTATAGAATTAATGAAAGAAATATAATGACTCAAAAGATTATTTGTACACATTATTGTGTGTTATATGGTTTCTTCTTCTCATGATTTTAGAGAATTAATGGTTTCTTTTCTAATGACTAATCTAGAAATAATATCAATGTATGCATTTGTTGGTTTGAGTTTAACATTATTCTAACAAATGTATTGGTTTATGTGATCTATTTTATCTTATTTGTAGTTAAATGTGCTTATGAAATTTAATGTGAATGAGTAAATTTATTGCAACATATGATTTCATATATATGCATTTCCTTTCTTTTGAAGTCTCCACTATGTTCATTTGGCTTTGAGTAATATGCTAGGGTTGGTAAATGCTAGTTTTATATGTTATTGTCATAAAAGTTAGAAGAATTGACACCTTTAACCATCTTAAGCAACCCTTATTTTCTACCTTACCCTACTTACCCTTGGATCTAACCTGTGAGTCACCTTAGTTTAGCTCATTCTATAAATATTCATGGTTTGTTTGTGTTTAGGCACTAATTTACAAATTTTAATGCAATTTCACAAAGATTAGCAAGAAATAAAGTGTCATTATATATAATCAATTATCTCTATAGCAGGGTTTGTTTGCAAACTTACAAGTGGTGGGCATATCTCTATTGTTTCACTATTTTTAGTAGTAGTTGTGTAAACAACTTAAGCCCCGAGTCTTCTAAGACTTAAAATTGAGTTTATAACTTTCCCCCCATTCCCTAGTGACATAGGGAGCACATTAAGTGCATCAATAGGAAGGGAAGAGTTGGCTCTAAAAGGAGGGTACCTAGGGAACACTAGATATTTGCATTCTTTGTATGAATATTTGCATTCTTTGAAGAATTTCATCGAAGTTAGTTTTCATTCATATAAATTTGGTAAATAATCTAGATATTTGTGAGAATTTTTCAAATGTCAATCGTTGAGACCTTGCTTGTACTAAATCTAGGCATTTAAGATCATAATTGCTTTAATTAATTTAGGATTGATTAAACCTTTACATAGTTTTGTGTTGAAATATGTTTTAAAATGCTTAAACATTCTTGAATTATTAAATTAGGCATAAAAATGCTTTAAATACTGGTCTAACACTGATCTTTACAATATAATGTATGGAACTAAAAATATTTGCACAAGTATTGAAAACTCTAAAGTTAATTTTTGTAATATTTGACATTTGTGGAGATAATTTTGAAGTTCCTCTACTCTCTATACATTTTCTACATCTTGAAGTTGCCTAGGATTAGAATAAGATCTTGATCTAAACCTAGGGTCCCTTTAACATCCTAAGAAATTCATAATAAGGTGATAGAATACAAAGGTAAATGTAGGAAGTCTAGGACCCAACCGAATTCCCCATATAACCAAAATTTTCCACCCGTATTGACAATCATGGCATGGTTAGTTAGCTCATCCATCAATGTCCCTAGAGTTGTGTATGATCTTCTAAGGAATTCAAAAAAAATTTGCCTCTCTTTACCCCCACTAGTAGAGTAACCACTAAAGAGCATATAAAGCCATTTAAAGCATCTTTGAGGTTGCTTAATGTAATTCATGGGGATGTGGCTTTCTTCCCTTTTCCCTTTACATTCCAAGATGTGGCTTATGATTGGTTCCTCAACTTGCTGGAAGATTCCATCATAGGATAGGATCATTTTAATGATACTTTTATTTCCCAATTTGTTACGATAGTAAACCTAGGAGTTGTGTATCAACATTTCACCATCCTTAAAAGGGACATAAAGGAACCAATTAGAACATTCAACAAAAAGTTCCAAATATATATATGGCTTAACATCCCCACCCTATAAGTCACTAGATAATTTGGCTTTAGAAATATATAAAAATGTTTTATACTCAATGATAGTTATCTTCCTGACAAGAGCCTTAAATATTGACATGTTGCCTTTAACCTATACTAAATCCATCCATAATGATGATCAAATTCACCTATAGGGGCATCCCATATTTTATATATTAAATAATGACCTAATGATGCCTGCTCTAAATGTCATACCTAACATGAATTAGAATTTTCTTGCATTAAGCCAAGTGATAATAATTAACCAATTGTCATTAAGACATGTTACACCCAACCAATAGCTAGATTCTTCAACCAAGTGAATATTGGATCACATCCCCAAAATAACATCAATCAATAATTGGTTCCCATAAATAATACCAACATTCAAACTATGAACCAAAACAAGAACTCAGAGCCTTTGAAGGGAGAATTAGATTCAATACAAAGAATCATTCAAAAACTTGATAATGATTTATTGGATCTCAAGAAACAAATGGGAAATATTGGTGAGAGTTCTAATAGAAATTATAACTTCCAAGATATAACATACCATTTAATAGGCCTAATAATAATAACAAGCCCCCTTGAGAAAGTTACCTAAGATCAAAATTTATGAGTTAGCCTTGCCCAACTGGTGTCAAGTGCATAATAACACCAAACATGGAGAACTAGACTGTGTTGAATTATATCATGCATTTGAATCTATTCAAATCCAAATGGAAGGGTTCAATATGAATCAAACTTATCAAATTAATGATAAAGGCTTTGACAATACCAATGATGATTCTAAAGCTCCAAAAATAGTCCTCATGGTTAAAACCTATGATTTTCCCAATCAAGGATGAAAATGAGCCTAAAGATAATGTTGAGGAGGTGCATGCTTTCTAACAATACCATAGGATCAACTATGCTTTGAGAATTAAAGGCTAGAACCCCCCTCTAATAAATTCTACCCCACCTAATAACATAGATACAATTCCTAATGGTAGGAAAAATAATAATCCTCCACCCCCTAAAGGTAAGAAAAGTTAGCCAATAATAGAATCTCCTTACACAACATCAAAAAGTGGATATAACATAGTAGAAGATATGAAAAATATCAAGGCAAACATAACATTTCTTGAACTTACTTAAATTATTGAACAATGTGATTTGCTATTGAAATCATTAAATGAAAAGCCTAGCTCTAGTAAAGCTAAACCAACTCATGTAAATGTGGTAATGTATAAATGCAAGCATGAAGTTCCACAATTTCTATTAACTATAAGTATTTTTGGTAAGAATTTTCATAATTGCTTACTAGATTTTGGTGTTTTAGCTAACATTATGCCTTTAGGAATCTATCAAAATTGAGATTAAACCCAATTAAATCAGATAAGGTAGTGGTATAATTAGACAAATCAAGAGTGAAAGTGGTGGGAAAACTATTAAATATTCACACATAACTCACTCATGAACCCAAAATCTAGTAGTTCACCAAAATTAAATTCATTGACATACCTAAGGCTTATGGGTTGTTATTGAGTCATGATTAGACTAAATCCATAAATAGATATATGTCCACTGATTGTTCCCACATGTCGCTACCTTGGCATGGGATTCCCAGTCAAATTAAGACTAATCAGGAACCCAAAATGAAATACATGATCACTGAATATAATTCTAAGAACAAAAAAGTAAATTAAATATCTTCTAACTTAGGTGTTTACACTTTGGAAACCACTAATGTTTCTATAGACGTTGAGATGAAAGAAGAAATGAAAGGCCCTTGGGCATTGCACTTTGATGGTGCATGATCTAAACAAAGTTATGACAAATCCCAAAGTAAAATAGTATCTATCTTCTTATAGATTATAGTTCACTTGTACTAATAATTTAGCATAATGTGAAGCTCCTATTTTAGGACTTCAATTTACAATCAAACATAAGGTAAAAAAATTGTTAGTCTATGTTAATTCAAAATTAGTTGTTAATTAGGTCAAGAGTAGATATCAATGCAAGATTTATTTCTTATTAAATTACAAATTTAGATCTTGGGATTTAATTGAGTATTTTGACTCATTTAATATTGTTTCCCTACCCAGGGAGTAAAACTAATTGGTGGATGCTCTAGATTCAATAGTAGAAAGTCTGGTACCTCTAAAGCCTTTTAACTTGTAAGAGTTTACTATGGAAATAATTTCATGCCCCTCTATGCCATAAAATATCAATCACTTCTAATTTTTGATGAAGATAAGTAGATAATTGACTTCATGTGTAATTCTAGCATATTTGAATCCCCCATTATTGATGAATAAGATGATTTTTTTTAGAAAATTAAAAATAAAATGACTATGGAGTAAACCAAATTAAGGAAAACTAAATCCATAAGGGCATGATCTCCTTATAAAGGATGTTTGACTTTCATAAACAAATAACTGAAGCTAGATAACCCAAGGTGAGTGGAAAAGATTATAAGTAAGTCAACTTGGGGAATCCTAAGAATGAAAAAAGTGTTAACATTGGTTTATTTTATATTGATGAAGAGATAAAATAAGTCACTTACATTTTAACCAAGTTCAAAATCTCATTTCTTTGTCATATGATGATCTTAATATATTTGATACTAGTGTGATTACTCGCACTATCCCCTTGAAAGAGGCTTACAAACCCTTCAAGAAAAAATAGAGGCCAGTGAATCTAGTGATATAAAAATTAATTTATAAGTAAGTGAATAGATTTATATATGCAAGGATAATATTTCCCATATAGGACTTGACATGGGTTAGAAATCTGGTTCCAATCTAAAAGAATATAAAAATTAGACTCTATGTCAATTTTAGAATATTTAATCGATCCTCATAGAAGGATAATTATCCCTTTCCATCCTTATAAAAGGTCATTTAGTTGGTAAGTGGGTTTGGAATGATGTCATTCCTTAATGTTTTTTCAAGATATAACCAATTCCTAGTGAATAAGAATGATAGAATGAAAACTGCCTTCACCAGCAAGTTGGGAACATTCACATACAAACAAATGCCATTCAGATTAATCAATGCAAGATCAAATTTCCAATGAGAAATGGACCATACATTCCAAGGATTAAAATGTAAGTGAATCATTATTTACATGGATTATCTAATATATTTTTTTAAACAAAGGAAATCACATGATGCATTTGGAACAAGTGTTGGAAAAGTGCATAACCAAGAAAATATCTTCTGTGTAATTGAAGGAAAACTTCTAGGATAGGTAATCACCCAAGAAGGTATGAATATTTACCATGATAGGATAAAATCAATTTCAAAGGGAGAAATCCCTAACAATAAAAAATAATTGAAATAGTTCTTTGGTAAGATTAATTTTGTAAGAAAATTTATGTCTAGTTTTGTATAGATCATAAGACCAATTAACATAATGTTGAAGAAATATGTGAAGATAGAATGGAATGATAAAGTGAAGAAGGAATGTCAAAACATTAAGGAGGTTATTTTTCAAGCTCATGTTCTGATAAGTTTTAATTTTACCAAAGACTTTTATCTATACTCTTGTGATTTTGATCACATTGTTGTCATTATCTTAATGTAGAAAGAGGATGACAAAGAACATCCTATAGCATTCATGAGCACCAAATTGGAGAACACAAAACTTAACTATCCCATTCTAGATAAATAATCATATAATCTACTAAAGGTCATCAATAATTTTAGACACTACATCTTGAGGAACAAGACATATGCCATAGTGTTTGATCCAACTATCAAGTTGATGTTAGGAAAAAATGAACTTGGAAAATGAAGAGGGAAGTGGATGACCAAAATCCAATAATATGATATAGAAATAAAATTTTCTAAGTTAGTTAGATTCCAAGGTCTAATCTAGCTTATTAAAAATATTGATCTGTATCTAATGATGGTTGGTACAAGGATATTGTTCACTATTTGTTGCATGGAGTGTGTCCTCCACACCTCAAAAGGGACTAGAAAAGGGCCCTCATGCTTAGATCATCCCATTTCATCATTAAAATTGGAGTCCTTTATAGGAAAAATTATGATTGGATCTATCTAAGATGTGTCTCTAGAGATGAAGCCATGAAAATCATGAATAATTTCCATGATAAACTAGGAAGTGGTCACCCTTTAGGGTGTACCATAGTGCACAAGACATTAAGAGTAGGCTATTATTGGCCAACCATATTCAAATATTCCCACACTTATATGTGATTATGTCATCAATGTCAAGTGTTTGATCGATGAGGTATAAAAGCAGCCATGCCTTTACAACTAGTGATTGAAATGAGGCCATTTAGCCAATGGGGCTTTGAATTAATAAGAGTGATCAATCCTAACTCTTTAATAGGGCATAAATTTGTACTTATTACCATAGATTATTACACTAGGTGGAATGTAGTGGCCACCAAGAATATTAAAGCAATTGACATTATTAAATTTCTAGAAGAAAATATCATCACTCAGTTTGGGATGCCCCTATCTTTAGTGTGAGATAATGGCCTAGCCTTTACATCAGTCAAATCCACTAAGTGGGCATATGAAAGTCAAATAGTCATTTGGTCTACTTCAAACTATTATCCTCAAGGTAATGGAGTTACAGAATCTACCAATAAAAACTTGATGAATGCCATCAATAAATATAAAGAGAAAAAACCTAGAGAATAGAAATTCCTACTAAAGTATGCTTTATGGGTAGAAAAAACAAGATACAAATAGGCACTCAATGTGTACTCATTCCTACTGGTCTATAATTAGTAACCTATTTTTACTATCACATTAAAGTTTCCCACCTATGAGATTATGGATGAGTGTATGGAAGATGATGAAAGAGTACAATCCTGAATATTGAAAATCATATAAATAGAAGATGCCATAGACAAAGCATTGAAGAATTTTAGCAAACATAAAGATGTTATAAAGATATGGTTCAATAAATGAGACAAAGTTAAAGCATTATACACATCAGACTTGGTCCTAGTATGGGATAAGGACCACACACAAAAAGGACAACATGACAAGGTCACTTCTCTTTAGATTAGACCATATCAAGTGGAAGAAATATTGTGTAAAAATGCATTCAGGCTCAAAGACCTATAATAGAATGACTTAACCTTGCCAGTCAATGGGCAATACATAAAACTTAATTTCTCTATCAGTCTGTCAAAAACTCTATAAGGACAATAAGCTTGTTTATAAGTTAGATTAGGTATGAGTAGAGTAGTTTACTTTCCCTCTTTTCTTTATTGTTGTGTTCTTTCTCACTTTCTTGCTTTGCTTTCTGATTGTGTCCTTTCTTGTTTTCCTACTTTGCTATCCTTCCATGTTCTTTCTCATTTTTTGTTTGTTTCTCATTTTTTGTTGTGTGTTGTAACTTAGTAATAAGTCCTTTGGATAAGATTTCATTGGATTAATCTATGTTAGTTTGGTCCTAAAATGGGAATAAGGGATTGCTAGTGTTAAACATTGGTCATCCAAAGTTTGGAAACCTCTATAAGTGTCTCAATTTAGAAAATTTTGGTAGGGTTAATTAGAAGTTAGTTTTATCATGAAAATCCTAAATCATTTTAAGGTTGTAATATAGTTCAGATAAATGAACATTTAATTGAATAAGAGTTTGAATCTATGTGGACCATCATACTACTACTTAAATTCACCAAGTAAATTATCAGGGTAGAACTTGATATCTAAAAGTGAATTGCATCCAGACTATGTCTTGAAAAAACCTTACACTTGGCTAATTATAGTTCCCAACCATTCTAGTTATGAATGTAGGCATATTTTTTTAAAATGATATACTATGAAGTGAAATCATAAACTTCTTTCATATTCTATGAGTGGTGATTTAGGAAATCTCTACCAAAGTTATAGATTCCTAGTTGGTAGTAGAGAAAGGCCTAGAGTGGATCCAAAGGTATCTATATCAAGTCTATGGATGCTCAACTAGTAGCTAGCAATGCCCAAGCCATCCTCAATTAAGCAAAGTATAATTATATAAAATCTAAATAATGTATAAGTCATTTCATGTTTAATGTCTTGAAACTTGAAAGTTATTATTTTTGAACCTATTAAAAATGGTTAAGGAACATCAAAGTGCCCACATAGTATGATTGTCTACAAGGTTTAAAGACTATTTCAAGTCTATGGGCTTCCATTAGTTATGAAAAATAATTTTGATACTGATTAAAGATCATAATGAAATAACTAATTTTTTATTCATCTTTGAATAAGATATCTATATTTTAAAAAACTTTAATGTTTCCCTGAAGAGGTCACCATTTGTTCATGATCAACATTCCCCTATTCTCAGAATGGGGACCCTCCTTTTTTCAATTTTTAAAATTCCCAATATGCAAATCATATTAAATTGTTTGACTATATGGAAAATTGATTTAATACTTCTAATTTTTTTGGATAATCATTCATTTTGAAATAAGGATTGATACTTAGAAATATTTAGATTATTGCAAGTCCTCTTCAAGTTTTATTCAGCAATGAATCATTGACCATTGATGGTTCAATGACATGCAAACAAGTTTTTACTAAGGAAGCACACCTGGCTTTGTAATTGACATAAACACAACAATCTTCATTGGGTTTTATTTTATTAAATTTATGTTGTGTTTAAGGCATTTACTAGCAAAGTTCTTTAAAAATTGTTTAAATTTGCTTAAGATGGGCTATGATCTCTTCAAGAAGCTAACTTAGTTTTTAACTTGACCTCATAGGATTTCAAATTAAAGTTGCAGCTTATGAAACCTCATGGGATGTCAAATTTTAGATTATATCGTAAGAAGGACAAATATCTACCTCACTGGGCCTCACAACACCTTAAGTATTCATCACATCTTATGTAGGGCACTTGGAGTAAATCTACCAATCCCACATATTGTGTGTCATCATCTGGAGAGATCAAGAGAAGCTAACTATTAAAATTTAAATCTTAGGGCTACATGTCAAGATATTATCCCCCATGAGCAATCCCATGTAATCCAAGTTACCATTCATCCCCCATGCATCCTATCACAGTGCATAAGCCCATGAGGTACTATTTCATGTCTCAAAGTTGACCATCTAGACTCGAGTAGCCTTCCAAGGTGATGTGTGTCCCCCTTAGGTTCATCCAAGGTCACCATGTATCTACACTACATTACATCCATCCAAAACTTATGAAAGCTTGTAAGGCAAACATTTAGGCTACACCTGATCCATCTAATCAAGGTTTGGTGATATATAATTATTCAAGATGCCTTCTAAGAATATCACTTGGTAGAATAACAAATAATAGCCTATAAAAATGATACATGTCCCCTTTGGGCTTATATGATGATGCCACATGTCATTCCCACACTATTTCTATCTAAGATCCACTAGATTACCTCCAAGAGGGATGTGTGTCTCCACCCAAGCCATTTTATTAATGCCAAGTTGTCAACATTTATTCAAGAGCCTTCTGAAAGAAACACCTAGCAAAAAAACAATGATTTCCCATGAGAGCAATGTGTGGCATTCCTATGGCCAATCAGAGATGGATAGCACCACCTGAGATCTCACCATGAATTAAAAAATGCCACATGGTGAGATGAATATGAGTCATCATGAAAAGCTACATTCTAAGATTCCATAAGGCAATAAAAAGGTACCACATGTTTAGATTTTGAGCCAACTAATCAACTTAGTCAATATTTAGGCCATGTGAGTACATAGTTGGATCAGAGGTGGTAGCCACATGTCAAAAGGTGGAATATTTAGCTTTAAATCTAAAATTTATGGTAAATTAAAGACAAATTAAAGCTAAATTTGAATTCTAGCAAAATTAATTTACAAAATCAATAGTTTAAAGTTGTTTCAAATATATGTAAGATTGACAAGCTTGCCATTAATACAACATGAACCAATATTGCCATCAACATTGCATTAATCAAAGAAATATTTCAAAAGGATACATAATCAAGGCTATTGCTATTTTCATTTCAAATCTATATGTGTTTTCTTTCTCTATTGTCTACGCTCTCACAGTTTGACAAAGATCAAGCCATTTATAAATTATAATCCCAACCACCATAATTAGAGCTTGAAAGTTGTATAAGGAAACAAAATATGTTGATTGTTACTTGGGTTATTAAAAAAGATGGCACAATTAGTTCCTTCTACTTTAAATAAGATATTTTTCTTCAATAATGATGAATTTTTGTTTCAAAATGGTACTTTAGTCATCTTTAAATATACCAAATTCATTCTTGAGGCCATAACATATAGCAACATGCACTATAGTAGAATATATTTCAATGTGGAAGTAGTTAGAGCTATTAATGAGGATGAGACCATGCCTCATATAATCCAATTGGATTTAGATATCCTTGCCATTAATTTAGTTAGTCTCCATAAGGCCATAACTAAGACAGAGGTCATGTCATGCACTAACTTAGTTTATGATATTTTTGGGAAGTCAAAGTGTGAAGATGGGGTTCTTTAATCAATATCCCAAAAACTAAACATTAATTTCATAGTAGGATTAATATTTGAGAAGTATTATGACCTTCCATCACCATAAATAGAGTATAATTAGGTCATCATTGACAACTAGTATAAAGTGTAGTCCTTGGAAAAGGTCTTGGCTTCATGGGTGACTAACCTAATGGTACTATTCTCATGGATGATCAAGGAAACTTGTCAATCCACACATTTCTTATGTGGGAAAAAGGGTTATTATATTATTGGAGATAATCTTAGAAGACTATTAGATTCTCCCACTTGGGGAAATTATTAGCAACAATTTGGTGTATGCAATTTAGGACACTTAAAATAATGGTGCCCTCATATTTATGATGAGATACTTTTTGGATGCAATCTATATAATTTCTCAATTGCATTATAAATCATGGTCTCTTAAGTGACAAGAGGTTGTGCCTTAGCTCTTCTCTATAATGCATATTTATCATTTCAGACATAATAGAAGAGTGATTATAGAAGAGTTATACCTAGTGGTTTATAATTCAATCACTGAATGTGAGATGTATAGGGTTCCCCATAAATTTAGGCAAACCATGAGAGACATGGGTATCTACTAGTTATACCTAGACTACACAGTCATCTAAATAGGAGTGATGGTATCCCCTCTTAAACTACTAAGGTTTGTGTCAATGAATCTAGCTAAAGAATAAATGACCTATCAACTTCTACATAGAGTTAATGGATTCTTCAAAAATAAGAATAAAATAACCCCCATAAGGTTCCTTAAAAACTAGGGAGGACTAGGATTAGAAAGTGGCATGATATTATTGTAGCTATTAGGCATAGGGATTCATACCTATTGCCTAAAGATGGCTTCAGACCATGGGATCCAAAAAAATGTCATTGCCAAGCATCTATTCAAATTCAAGAAAGATGTAGTAATGGAGTACATGCATCAAGAAGAAGTTCATGAGTGGATATACAAAGATGATCTCAATAATGAGGTAGTGCTTCATAATTTTGCAAAGAATAACATTAAACTAGAGATGAGACTAGATAGAGAGAATAAAAAGGAAGAAATTGTTAAGTCTTGGCCACTACCAACACATGGGAGCATATTTGATGCTGACTATAAAGAAGGAAAAGATCAATAAGAAGAATACAACATTCCTCTTGTTAAGAACAAGCCATCTATACCTCAATAACTTGACACTTCAATCATTCAATGCTTACATCTAATCTTTGAGTAAGGAGGATCTAGCAGTCAACTTAACCCCTCTTAAGGGCCCACATTAATCTCTACATCTACTTGGGAGCTATTTTAGAGATCCTAGGTTAGCTTGACCTTACTGGCATTGGCCATAAGGAATTGAAAAAAGGTATTTAGTTCTCCATGGAAGAAGTGTAGGTACTAGATATTAGAAACATTGATAAGGTCTATTAGAGGAATAAGGAGCCTAAGACCACTATGAGAGGAGTAATAACCCCTCCACCATCTTCTTAAGTAATTATAGAGCCTCTAACATAATAAAATCTATAGGATATCCTTGGATCATGGGCCCACAATATATGTAACCTCCTACTACCTTTTATTCCAATAGCAATTATATCTACTTCTGCTTCTACTTATATATTTGCTCCCCCTACCATTGTCCACCCATTTGCTTCAGTATCATCAATTATTAAAACTAACATTTCTTAACCTTCATTTGAAACTAGCCTAGGCCAAGATATTTTCCATTGGTATTTACCATCCTATTCATTTTTTATGCCACTACCAATATTTCATATTCATTAGGCACCATTTCTATCTAGGTTGTTAGTTCCACTTCTTCCTAGACAACAATAACTAGCACAACATTTTTGATTGGTTCCCCTACATCTGTAAGGCCATTAAGGCCCATTTTAAACCTATTCACCTTTCCAAATCCACCTTTTCTTGAATCCCCTTTCAATTTTACTATGGTTACAAAGGCGAGTGTGACCCCAAAATTGCCTTTATTTATTCTAAATATCAGCCCTACAAGAAATCTATTTGGCACACTTGGCAAATAAACCCAACAAACTTGTCACACATTCATGCTATAGATTTAGCTAGTACCTCAACTCAGTCACCTCCATTTTATCCACCTCTAACAAATACATTACCTATTATTATCCCAAATTAGGTCAAAGATATTATACTAGTAGCGAGACAAGAGAGACCTTAGGTAGTCATATCTGTACTATAGATTGGCAAGAAATTCTATGATGTTATAGGTATAATGAAAAGAGTGGTCAGGAGGCAGGTTGAGCAACCCATTATAGCTCATTTTTTACCCATGAAAGTGAAGAGTCCCTCTTAACTTTAAAAAATAAGAGGAAGGCTGGCCCCAGTGAAGTATATGAGCATGTAGAGGACCCTATGTCCACAATCTAAGCCAATTCAGAATCCATAATGGCCTTGATGAAAGGAATACAACAAGATATGAAGAGATTGAAGAATCAAGCATTGCCTATAGTGTTGGGCAATACCATAGTCTAGGTAATTAATGTAGTCATCAATTTCTTTAATTTATACAAAATCATGTAAAGAAGGTAAGAGGATGGGACTCTGTAGTATAATTTGGTCATTAAATATGATAAAAAAACATGCACTCTATGATGCCAAGTTAGAAAACCTTGCTAAAGTTTCACGAAGCAATAAATTCCTAAACCTTAAGATATTTCCACTTAAATACATCATCCCAACTTAGACCATAATGATTAATAGAAGAAGGATATTGAAAAGATGGTTGGAACAAGTTAAGGATGTAACTGTATACTTATAAAAGATAGAATTCAACATTTCCCTTTTGTTGAAGGATGATATGGTCACTAGGGTGACAAAACTAGATGGTAGTTTCATGGATGACCAAGAATTTATGGCTTAAATGAAGGTATTTATCATAAAGTTCTAGCAAGACATAGCCAATGCAAATATTTCCACTGAGGTAATGAACATTGTGGCTTTTTCTAACCAAAAGATAGAGAGAGCCAATGCCATTGAAGAAGTGCGAAGTCTTATACTTGCATAACATGGCAAGTTTATTCAATAAATGTCTGACTTATTTTGGCCTATGATCCTAAATTTTAGTGAAATTGACTAGGACTACTTAGCATGTGTAAATTTTAGATAAGGGAAGAGGTAGAAAAACAAAGACAATAACAACAATCTAGTCAATAACCTCCTCCAGGGCCTTGAAGAATATTCAGCTTAGTTTTGTAAATTTAAATTTAGAATATTCCATTATAATGTGTGGCATTTTATCTACTTGGATAGATTTGAGAATCTTTTAATGGGCCCACTTGAACTTATATAGGCAATTTTAAGACCTATATATAGGGGTATTCCCCCTCATTGTAAAATAAGAATAGTTGTTATAGAATTAATGCAAAAGAGCTAATAATTCAAGAGATTCTCTATATGATTTATTATGTATTTTGTGGTTTTTGCTTCTAATTATTTTAAAGAATTAATGGTTTCTTTTCTACTGACTAATCTGGTAATATTATCAATGTATGCATCTGTTGGTTTGAGTTTAACACTAGGCTAATAAATCTGCTAGTTTATGTGCTTTATTTTATCTTATTTGTAGTTAAATGTGCTTATGCAATGTAATGTGAATGAGTAACTCTATTGCAACATATATATATATATATATGCATTTCCTTTCCTTTTCAGTCTTAACTATGTTCATTTGGAATTGATTAATACATTAGAGTTGGTGAATGCTATTTTTTATGTGTTATTATCATTAAATTTATAAGATTTGACACCTTTAACCATCTTAATAAAACCTTATTTTATACATTACCCTACTTACCCTTGGATCTACCCCATGAGTCATTTTATTTTAGCTCAATCTATAAATATTCATGGTTTGTTTGTGTTTAGGTAATAATTAGCAAAGTTTAAAGCAATTTCACAAAGATTAATAGGAAATAAGGTGTCACTATGTATAATCTGGTGTCCCTTCAGTAGGGTCTGCTTGTAGACTTACAAGTGGTGGCCATATCTCTATTACTTTGATATTTTCAGTAGTAGTTGTTTAAACAACTCAAGCCCCAAGTCATTCAGGACTTAAAATTGAGTTTATAACTTTCACCCCATTCCCTAGTGACAGAGGGATAACATTAAGTGCATCAACATATACACTATTAATAACAATAAGGCATTTTTTATAGCTTTTGATCACTTCAAATTATTAAATAAAACAACCAAGAAAGTAAATATAATTACATAGAATTGGAATATAAAAACATCAAAATAGTTATGTTATAATCATAAAGATTTATTTTTGTATTGATAAATTTTCCCAACATTTTAAAACAAGAGGATTACAATTATAAATACATTTGGGGAGGGGTGCCTCATCCACCAAATCTATGCAAATATTATAATTCATGCAAATTCTACATGTACATCTAAATTTAGTTAAAACTTAGTATTTTTAATATAGATTCATTATTGTAATGTATGCATGTTTATAAAACTATTCAATCAACTAATATATGTTTTAGTTACATTATCAATTTATATGAAAAAATACATATAAAAATAATTTAATAAACTAAGGTTTACTAGTTAATGGTGCCTGCATGGTTAAATTAACAATCATTGGAAGGACTATAGTGGAAGGCATGGTTAAACTAGAAAACCCAACCATAGCTTATTTATTTGCTTCTAAATATTGGTAGTGCTTGTATCCAATTTTGTGTTGTAACCTTATTGCATCCATGTTAAAAATGTAGGTTTCATATAACCTAATGACCTGTGTTATAAAATGGCATGTTCCATCTTGGTGGATTTAAATTCCACCTAAAAGATCTCAGGTTTAGTGACCTTCTTGGCAAAGCCTAGTTCTTATTCAAATTCTTTTGGTGTACATCCCTAGAAACTTAACTTAAAATAGGATGACTCTTGTTGTAGTAGCTAATCAAAATTGGCCCTAATTATTAATTTTACCTAAAGGATCTTAGGCCTGGGAAATTTTTAACTCGTCCAATATTTATAGGACTTATTTTTCCTACTCTGCCAATTTAGGAATCAAGGCTTGCATGCTTGATACCCACCCCCTCACTTTTGATGTGATAATGACCACTATATTGATAACATTGAATGATTCCAATGGTTTCATTAAATCAAGATGGTTGTAAGCCTTATTGGTTGTATAAAATACAAATAAATTCAAGTTATTTTCATCTTTTTTAAAAAAAATGTATTTTAAGATTCATAATGTGAGCAAAAATGTTATCTGGCATTTTGATTACTAAATGTTATCTGGCATGTAAATAAAGTTGATAATAAAGTGTTATTCCATGGATCTAAAAATCCCCTTCCAATCCAAAATAAATAATGTTTAAAAACACAAAAACATGGAAAAGGTCAGCCACCATAAAATATAGATGGACTAAAGACAAATCTTTTTTACCTTTCTTTAATATGATTTAAAATAGGTTTCCATAAGTTACCAATGCTAATTCCATTATCTCTATTATCTGATCTATTTTCAATTTCAATATTTTCTCTATTTTTTTTGTTTCCAATAATAAATTTTGCTTCATTAATGTTGACTTGGTGTTTAGTATTTAGGGAATGTTCAGGCAAGGCAGAGGAATCAATGTGTGATCTATTAATATCATTTACATGTTCTTTTAATCTTGTTTGTAGGGATCAACCAATTTGTCCAATATATGGCTTACCATATGAACAAGGAACCACATATATACCTTTTTTATATTTTATGTTAATCAGATATTTAGCATAATCTAGGAACATATGAAGAGTGATAAGTGGTTTAAAAGTGGTTTGAATCCAAACCTTCTTTACAATTCTATAAAAAAAATTCCAAAATACCTTTAACAAAAGGAATGGTAATTCTCTAAATATTTTGATTATCATCCATACCTTTTGGTCTTGTATTTTCAACCCTATAAAATATTTATCAATTTCTCATTTATTATAACCATTATAACTAAGAACACTAGTGAGATATTTTTTTTCTTGCTTAAGGTGTTTCAAATTAGAAAATTGTATTTCCCTAATAGCTAACAAGCCAAAACCATAGCCTTTTGGTAAGGGTGATTATGATAATCAACTTTAATATATAAATCAATATGAGTTACTTTTATATACACAACATGGGAAAGGGAACCATCTTGTTTCTTAGTGATCATGACATCCATGAAAGGGAGTCTATTATTCATTTCTTTCTTCATGGTGAATTGGATATCAACAATATTTTCATTTAAATGTTTTAAAAATTTATTAATATATTCTTCACCATGTGACCATTTAGTGCTAGTATCATTCACTATTATTATTTAAAAACTTGATTGTTCTTATTTTCATCTTCTTTTAAAGAAGTAAATAATTTGACCTTTCAACTATGTGAGGGGAAAATTCAGATCTCATGGAACTAAGAGTCTCCAATATATTATAAAGACTAAGAAAAAAATTATATACATCACCTTCAATATCCCTAAGAATGTGAACAATTTGTTATTGTTCCCTTATCTACTCTAGCTCTTGTTATAACTCTTGCCTAGCCTTCTCTCTTCCCTCATGAAGTTCTAATAATGCCTCTATATTTAAATGTAGATATGCTTTGAAATCATCATTATTTAGAGACTACCCAAGTCTCCTAGTATTTCTCATTGGCAATGAGAACACAACTTGCCTTTCCTCCAAGACCAAGCCTCTACTAGAGTCATCTTATATCTTCCTTTTCCTGACCCTCTGTATTGTAGCCATTGATTTCTAAAAAATGGGGATCATAGTGGGGAGCTTAACTATTTTTAGACTAGGTCTTTGGGAGGCTTGGGATTGTACATCCACAACCCACTAGATAATTATAGTTATGTGGCATCTAGTGACTAAATTTCCTTAGTGGTCTTTATCAAAACATCCCCTGAAGATTGCATTAGTTTCTTTGCATGCAATGGGTCTAATAATGATGGATAGGTTATTTTAGATCAGTATATGTTTATGAACTGAGATGTTGGATGAATAATATAATTGGTTTTCTTCTTCTTAGATTTGGTAGAGGAAGTAATAAAAGTAGCATGGGTTGTGGTGGAGTAAGGTATAAGCTATTCTAATTGAGTAGAATATACGTGTAATTGGGTGCTAGTAAGGGTTCCCCTAGTTTTATTAAAATTTACTTTATTGAACTTAAGGAGAGCAAGGGAAACTATGACTAAATTAATATTAGGGGAGGTACAAATAATTGGCATAATATAAATTACAAGATCTAAATAAATACCCTTAATGTTAGAAGTAATAAGACTGATAGGAGAAATAGTAACATTAGAATAAATAGGGACTGAAGATTCCAAAGTAGTATTAGGAACAATAGGTTCTAACGAAATGAAATTAATAAGAGAGACAATAGAAACCACATGGACTAAAGAAATAATGGGCACTAAGGTAGTTACAGGAGTAATTTCCTCACCTAAATTTTCTACCTTTATTGGTGCTTTCCCTTTTATTCCTTGAAGACTCAAGATTTTGGTCTTTTTCAACTTCTCTTCCTTATCCTTAGACTCATTATATTAGTGTCTCGATAATTGTGTCCATAGGGTCCTTAAGTACTCTAAACTTCTTGTAGTAAATTGTTGACTTTTTAGCCAAGGGAGGAGCTTTTTAAATGGAACTAGGTGTGACAACCACACTTGTAGTGGTCAAAGCTAAGTATGTAAAAGAGAGGCTAGAATATTTAAAATTAAAAAAATCATTACAAATTGGTTCTTGATCTCTCTAAAAGGAACTTTCAATATCAATAATTTCCTCCACCTCTTGCTCTAATTTGATAGTTGTCATTATAATTAGTGGTGTCTATGATAAACCTTCTTGTGAGTAAATTTTCACCACAAGGGCCTCCTCCACAACCTATTCCTAATTCATGGTTATCATTATAATGGGTGTTTTTGAGGAGGTTCCTTAGGTTTATGGTTATTGCGAATGTTGAGAGGTCTATTAATCTATAGTGGACCATCCACTAGGAGGTGGGAGCCTACTATGTGCCTCTATAAGCATTATAAAGGGTTCCACTTAGATGGATCTCAAAATCTCCTCCATTAATCCAGCTAATATTTATCTTTCTATAACCTCAACATATTCAAAATTATGAAATCATATTTGTACGGTTCATGCTAGTAGGGAATGTTAAAACCTTGGATGTGCTTTTGGATTAGGTCATGAAGATCCCAATTTATGTGTGAAAAATTCACCAATAAATAATATTACCTATATTTATCAACTTCCCCAAAAAAAATTCTATTATTTTAACACATTTGGCCAAGCATCAAATAAAATCCTTGAAATATGACCTTATTCTTATTCTTCAAATCCTCATCAATGCTCCACCATAGCTAGTAAGTAATCTCTTGTTTAGTTAGTTTTTTTGGGACATATTTTGGGGAACATAAAGGGGAAACCTTGTTACCCATAACCATGATTAATTTGTAGTCAAGATAGATCCAATAATCCCACATTATCCCTACCATTTTATTAATACTTTTTGATACTCTGAGCAAGGGTTCCTCATGAATTTCCCTCCAGACTTGAGGGTAAACATTTTCATAAATTCTTATTATATTCCTCATATATGCATAGATGTGGAGGAAGGAAAATAAATTACATACCCATTTTCTAGTATAATTTGGGGATAGACTCTATAAATATCCATTGTGTATGTAGACAGTGCCCATGACTACATCCAATAAATATGACATCATATATAAAAGGTCATGTAATGACCTCTTGTCTTTATTAGACATTAGATCATGTAGTTTTATGATGATTATCTCTCTTAGGGTGTATTTTATCTTTAAGGTCATCAATAAATCCAATAATGGCACCCATTCTAGGTGGAGGAAGTGGATATTGGGGTGACCATATAACCTTTTCAATAAGGCCATCCCAATAAAAATTCCCATCTAAAATTTAGTGATAAGTATTGGCTCCTTAGCCTTGAGGGTAACCACTTATCCAGGAGTGATCCATTTCCTTAGTGCATTCTTAATTGTGTTTATCTTCTTCCACAATTTAACCTAGTGTTCATAAATGGCATCTATAGTGGGAAACCATAGGTACCTTTAAAAATCATCTTCTAAAATACAAGAAATGAGTGTCGTGTAGCTTATGTGGTGTAAGAAACTGATGCCAATCACCTTCCCTATGAATAATAGGTCCCTAGATAGGTCAATACATTGCATAAACTTAGGATTAGCCACTATAAAATATAGTTTTTGATGTTTAACGATAGTAATTCCATTACCATCCAATTTGTGGGGCTCTCATATTATCTTCATATGAATGGGCATCTACATTCTTGATCACATCCCAAAGAGCTAAATAATTAGCATATTCATCATTGAACATAGTATAATCAAAGAAAAAATATGGATATTTTGTGGAGTCTTTGATAGAAAATTTTGAAGGTGGTAGGACTCCCCTGAATAATTTAGATGAAGAATGCATTGATACCTAGTTTAATTATGTAGTCTTGGTTTTCAATTCAATAGTTTACTTGCTTTCTATAATTAATTCATGTAGGAACGTAGATAGCTAGGGATTCAAATTATCTTGTAAATGAAAATTCACTTGAGATCTTTAGTAATCTATATGCATGATTTCCTTTTAGGATTCACTCATATAATATTAATTACAGGACTTTAATTCCAATTCATGTGCCATTATTATCCAATGTCTCCAAGCTTGTTTTACTCATTCAATTCAATCTTTGCCACTTTATTTTGGTGGGTATGCTATGTAGGATTTTTATAAGGTTAGATAAATTCCATATTGTATCCATGTACAAGTGTCACTTTGTCACTAATTTTATGTAAAATCAATTATGCCATGTAGCATGCCTAAATAAATCACAGTGAAAACTTAGATAACAAAGAAATGTCCATTGTGTTTATATTGAAAAACAATCATATACATAAATAATAACAACTATTAAAGATTAAGCTTGTTGAAAACACATATAAATTTTGATTAAAAGGATTTTCAAAGCATAACTAGACCTTTCAAAATTTTAATAAGTCTCTATTCGAAAAAAAAGAATGGGGTGTGTTGACTACAAAAAATAGCGACTCACAAGGGGAATATTCTCAAGTATTTGAGAACCTAAAATTTTTGGTTATCAACTATAGATAAACATGAATCATACCCAAAATGAATAATTGAAACAAAAACATGAAATAGATTCCCAATTTCTTCATACAACATATTAGCCTTTCCCATAACTTGTATTTGTGTGTGATGAAATGATTTTATTTTACCCTTGTCTCAAGGATCTCATTATGACTTAATTATATCATGTTGAAATTAAGGGAGCTCAAGCATTGATATATTTCTATCCAGGCATCCATATTCCTAATGGAGATACCTTTGGTTCTTCCTCCTTTTATTTCCTCATATTCTTACATGATGCATGATATATTGATTTTATTCATCATGTGAGTGTTTTATCACCTTTAGATTTTTTTCGGTTTTACTAATCACTTTTTAAGATAGATTGGTACTCCTTTTTTGGTTATAATGAAAATACAAGAAAGAAGATAGGAACCACTATGATCTAGTGTATGTGAAAACTTGATTTACTAGAGTGTTCTTATCAATGATATTTGTATCAATGATTATTACCTTAAACAAGTATTAACATGAGAAGTGTATTTGATCTAAAGAGATAGGAAAACTTTCTAAATTTGTATGGAGTAATGAGAGAAGATTTTACATACATGATATAAGTATTTAATCTTAACACAACCATGGTTGATTTGTTTATTGCATACCTAAATTTTAAAAATCTTAGACACAAGGGTGTAAAAATTTCAAACAAAGCCAATTTGTGTGCTCTATTTTATGTCCTTCCCACACTTGCTATTATTTTAGAACTTCTATTATGGATTTACCATTCATAAACTTAATCATGGATGAAAATCCTTGGGAATTGGATATTAGCTTGGTGATATTAGGAAAGGTTAATCCAATTATCACAAAAAATAAAGACATTTTTTCTAGAAAATAGGGAACTAAACTAAATTAAAGAAAAATAATGAAAATAGGAAAGGATAATCTAGAAATATTAAAATTATTCTATATAATTCAAATTATAGAAAACAAGATACCTAACTATGAGAGTAGTAAATATAACCTATTCCTACCTCTACCTCAATACTTGTGGTCATTAAGGGACATATCTAGATGGTATAACCATGAAGTAGTGCTTCAAAAACTACCCATTAATTGGATATGTTAGTCCATTACCTTGAAATGCACTTAAACATAAAGCATTGTTACCCAAGGTGTCTAATATTTGGTAAGTTTTAGTTCATAAGGGGTAAACTTGTCATGTTGTCCTTTATTTTCATGAGTTTTGTCCCATAAAATCACTAGATCAGATATTCTGAATGCTTTAAAATTTGCTCTTCTATCAAACCACCTTTTGACCAAGTCTTGATGTTTACTAAAATTAATCAAGGATTCATTCCTTTAATCTTCCATCTCTATTATATCCAATAGGTGGGACTCCACTTTCTCACTTGGTTCCATGTACTCTTGCATAAATTTAAATGTTGGCAATTTGAGCATGATTGGGAAAACTGGTTATCATCCATATACTAGTAGGTAAGGTGAAGCTTTAGAGGCCTACTTGAATCTGGTTTGATCTACCCATAGTGCATATTTCATTAAATGATGCCATTATCTAGGTTTGTGTATATAGCTAAATTTTTAATAGCATTAATCATGTTTTTATTTATCAATTCATCCAATTTGTTTCCTTGTAGGTAATGATTGGAAGATGAAATGATGGTGATGTGACTATCATGGACCCATTTAGTGAACTTAGCTAATTGGAATGGTGTTCCATAATCAAAAACTAAGGAAATGGGGGTACCAAACCTAGTGATGTTTTCTTCTAGAAAATTGATTACATCTTATGCTCTAAAATATTTGTTAGCCTTTGTTTCAGTCTATCTGGTGCAGTAATATGTTTTTATGATGACAAATTTGTGTCCAAATGAAGAATTTAGGTTGATAACACTGATGAAATCCAATCCCCACTAATCAAATAGACTTCCTTCAATGATAGGTTGTAATGGCATTATTACATGCACTTCTCTTTTTGCAAAGACCTAACATTCATGGCATGTTCATATATGGGTGTGTGCATCCTTAAAGACTATTGGCCAATAGTATCCCATTTTGAGGATATTATATACTATGGTTTTTCTATATAGATGACCACTACCAATATTTTGGTGTAGGTTCTTCAAAATTTCTTAAACTTCTTCTCATGATGTGCATCTTAGGTAGATGGCTTCATAATTTCTTCTTTATAGGATTCATTTTTTTACATTTAGTGAGCATATTTGACCCTCAAGTCTCCCTTTTGTTTTCTATTGAATTCTAGGGGATAAACACCTGTAAGTAAATATTGAATACCAATCTCCTTAATATACTTAGGTCTGACAGACCTCTTCAATGGTGATACATGGGTCAGGTTTAGTCATAAGTTAAATGATGCCTTATCTCTAAAAATTTTGGTAAGATTTATTTCTATGTCAAAATCTTGTAATTTTACCATCCATTTACCCTTATTCTCTCCTAATTCATTTTGTTGTAAAGTGAGCTTGACAACAAGGTCTAGCAAAATAGTGATAGTCTTATTCCCAAGATGTAATATCTAAATTTATTCACAAATTTGACTAGAGTAAAAAATTGATTTTCTATCATGGAATAATTGATCTCTACTTTGTTTAAATACATGATCCTAAATTAAATAGGATGCTTACTTTCATCCTTATTTTGGGTAAGCACATTGGTAATTATTTGATCTAAAGCAAATGAGTATTAAAAATGTCCTTATTGAAGTTTAGGATTATTAACACCAAAACCTAAGATATGGCATCCTTGATGTCTTGAAAATAATTTTGGACCTCTGGTGTCCAATATACTTTGTCATCTTGCTTAAGCATTAAATTTAGAGGTCTAATTTTTTTAAAACCTAAGATAAACTTCCTCACAAAATTTATCTTTCTAAATAAATTCTTGACTTCTTTCTTGTTGTTTAAGATCATAATCTAGGAAATCTATCGAATTCAACTCAGATCAATGGTGATCCCATCCTTGATGATGATGTTCCCAAATAACTTGCCTTTAATAACACCAAATATGCTCTTTTTGGGTTTAGCAAGATACTCAAGCTTTTGCATCTTTCAAAGATTGGTTGTAGGTGGCCCACATGATTAGTTATATTCTTTGAGAAAATAATGAGGTAATCCATGTAAATGATTATACATTTACCTATCATCCCTTGAAATTTATGGTCTATGGCTCCCTAAATGGTAGCTCATGCATTAATTAGGCTAAAAATCATTCTCTTATATGCATAAGTATATCATTTCATGGTAAATACAGTCTTCATCCTATCTTCATATTCTATTAGCAACTAGTTATATCCTAAAAAATAATCTAAAAATGATATCTTTCTAGAACCACTTGCTATATATATCACCTCATCTAGGGAAGGCATAGGGTAGCTTTATTTATCAGAATCCTTATTTAGGTTTCTAAAGTCAACACATAATTTTATTCCCCCCTCTTTTTTCTAACTAAAACCAAGTTGGCAACCCAAGTTGAGTGTGTGATAAGAACATTATCCTAGCATTCAACATCTTCTCCACTTCCTTTTGAATGAGTGTTTTCAATATGGGATTAACTAGTATTTATCTTTGTTTGAATGGCTTATGGTCTAGATTCATCGACTTGTATTAGTGATGACCTTAGGATTGAAAAACTTCAAGTCTTCATAGGTCCATATAATCAAATTTTTATAGTAGATGACATATATTTCACCCTGTATCTTTCTTCTAGGGTGAAACTAAGACTAATGTTGACATAGAGTGGATCACTCTCATCCCCCAAGTTCTCCTTGGATTCATTAACTTTGGACCACCTCAACTACTAATATTGGAGATCCATATTGAATTATCTCTACAAATAAACCATCCCTAAAGGAATATGATTTTATTTGAGTTGAATAACTCCTTCTCTTAGTTCCTCTTGGCATAGATAACTAATTTTATTTATCAATGGTTTGAGATTCAAATTCCCCTAAATTATTCAATAATTAAAAAATTTATTGATCATCATCAAACACCTATAAAGTTTATATATTATCAAGAACCAATGGGAAAGTCACAATTTTAATATAAAACCTTTGGACCTTGGACTCTTGTAATGGTACTAAGTTTTAAACTAAATTAGCTAGTGAGTTAGCAGGTTGAATCTATTTCTTAGAAATAACTACTATGTTAAATTCCTCAAATGACTCAATTAAATACCAAGCCCAATGTTTTTATCTCTTAAGATATGAAAACTTACACTGGTATTTATTTTTGACCTAATTAATCACTAGCTTAATATATTCATATAATATAAATTCTTTGACATTATTTATTAGAATAAATTACAATCCCATAGTCAATGCTTCATATTCTACTTTATTGTTGATGCATATAAATTTTGACTTGTAAGTTACTAGGTACTTATTACCTAGTGGGTAATCAATTTAACACCAATTCTTGATCCTTTATGGGATTTTGTATCATCAAAATTGAGAGTCCACAATTGGGAATATCCTTGTATTTCAAGCCTTTGTACCCCATTCTTAGTGGTAAAGATATAAATCTTAAGATTAGGAGTTTTATAACTTATTCATTTTTATCATTGTTTATTGTGATGGTATAATTCATTCTTAGTTATTGATCAATTCAAATTTGATTTGGAATACCTCTCTAAGGTAGCCAAATATGAGAGAATTATATTGCTACATACATGTTTAGCATATTTGACCAATATCTACTTAGTAAAAGTCCATATCTCTCTAGGATATATACCATGAGTATGTTTACAGTCATCTGCACATGTGGATCATATACAACTTGAATGAATATATCATTTAACTCTCCAACCATAGGCACCAATGTTTTGTCCAAATGTAAAACCATCCTCTTAGATGGGCTTGGAGTTAATCCCAAATTTTAGAAAATATAAGTTGGTATTATAGTGGTTGAAGCTCCAAATCAACTAAATAATTATGTATATTTTTACCAAATTCTCTAATAGTTAATGAAAAAGGAGGAACTTTTGGCTTACTCTTGTATATAACATTGGTATGAGTGATTTCTAGCTTCTTTGTAGAAAAATTCCCTATAATGGACCTCCATATAAACTCCTTATATTCATTAATCTAAGCCAATTCATTAAAGGTGATGTTTCCCTTTATCTTCTTCATGTCCTCAATGATTTTGTATCCTCTACTTTTTTCTTCCTTGTTCAAAGGTTGATCATTCTCTTTTGGGGGAGGTGGATTGTTATCAACCTTTGGATTTAGGGGAATAGTAATCATTCAAAGGATTTGATGTAGTGAAGGTTTATTTATTCCTCAAATTATAATTGCTTATTTGAAACTACTAAAAATCATGTATCTCATCTAAGTTATCTTCTAACACATTGTCATATTTTCTTGGGAAAGGAACTCATGAGTTTCAAAGACCATAGTTATGCTTGAGGAATTAGTATCATGGGGGAACACTAGTGGATTATTCATTAAATATTTCCTCAGTATCACCCTCTAAAAGATTTAAAATGTTGCACAAAACTCAACACAATCAAGCTCACCATGTTGTGATATATTATGAACTCTACACCAATTGGGTAGAGCCATCTCCACTATGTTAATCTCTAACAACTTATTGGCTTGATGTTATTATTCATTATTTTTAGGCTTGTTGAAAGTCATGTTATATCTTTGAAATCCAAAATTGTGATTTTGTTTGGGCTAGTAGCATTTCCTATCTTCCTCTACATGCTCAAGAAGTCATTTATTAGATTTTGAACCATCCTTTGTATATAATCCAATTATTATTTGGTAGATTCCATAGCCTAGGTAAGTATAGTATTGGATGGGAGTTAATGTTGACTCTAATACTGACCATTCATTTTTTTAGAGTTGCTCAAGAAGTCATAATTCTAATTCAGTGTATGTTTCATCATAAGAGGTAGTACATACAACTAATTCTGGTTAAATGTCAAAACATTTTGATTCACTTAAGGTAATGGATTAAAATATAGGAAAATGTCATTAAGGTTGGGAGTGCCTAGTATTTGAGGATTTAGTTTCTTATCAATTTTCATTAATTCTTCATAGGCCAATAATAGAGTGTTAGCAATAACAACTCTTCATAGAAATATTGTAGTAATTATATCTAAGGCATTCTTGTACATTTTGAGTGCTATTGTCATTGGTGGTTTATGTACAATGCTTAACCAAGTGTATATATCCTAAAACCTCTCATTAAAATCTTGGGTTGGATCATTAGTATCCCTCTTCATAATGGTGAAAATTTGATACACCACACTCAAACTGGTAACTTGTCCAAATTAGGCAAGAAAAGTTTTTTTACATGAGTTATATGAAATAATCAATTTATCTTACAATCATGGAACCAATCATAAACAACATCCTATAATGTGGATAGGAAAAACTTACATGTAACATCTTCATCAGTGTCATTCATCAATCTTAAAGTAGCTTTGAAAGACTTGATATGATCCTATATCATTCTTCTTCCTAAAGGGGAGAAATAAAGTAGATACTTATCTAGATTTCTTGGTAAATCATGCACATATCCTAGGACTACAATGGTAGATCTAACTAACCAAGGTTGAGTTATAGGATGATTAATGATTTTTAGGTTTCTCACTAGGGAAGGTGTCCTAACCTAGGATATGGTGGGGACAACTAGTGTAGAACTAGGCCTTTGATGGATCGACAAAGGTGAAACCAAAAGACTTGTTTAAGATCTAGACATGTTTCCTCTCTTGGGTGTCTCTAGTACAACTCAAAATTAGGGGACAAGGGGATAAATTTATATAAGTAAAATTATACCATGTTTATACCCTCTTTTTAGTGCTATCTTCCCTTTATGTTGATGCAATTTTAATGCATAGTAGAAGGTTAACAAGGTAACCTCTAATGTTTGAAGATATCAATGAAGATAACATTCAATCCAAATAATGAGTTATAGGTATGGGTTGAATAATTAGGTGGTGGGATGGTAGGCTAATATTGTAGGTTGTTAAACTAGGTGTGAATGGGTGAGTGAAACCTAGAAGAAAATTAAAATGTACTTGAGTTGGATGGATGGAACCTATGCTAAAGTGGGTAGATCTCAAAAAAACTCCAAAAGATGGAAAGGTAGGGAATAAAATAAGGCTCTATGATTTCAAATGGATTACTTTCAAGCTATTCTCTTTGTGTACAAGTGTCTTGATACCAATGTTTGAATCTAGTAGCTATTTCACACACATATGCAAACATAGTAGGGTAATCTAGAAAAAAAATTGGTATACTAAACTCTAAGGTCTCAACTAAAGATTTCTTATGTTTAGAGTAGCTATTGCATGACCTTATTTATAAGATTATAAATTAGATCAGAGAGGTATCTAAAGTAGCTATTTACCTTCTATTCTCACACCTAGAAGTTTGTATCAAGAAAAAAAACTTATACACACTTAGATAATTTTAAATAGTCAATTAATTACATACAATCGTTGATATTTGATAATTATCCAATAGATATTACACATATTCTACCACAATACACCAATAATAGCAATAAGGAACTTCTTATAGATTTTTCACACTTTAAATTATTGAATCAAATAACTAAAAAAGTTAATATAATTAATTACACAAAATTGGAATTACAAAACATCAACACAGTTGCATGACAATCATAAAGACTTCTTTCTATGTTGATAAATTTTCCCATCCTTTAAAAACAATAGGATTAAAAATATAAATAGATTTGGGTAAGGGTCACTTCATCCTCTAAATCCATTAAAAAGTATAAAATTACATATTAATGATAATTATAATGAGAGTTATAATTAATTCAAGTTTTGCATGCATGTCTAAACTTAGTCAAAACTGAGTCTTTTAAAAATTAGACTCAGTCTTACAAAGACATGTAGCATGTGCATGTTTACAAAACTATTCAATCAAATACTATATGCCTTATTTAAATTGTCAATTTATATGTAAAAATACATATAAAAACTAACTAAATAAAGTAAGGTTTACTAGCCAATGGTGTCTACATGGTTAAATTGGTAGTCATTAGATGGACCCTAGTGGAAGGCATGGTTGAATTGGAAGACCCATCCATAGCTTGTTTCTTTGATTCCAACTCCTGGTAGTGCTTGTATCCAATTTTATGTTACAAACTTATTTTATCCATGTTCAAAAAGGATTGTCCATGTACCTAGATGACTTGTGCTATCAAACGGGCATGCTTCATCTAGGTGGCTCTAAATTCCACTTGAAATATGTCCATTTTAATGACCTTCCTAGAAAATCCCAGTTCTTGTTCAATTTCTTCTAGTGTACATCTCTAGAGACTTTGCTTAAAAAGGGTTGACTCCTTTTATAGTAATTTATAAAAATTAGAGTTGCTTATTAATTTTACCTGAATGATCCTATGCTTGGGAAAGTTTTAACTCATTCAAAATTTGTAGGACTTATTTTTCCTACCCTATAAATTTAAGAATCAAGTCTTGCACACTTGATACCCACTTATTGAATTTTGATGTCATAATGACCACCATATTGAGATCATTGGATGCTTTAAATGGTGTCATTACATCAAGATGGATGTAAGTTTTATTGATTATACACAATACAATGAAATTTAACTTATTTTCATCTTCTTTCAAAGAATTAAATAATTTGGCCATTTTAACTATGTGAGGGTTCATTCATCCCTCATGGAACCAATAGTATCCAAAATATCTTAAATTCTAAGAATAACATTATGTACATCACCTTCAATCTCCCTAAGAACATGAATAATTTATTGTTATTCCCTTACCTAATCGATGTCTTATTGTGTCTGACCTACCTTGTGCCATCATGAAGTTCTAGTAATACTTCTATATTTTCTTATAGGTAGGCTTTGAAATCCTCATTATATGAATACTACCCAAATCTCCTAGTTTTTCTCCTTGATAATGAGAATAAATCCTACCTTTTCTCTAAGACCAAGCCTCTGCTGGAGTCATCTTCTATTTTCCTCTTCCTGACCTTTTATATTATAGTCATTAATTTATCAACGATAGATCTCATATTGGGGAGCTTAGTTATTGTTGTATTGGGTCTTTGGGAGGATTGGACTTATAGGTCTATAGCCCATTGCATAATTAAAATCTATGTGGCATTTATTGATTGAATGTCTTTAGCACTGACCATTATAAAAACATCCCCTAAATATTATGTCAGTGCCTTTACATGTAATGGGGTTAATAATGATAGCTAGATGATTTTAGACTAGTTTAGGTTTTTGAATTGAGGCATTGGATGAATAATATAAGTGGGCTTATTATTATTGGATTTGTTAAAGGGAGTAATATAAGTAGCTTTCATTATGGTGGAGGAAGGCATAGGTAATCCCAATTTAATAGAAGATACATGTAATTGAGCACTATCAAAGGATCCCCTAGTATTCTAAAAATTTACTTTATTAGACTTAGGGGGAGTAGGGGAAACTACAACTGAATTAATAGACTAAAGAAACAATCTTAATAGTAGAAATAATAGGATTGGTAGGGACAATAGTAACACTAAAATCAATAGGGACTGAAGATTCTAAATTATCACTTGGATTAATAGGAGCCAATGAAATTAAATTAATAGAAGAGATAGTATAAACTGTTAGGATTGTGGAGCTAAAAGCTTCACTGATGCAAATAGGCGAGGAGGTTGCAGAATGAGTTGCTGAGTGTCAGAAGTGTTTGGCGTTGGTCTGGCCAACTGGCGTCGGCAGGGTAAGACAGGAAGGCAACCGACATCGGTCATATATCGGCCGGCGTCGGCGACCCCAGGCGGACAGGGACCGACGTCGGTCGCCTGTGTGGTTCGACTGCGAGCTATTTACGGGCAGTTAGCTAACGAACCAAGTGTTTGCATGAAGAGATCTATTTTTAGACTGAGAGCTGCGGATCTAATTATTGTAATTAGATGTCTAATCATTGTTTGGATGAGATCTATATAATAGACTCATGGTTGTATTGTAAAAGTGTGCTAGGGAGTAAGAGAGCATAATTATAAGCTCCTTCTGTGTGTGAGGTAGAGCTATGGTGCGTTCCTCCTAGTGCCACAGTACCAGGGGTGTTGGTGCTGGATTGGAGAGCCAGCTGGGTTCTTCAATAAGTAAGATCGTTGATCTGCAGGTGTATGTGTGTGCAAGGTCGAGGTTCACAGGTGATTGGAACCATTGCTTGATTTGCAGGTGTGCAAGGTCATACAGACAGCAACACTACAGGGAGCAGTATCAGGCAGGATCTACTTGGAGTACAGGTGTGTACTCGGATAGAGCAAGAGGAAGGCAAGGGAGTTCCTTCCATAAGTATGGTCTGTTGAATTGCAGGTTGTTGCAGATTCATGGGAGATCTACTTAAAGTACCTTGAGTACTTGTGGAGCACGTGGAGTGCTTGTGGAGTGCGTGGAGCACTTGTGGAGTGCGTGGAGCACGGGGAGGTGAACACCAACTCTGTATTTGAGTTGGGTGTTGGGACCTGTGAGAGGGAGAGCTTTGGAGAGAAGAATTACTGTTCACTTGAGGTGTGGGAAACCTCTGTAAGGTGGTGGAGAAGAAGTGGCATCTTCTTTATTGTATTCTTTTCTGTATAAAGTGTTAATACAATTTGGTATTGTCTCTCATATGCTGTGTTATTCTGAATTCTAGTTACTTGGTGAATCTGGTTAATTTCCGCATATTAAGTTGCTTGGTATTAGTAATAAAATTGTGTGCTTTCGGTGTACACCCTCTCCCAACAAGTGGTATCAGAGCATGTTTGTTGTTCTAGATCCCCAACAAGTGGTATCAGAGCCTTGGTTGTAGGTTCTTGAGCTTGATACCAACAGGTGGTATCTAAGCTGAGGTTGGAGGAAGCAGGTTTTGTTTTTGGTTACAGGGCACTCTCAGGGGTTTCTGATCGAGTGGGAGTAGAGCAACTGCAGATCAAAGTAAGCTAAGAATGGAGGAGTTAAAAAGCACAGATGGTCACTCACGGTCCTATGGAAAGAAAGAGCAGGTAAAAGATTATTGTTGGTTGGTAACAGATCAGCATGAAGAAACTGAAGATACAGATGTAGCAGGTATTGTTGCACAGGATGTGTTTGTAGGTTTCTTGGATAAAGTTGAATCTTGGATAAAAGATTTGGTTGCCTCTTTCCATGCAGTTCCAGGTAGAGGAGCTGGTAAGCCTTGTCAGATTGTTGGCAAAGGCAAAGTGAAGCTGAAATTGCAGGCGGCCAACACACAGGTGTTGATGAAGGTCATGCAGGTCCCAGGTTTGGAGATATGGCTAATTTCTTCAGAAAGATTGGGTGATGAGAGATGCACAAGAACTCTCACAGCGGATGCACTTGAATTAGCTGGTGGTAAGAAAACAGGTATCCTTTATCTACTTGTTTATATTACTGATTCTTCTTTTGTTGCGGAGACGTGGCTTCGTAGGCTTGGTCACATGAGCAGGAAGGAGATGCATGTTCTTAAGCGGAAGACAGATATATTTGACAGGCTTAAGAACTGGAAAGCCTTGGTGTTTATGGAGGAGATGGCGGACAGAACCCAGTGGATGTGGCTGGATACTTCTGAGCAGGGCAGTTTGGACATGGATTTTGATTCAAAGAAGCTCACGGGTAAAAAGTCATCACTCACAGGAAAACACAGGTACCGATGTCGGTCAGGAGGAACCGGCGTCGAACAGACAGGTGCCGAGGTCGGTCATGTGCAGACCGACGCCGGCGATGTCGGGCAGGGTAAGACCGATGTCGGTCATGGGACCGACGTCGGCAGAATGTAAGACCGATGTCGGTTAGGAGAACCGACGTCGGCAGCAGGGACACCAGCGCAGGCAGGTTGGTAGTCAGGTACAGACGCATGGAACCGACGTCGGTCGGATGCAGACTGTGGGGTGACCGAGGTCGGTCACTGTAACGAATTTTGGGTGGACAGCATGTTGTCAAGGAGTCTCAAACACCCATACGGAGGACTGAAGGTGTAAGTAGGCCCTCAAATTCGTTGTTCCTCTTCTTCATACTTGTTGTTGATTGTAGAGCAGGAAGGATCCAGGATACAGGTGTGAGCTTGGCATGGATGAGGATGTGATTCCTTGGAGGAGAACCAGACAGGTGTGTCTTGGTAGAGATGCCAGCAGGTATAAAAGAACATAGACGAATGGATACCTTAGTAGAAGAATGGAGAGAACGGACACATGAGACGGAAGATCAGGTATATGATCTTGTGGAGCTGCAGGACAGTGGTACCAGGTTTGACAGGTGGAGGACGAAGCATGGCTTCAGTCAATGTCAGGGTAACTACTGTGGTTTTGGCTTACCAGGGGGATGATGAGTCGCGACATCATTCTGTTGCTGTATGTGGATAGTATGCTAGCTAGCAGGGGTGTACATACAGGGTTTTGCTGAGCTAAGGGTAAGATTAGTTCAGTGGCATGTCAGGAGGAGTTTGGAGCAGCGGAATTCTTTGACATGGGAGGCATGGAGATCACAGGTTGATTTTGTCTCGAGTGGGAGCTGATGTGAATCAGGTGTTGGCGAGGTTTGGGATACAGAACCGGAGCACACTAAGGGCTGGACAGGTACAGTGTCTGAAATCACATGAGGTCTGGTACAGACCTGAGTATTCCCATGCAGTGGGAGCTGTCAGAGAGTTAGGAGCCAATTCGTGGAAGTGGATTCTCAGGTTTTCTGAGAGGGACCGGCAGCAGGTGTTGCTATGCAGGGTCAGGACTTCACTACATGTATTTGTAGGTTCGGATGTGGCAGGTTACTCGGATGACAGGTGGTACACCACGGGTTGTGTGGTGGGTTGTCTTCAGGTGGGAGCTTGAAGAGGGATACAAACCAGGAAATAGATTAGACGGAGTACAGGTACAGGTACAGTGCAGCTGTTTATCTCCAAGTGGGAGATTGTTAGGATTGTGGAGCTAAAAGCTTCACTGATGCAAATAGGCGAGGAGGTTGCAGAATGAGTTGCTGAGTGTCAGAAGTGTTTGGCGTTGGTCTGGCCAACCGGCGTCGGCAGGGTAAGACAGGAAGGCAACCGATGTCGGTCATATATCGGCCGGCGTCGGCGACCCCAGGCGGACAGGGACCGACGTCGGTCGCCTGTGTGGTTCGACTGCGAGCTATTTACGGGCAGTTAGCTAACGAACCAAGTGTTTGCATGAAGAGATCTATTTTTAGACTGAGAGCTGCGGATCTAATTATTGTAATTAGATGTCTAATCATTGTTTGGATGAGATCTATATAATAGACTCATGGTTGTATTGTAAAAGTGTGCTAGGGAGTAAGAGAGCATAATTATAAGCTCCTTCTGTGTGTGAGGTAGAGCTATGGTGCGTTCCTCCTAGTGCCACAGTACCAGGGGTGTTGGTGCTGGATTGGAGAGCCAGCTGGGTTCTTCAATAAGTAAGATCGTTGATCTGCAGGTGTATGTGTGTGCAAGGTCGAGGTTCACAGGTGATTGGAACCATTGCTTGATTTGCAGGTGTGCAAGGTCATACAGACAGCAACACTACAGGGAGCAGTATCAGGCAGGATCTACTTGGAGTACAGGTGTGTACTCGGATAGAGCAAGAGGAAGGCAAGGGAGTTCCTTCCATAAGTATGGTCTGTTGAATTGCAGGTTGTTGCAGATTCATGGGAGATCTACTTGAAGTACCTTGAGTACTTGTGGAGCACGTGGAGTGCTTGTGGAGTGCGTGGAGCACTTGTGGAGTGCGTGGAGCACGGGGAGGTGAACACCAACTCTGTATTTGAGTTGGGTGTTGGGACCTGTGAGAGGGAGAGCTTTGGAGAGAAGAATTACTGTTCACTTGAGGTGTGGGAAACCTCTGTAAGGTGGTGGAGAAGAAGTGGCATCTTCTTTATTGTATTCTTTTCTGTATAAAGTGTTAATACAATTTGGTATTGTCTCTCATATGCTGTGTTATTCTGAATTCTAGTTACTTGGTGAATCTGGTTAATTTCCGCATATTAAGTTGCTTGGTATTAGTAATCAAATTGTGTGCTTCCGGTGTACACCCTCTCCCAACAAGTGGTATCAGAGCATGTTTGTTGTTCTAGATCCCCAACATAAACCACATGGACTAAAGAAATAATAAGAACTAAGGTAGTTATAGGAGTAATGTCCTCACCCAAATTCTATGCCTTTATTGGTTCTTTCCCATTTATTCTTTAAAGACTCAATATTTTGGCCTTTTATGATTCCTTATCCTCATCCTCAGGCTCATGCCCTTCTTTTATTAGTGTCTTAGCAATTATGTCCATAGGGTCCTTAAGGACTCTAGGCTTCCTCTTGTATAAAATTATTAACTTTTTGGCTAAGGGAAGAGCCTATTGAGTGGAAGTAGGTGTGACACCCACACTTATAGTAGTTGAACTTGAGGATGAAAAAGTGAGGATAGAATCTTTAGAATCAGAAGAATCAATACAAATTGGTTCTTTAACTCTCCCAAAGGAACTTATACTAATAATAATTTCCTCCACCTCTTACTCTAACTTGAAAGTTGTCATTAAAAATTGTGGTGTCTAAGATGGACCTTCCTTTGGGGATCTTGTCACAAGGGCCTTATCCACACCTACTCCTACTTCATGGTTGTTATCATGGTGGGTGGTGGTTTAGAGGATGTTCCTTCATCTTGAGGTTATTGGTAACACTAATAGGTCCAATAATCTATAGTGGACCATCCATCAAGAGGTAAGAACCTATTATGTGCCTTTTTAAGTGTTATAGATGGCTCTACTTGGATGGATCTCAAAATATCCTCCATCAGTCCAACTAATTTTAATCTTTCCATAACCTTAGCATCATATTTTTCTTTCAAAAATATGAAATCATGCTTATATAGTTCATGTTGGTAGGGGATGTTGAAACCTTGGATGTGATTTTATATTAATCCATGAAGATCCCAATACCTATGTGGTAAAGTCACCAATGAATAATATTTCATGGATATAACAACTTATCCAATATGTTTTCTATTATTCTAATACATTAGACCAATCATCAAAGAATATCCATGAAATATGACCTTATTCTTTTTCTTCTCATCAATGCTCCACCAAAACTAGCAAGTAATCTACTATTCAACTATTTTTCCAAGTACATACATTGGGAGACATAAAGGGTAAACTTTGTTTCCCATCATTATGATTACTATGTAGTCAAGATAGAGTCAATAATCCCCCCTTATCCCTAATATTTTACTGATGATTTATGATACTTTGAGAAAGGGTTCCTCATGAGTTACCCACTAAAATTGAGGGTAAAAATTTTCAGCAATTCTAACTATATTACTTGTATATGCATAGATGTGGAAAAATAAAAGGGAATTGCATACTTGATTTTGAATACAATCTGGGTTTGAGATATAGAGAGATTTTTTGTACACATAGATGATTCTCATGACTACATCCAAAAAATATGACATCATATATAATTGGTTGTACATGGGCCTCTTTTCCTTCCTAAACATTTTCTCCTATAGTTTTGCAATGATTGTCTCTCCCATGGTGAAGGTCAGCTTTGAGGTCATCAATAAATCCAACGATGGCACCCATTCTAGGTGGAAGAAGTGGATACTAGGGTGACCATATAAATTTTTCAATAAGGCCATCCCAAATATGGATTCCCATCTAAAATTTGGTGATAAGCACTAGTTCATTGGCCTTCAAGGTGACCACTTCTCCAGGAATGATCCATTTCCTTAGTGCATTATCAATTATGGTTATATTCTTCCATAATTTAACCCAATATCAATCAAATGTGGCATCTATAGTGGGTATCCATAGGTACCTCTGGAAATCATCCCATGAAATATAAGTGATGACTATCTTTTGGCTTATGTGGTGTAAGAAACCATCTCCAATCACCTTCCCTACAAATAATAAGTCCCTTAGTAGGTCGATACATGGCATCATCTCAGGATTATTCACTATAAAATGTAGTTATTAATTTTTTAATGGTAATAAGTCTACCATGACATACTTTTTTAGGGCTATCAAATTCTCTTCACATGAATGGGTATCTACATTCTCAATAACATCCTTAAAATCTAAATAATTGTCATATTCATCATTGAACATATTAGAATCAAAGATGGTATTTGTATATTATGTGGAATCTTTGATAGAAAATTTGGAAGGTGGAATCACTCCCCTAAATACTTTAGATGAAGAATCCATTGCTACTTAGTTAAATGACGTAGTCCTAGTCTTAAATTAAACTATTTGCTTGTTTTTTGGAAGTAATTCACATAAGAACACAAATAAATAGGGATTTGAATTCTCTTGTGAATGCAAATTTTTTTGAGCTCTTCAATAATAAACAAGCACAATGTTCTTTTATAATTGACTCATATAGTACTGAGTATTAGACTTTAATTATAGTTTATACACCATTAATGTCCAATACCTCTAATATTTTTTTTACTCTTTCAATTCAAACTTTGCCACTTTACTTTGGTGGGTATGCCATGTAGGTTTTATATACATTTAGAGAATTGCACATTGTATCCTTAGATAAGTGTCACCTTATCACTAGTTTTGCATAAAATCAATTATGCCATGTCACACACCTTTAGAATTTGGGTGTTAGGCTTTCTGTTCAAACTGAGCTAACCGATTCTTTTAATGCCTTAAATATTCAAAACACAAATGTGAAGGTTATGATGAATGAACATTTTTGAAAAAATATCTGAAGACCAAGTATTATGAAAAAACTTGCAAAGAACACTTTTAATGAACACAAATTCAAACACATCCTTGAAATGCAAATTCCAAAATAAACTTATGTTGTGTAGGATATACAAAGGTAAAATCATGACAAAATATGCAAAAAAAAGTTCTGAATAAAAGATGTGAAGAGAAAAATTATCGAATTACCTGACTAGAAAATACCAAGAGTTGTGAACACACTCTATGAAGTGCAAAATATGTGAAGGAAAAGTAATTTGTGTAGGTGTGAGGACAAAAAAGTTCAAATATGTTAAATTACATGATAAATGTTGCAATGAATAAAACTTGTGTTGACTAAAACCTATGAATAGAAATTTTGAAGACCCAAAACACAAAATGCACAACATGCAAAGTGCAAAATATGTGAAGTCTAAATGCTAAAACCTATATATGTAAAACTCCTAAAGACCATTAATAGGTTATTCTAAATAAATCATGTAATGAAAACCTAGATAACAAATAAATGTCCATTGCATTTATATTGAACAATAGTCATCCACATAAAGAATAATTTTTTTAAAGCTTGATCTTGTTAAATACACATATAAATGCTAATGAAAAGGCTTTCCAAATAATAAATATACCTTTCAAACTTTTAATGGGTCCTTATTCAAAATAAATAAATAATGGAGTGTTTTGAGTACAATAATGCCATCTCCATGATTGCCATGTTCTTCATGACTATCATGTTTTGCCTTATCATGAATTTAATCTATTGTGTAGAATATTGATTATATATACCTTATTTCTTGCATAATTAAATGAATATTTAATAAATAAACTCATGCCCATTAACTAATCTAAGAGATTTTACATGTTTCTCTACCATAGGTTTCCAAACAAAAAAAATAGAGAAACATTCTAAATTTATATGTAGAAAAAAAACCCACATTTTTGTAGAAAATTCATTTATAATCAACAACTAATAAAAATTTCTCAATATTAAATATGTCCACATTGAACCATGAAAACCCACATGTACCAATCTAGTGCATTCTTGTCTCTGTGTGTCTTACCAATGTCAAATGAATGTGAAAATTGCATATCTATTTGACACTCTTAAGTCTTTTGAGTAGAAAACATTCCATTCACCATGTTGGTATAACTTATTGTATGAAATTGCTCATAACCAGGGTGACCATACCTCTTAAGTTATAGTTCACTAGTACTTTCAACTATTGCTAATGCATGTTATTTTTCTATTTTGGGATCAATCGACTTATAAAATCCCTTATTACCAATACCTACAATAATGATTTTATTTGCATGAATATTTATAACCATGCATATATTTATTTTAAAATACACATAAAGGTTAGGATTCATATTTATTTCACTTATGTAAATAAGATGTTTGTTCATATTAAGAACAATATGAACATTTTTTTAAAAGTGTAAATAAAAAAATTAATGAAATACAAACATCTCCATATCCTTTCACATAGTGAACCCAACCATCACTTAAGGAAATTGACTCATTACACTTAATGAAATACCAATATTTATGACACATGTCATGTCTTGATACACTGAAGTCAAAATACATTCTTGACTCTATTGACTAATTTTATGCTACCACAAATGCAAACTAACATGTTGAACTTTGTTCATCTAATTTAACCACATTTATATATTATGACATATTTCTATAATTTTCCAAGTTATATTATCACTTATGACAATATTTCTTCACATGATCAGGGTTTTTGCAACAAGAACACTTCCATTTAGATTTAGAATTAATAACATTATTGGTATATGATTCTTTTGAGGAACTACTATCACTCAATTGTTTACCCTTGTTGTTTGACCATGCCATGAGCACACTTTTTATAGACTCTAATTTTGAAGCAATTGAATGTTCCTATCATCTTTCCTTTTGCATGAGAAGTGTTGATAACTTATTAAAATATAGTATCTATGTCTTTGAAATCATATTCAATTACTCCATAAAGGAATCATATGATGATGGAAATTTTATATGATAATATCAATTAAGTCTTGTTCATCCATAGGCTTTTCCAACACTCTTAACTGGTCACATATGTCTTTCAATTACAATAAAATTTAAAAAATGGACCCACATTCCTACATCTTAGTGGAAAATAAAAAATTATTTAAATATAGCACCCTATCAGCTTAAGAATCTTGATATTTTACTCTAAGATGTTTTCATAAATATTACGCAATGGTCGTATTTTTAACTTCTAGTATCGAATCATCATCTACTAAAACTTTTAAGAGCATCAAACCTTATCGATGACATTTATCATAGTCATTAGGTTGAAAATCTAGTTTATTCTCTTTATTGAGTACAATTTGATCAAGATTTTGATATTCATAGATTATAAGTATCTTATGACTCTATAAACTAATTTTTTTGTTTGTCAATTTTTATGAATTTGGAAACAACATGTTATAAACTAGCCCTTATAAACTAATTTTTCTCTAAAACAATAAAATATTAAAAAATATAAATGATTTTACAAAAAATTATTTTCACACTAATTTTATCCTAAAATTGGATAATGCTGCCAATTTTTATCAAAAAAAACTTATATTTAATGATAAATCTAATTAACCAATTTCTGTAAAACTATCTAAAAACATGAAAATAATTAAATTTCAAGTTTTACACATTATTTTGAAAAAATACTTTTTCATGTTGACAATGCATAAAAAAAATAATGTGGAGAGATTGTAGGTTTTTTTCCTTATAGTTATCTAACTATGGAATTGACCATGTAATGTTTTTGGGGAAATAAAAGTCACTAAGGCAAATAAAAAAGTTTATTTTGAATAAACTTTAAAAATATTTATCTTTACCCTAAATTAATATGAAATTATTAGAATTTTGGTTTATAAACATAAAAATATTATCCACTAATAAGATTTAATTTGTGTATGCAGTTATAATAGTGCACTTTTACATATTCAAATACCCTCTTCTTACTTCCAAGTGAGTTTTACTCTAAGATTTTTGGGATTTCTTCAAATATTTCATTCATTTTTAGAGTTGAAATATCTCATTCACTTTTCAATGGTACCTTTCCCTTTCAATTCTTTGACTTCTCCAATGGATGGCACCTTTTTGTAACAATAGTAAATCAAATCATAAATGACTTCAACAAAGAACAGGTTTGAAAGTTTTTATTTTCATAAAATAAAAAAATAATGGGTTTTATTTTTATTTTTATTATTCCATATTTCCTTTATGGAGATGTATCACTTTATCAAAGCAACAAAAACAAACAAAACAACAACATATCCATGCCACTTTATTGCTCTAAGTGATTTTACCATAGCCACACCTCCTAGTCAAATACAAATGAGCTAATATTTATTTCAAAATGGCATTTTAATTCTAAAACTTCTTGACAAAATAAGTGTCATTATCTTCCTCTTACCTCCAAGATTACCAAGGAATAATTCCTCTAGTAAAAACTAACTTTCTACCAAGCTCTTCTCCCAAGTTTACCCAACCATGAGCTCTAAATACCATAAAATTTTATTAAATTTAAATAATTATTGATTAATTACATACTATAAGCCATATAAATATATTGTGGTACCACCAAAAATAAGGATATCCAATATAGATAACAAAACCATAAGCTAATATTAGCTAAATGGTAAATTTATATGACTAAACTCTAATAAGTCACTAATAAAATAACAATCATATAACAAGTTTGATTATTAAAAAAAAATCTAATAACTAATATATGCTAAAACATTCTATTATCTTATGCATATTATCACTATTTTATAGATTCTAGTTTCCTCATATTAGACAATAATGGTAATAGTCAAATGTTGTTAGTTACCCATAGTGTATACCTTCATCAATGGTGTCATAAGTTTCCCTAAAAACTATTTTTAAAATTCAAATACCTCCTTTGGGTATATATACATGTGTCACATGTCAGTTATGGATTAAAATTACCTAAAGATTTATCTATATACACACATCAATCCTAAGGCTCTCTATCTAGCTCTCATTTAGTCCCTACTTGGAAAACTACTTGCACATTGAGAGATCTATTTTCACATTTTGAGGAACTATCCCAAGGCATCCAAATATAAAAATACTAACATTAATATATCCTAAGACAAATTTTAACACTTAAATTGATGAGAAAAATCATATTTTCAAGTGTCAAAAGCTAAAGCTATGCATTACATTCTAGTGAAACATGATTTATCACACATATAAATAGGTGGAAGAATTATGTGTGGTTTGATCCCTATTTATATTAATGGGATGTAATCAATGATAAACCATTTTGGGGGTGATTTAGGCTTTTTAACCCAATGTTTTAAACCATTTTTATATGTTAATCAAGTAGGAAAAGTTGAGCTAGGTTTTCAAGGCAAAGAAAGACAAAATATGAACCTGTCCATAATACTAAGGGTAGGAAACTATACATGAATCATCTTGATAGGAAATAATAAAGATATATGGCATAATATACAAATAAAACTTACAAATATAATTTTGATAGACAGTGTATGGGACCAATTATTCTAAGATTTTGAACTTCATCGATAATGTCTTGGAAAATTTCCACTCTTTATTTCATGAGCCAAGCAACCATAGAACCCTTTTCAAATTGTTTCAGATGACTATGCATATAAATTTAATAAAACAAAATAGATATCAATTAATTATTTATCCTCATATCATTTATATAAATAGTAAATGTAATGATTCATTTGTTAGCATTCAGATATATGTAGTTTATGCCATATCTTATATAATCTAAATTTTAATAATGTTAGCTCATTTAGATGTTTTAAATCAAAAACACATTGAATTAATATGATAGGAGTTGGATTATATGAACAATTGGAAATTAAAAAAAATGGATCTAAAACCCTAAGAAGGAAAGATAAAAAGCCCTAAAGTATAAATACCTAGGTTTATTATGCTCAAAATAAAGATCAAGTTCACTAAGATGGTTTATTTATTTTTAGATTGTAATGATTTAAATAATATAAGATTATTGAAATTTATATTGTGAAAGATATGGATTAAACCATACAAACCTAAATTTCCAAAGAGAGATTTATTATACTTATAAAATATAGAAATTACTAAATAAGGATGGGATCGGAGGCACTTAGAAGATTTTTTTTTAATTTTCATTTCATCTATCATAGTCCTAAAGATGGCACTGTAATAACTTTTTAAATACTTGAATTAATAAATAGAATATCAAAATCTATGCAAATACTTTCATTAAATCCTAGACACCTACAAAGACTAGTACTATCCACTATCTATTAGCATTGTCTAGGTTGATTGTGTTGATCTATTATGCCATAGATAATTACACTTGCCTTTTTATATGATGTTTATGTGATTTCTTGGCCTAATTATTGTGCATAGAATTTTATTTTTCTTTCCTTTCCTTGAAACCCTAGCTTCACTTTTGACATAAGATAAACTTATAAAAAATGGATATAAGATGGGTTGGATAGCCACCAACCACTCTCTATTGATTGATAGAGTGTTACCTACATTATAATACTCTTAAGAAGGTTCAAACTACATTTAACTCTCCCACCTAAGTATATATGTGTTCAACCATGATCCATTAAAATTTAATGAAATGTTTTATCTTTTTTTATTTGATAAAGTAAAATCTAAGTTTTACAAAGACAAAACCACCAGAGTGTAGTATAATAGAGTAAATATGTCAACAATAGGGATAAAAATCCAAAAAACAAAAATTTAGAGTACTTAGAATGAAAACAAAAACAAGAAACTAAAACAAAAATAGGAGGAAAGTCCCTCATAAGGATCTTCAGTGTTTATAGTGTCCTCAAGGATGATTTGTTTTTCCTTTGAAATTTTAGCTTGAGTACGGTTCCAGGGGCCTTCAACCACTTCTCTAGGTAAGATCATGCTAGGGTATTTTTTTTCCTTTTACCTACAAGGGGGATTGTTTTGGGGGACCCCCTTAGGGGATCCTTGAGGGGGGATTTTAAAACCTTTGGTGGTTGAAAAGTAGGGGATTGAGAGGGTTGTGTAGAAAGGATGAAATCCTAGACTATGGCTTCAACTTATCTATGGAGTACATTTTAATCTTGAATGAGTTTGGCCAAACCCAAACCTGCTTGTTGGACCTTCAAATTGAAATTCTCAAGTTGCATTTTGTTCTTTTCTAGCTTCTCCATAAAAATGGGTTTTCCTTTCCAAGCTACCTTTATAGAACTTCCCAATTCTAGAGCAATGGGTTTTGGTTTGGGGATAAATAGTTTAATTAGAAGGTCATCATGGGGGATTTTGATAAACTATCCTCAAGGGTGCAATCAAAGAGTTGGTGGTATCCCTCGATAGGATCCTATGCTAGGGGGTCATTCTAAGAGTCCTCTCTAGATGAAGAACCCCCAGGGGAGACCTCTCAGACATATAGATCTTGGCCATGTTTAACCATAAGGAGGATCAATCCTTGATGAAGGATGGGATTTATTTCATTTACTTGGTACAGTAAGATGGTACTCTCAAGGGACTTAAGAAGAAAGTAGGGTAAACTAATTTTGTACCCAATGAAATGATTTAAAAGTAGAAATTGGTGGGAGAAAATAAGTGTATTTACCTTCTAGTATCATGTACCATATGATCTAGAGGCCAATATCAGGTTAGTAATATGGAATATCAGCTCAAGGAAAGCCTTTTTGTCTATCTACACAAAGTCATTTATTTTGAAAAAGTGTTTTAGCGACTCTTGCTTTTTTGACTCATATTTAAAGGCCTTCATGCCTGTAGATGGCATTCTAGTGGCTTCACCAATGAAATCCTCTAAGACATTAATGGTGATGTCATGGATAGTCACTTTCTTTTTGTTCCAAGTATCCATGAAATCATGGGCAATCATAGCATTATGTTTTATAATTTGTTCCATCAAATCTATGATTCCCCATTTTTAAGCTTCTTCCATACTTTCTTTTGTTCATGGACCTCCTTACAAGAAGTAGGTTCAAACCTATCCCTATCACCTCCCATGGAGACTATGTGCATATAGCTGAAATAGGTAAGATGAAGTTTCTAATGGGGATGAATTAAAATATGACATAAGTGGTTTGGAAGTCCCATCGAAAGCTCATAAAAATAATTAAAATCCCTTTCTTTGGAATAGTTGTAGATATATCTCATTGAGATCCATACCTTTGAGGTGAGGTCATACACATGCAGATGCATCATTTTTTAAGCTTGCATTGGTACCTTTAACATGTATATCATTTAGAACATTATATGGGATGATTCCTACATCAAGATAGTTAGATAAAATATGGAGATCAACTGCAAAGCTAGTGAGGAGGTCAGCCACCCCATTTCCTTATTTATAGGTGTGCGAGAGTTGAACATGAGGTATGCCCTTTATATGTTTATCATCATTAATGATGCACTTAATGGTGTTTGAGGGTGTATTCTTTCCTTCCAAAGCATTTAGGATGTTCAATGAGTCACCCTCAATAATGATCCTATTGTGGCTGATGTTTTTCACCAATTATATACCCCATAGGGTAGTTTTCGCATCAGCTAGGTGATTCATTTGGGTTCCCATTAGACCTACATAAGCAGCCAACATCTCCCCTTTGTATTTCCTTATAATATTTCCACCCCTATAGAACCTAGGTTACCCTTGGAGGCACCATCAAAATTTAATTTCACCCAGCCTTCTAGAGGAGCCTTCCATTTGGTGTGTTTGTAGACTAAATATTTTGAGGGAGATCCAAAGACCTATTAGGTGCCCTAGTTTTTTAGAATAATCAAGGCTAGTAGGGAATGATCTTTGTCATTGGGAGGGAAATATTCCCAATTTTTTTGTAATGCTCTGGTAGAGGTGGGAGAAGACACTTTTCAATTGATATATTTTGTTGAGAGAAAAACATCATTATGAATTTTCCAAATACACCAAAACCAATAGGAGAGAATGAGGTGCCAAAGGAAAACTGGGGAAGGGATATTATAGGGCTAATTCCATTGTACAATAAGGTCTAGGCCATTTTTTGGTTTAACCCAAACCAATTTAAGATGATTGAGTAAGTCATTAAAAAGAGACATGTTAAAAGGGCATTCGAGGAAAAGGTGGTGAATAGAATATTCCACACTTCAAAAAATTTGGAACATATTGGGAAAACCAACCCCTTTTTATCTAGGTTGTTAATTGTCAAAATGTTATTATGTACCACAAGCCAAAAAAATAAATTAACTTTGGGAGTCAAGTGTTTTACCCAAAAAAAATTCTATAAGCTCCATTCACTTTCCAAGTTTAGGTTGGTGGCATGGCTTAAGGCCACCAAGCAGGAGTTATTGTCTTCTACCCATCAAATAAATTGATCCTCCTTTGGGAAGTAGGGTATATGGACCTATCTTAATGTTAGGGTGAGGTTCTGAATAGCCTGAGATTCTTTTAGAGGTAGATCCTCACTAGGGAGGAGTTTCTAGCACTTTTTTCCATCCTTAAATTACAAATAATATTTGATTTTGGATCCCCATCTCTAATTTAACTATATATAAAATCCCACCTAAATCCCATGAGTGGAGATGGGAGTCAGGGATAACCAAGTGTCTTCCTTAAAGTTAATTTTCTCACCATTCCCAACTTTTTCGAAGATGTCTTTCTTCAACAGGTCCTTGTATCTGGATATGGCTTTCTAGAAGGTGGATCCATTATAAGGGCCTTCTTCCCATAGGAAGGCATCCTCTTCGACTCCTTCCAAGTACTTATCCTTTATGGTTATTTCCCATTCCCCATTATCCTTCATTATATGCCAACCCATTTTTACCAACAAGGATCTATTCATGGATTTGATGCTTCTTAGGCTAAGACCTTCATTAGCTTTCAAAAGATAGACTTTATCTCATGCAATGAGATTTAATCTAAATTTTTATTTAGTTCCTCTCCATAGGAAGGCTTTTTGGATTTGTTCAATCTTAGAGGCAATATTAGATGGCATTTTAAAAATAGACATTTGGTATATGGGGATGCTCTGAATTGAGGCCTTTAGAAGATGGTATTTCCCTACCTAGGTAAGAAGTTGACCCTTCCAACCCACTAGTTTTCTTTGAATGTGATCAATAAGGGGGTTCCAAATTTGATAATCCATTTTACCTAAAAATAGAGGGATGCCCAAGTGGCTTGCCAATAGCTTACCCACTTGACAATGTAGAATTTTGATGATTCTTTTCTATTGTAGGGGGTGTTGATAAAGAAAAGAGAATATGTTAGAATTTGATGCATTAGTTGGACACCTTTTCATAGTTGTTTAATTTGAATTTTATATGATTTGCTTCCTCATCATAATCATCACCTAAGATAATGGTATCATCAACAAATTACTAGTGAGTTATGGGGTTAGTATTTAGGGCTACTGAGATGCCTTTAATAAGGCCCTAAGATCAAGCTTCTTCCTAAGGTTTCTGTTAAAATGATAAAAAGATAGGAGAGAGGGAATATCCCTATCTCAAGCATCTTGAATTATAAAATAAACCTTTTGAGACACCATTTATAATAATTGATAACTTGGGGGTGGTAATGCAATTCCCGATAATTTTCCTAGTATCATGATTCAAGAACAATTTTTTCATAATCTACATCAAGAAACACTAGGAAACCTGGTCATAAGATTTTTACATGTCCAATTTGAGTAACATGCCTTGTCTTGAGGATTTTAAAGTGGAATTTATAGTTTCATGAGTTAGGACAATGCCATCTATGATTTATTTGCCTGCCATAAAGGCCCCTTGTTGCTCCCCAATGACTTTATCCAGGAAAGATTACATGTGTTTTACCAAAATAGAGTAGATTTATAGGTGGTATTAAAAAGGCTAATGGGCCAAAAATATTGGATGTCAGTGGCACTATTTTTTCAAGATTAGGACTAGGAAGGTGTTGTTGATTTCTTTGAGAATAGATTTGGATTGTAAAATTTCTTTGGTAGCTTCTTCAACCTCTAGGTGAATAATGTCCTAGAACTTTTGGAATAAAAATAGAGGGAAACCATCAGGTCTAAGTGCCTTGAATACTTACATGTGGAAAATTACACTTTTAATTTCCTCATTTATGGGGATCTTGGTGAGGGAATCATTGTCAGTAGCTGACAAAACCTTGTCAAATTTTGAGAGAGCAGAAGAGACTAGAGACTCCTTTTGAGCTCCATCTTCTAAAATAATATTCCTAAATAAATTTATAATATGGAGAGATATGCCATCTTTTTCCCTGTTAATGGTCCCATTATCTATTTTTAATTAATAAATTATATTGAAATTTCTATGTCTTAATGCTGAATGGTGAAAACATTTTTTGTTCTTGTCACTCTTCTTCAGCCATAAGCATCTGGATTTTTGCTTCCATAAGGCTTCTTCTTTAGCTTCAAAGTTATGAAATTGGCACAGGTCTTTTTATTTTGAATCCATAAGGTCATTTTAATTTCCAAATGCATTGATCTCTTCAATAATAGAAAGTTTTACTTCAAAGGCCATTTTCTATAGAAAAATATCCCTAAACACTTCCTTATTCTAGATTTTCAATTTAGTTTTAAGGAATTTAATTTTTTTTTGTGAGGATGAACATGGTAGAGCCTAAGATGTGTTCTTTCCACCAATATTTTAGTAATTCCATGAGATTGGGGTGGTGAAGCCACATGTTTTCAAATTTGAAAGGGATGTATTTGGGTTTGGAGATTTTGTCATCTTCAAAAACCAAGGGGTTTTGGTCAGACCTAATCCTAGGTAGAGAAGACATTATGATAGAAATGAGACTGTCCTAATTTAAGGAGATCAAAAATATATAGAGGTAGACTTGAATTGTATTTTCACCTAGTCTTTTTTTGGACCATGTGAATGGAATTCCAAAAAGGTCCACATCCACTAACCTACATTAGTAATAAAGTTGTTAAACTCTAGCATGTTATCTATGAGGTCAATGAGTCTACATTTTTTGTCTTTGAGAATGAGGGGAGTATTGAAATCCCCCAACATAATCTAGTTCCATTTGACACATCTTTCAAAATTTATATAATGCTTTCTAGTAAGACTCCAAGCCAGTTTAGAATTTGGAGCATAAACATTGGTTAGAATCTATTTGCCATTACTAACAAGGTCAGTGAATAAGACCAAGATTTGGTTGTTTGATTTCCATAAAAGGTCACCTCCCAGATTACTTGGGTTCTAGAGGATAGCCAAACAACCTGAAGCACTAAAAAATTTTGAGGAAAAAAATTATACATTTTTCCAAAAACATGCTACACTAGATTTGAGAATGGAGCCAAAAAATTTGTTTCCTAGATAAGCACAATAGAGGGATTGGCCCTTTTAATGGTATTGCAATAGTACTTTATTTTTTGGGGTTATTTAGGCCCCTAACATTCCATGAGAGAAATTTCATTTCTTATCATGTTGGACCTTAAGAGTTTGTTGAGAGACTTTAGCAATCTCTTTTGTAGTTTCTAAATTCCTTATGATTATTTTTGGGAATTTACCCATAGGTTTAGGAATAACACCGATATTGGCCTTTTTTCTCCCTCTTTTATTTTTAGAGCAAGTGGCAAGCCTATCATTCTAAGGGAGGTCCTAGGAAGGAGAGACGGGATTAGAATTTTACCTTTCAATACTTGACAACATGCAAATTTTACCTTGAATTTTGTACTTAGAATTATCTTTAGGGCTACTTATTTAATATTTTTTCAAATGTTAATGATTTTGAATAATTTCTCATGGGCATTTAAAACTATTTTTCAATGTGTATGTTAAATAGTTACCAATTTAACCTGTATGAATGTTAGGTAGATATGAACTTAGACTAAATTTGTATTTTTAAATGAATATTTGATATTTTCCTCCATAAGTGACATAAGAAACATACATAGGATGACCCAAGGAAGGCATTTAAATTTGAAAATTATTCATTAAAGATTTGTAGACACTATTGGCATAGGCAAACACTTATGGTAATTTTTAATTTTTAATTATTTTTAACACTATTTGATAGGGAAATTAGTAATCTAGAATATGAAAACATTATGCTTAGGATTGTAAATCATTTTAGCATCTATTAGGGGGATCTTGAATATGAATGATAAAAAATTGGGTTGGCCAACTTGATAGATAGATACATGAATATGAGATGGTGTGCACAAGAGTAAAATTTTTACACACACATCATGTATTCCAAAATATGAATAAATTAATTTTTAAATATGTATAATACCAAATTTAGGTATCTACAATCTCATACATGATTAATCTCTATCTCCTATAAGTCAACTCACACACTTTCTATTTCCTTGGGAAGTTTTGCTTTTGAATGTATTTTTACCTTGCTAATCTAGATCCTCTTTATCAAAAATCACTTGCACCCCTCATGGGTCCATGACAACAACCAAATTACTAGTTCAATTGGTTTTCCAAAGAATGGTAGATCATCAAGAAAAATAGACCTCTGGGTAGAAGTTTCCATCAAACATATATCCCTAGGGCTATTTTCTTGAGATAAAATTCTAAAGGATCAACATATTCAATTTTATAATGATTGAAATCCTCTACTTGGCTTACCTTAATACTTGATACTTAAGGCATTTTTTAATTTTTTTATATACTTCATCAAATTGACCAATGTATATTGTTTTGTTTTTTAATGGTTTATTCTTCCTATTTGACTTCCCCATTTAGGACATGTCATATCTAGACTCTAGTATTTATTTTTTAATTTACTTATAAAATGACACCTTTTTATTCACTATTTTCCCACACTTGATATCTTCCTGCACTTTTTCCTTCTATTGGTATGTCCCCTTTTAGCTATGTGTTCACAAACACTAAATTTCATGTGCTCCTTTGCTAACTCCTCCTAATAATTACATAATATACCTATGAATTTACACCACATGTTTTTACACTCCATTATTGCTCCTCCTAATCTACTTCCTACATCTATTTAAATTATTTCCTTCAACATAGCTTCTACCCTATTCAATCCACTTAAAACCTTTTAGAATTGCATTCCTACTCACCCAACATTATTTTCTTCCATATCCACATTATTATAAGCCAATTAGAGTTTTGTGTGGGTGAATTTACTACCTATACCCATCCTTTTATATATTTCATGGAATTAATTACCTTATCTACCCACACTTATAGTTAAATATATCATCCACTCGGGTCTCAACAATCACCCATTCCATTTTCACACCTTTTTCTTACCATCAAGTCTCTTCTTCTTATTTACATGCATCTCTCTCTTTTAGTTAATTTCCCTCCATGTGTGTGAAACATATAATATTCATACCCTTTCATCAACCTTATTTTGTGTACTAGTGGTGGATGCAGAGACTTTTGGTCTATTTTATGCATTGTGTGAAAGCATTCTCTTGTGCCTTGATGCATAAATTTAAAATCTTCCTTTGCTCAATCAACTTATGTTTAATTTTCTTAGTCTCTTGTTATAAAATTTTAAAACTCATTGGATACATTATTATAGTTAAATTTTATTTTGATCACTCTTTTTCATTTTTATCACACTTAACTATATATAGAGCACACTTTTTCATAATTATTCCCTCCAGGTTATTAGACATTTGGCATAATATTCCCAAGATACTTGTCACTCAAATTAACCGACTAGATTTATGGTATCATTATTAGAGTAACCCCTCCTAGGTACTTATAAATCTAGCATATAATTATTTTACTATATTCATCACTCAAATTTATAGGGTAGAAATACAAAATAGCTTGTGTTTATTCACACAATTCAAACTACAACATTAGCCTAAAAATTACAAGGAAAAAAGAAATATTTTTGTATTATAATTTTTTTTATGCCACTAATATTTTTTCAACTAATTTTTTAATGATTATACATTCATCCACTCATTAGGTGGGTTAAAAATAAAATACTTGGATAGATAAAATCAAATCATAATAATAAATTTAAATGAGTAGTGTATCACAATAAGAGCAAAATAAGTAGACCCACACTAATAAATAATAACAAATTAGAATAATTGTTAGACACAACTAAGATACTTTAAGGGGGAAACCTCCATAAACATGTAAATGAGAATAGAATTCATAAAATGGTCCTCAAATACTAACCAATACCTCATATATATACGTTAATTAAGTTATGGGTACTCCATAAGAAGACCCTATTAATAAAATGATATCATAGATAAATGTCACAATATAAGATAAAAATGTTTTTTAGGCCACATGTTAACCACCCATATCCCTAGAAATAGTATAGGTTAAGGTCATATTATGACCCTCCCCTTCAAAATAATGTTGAACTACTCAAGATGTTACTTCAGGAATGATTCATCCTCCCATGTTACATCCTCTCTTGTAATATTCTTCCACTTGATCAAATACTCCTTTATCTCTCTTATGAATAACCTTTTAGCATATGCCTAAAGGATATCCTTTGGTTCCATAATTATTTTGGATTCCTCATATACTTGTGGTAATTATGTCTAGGTAGAAACCCTTTGTCTAATTACCTTATTCATGTAAGAAACATGAAATATTGGAGGTATGTGAATATACTGGGGTAGCTTCTTATTATATGTGACACTGCCAATTTTTTGTAAGGTCTTATAAAGGCCATAATACTTAGGATAATTTTTTTTTTCTTTTTTTATTACTTCAGGGTAATTTTATAATATTTTTATAGGCATATAAAGACCATATTATGCACTCAAAATATCTCTTAGTAAGATAAATAATGTTAATATCAAAATATCTCTTAGAATTATTGGGTTAAAACCTTGTATAAATACCCATAGTTTTACTTATAAGAGAATTTTTTGTTATTGTAATGGTAAATATTGATCTTAGTCATAACCCTAATGTGTAATGAGACATGGGTATGGTGGTCCTTAATATTTAACGAAATAGAGTACTTGTACTATTGAAATATCTTTTATAATCTTACTATGGAAATAATGGTACCACTACTCTTTTTATTGATTTCCACCCATCTTTTCCTATGATAAATATACTAAGTATGAAATGATAAAATTGTTAGGCCTGGATATAATATGATGTTTATGATTATAACTATGTGCCTATTTAAGCACTCTAGTATAGTAAGCTCAATGCATATATGTGTTGACCAATTTTGACTTTAAGGTCAAATTTGAACCCCTATAGGTAAAAAACTTGGTTTTTATATGTTTTAGGGGTCTAATATTTTTTCATAGGGTATGTTATAAGTCTTTTTATGTAATTTAATTCCACTTTAGCCTTGATCATGTCTAATTAATCTATATTCACTTTGAGTCATTTAGAAGGCTTTTAGGGGTCATAAATGCAAGTGACATGGTTTTCAAGGTGAGTAGGCATCTTGATTTCCTTTAAAATGTTAAAAAAGTCAGATTCCATATCAATAATGTTAGTCTCATCTGAAACTTGTAGGTTATCTAATTGAAGATTAAGTAATCAACTGAAAAAGAGGAGTTTGACACTTGTATAACCCATGAGGGAAGGTGACACATGGGAGAAGGTCATGGAAAATGTATTCATATTATTTAGGTTCAGTTAAATTATTTACATGCTCTAAAAGTTAAATTTTTGAGATAAAACCATTATGCTCCTTCTTAGCCCTTCTAGACACACACAAGTGGTCAGTAGGTTTGTGTTAAGTACGGCCAGTTGGAGAGGTTCCAGGTCAAATGACTTTAGGAGGTGGTATAAAACTAAGAGATATTAATTTACATAATAATATTTTAAGGATTGGTAAACCATAATTTATGAACCATCTCTAACAAGTTAACTATGTTTTTCTGCTCACTTTTTCCTGCACCCTATAGGTTTTGCTCCAATTTGGACAAGTTCATACAATCCAATTGGTGATGTTGACTCTAGAGGATTTTGGATCACTTATAAAATGATAATAATGTTTATTTTAATGTTTCATTGTCTTTTTATGAGCAATTTATCTCATATTTTAGGAAGGTGTCACCATTGTGAAGCTTTAGTCAGGTTCTTCCTTGTTGTAGAATGTTGGTCTTCTACAAAGGTCTCATATGAATAGAATATGGTGTTGCATAGGTTTAAAGGCCATATGATCCCATATTTATATTTTTTATTTAATCACACCATAATTTAATCAAATTTTTAGTCTTACCATTCCTCATAGTCAACTCTTCACTCAATCCCACTTGCAGTCACATGTATGGGACTTGTCTAGCTTGTTAATGAAAATGTAATGAGGGTGTATCAGTTTGTCCAAGTCATTAGGATTTGAATAAAGTTCATTTGGATGTTTATGCAAAGTTAAATGTTGGTTTCAAGCTCATTAATCACACCAAATAGTCATTAGATACCCATGTTTGCTTTATTCTAAATGTTTTTAAGAGGTTTTCACATTGGAATAGATGTTTTGGAGCTTATCTTAAGATCTTCTTAATGGAAATCATGTATTTAAGGGATTGAAAATGAGTTTAAATTATTAATGAGTCATTTTAATCCACACATATTAATCCATTTCATGTTCAATACCTACATACAAATCATACACACACTATAGTACTCCTTTCAAGTTGATCATCTACTCTTCCTACTAGCCAAAAATGACAGTTCATATAATTGCACTAGGACACTCATGTTGCTCAATGGGTAAGAATGAAGAATATTGAAGAAAAGAGTGGTTCTAGGTAAATTAAAATATTATTTAGAATTAATTAAAGGTTAATATCATTTTGAAGAAACCTAAGAACATTGGATTTAGCTTGGAGAGGTCATTCTTAGGTGGATGTGAAAAATGCAAACAACAGTCCTTTTTGGAGGCCTTTTTGGGGAAAATTGAGGTGGTTAGGTGCCTAAATTTGGGAATATGACCTATCCATTTGGTAAAAAATTTCATTAGGACATAATAAAACTTCTTAAACATTCACTTTTCCTTGAATATGAGGGATATATCTCACTATTTTGTCTCAAAGGTTAGCTAGTCAGGAAAATTAAGGTTTTGGCAAAATAAGCAAATGAAGCCAAAAAGGGTAAAAAACTTGATAAAAATATTTTGTAACCTTAATTAACATATTTTTATGTGTATTTAAGGTTATTATGTGATAATAAACACTAACTCAATCTTAGACCTCTCAAAATGGCCAAAATAATCTTGCACACAGCTCAACCAAGCAAGCTACAATTAGGCCTAGTTGGTGAATGAGAAGGAATGAGGAGTATTTGGGAAGTTATGTGATGACCTTGTGAGATTTAATTAGGTATTAAAAATCATTAGACACAAATCCAACCATGAGATATCAATTCAAATATTCAAAACTAGCAGGATGCATGTTAAGCTATTAGGCCTTGAAGTGACCTAGAGTCAATTAGGGGTCCAACTACACTTCTAGCTCTTGGTTAGTTTTCTATATGGTTTTAAAATTTTAATGGGATGAATTTAGACATTTATAATCCATTATTATGTATTTAAATCCATGTAAAAGTTAATTTTAGACTGTAAGACACATTAAGCCTATAGGAAATGGAAAAACAAGCTCGACTGGCTAGTTTTGAATGCTCATATCTTCTTTGAGGATGTGCATGGAAGATAAAGGATTTTGTATAGGTTATTAGGGGTCCTTGACATAATTTTTTTGGAATTTTTTTTAGTTCCAACATCAAGGCTTTATGAACAAATCTTAAGTATATAATGGACCTAAAACCCTACTAAACCCTAGATAAAAACCTAATGAAGCAAATGAAGTTTTAAATATACTCAAATGGCATAGTTTTCCCATTAAATTTATTGAACCTTATAGGTTTCTCTCTCAATATACTCCCCATGATTTTGGATTGTATGTAATTATATAAATGGGATACAAAATAGGGTATTTATGACTATTTTATGTATTATATAGGTTCTATGAGGTTTCAAGAGATGAAATAAACTTTGGAAGGAATCTAGAGACTTAAGATAAATCCCAACATCCATTTAATACTTCATAAAAATTCCTAATTGTTCCTACCATAGATCTCATCTTAGCCAATCAAAATTGGCATAGTGAACATGATAGTGAGAAGGGTAGAAACTTTAAGTGGAAGTCTTTTTAAGGTATGCCTAATGCCTCTAAGGATAAAGATAGTATTTAAAAGTTTCATCCACTAAATTTTATTAATTTTTATGTAAAAATGATGCATTTTTGAATCCAAGTGTGCAAGGTGTGTGTAAGAGGAGTTTTCTTAGACTATAGATGGTGATGGCTCATTTATAAAAGTTTCTAGATGATTAGGAATGAAAAATATTCATGGGGAAGAATGTTTTAAACACTTCCCCCTCATTAAATCATTATATCTTCCTGTATTCAATTTTAGGACGTTCAAATAGGTGTGAATGATGAAGGTAGTTTTCTAAGCCAACACAAGGAATTTCATGCCACTTTCCAAGAGTTTCATTCCTTGTATGGACACTTGAACTTCTTGACCTTACATGTTACATTTAAAATCTCCTTATCATTAATATTTAACCTCTTTTATTAGCTTGACAAGTTTCCAAATGACCTTTGGACTTCGCTTGTCTCGCCCTTCTCCCAAATGCTATAAGTAGTAACTTTTTGGCTCTTTTGGGCAGCCTCCATTGGTTAATGGTGAAATCTTAGAAAATTTTGTATCTTAATGTCTCTTAAATTAATAAACAAGTTAATTTTCCTACTTACATGCTGAAAAATTGAGTTTGGTTCTAAATCTTGTTGATCTTATCTAGTAAAAGATGGTCTTTTCTAGCATGTTATCTTTGATTGTCTACCAAGTATGCAGAGGAATAATTATTACAATTATTTTATAGTGTTATTTATTAGTGTATTAGATTTTTATAATTGTTATGACTATATTCTTCAAAGGATCATTCATTATCCCTCATTAACATCAAATATACCTCTTGAACCTAGCATATAAAACATTGATGGAACAATCTATCTTGAGTTGTGAGTTATGTGTGAAAGAAGATTTGATTGGATATAAGTAGTATAATTTCAATAAATATGAGGAAATTCAATATTCTTGAATCACCTTTTATCTTTCTAAGTTTCTATTATTAACCCTTTTCATGCAAAGTTGTTAAGTGAGAGAGTGTTTTAAAGAGTGCATCAAGAGAACTATCCCTTCTAGAGATTCATCTCACCAATTGATTGCCCACAGCAAGTTAGATGTTTAAATTATGCCAATTGGATTAGGAGAGCTGAGACATCTCTTCAATGGTTGAAAATCCAAGTGATGACATTTTAGCAAACCCTATGGGACTTCTAAGTCCTAGAAGATTGTCCAAGATTGGTATTGGTCTTGGCATATTTATTGTTAAAAGAACATCTACATTCAGTACCTAGAAAATCCACTAAGTTTTTAAATCTTTGGTTTTTTATTATTCCTTAATTTCCATGCCAAAGGTGACCACTAGGTTTGCTACTAAATTTATACCTTTTAAGTTTGTGTAATTACCTTGTTATTATGTCAAAAAAATTAGATTTGTGAATGCTCATCCTTATTCAAGGGAATTTCTATTTAAAAAGTCCATGTTTTTACTTATTTAAACCTCTAATACCCATAATATACATTCCAATATTTCTAGAAACCTTCCTTTTCTGGCCTTCATCAGATCATCTCCTTTGAATCTTACCTAATATGACCAAATTCCTAAAACAACCCTTAAAAGTGTTCCATATTTTAGTGGAGAAGGTCTTATCACTCCCACTAAACATATTAGAAACATCGAATTTTTTTGTAACATCCATTATATCACTCAAGAGAATGTATCCATCTAGCTATTGTCATTATCTTTCAAAGGGAAATCTTTAGATTGGTATGGAACTCTACCTCATGCTTCCATTGCTTCATGAAATGAACTAGGAAATCAATTGTCTAAGAGGTTTGAAGAGAAGAGTGATTATTTGTCACTAGTTTGAGCAATTGACTACTATCAAGAGGGCTCCTCAAGATTTCATGCAAGATTTAAACTCTAGATTTTAAAAGACATGGGATAGGATCCCATCCCTTGTGAGACCTACTCCAAATTATGCCTTCTTTATATTACCTAAAAGCATTGAATAATGATATAATGATATATCCATGATGATCCAATACATGGGTGGAAATACACTACCTACTACCTATGAGATAACTATTAATATTGATAATTATCTTGTTCAAGAAGGGAAGATTTCTCCTAAACCACCAATGCCATTGTTCCCTAATTTATAGACTCCTATTCAAATTGCATTACTTACCTTGGATCCTTTGTCTAATATTCAAGATAAGTCTATCCTTGCTCCTACCAATGAGATTTATGAAGTTAAGAGTTTGCTTTAAATATTTACTAATTAATTGGTTGCTCTCAAAAGACAAAAAGCTCAAAATTATAGGCGTTATCAATCCTACAACAGTTTGGACAAGAAAGTAGGCCTCCTTTTCAAGGTAATACTTAAATACAAGGTCAAATAACTCAAGTTAGACCTTACCAAAGTTTCAATACCAATCCCCATTCATATTCTAAATCTCTTGTTCCCACTCAAAAAAACTTTCTTCAAGAACAACCATGATATCCTTCCTATGACCAAAATCAAGGCCAAGTTGCACATGCTAATGAAATGCCTAGTCAAACCATGACAATACAAGGTATTCAAGTACCTCAAGTTCCCACTTTTGATTTGCAAATGCAAAATGGAATGGAAAATAGACAATAAAAATCTGATTCTACTCTTATGAATCATTTAGAGGGGGAATTTTGTGCCATGAATCATTTGGGAAGTTCAAATAATGTGAATGCTAGCGTGTCCTCTAACACTAGATCTAAGAAGAGGGTTGTGGAAGAGAAAGAAAGGAAAAATCAAGGACATATTTTGACTCCTCCATCACCCCAAATAGTAGGAGTGTTTAACTCAACTCCTAAGGTGTAGGAAAATTAGAAGTTTTAGAATGCAAGGCCAACTCGTACACATCCATCTTCACATGCTACACCACAAGTTACTAGTGCTTCCAAAGAGAAATTCAAGATGAAAAATCATTATATCAATGTTATGGATCAAATGAATAAGTTACACAAATATTTCATTTTGGGATTTATTGGCATTATTGGGATAAAAAGATATCCTTCAAAAATAATTGCTTGGACTAGGTAAATAAGTTAGATCAACTACGACTAAAAATGTTTTTTTGGTGAATAAAACTCAACCCATTGATGTAAAAGTTAAGAAAATGGATAATAATCCTCCTTTTTATATATCATTTATCATTTGTGATTGTTTAATTCATAATTATATCATAGATAGTGGGGCTAGTACTTCAGTTATGTCCAAGTCAATAGTGGATAAATTAGGCCTCAAGTATGAACCAATGGCTAAAGGAGTTATACAGTTGTATGGATCACCAAAAATGACCTTGGGAGTAATCAAGGATTTGAATTTTATTTTAAATTATTTTCCTAATTTTTCCATCCCTCATGATGTGGTTGTTATATATTTAACCCCATACTTTTCTCTTTGTTTGTCAAGGGAGTTTACAGCTAAGATAGGTAGATACTTGGCATCAAATTGGTCATATATGGTTTTTATGAAAATTATAGTACCAAATTAAATATTTAATTAGAACCTATTAATCATAATCATTTAGATATTTACATTCCTAAAGTTACAAATGCCAATTATGCTATTCTTGATGAGGAAGAACTTCACATGGATCAATCTCCAACTTCTTCTATTGAAAGAGTTTCTGATTTGTATCTAGATGAATGGGGAGATAATCACTATGAACATTATCCTTAAAAATTAATAGAGGAAGTTTGTCTTGGATTTTATTGCCTTCATGAGGAAGACTCCTTCATGTCAAGTTTGATGAATCCAAATGAAACCATGGATGGTTTATGGTAGCTATTATTTAATGGATCTAGAAGCAAGGTTGGATCAAGTGGTGGCACAATGTTAGTTTCTCCATCAAAGGCAAGGTACTACTCTAATTTTATATTTCTCTTTAGTTGTACTTGTAATGTGGAAAAATATGAGGCCCTCATTTATGGACTTGAGTGAGATATAAAGAGAGGTGTGAAAGAGTTACAAGTTTATGGTGATAGTGAGTTAGTTGTGAATCAAGTTAGAGGTCAAAATATAACTAAGAACTCCTTTCTTAAGTCTTATAAGCATAGAGTGTGGGATATTTTGGAATATTTCCAAGCCTTCAACATGCAATCTATACCAAGAGAGGATAACAAACATGTTGATAGATTGGAAATAATTAGAGCTCAATTTGATGTTCTAAAGGGGATAAGAGAGGAAAAGAACTAGCCTCATCTAAAAGTGATTATAAGGACCTCTATACCTAATAATTTCACTAATTGGAAAGTGTTTGATAGTGACCAAAAAATATCTCTTTTTCTACAAGAGCAAGTTGAGTTTTCCTCAAAGAATCAGTCCAAACTATATCAGCAATATGGAGGGTAGATTGTATAATTGAAGATAAGAAATATCCATAAGGGCTTAGTCACACTTGAGAGTATCTTCAATGATGATGATCAGTTGAATAAGGAAAAGGTAAGCATGTCTACTAAGCAAGAAAACTATGAGAGAGTACAAATTTTCAAATATAAGTTTCTTTCCCTTGGGAAGGTATGTACTAAAGAGGAAATATATGATTTCATTTAATTATGCAAGGAATTTTTTGATGTCTTTGCATGGGAATATATTGATTTAAAATTATTTTATCCAAACTTATCTCAACATATCATAGATCTAGATGAGAATTCTAATCCTATAAAGAAAAAGCAAAGGCTAATTAATCTTAAGATTGAGCCTCTCATGATAAAGGAGCTTACAAAGTTGATTGAGTCTAAGATCATTTTTTCTATTAAGCATTCATCTTTGTTCGAAAACTTAGTCTTGTTAAGGAATAAGAATGGGAAAATCAGGTTATGTGTTGAATATATAGATTTTAATAGAGTTTCCTTGAAAGACCATTATCCTCTTCCTTCCATGTAGCAAATTTTTCAAGTTATGGTAGGTAATGAAAGGTTCTCACTCCTTGATGGATATTCAGGGTACAATCAGATTTTGGTAAATGAAGGAGATCAATATAATAAAGCCTTTACTATAAAATGGGGCACATATGCTTATATTAAAATGCCTTTTGGTTTATTTAATGTTGTGCAACCTTTCAACGTGTAATAGATATGGATTTTCAAAGTCTAATAAATTATATAGTGTTGGTGCATCTTGATGATATCATAGTTTTATCTAAGGATGCAAAGGACCATTTGAATCATCTTAGGAAAATTTTTGAGAGATGTAGAGAGTTTGGAATATCTATTAACCCAAAGAAGTGTGTGTTTGTTTTTCATGAAGGAAAAATTTTGGGACACATTATCTCAAAGAAAGGCCTATCCATAGATCCTGAAAGGGTGAGTACAATCTTGGCATTAAATTTACCCAAACATAAGAAAGGTTTTCAAACCTTCTTTAGAAAAATCAATTTCATAAGGAGGGTTATTCCTGAGTTTGATAATTTATTCAATCCTCTAACCTCTATGCTAAGGAAAGATGAAGTGTTTACTTGGACAAGGAGAAGGAAAGAGAGTTTTGAAGAGATCAAGCAAGCCATTGCTCAAGATCCAAATCTTGAAAGTCCTAATTTCTCAAAGGATTTAAAATTGTATACTTTTGGAAATGAAGAAGTAATATTTTCCATGATCACTCAATAAAATGAATAAAACTTGGAGTAGCCTATTGTCTTCTTTAGTCAAGGATTGGAAGGCTATGAGGTAAGATACACTTATTTATAAAAGTAAGTACTTTTAGTTATTAGAAGTCTAAATAATATTAGGCATATGTTATCTAACAAAAATATTTGTATATTGGTACCTCATCCTAGTGTCAAAGACTTCCTTTTGAGTAGATACTTAAATGATAAAAATGTTGGTTGGATTACAAAAATAATGGAGTATAATGTAGAAATCAAGACAACCAAGCCAGTAAAAGGGAAGGGACTATGTGAGAACCTTGCTTCAGATTTGAAGAAATAAAAAAAGGTTGTTTTAACCCTTCATCGTGATCCTATTACAACTTCATCTTCATCAATGAGGAGTTAGACACAATAAATGATCCATTTTCTTTAAACTGGTGAGTGCCCACAAGGCCTAAATAGGGACAAAAGAAGGTACTTCAGATTACAATCTATTCCTTATGTACTTATTGATGGAGTGTTGCTTAGGAAAGACTTATTAGGTGTACTATTGAGATGTGTTTAATTATATTAGGTTGAGAAAATATTTCTTGAGTTTCATGATGGACCAACCGGTGGTTACTTTGCTCCAAGAACCACATATACTAAGATTATTGGCCTAGTTTGTTTAAGGACACTCATTCTTGGGTAAGAAAATGTTATAAATATTCCCTCTTTAATGGAAAACATAATATTTCAACCTTTCCTCTTCATCTAATAAAAATAGACCAACCTTTTATGCAATGGGGTCTAGATTTCAAAGGCCTAATCAACCCACCTTTTAGTGTTAGTCATAAATGGGTGTTAGCTACCAAAGATTACTTTAAAAGATGGGTAGAGGTTGTATCTCTTAAGTAAGTAAATAAAATTTTAGTTTTAGACTTTTATGAAGGCATAGTGACAAGATTTTGGGCTCCTTCAACAATAATTTTAGATAATGCTTTGGCTTTCCTTGGACTGAAGACAAGTGAGTGGGATTGGAAATGTGGTATTTTTCTTAGTGATTCCTCCAAATATTATCCAAAAGGGAATGGATGAGTTGATTACACTAATAAGAATCTAATTAGGATTATCATGAGGAAAATAGAGGAAAACCAAAGAAATTGGAATTCCAAGTTGAAGATAGATCTTTGGGCTGATATAATCACCCCTAAGAGAGCCATTGGAAACTCACCATACACACTTGTTTATGGGAGAGAAGATAAAATACCTATTTTACCTGAGTTACCAGCCTTTGATCTCACTTACCAACTAAATTTGATATAAAATGAAACCATGGAGGTTAGGTTATGTGAGTTGATGGAGCTTGAAGAAATAAGGAATCAAGTAATGCAAACTATGAGAGCTAACCAAGATCAAAAAAAGAGATACTTTGAAAATAAATCCATGTCAATAATATTCTAAGAGGGGGACATTATTCTAAAGTGGGATGAAGATAGGGTTAAGCCTAGAAAACACACAAAGGTTGATGCTTTGTGGAGTGGTCCTTATGTCATCACTCAATGCAAGCAACACAATGCTTCCTAAATCTTAAAGTTCGATGGAGAAGATCTTCATGTACCAATAAATGGGATCTATCTCAAACATCTCTAATAAGGTTATCCTCTCCCCTTGTACATAGCTGATGTTTTACCTTATTTTCCCTAAGTGCTTATGTACATGTGTGGGTCCTATTGGTGTCTTGCTTGGTTTAATGTTTGCTTGGCGTGCTATTATTGTTTTTGTGTGTTTTAGGTATTATATTACTATTTTTATTTAATAATTCATTGACTCTCTTATCCCATGGATAGATAATTCTACTAATCTTTAGTATAGTAGGCATACTACCCCTATGAGTCATCATTTTGTTGACCAAATTTGACTTTAAGGTCAAATTTAGACCCCTATAGGTAAAACACTTGGTTTTTAGATGTTTTAAGGGTCTAATATTTTGTAATATGGTATTTTATAAGTATTTTTATGTAATTTAATGCCACTTTATCCTTGATTATAGTCTAATTAATCTATAAGTCACTTTGAGTCATTTAAAAGGATTTTAGGGGTCATAAATGCAAGTGGCACTATTTTTAAGGTACCCAAGTGTCTTTATTTCCTTTAAAACATAAAATTAGTTATATTCCATATTATTAATTTTATTTTCATCTGAAATTAAAAGGTCATCTAATCGAAGATCAAGTAATCAATTGAAAAAGAGGAGTTTAGCACTTGTATGACCCCTAAGGGAAGGTGACAAATGGGAAAAGGTCATGGATGTCTCTTCATATTCATTAAAGTAATTTACATGCTTTAAATTATATATAAGTTCCATTTTTAAGTTAAAACTATTTGGTTCCTTCTTTTCCCTTTTAGACACATAGAAGTGGTCAACAGGTTTGTGCTTAGTACGGTGAGTTGGAAAGGTTCCAAGTCAAAAACCTTTGAGAAGTGGTAGCAAACTTAGAAAGATTAATTTTTATAATAATATTTCAAGTATTTATCAACCATTATTTATGAACCATCTCTAACAAGTTGACTATGTTTTTTTGCTGACTATTTCTTACACCTTATAGGTTTTGGTCCAATTTGGACAAGTTTGTATAATCCAGTTGGTGATGTTAAATCCAGAGGATTTTGGTTCTATTCTTAGATTATACCCATTTTTAGTTTAATGTTTAATATTGTTTTTATGGGAAACTTATCTCATGTTTCAAGGTGTTACCATTGTGAAGCTTTAGTCAGGTTCTTCTTTATTGTAGAATATTGATCTTCTATAGAGGTCTCATGTGAATAGAAGATCATGTTACATAGGTTTAAAGGCCATAAAATCACCTATTTACATGTTTTTTTTCATCACACCATGATTTGAGTAACTTTTAGTGTTATCATTCCTCATAGTTAACTCTTCACTTAATCCCACTTGTAGTCACATGTATGAGACTTGTCTAGCTTGTTCATAGAACTATAATGAGGGTATATCAGATTATCCAAGTCACCAGGAGCTGAAGAGAGTTAATTTGTATGTTTTGGGAAATTTAAAGGTTTTTTTCAAGCTCATTCATCATATAAAACAATCATTAAATACCCCTACCTACTCTATTCTAGATGTTTGTAAGAGGTTTTCACATTGGAGTGGATGTTTTGGAGCTTGTCTTAAGATCTCCTTAATGAAAATAATGTATTTTAGGGATTTAAAATGAGTTAAAATTTTTCATGATGAATTTTAATCCACGCATATTTCTTTATTTCATGTTCACTACCTACATACAATTCATACACACACTATAGGACTCATTTCAAGTTGACCATTTATTCTTCCTACTAGCCAAAAATGATAGTCTATACAGTTGCATTAGGAGACTCATATTAATAAATGGGTAAGAATGAATAATATTTGTGAATTAAAATCTCATTTATCATGAATTTAATATGAATATAATGTTTAATAAACCTAAGAACATTGGATTTAGCTTGGAGAGGTCATTCTTAGGTGGATGTGAAAAATGCAAAAAATAGTCCTTTTTAGAGGCCTTTTTTGGGGAAATTGAGTTAGTTAGGTACCTTAATGGGTAATTATGACTTATAAATTTTGTAAAAAGTTTCATTAGGACTATTAAAACTTCTAAAACCTTCACTTTTCCTTGAATAAGAGGGATATATCTCACTATTTTATCTTAGAGGTTAGTCGGTCAGGAAAATTAGGGTTTTAACAAAACAAGCAAATGAATCCAAAAAGGTAAAAAACTTGATATAAATATTATGGAACCTCAAATAAAATATTTTGATGTTTATTTAATTTTATTATGTTATAGGAAACACTAACTCAAGCTTAGACCTCTCAAAATGGCCAAAACACTCTTGCACATAGCTCAATCAAACAAGCTATAATTAGGCCTAGTTAGTGAATGAGAAGAAAGAATGAGGAGTGTTTGGGAAGTTATATGATGACCTTGTGAGATTTAATGAGGTATTAAAAAACATGATACACCAGCCTATCCATGAGATATCAATCCAAGTAGTCAAAACTAGAAGGATGCATGTTAAGCCTATCAGGGCTTAAAGTGACCTAGAGCCAATTAGGGATCCAACTACACTTCTAGCTCTTGGTGATTTTTATAGGTTGTTGTAACATGTTAATGGGATGAATTTAGAAGTTTATAATCTATTATGAAGTAGGTAAATACATTTAAAATTGATTTTGGACTTTAAGACACATTAAGCCTCTAGGAAATGGAGAAATAAGCTTGATGGGGTAGTTTTAAATGTTCATATCTTATTTAAAGATGTGAATGGAGGATAAAGGAGTTTATAGAGGTTATTAGGGGAACTTGAAATAATTTTTATGTAATTTTTTGGTAGTTACATTGCCAGGGATTTATGAATAAATCTTAAGGACAAAATGGACCTAAAACCCTACTAAACCCTGAATAAAGACTCGATGAAGGAAATGAAGTTGTAAAGCTAATAAAATGGAATATTTTTACCATGGAAGTTATTTAAACTTAAATTTTACTCTATAAGGATACTCCCCATGATTTTTTAATATACATAATTATACAGATGGGGTTAAAATAGGGTATTTATGAATATTTTGTGCATTGTACAGGTTCTAAGAGGTTTCAAGAGATGAAATAAACTTTGTGAGGAATATAGAGACTTAATATAAATCCCCATGTCCATTTAATACTTCATAAAATCTCCTAAGTGTGCATATCAGAGCTCTCATATTAGCCAATCAAAATTGGCATAGTGAACATGATAGTGAGAAGGGTGAAAACTTCAAGTGGAAGTATTTTTAAGGTGTGTTTGATGCCTCTAAGACCATGGAGAGTCTTTACAAGTGTCATAAACTCCATTTTATGAATTTTCATGGAAAATTAATGTATTTTGGAATCTAATTGTGCAAGGTGTGTGGAAGAGGAGTTTTCCTAGACTCTAGATGGTGATGTCTCGTTTCTAGAAGTTTTTAAATGACTAAGAATGCAACCAATGCATGGGGGATAATTTATGAAACCATTCCCTCTCATCAAAATCATTATATCTTCCCATATTTATTTATTTTAAGTTCAAACAAGTGTGAATGATGAAGCTAGTTTTCTGAGCCAACACAAAGAATTTCATGCCACTTTCCAAGAGTTGCATGCCTTTTATGGGAATTTATACTTCTTAACCATGCATGTTCTATTTCACATATCCTTTTCATTCATATTTAACCTCTTTTATTAGCTTTACAAGTTTCCAAGTGACCTTTGGAATTCCCTTGTCTTGTCCCTCTCCTAAATGTTATAAGTAGTGACTTTTTTGGCTCTTTTGGGAAGCCTCTATTGGTTAATGGTTAAATCCTAGCCAATTTCATATTTTAATGTCCCTTGAAGCAATAAAAAATTGAATTTTCCTACTTAAAATCTTCATAATTGAGTTTGGTTCCAAATCTTGCTGATCTTGTATAGTAAAAGATGGTCTTTTCTAGCATGATGTCTTTGATTATCCACAAAGTATGCAAAAGATTAATTATTATAAGTCTTTGTTGGTGTTATTTCTTAGTTTATGAGAGTTTTATAAGTGGTTCACGAATTTATTATTCAAATTATTATTCATTATCCCTCTTAAACATCAAATATACCTCTTGAACCTAGCATATGAAACATTGATGTAACAATCTGTCTTGAGTTGTGAGTTATGTATGAAAGAAGCTTTGATTTACTCTAAGTAATATAAGTTTAGTCAATAGGAGGAAATTTAATATTTTTGCATCACCTTTTATCTTTATAATTTTATATTCTTAACCTTTTTCATGCAAATTTGATAAGTGAGAGAGTGCTTCAAAGAGTGCATCAAGGGAACTAGCCCTTCTAGAGATTCATCTCACCAATTAATTACCCACAGCAAGTGAGATGTTTCTATTATGACACTTGGATAAGGAGAGTTTATACATCTCTTTAAGGGGTTAAAATCCAAGTGACAATAATACCATCATGCAAAATAAATTATATGCACTAAGCTTTGTGTTTTGGGTGAGCATGTGATAACATTTAGCTCATTGGACTTCTTATTTTCTTGAGGCACATGACTAAGATAAGTCATTCTAAACTAAATTAAAAGACCCCAACATTTTGGTTTTGTTTATAGGACACAAATTACTTATTATCATGATGGTATTAAAATGGTTGAATGACTTTCTTTGGATGATATCCATCACTAGATTTTTACAGTAGAAGAAAATTTTGCATTCTAATATCTTAAACTAGGAATTTTTTCAATTAAATGGGTAGAGAAATATCTATATCATTATATTTATAAATTATTATTTATATAATTAATGATGCACTTACATAATTGGCTATAATCATATGCTCAAAACCATTCAAGAATTTACAGGCAGAAGGATTCTTAGTTAGTAAAGCATTAGACAGCCTTGGCCGAGTTGGAAACTACTTGGAAACATATAGTAAACATCTAGTGGAAGGGAATGATTAAAAGTTATATTTTGGAATATGAATTATTGACATATTATTTCCAAAAATAATCACAACTCAACTTCATAATATAATTACATGGAAGGTATATCAAGTAATTACCCTTAGAGATTAAAAATCTCATTGTTGATTATGGGCTTGATAAATTTTCTATGGGTGGATAAACTCTCTCACATATGAGCAGTGAAACTAATTTGGAAATTGATGGGTATACATTGGAATGATATTGGGAGTTTAGCATGGAATTTAAGCAATATTAACTATGCAAGTGAAATTATAATGAGGCCAAGAATGGGGCTATTATAAGTATCAAACTAGGGGATCAATAGGAAGATATTGGAGGTGTTGTGGGAATCCGTAAGAGAATAAAAGGGCAAAATGAGAAGCCCCTAACCATAGTTCCATGTCATTCAATAGTGTAGGTACACATAGAATAAGTAAGATAGGTACTAATAACATAACATAATCTAGATAGACCCAATTCCCCTACCATAACACATGTTCATGTATTTGAGTTTGATGGTATTATTTTAAGAAATTAGGATACTAATAGTGTAGTTTCTGAAGTTGAACTAGTAGAAGATTCTTTAGTAGTGCAAGTTCAGTATATTAATTTAACTTTAACATTTAATTTTTCATTTCAAGTATGATCTATAGTTCATTTTATAATGCTAAGTGGACTTAATATAAATAGAGGGAAAAATATATGCCAAACTATATCAAATTAACATTCCTTAACACCCATTGTTTCTAGTGCACCTATTATTTTAAGAGTAATGGGAGGAAGTATTGGAGGTGGTTATCTTAGTGGAGGATTAGGAAATGGTGTTATGGGTTTTATTAGACCTCTACCATAGGGTTCAAGAGGAACTAGAAGAATGCCACTAAGTTCTACTACAACCACCAATCATACGTATGGTGTACTATAAGATGGTGTTTCATCTCCCCAAATATTGAGGTGTCAAAAATATGGTATAACACATTCATAAGTGTGAACTCATTTGATAAACACCTAGTATCACTTATTTATAATTAAAGGATACTAAATTTTCCACTAATTTATTATATCAAATGTACATATGGTAACACAAATTCAAACTTCATCAAGTAGTTGTGAACTATGAAATATTTAAAACTACATTCATTTAGGAGTTTGACATTACTAAGTTTTAGCTGAAAAGCATCACTACCTTAAAGGATATAAATCAAGAGGTCATTGAGAGTGTGTGTGAATATGATGCACATTTCAAAATAATTCTTTCAAAACCATCATTTAAGATTAACCCAACACAACATGCTCAATGATTTTTGGGAGGGATGTTACTTTAATTTCATTTATCTCTATCCTAGAAGACCTTTACTAACCTATGAGAAGTACAAAAATCTGATCTCCATGCTAAAGTTGTGAGGAGTATATATATAGGGATCAATCCTTTTATGGAAGCCCATATTATTGATATGGCCTCTTAATCAGAGAAGTTAATGGCCAATAATGCTCATGACACATGTAGTGGCTTATGGTGTGTTGATTGCAAAGTAGAGGGCCATAATATGAATAAAACAAACTAGTCTTATGAGATCTGTTAGGAGGATCATGATGTAAGGATTCATCCTTTGATCTAGTATGTTAACCAAGATAAAGTATCATTATAATATAAAATATGTGTTGTATAAGCACGTGATACTAATGACTATTGAAACATCAATGAGATCCATCAAACAAGCATGAGAGGGACTCACCAAACTTATGTTACTAATAATCAAGAGTGTGGTGGAGTTCTATCTTTTTGTATTTGAGTACATGGTAGTGGGTGTGTGAGTGGTCATTTTCTACCCAAGACCTATTACAATCATGGATCTTTGGATTAATACCAACGTGATTGATCAATTTAACTAAATTATGCCTTTTTTAAGAATGAGCATCATCTTGAATAATTCCCCAACTTATATACAACTATCACCAAAGAACATAAATAGAAGGTCACTAGAATGATTCATGTTGTAAAAAATCTAGGTTTTTAGTGGATACCATGCCCTACCACCCCACCAACTAGACCTAAGGTCAATATTACAACATAGAATGGTGCACATTCCCAAATATTTTCAAATCCAACTATGGAGAAGGTTCAATGTGAGTAAACTCATGCTTAACATTACCTTGATGCTCAAAAAAAAGTTTTGCATGACATAATAGCCTTAGTATGTGAGCTACAAGGTGAAATTGATTTTTTAAAGGATAAGTATGCTACCATTCATGTTGAGATGAAAAGAGAACTTATCTTAATGGATTCAAGTCAAGATGAATTTAAATATCTCTATAAGCTTATTATTAGTGAAAACATTATCTTTCTCCTTAAGAATTGGCTATAATAATAAATGACTAAGACTTTTATGGATCATCATTTAAACCATGCATGATAATAAGAAACTTATGTCCAAACAAATCTTGAAAGTGACAAAGATGTCATTGTGAATGCATCCACTAATAGATGTATGATACAAGATATATTGATGGACATCACCACAAAAGTCAATGTTCTCACAAAGGATGCCTAGAGGAAAATGGGAAGTCCCACTCTAAAAAATTGCCTACACATTCTATTCATGGCCAACAAGACTCGGATGCCACATCAACATCTTGGTTTTCCCATTAAAAATTGATTTTGAAGTAATTGAACTAGATTAATTAGATGATTTTCCATCTCTATTGGCTTGCCCCTAGTGCTATGCTAATAGTGACAACTTGTGTTTCAATAAGTGTTACATCATCTTTGAGAATGACACCCAAACATGTGGTTATTCCTCTTAATACTAACCAAATCCCCCCATTTATATAAATAATTAATGTTAATAATGACCTTAATCAAATTTATAACATCATGGCATAAGGAAATGAACATCTAGATCATACTCTTAATGATACACTTCAATGGGGATATGCATAATCGATATCTGATACCACTAACATTACTTACAAACATTGGGTACATATAGAATACAACTATTTGGGATGATTTTATAGTATGTTTGGTTAATAAATAATTACTCCACATAAGTTATCTAAGTGTTATAAGTATGTTTGACTCATTGGTGGATGCCTAATGAATGCACCACCTTTTTAATTAGATCAAGCACCTAGGTTTCATGGCTAGATCGAGGTTTTGGATTACTTACATTAATTATAGGATTATTATGTTTATTAAGATAAATGTATGTATTCACTCCCTATTATAATTCAATTCATAACTACTCATTAGTGTGATACTCATCCATAAAAAAATTTGACATGGAAATAGGTACATGCTGTAATACATCATCACTTTCACCATGACATCGAGGTTCACACCACACTTAGTTATAATGGTGTTAAGTCCCAAAATGACCATTTATCCACTTATTATAATATGTATAATGTTGATGAGATAATTTTACTATAATCCTTATGCTTACATGAATTTTATGGCACTCTGTGTGTTTGGGCTAGAGCATGGTATATTCATCAAGAAACATATAGAGATATGGATACTAAGGAATGAATCAAACATGGTCTATTCACCACCTTTTCATTTTATTCACCATGATTAAATATAAATTTATCCTTGAAATAAATCTATCAATTATTAATAGGTGATTAGGCATCAGTTGAAAATAGAATACAAACCATGCATGGTGTAATTGAGGATGATTTGACCATCTTCTAATAACTTGATACTCCTATAAGGATTGGGTTGGAACTAAACTAAAAATGTGGATATGACCATAGGTAATTTATATATAAGGGTAAGTAGAAGGTTGTATTTAAATTTGATGAGGGTACTACCATTTATCCCCCAAAGCTGAAATTTGCCCACTTAAAATTCCCTATGGAATATGGGGTGTGTGATGTTAGAGATAATATGAAACCTAAGTAGAAACCATATTATACACCATTCCAAATGGTTCAATAAAATATTAGCATAAAAGACACTCCCAAGATGAACATTTTAGGAAATTACTAATCTAAAATAGAATTAGCCAAAATATTTAAACTTCTACAAGAGTATGCGAACATTTTCCCACACAACTACATAGAGATATAAGGAGTGCATTTGGCATTGGGAAAACTACATGTCAATTTGGTTGAGGGTGCTCAACTAGTCAGAAAGTGACCATATCAAGTGAATATTAATATTTTTCATGCATTAAAGAATAAATTGATGATATGTTACATGTCAATGTTATCACTCCTATTAATGAATCTGAATGGGATAGCTCCATGTTAATTATCATCAATAAGGATGGTCTAATCTATATTTGTGTGCATTATAGATGAATCAATTTTGTGTGTGTTATGGACCCATTTCAAACACAATTCACAAAGGAGATTTTGAAAGGTATCATTGGATGTGAAATCTATACCTTCACTGATGTCTTTTCAGGTTATCGTGAGTTACAACTTGTTGAGGAAGATAAGGCAAAACCCACTTTTGCCACTAAATGGGAGTATTTTGCATACAATGTTATGCCATTTGGTTTAAATAATACATCATTTTTCTTCTCTCACATTTTGGTATAAAAATTTAAATATTTCATCCACAAGTTCTTTCAAGTGTATCTAGATGATTAGACTATGTATGGGTTGGTGCGTGACCATTTTACCAATTTATGCCTCATGCTCGAGTGTTGTTGGAAAATTTAGATTTCCTTAAACCTAAAAAATTACATATTTGAAAACCTTTTGGTATTTTATTAGCTTAAATCATTTATTGGGATGGACTACTCATGGATCTTGCCAAGATTTTGATTAGTGTTCAGCTCTCAACCCCAACCACTCAGTGTGAGGTTTTCACCTTCTTTGGTCATACAAGATACTATCATAAGCTTATTATTATTTATGCTAATATATAATATCTATTAGAATAATTTCACAAATAATATGACCTTTTTATTTGGATTGGAAGACATTAACAAGCATTTGAGACCCTAAAGGAGAAATTGGCAATTACACCCATTCTCAATTTCCCAGACTAGTGATACCATTTCATGTACACATTGATGCTTCTATCATGGTGGTGGGAAACATCATTTCATAACTTGATGAAGGGAATATAGACCATTCTATCTATTTTTCTAGTTGTAAACTAACACCAATGAAGAGAAATTTACTCTACTATAGAATGAGAATCATTATCTATGGTGTGTGCACTCTAGAAGTTTTGCCAATACTTGTTATCCACTCCATGCACCTTCTTTATGTATCATGAGGTACTCAAGTACCTTGTGAATAAATTCATGTTACATAGATGAATTTTCCAATGGATTTTTCTCTTCTATAGATTTTAGTTCTTTGTGGTAGTAAAACCTGACAAGGTTAATTTTGATCCTAATCATCTATCACATATTGGATCTAGAAAACTAGTGTAAATAATTTAAGATGACTTACCTAATGTACAACTTTTTAAAGTTATATGCGTACCTAAAAAATGGAGGAAATACTTATTTTCCTTATAATAGGTTCATCACCATACCATATTAATGTCCAAAAGAATAATTAACTTGTCATATGTACTTCCCATTTCTAATTTATTGGTTAAGACCTATATAAACTTGGTTACAATGAAATATCACATAGGTGCATAATTTAGCATGAGCATGTATAATTCCTTCAAGAGGTCCATGAGGGTGTTTCTAGTGGACATTATGTTGGTGATGTAACTACATGAAAGGCTCTCCTAGCTATCTTTTATTGGCCCACTTTATTCAAATATGCCAAGTTTTATGTACACCAATGTGATATATGTTAGCATGTAGGCAAACCCAATTGAAGGCATGTTATGCCTCTTCATCTAATCCTTGCTCATGAACCCTTTGAGAAATAGACTATTGATATTTTTGGCCCATTAACCATGCTACAAGATGAACTAGAAAATGCTACATCATTACCACCATTAACTATCTCACATTTTGGGATGAAATAATACCCACACGTATTTATACTACTACAACCACCACCAGTTTCCTTTGGGAAATTATCATCACTAGGTATGGATGCCCTTTAAGTTTAATGAGTGATCATGGTACTCACTTCCTCAATAATATGATACACATCTTCTTATCTGAATTCATGATTGTACACCATAATACCACTCCATACCACCCTTAAGATAATAGCACTATTGAATTTTTTAACAAAATCTTGGGCCATACATTAATGAAGAGTTGTAATATTCGATCACACTAACTGGGATGATTGATTCTTTATAGTCTTATGGGCATATTAGACCACATACAATATATTGAATAATATTACTCTATTTCATCTTGTCTTTGGTGTTGAAGTAGTTCTACCAATGGAGTTCCTTGTTCCTTATTTATGTATTGCACATGTTGGTCGATTACATAATGAATAATCCATAAAAATGTGCCTTGAATATTTATTATAGTTATATGAAACACATTTTCTTTCAAATTAGATTTAATAATTTGAAAATTAGAATTATAAGGCTTGGCATGATAGACATTTCAAAAAAAAACTCTCTAAACTAGTATGCATGTGTTGGTATATGATTCCAAGTTCATGCATCACTCTAATAAACGTTTCATACATTGGGATGGTCCATTCATCATTCATAGCATAAATACCATAGGTACATGAAATTTAAGATGGTTATATGACCAATTTATTCTAGGCCATTTTAATGGTAGTCAACTTCAACCCTATCATTTTGTGTAATACCTCAAATTTTGTTAATAAGGCATATGCCACTAGAATAGTTTAGGATTTTATTTTATTTTTAAATAAAACATAGCCTTGTTTGCATGCCTTAATATTTAGGTTTATTTAAACACATGTATCTCTTTTGTTTATGTTATTTAATTTGGTCATACCCATAGAAGAACACATACATATTTTAGTGTGGGGTATATTTCAAGATGAATAATCTAAGGCTATAGCTAGGAAAAATCACACACATATGGGGCATGAAATTGAAATCATGAACATAAATGGAATGAAATTGAAAGCACATAAGGTTAATAAGGAATTAAATAATTGACATGTGATTGAAAGTGTGGGGAAATAATGGTAAAGGAAAATTTGCTACAAATGGGTCAAAAAAGTAGTTCCTACCTTCAAAAAATAGAAGTTTAAATATTTTTACAGTTGGCATGGACTATGACAAAATTGCAAGGAGGGGATAGGTGTATTGAATTAAAAAAGTGTTAAGTGTGCCAAATATACATCATGGTATACCATTTGAAATCATTAATGAGAGAACTGATGGATGAAGGCATGGGAGAATAAATTGAAGCAAGTTGTCAAGGGTATATAAGGTTGGAGGGTCCTCATTTTAGATCTTTATTATTAAAAGATTTCAAATTTAAAAAATTTATAAATCTTGAACAAAGCATTTTCAAGCTCTGAGAGTGCATTTATAAAATTTTAGTAACAAATTAAAAGCTAGGAAGTAAGGTGAAAATCATGAGAAAACAAAAAGAGTAGAATTATTGAATATGGAAGCATTTTAGATAGAGTTGTAAGTTGAAAGTATCAATGTCCATCATTAAATGAAGTTAAAGTAGGAATGCCAAGGAAGTTAAAGGTAGGAAACATGTATTCATTTAAGAGATTTGGATGGCCACATGACAACCTTTGGGCATCATGTGGGGTGATGCGACCAAAATAGAAGGCCATGAGAAGTGAGCCTTTACTAGTAATACACAAAGAGGAAGAGTATGAGGGCACAGGGGGACATCCCATTTTGATCTAGGGAAATTTCATAGTGAGTCTATTTTAAAATAATAAAACTTAGCACAAAGAGTGGTATATTGGTGTATGAAGGGGAAAATATGTATACAACAGAACCTCCACCCTTTATTTTAATTAAAGAAATGTAATACCCTGATTCAATTTTGCATAGTGTAAATTGGGATTCTAAGGTTTCTTCTTACCAAATGATCAACTAAAATAATCATCAACCTATACTTGAGGGAGACTTATATCATGATTATAGATTTGAGCACCAAAACACTAAGAACAAGGCAACTTATGACCTCATAATCTTCAATCTATTGAATGATGCCAGAGTGTTCCAAATTTTTAACTTGCCTTATTTTGGGAAACCCATGGATGTGGTAAGAGTTATATTCTTTCACATTCATGAAGGCTATTTGTACTTTGTAGGGCACATGATGTAGATCACTACCCAATAGATCAATAGGGTAATAGGGTTACAATTTTATGGTATAGACCTTAATGTGGATCTAAAGGACCATGAGGTAGTTAAGAAGTTAGTGGTAGCACTGAAGCAAAATAAAGAGGGTTGTTCCATGTACATTTATAGCCTCTAGGATCCTTCCATTATGGTATCTATGAACTTGTGTATGACCAAGATTGGGGGAAAGGACAAATAGAAATATGTTGGCATGGTGCACTTCTATGTGGCAAGTTAGATGGCCTAGGGGAAAAAGTAAAATTATACCTAGTACTTTACTAAAAGGGTTGTAGAAGATGCTAAGAAGGCCCACCACCTACTAAATCATAAATTTCCTTGGGGAATATTCTTATTTTAATATTATTTGATGATATTGGTATTCTAGAATATACTGGTAAAGAACTGAAGTGGGTTTACCAACCTGAGAACAAATTCCCTATATAATTATTCTAATAGTTCACCTACCCAGGTGCCATCTCCCCTTACCACAAGATAAAAATGAAAGGATGGTTTGAATGGATGAATGAAGCTTTAGGAAATAAATGGCATGTCCATAAACTGTTGTCTATATATATGGGGACTCAAGCCAAATTTATTTTTATGAAACATTATTCACTCGCATGCATTTGGATGGAGCCCATAGATAACTTATCAGTGTGGCTAAAATTACTATATGATTTCACTACCAAGTATTTCAAGATTTATATCAATTGCATTATTAACATGTGCAAGGTGTGTATTGACACTAATAAAATTGACAATGAGACTCATACTCTTTGATAATTACACATCTACCTAGGGAAGAAAGCATATAGGGAGAAGAACAAATCAGATAACATTAATATCAATACACACTAGATTCTCATGGGGGATCACATTCAAGTGCTAAATTACATGTTAAATCCAAATAATAATGTTCCAAGAAGCCAAGATGTCACTAAATAAACCCTTATACTAAAAATAACATCTCAAATAAGTCAATGAAGAGAAGAGAAGAGGTTAAGGCCTGATGCCTCTAGGATAATGCAAAAACAGAAACCTAAATAGCTAAAAATAGACCCATCACCTCCAAAATACCAAGGAATGCCTATAATTTAGGAATAAGAGGGCCTCGATACCACCCAACAAATAGTTATTCCTTTATGATAAGAGCATTTTAAACTAATTTTTGGGGTATCTGAATAAAGGTTGATAACTCTTGAGAAATCACTTGAGAAAGAACCTACCCAAGGGTCCCAAATGAATCTAACCCTAAGCTAGAGAAGGATTATTCAGAATAAAAAGAGGATCCTACCCAAAATAGAAAGGGATGCCTATAATTTAGGAATAAGAGGGCCTTGATACCACCTAGAAAATAGTTATTCCTTTGGGATAAGATAATTCTAAACTAATTTTTGGGATATCTAAATAAATTTTTACAACTCTTGAGGAATCACTTGAGAAAGAACCTACCCCAAGGGTCACAAATGAATCTAACCCTAAGCTAGAGAAGGATTATTCAAAAAAACAAGAGGACCCTATCCCTGATGATATGCAAGTAAACATTGAAATCCCCACTAGTGAAGAGGGGGAGGATAGAGGCACAAATTTAGACACATGTGATTAGGATGTTGGTTTAAGTGGGCAACAACAAGTGTATCCAAATGTTGAGATACTCAAGCATGACCTTAATAAGGGAAAAGGGCATGTTGAGGAATATAAGTAGTAACAAGGAAATAAGGATGATAACCTCCCCATTCATGGTTATCTCCAATAAAATGTTCCTAAAGAGGAATTATATATGTGGGATTGTTTCCTTGAGGAAGACTCCTCTAATTAGACTCACTGAAAACTCTCCTTTTACATAGATATTTTTAATGAGGAACACCACTTTGAGCTCCCATCAACTAGAAAAAACTTTATGGAAAAAGGGGTGGATCTTCTTGAGGAATTGTGGGTGGATATTTGGAAGTGTTCACTAGCCTAGGTAGGCATAACCCTCATTAAGTTGGCTCTTGCAATCACTAGGAAAAATGTTCTACATAACTATGATGTTTTCTATCTATATCAAAAGCACCAAGAGGTTATTGACCTATACTAGCATGAATGTACCAAAATATTGAGGCATGAGAAGGAATTATAAGACTTCAATCACTAGTAGGAAGTAGCAACTTCATTTTGAGTGAGGACTCTAAAACTATGTATGATAATTTTATAGAATGAGCTGACACATGCTAATGGGATCCCTCTTATAGGTGAATCCATTGATAAGTTAGAGACTTTGGTAGATATTTTATTAAAAAAATGCAAAGATTGGATGAATCCATAGAAAGAGTAGACTTGGGTCATAGATTAATTTTTTGAGTCCATAAAAGCATGTAAGCTATTTTTGGCTAAGATTGGTGCCAAAGTACCCATTATTGATGGGATTTTTGTAAAACTGGTGTGACCTATGAAATTTTTTGAATCTAAGCTTCAATCAAAGGGACACTAGTGCCATCAACTAGCTAAGAGTGTGATAACAATAAGGGATAGATCATAATATGCAAAATCATTCCAAGACAAGGAGGAACTAGAAAATAAAATTAATGCTCACTGTCAAGAGCTTAATACTAGTTTTGTGGCACTTCAAATGTAAGTTTTGAAAAAATTTAGGATGCTTGAAGACATCCACAAGTAATACAATTATAAACTTTATATTTTGGTCACTTAAGCAGGTGACTTTATAAAATAAATTGAGGAGATATAATTAATGAATGGAAAAGTTGAGGAACTTACCTCCAAGTTATAGACTACCCTCAACTACTGGGAGGAAGTCAGGCACTAAGTTGAATAAGTAGGACCTAAATTTTGGAATCATGGGGACTTAAAGATGGAACATAGTTAAATATGGACTATTATCTTAGTGTGGGGTGATGTTGGATCCCAATTTTTTTTTTAAATTACCTTTTAGAATATGACACTGTAGATATGGGCATAGAAGTAAACCTAGGCATGGGAGAGACAAACCACAAAAGGCCTTGGCATAGGTGAAGAAAGTATCAAGGAAAAAATATGTATAAAATACATAGTAATTAAGGATGTAATACTTGAATAATTAGCATATGACTTGGAAAAGGGAACAAAATGCAAAAATGGTTATAAAATGGTTCATACTAGCATCAGAGGAGAATAGTCAAGCACAAATATAGAAACATGATGATGAATATAAAATATAGAGAGGATATATAGGGGCAATTACACCTAAATAAATAGGAATTCATTGTAACATCTTCCCATGACTCATTTTTGTAAATGGTCATTAGAAATTCATCATTATTGATGTTAATACTATAATAGAATGATCAGGGTAAAACCCTATATAAATACCCCCTAGTTTTATTTAGAAGAGTGGTTGTTGTTATTGTAATGGTAATATTGTAATTATAATATTGAGATTATTCATAACCCTAATGTTTAATGTGACATGTGTATGGTGGTCCTTGATATTTAATAGAATAGAGTACTTGTGTTTTTGAAATATATTTTATAATCTTGTTATGGAAACAATGGTACCACTACTCTTTTTCTTGATTTTCACCCATCTTTTTTGTGATAAATATCTTAATTATGGAATGTTCAAATTATTAGGACTAGATATACTATGATGCTTATGATTATAACTATGTGCATGTTCAATCACCCCAGTATATCAAGTTTAATGTATATACCATCACATAAAAAAACTAATGGGAATTGATCTTAAGCTACATGATTTAGGTGAACATGTGAGAAAATTTATCATGTGATGAGATAATGAACTATCTCATTGGAATTATTATTCTCTTTAGGTGTATGACTAGGATAAGTCATGCTAAACTAAAGGAAAAGACCACAACAATGAGCTATGAGTGGCAATGAGTACCAAAAAATGAGAATAAATCCATCTAAAATTATTGGTGAATATAATATCATGGTCACTTATTATGATCTTGGGAGAAGATAAAATAACGGTCACTTACTATGATATTAGGTGTCCCATGTAGCTTTTTTAAAAAGTAGTATTTATTGTATTGGCTAAAAATGATTATGACAAAGAAAAAATGGGCATATTTTTTATTCTTTTCCACTATTACAATGATAATTATTTTACCTTATATCCTTGAAAACCTTGTCATGAAATCTAAGGATACCTCCTCCCACCTTTGGCTAGGAATTGACAAGGGTTGAAAAATACCTAGGTATTACTTATTTCATAATTTTTATAAAAAATCATACATCTAGTCACAAATTTCTTAATATTCCCCTTGAGTCATTCCTAAAAAAAATCATGCTTGATTCTATGATATTTTTTTAAAATCTTGAAATCCCCCTCTTCAATTTTCATGAAATTATATAAGGATCTTGTTCTTGAGGAAATAATTATTTCATAAAGACAACATATATTTATACCATGTGGAATTCCCTTTCCACTCAAATTTTTCTAAGGTAATATAATTGTGATGGAGTTTATAAATCAAAACTTTTGTATCCTTGTCATTCTCCTATTTTGGTCCTACCTCATTAACAAATTTACCTGTCAAATAAACATTCCACATAACAATGCCTTTGTGGATTCATCCATCCTAGATACAAAATTTGCTACTACATTATCTTTTATTTTCTTATATATGATTTCAAAATCATATCCAAACATTTTAGTCACCCATTTTTTTATTCTTCTAATGACAAATGTTTTTCCAAAAAAATATTTTTAGACTATCAGGGTCACTCTTTACCTTAAAGAGTCTACCCATTAGATAAGTTCTCTATTTTTTGACTGCATGAAGAATAACCATCATATCTTTATCATATATTAGTTTAATAAAACTATTACCCTTGATTTGATGACTCTAAAATCTAATAGCTCTCTTTTATTTCATGAGTACAACCCCCATTACATATCCTAAAACATCACATTCAACAATGAAATTATTTGAAAATTATTGGGAATCCAAAATTAGATTGGTGCACATGGACTCTTTTATATTCTCAAAGTCCTTGGTGGTATTTTTTTTTAAGTGGAAGGGTTTTTTCCTTAACAAGGTTGTGAGTGGCACTATTATGTTGCCATAAGTTTTCACAAATCAATGATAGTAACCTATGAGAACCAAAAAACCTCAGAGGGTTTTTTATGGTTTTTGGATTTTTCCATTTTATCATGGCTTATATATTGTGAGGTTCTACTTTTACACCTTCATTAAAAATAATGTGACCCAAGCATTCCACTTATTATACTCCAAAAGTACACTTGGAAGATTTTGTATAAATATGATGTCATTTAAGAATTTAAAATATATTATTCACATGTTTCAATTTTTATTCCCATGTATTACTATATTTTAGTATTTTATCAAAAAATAATAGGATAAATTTCCATAAAAAGGCCTAAAATGGTGTTTATCAAACTTTGAAATGTAGAAGGTACATGTTGACAATTTTGCCATCATTGGTCAAAGTTGCTTAAGTGCAAGTTTTCAAGAAGACTAAATTGATGGATTATAGATTAAAAAAATTATTAAAAAAATATTACAACATTAATATCCAAAACCATTCACAATAACATCTCACAAGTCCAAATTTTGATAGAGGTTTCTTTTATTCTTCTAACTAGCTACTAGTTGCAAGCTAGTGAAGGCAATTTTCAAATGCTCAATACATGAAGCTAAAGAATACTTGGTTAAAAATTTATTATGGTTATTTTTTTACCCCTATTAAATAAATATTACATAATTTTTTTTATTTTATATTGGCTTAACTTTATGAATAATCATTAAGAAGAACAAGTGCTCTAAAACCCTTCTAAAACTGGAATGACTTAGTTTAAAGAGATATAATTGCATTTTTGAGTTACTTATTGAAAAATAATTTTTTTTTGATCTCTTATTTATAATAAATTAACTTAATACACTTTAATCAATAAAAAAATTATTCAATAAATGAACAATTCAAAGGTATAGGTATTAGGGTTTTAAACAAGCAAGAGAGACAATTAGAAAAGGCAATTTTTGACAGGTTTAAGAGATTTATTGAGATCATAAAATGGTTATAAATATTATATTATTTTTAATATTAATAATTAATAAATAATTAGGTATTTATTCCTCATAAAAATCAATAAAATGGAAAAATTCATACCTATAGGCATTCAAAAATTAAATTGTGCAAGCTAGTCAACACCAAAAAGTGTATATTTTGAGTTTTATTAAATGAAATTTTACATGAAAGTCTATTTTTATGTCCTTTATTGTTTTAAATTTTTTTAATTTCCATACTATAATTTATGAAAGATAAAATTCCAAAATACATGATGCCCCCCTTTTGGCTAAATTTAGAAAAGGTCAAGTCAACAACAAGAGTCTTCAATTAGCCCTTGAAAAGTGGAGCTCAAAACATGCAAAAGTGGAGAAGTTGAGTTAAATTATTGGTTAATATTTGAGTCCCTATTTTATTTAAATATAACCCTTGTAATTTAAACATGTAATCTCTCTCCTACTATGCCCCCTTTGGGCTAAATTTAGAAAGTCAAGATGCATGCAAGTTACAAGTTAAGACAAGTAAAGTCAAACTCCAAGTTGAAGTTAAGAAGCTCAAGTTAAAATCCAAGATAAAAATAAATTTAAATTAATTAAAAATTCAATATTAATTCAATATAAATAGTATTTATCTAAATATCAAAAGGATTTGAATACAAGTTTCAAGTTCAAGAGGAGTTAACTGAAGATCTCTTCAAGACTGAAGACTTTCAAAGCATGCAAGAGACCTTTGAATTTTAAACAAATAAAAAATTATATCCCTAATTACCATTCCATATTATAATATAAATAAATTTTAGACTCATAAAATTCTACATTTGAGTTGGGAAGTTTTTTTGAAAGTTTGAAGTTTCATTCCAAGGTTAAGTTGGTAGTGGAGTTGAAGCAGGAGTGAACTCGGACTAGCAAAGACTCATCTGGAACTTATTGTCTTCTATATATATATATATATATATATATATATATATATATATATATATATATATTCTTCATTTCTATATTTACATTAATTTTTTAATTATTATGGGTAGATTATGATTTTGTCTTATTGAAACTTTACCAAAATTTGTACTACCTCACCTTTGAAGCAATAAATAGCTAAATTTTCCTCCATTTTTAGGTTATTTATGAAGCATGTTATTAATATTCATTGTTATAACTTAGTGAATGGATGAATTTACTATATTTATGTATTAATATATAAAATAATAAATCTTCTAGGTCTTATAAAGTTTTTGAGTCTAATTTTTACCTAAACTGGAAGTGAATTCAACCATTGTTTATTCTTTCCAAGCTAGTGTGAGGGTTATTCAAAACCTCTATGTGAAATGATAATGCAAGAAAAATTATATGAGAATGAAGTTAATGTTTTCAAGTTATTAATCTTCCAAATTTTTTCAATTATAATCATAATTTAACTTCACATTGATGCATCACCCCAATTTTTAGTTTTCATTTCCTTTTTCAGCGTTAACATTGCTTCTTATACCCTTTTCCTAGTAAAAAAAGCACAAAATTAGAGAGTTTAGATAAAATTAAGAGAATGTACCAAAGTAAAATATTCCTTAATTTTTATATTATATCCAACATAAGGTCCCACACCTTAGAGAGTTTTCATTCTATCAGCAAAAGTGAGAACAGGAGCACATGTTTTCAGCAGGGTGCACTTTTGAGTGATAACAATACATTTGTAAGACCAAAGGCCATTACAAAAAACTCATAATGGTCTTAAAGAGTTATGAAATTTTTCTTATATATATCTTCATATTTTATTTGAATTTTATGGTATCCTAAATAAAGATACAGTTTTATAAAGTAGACAACACTATGTAACTTATCTAGTAAATAATCAATTACTTGGATAGGGAACGTATCTATGATGGTATACTTATTGAGTTATCTATAATTTGGGCACATAGTATATTCCTTGGATATGTATGATCATACCCACCTCCAAAATATCTTGTACCATATTTTTAATCTCAATTTTCTTGACATATAGATACTTGTATGGTTTAATGTTTGGTGGTTGACTTCTTCGGAGCAATCAAATGGAATGATAATGTCATCTCATTTGTGGTAGACATTTTTATATGGCTCCAAAAAATTTTGATTTTTCATCAAAAATATTGTGTAGATCAATATGCATATAAATCTTTGTGGGTTTTACTTATAAGGAAAAAACTACGTTGTAAATCCATCTGCCCCTTTTTGGGAATATTTTTCATCTAATGAGAACTAATAAACTATGGGGTTTTTTACCTTAGCATTTGAAGTTAAAATTAATTTCCATAAAAATCAAAATGCATGAAAAACTCATTAAAAAATCATCTCTATTTTTCCCAAGGTTTTGAGCCTTTGCACTCCATGAACAATGTTTACCCCACCCATGGGAATAGAAAACATAGGAGAATCCAACCTATAGTCTCCCATAGCAAGTTTAGAACTATGAAATTTCCCTCAAAACTTGAGAATGCCACTATTTGTAATCATACCTAAAATTATAGATTTGGGTTAATAAAATAGTTAAAATATGCCACCAATTTATTATTGATGAAGTTATGTGTATGCCTTGAGTCAATCAATAATGTCACCTTTTTTTTATTTAGGAGGCCCACAACCTTGAGGATTTATGGAGTGGTAATACTATAAATTACATAGCATAAGATATTTGGTTTGGAATATTTATATTCCTCCTCTGCCTCCCCCTCACTCCCACCTAAATACTTCATCATATTCTTCATCTTCATTGGACCCTTCAATGTATAATGATTTATTCTCAACACATTTATTTCCTATACTATGTTTTCTATAATAGTTGAAATATAACCATTTTTCTCATTCTCTTTAATTTTTTAAGGAATTACTCTAGTGGGCTGAGGGAATGATTGTGTGGGAACATTTTTCTTTTTACTAGTAGTGAAATCTCATTATTTGACTAGATCTCTTTCTATACCCTATGTTTAAAGACCATGGACTCTAATATTGCTCTTGGGTTGAACATGTGAACATCAAGTTGGATTATCTCCTTGATCCCACCCAATAATAGGTCATTAAAGGTGTCTTTTGTGATGTCATTTACTCTTAAAGATAGGTTCTATAATTGTTGAATATAATCCTTGAAAATGTCCATTTATCTCATTCTTGCTAACCGGCTTAAGTATTTTTTTGTGATGTTATTAAGGTAGTGCAGTTGTAGATAATTAATTAATATTGACCAAGTAATAGTAAGTCCCTTATTTTTATTTTGAGTGCATAGCCATATATAATAAAACTCTAGTTTCAAATATATAATGTCATGACCACCTTTTATGCACATGGGGCTTGATTTAGATCAAATAAATTTTCCATTTGATTGATCCAAGTGACCATATTTGTATCATGAAATTTGCACATGACCATTTTTGGTAGAATATTTTTAAAACCAATATTTGAGCTTTGATTAGTTTGGCCAGGATAACTTGATTGTCAAAATGGAAAGTTATTAGATGGTGACATTATATGTATATTAGTTAGGGATGTAAATATGTTTTCCATTGCTACCATGAGTTAGTTCAAATATTATTTCATTGAGTGCACTTTGTCTTTGATCATGTTTAAATCTTATTTTTATCCATGCCTTAAAAATTAGTCTAGATTTGATTAACCATATCAAAATCCCCTAAATCATAAGTTTCATAATCTTTTTTTTCCTTACTTGACAATTTCACTAGAGTGGCTTGACCTTTTTCTTAGCCATGGGTTTTTTGAAATTTCATGCATGAACTCAAGGATGTATGCTTTTGGAATAAGGTTTTGGGTTGTTGGGATATAAAAAAAGAGTGTCTGAGGCTTATACCATTATGATCATCTTGTCAAGATGTATCCAATGACACTAATTTTCACAAGGGTGTGAAAAATATATTGTTTAAAAAATAAAACAATACTATTATGAGGGAAATAATAATTTATTTTAATATTGGGAGTAATGTTTATTTAATCCCCCAACTCACAATATAATCACTATACCAAATCTTGAAAAGAACACAATCAATAAAAAATGGTAAAGTATATTATGGGGTGTGGCTAAGTTGTGGACTCGCATTCAAACTTATCACATTTGTAAATATTTTCATATAAATGTTTTAAATATTTAACTATAGAAGTTGATTATACCTATATTCCACTATTTTATCTCCAAGGTTAGTAATAAGAAACTTCATTGGGCTAACCACTTACTAGTGACCATAAGTAATAGACAGCTAAAGTTTTCCTATGGTTAAACTTAAAAAACAATAGGGGGTATTCTTATAAAAGAAAAGGTACATGAAATCAAAAGTCCATATACAACACTATATATGGCTTGTGTATTAGTGAAAAAACCCTCACTCCAAAAAATTGGATAAATTTGATAACCACTTAGCCCAAAATTATATATTTATATTAGTTTTAAAACTTTTGGAACAAATTTTTTAACCTAAAATGAAAAGATCAAAAAAATTGGGTAGATTTGGGAAACAAACTTAGTGCCCTAAAAAGAGATCTAATACCATTTGTAATGAAATTTTTAGATAGATCAACTGAATTCAAAATAGTAAATGTAAATGATCATATCAACAATAATATAATGCAATAATAAGATAAAAATAATTAGATCCACACCAATAATTTATATTAGAGCATAATACTTGTTAGATAAAATTGAGAGACTTTGTGGGGGAAACCTGTATAAACATGCAAATAAGAATAGAATTGGTAATATGATACTCAAGTACTTACCACTACCTCATATATATAACCTACTTACACTATGGTTTTTATATACATAGATTTGAATAATAAAATGATGGCATTGGGAAATGTGACAACATAAGATAAAAAGGTTATGTAGGTAACAGATTAGCCACTCATATCCATAGACACTATAGTTTAATGGTGTATCATGGGTTTTTTATATATGCATAGTTTGTGTAAACTTGTTTCAAGAAAATGAAATGGTTAATTAATGTGTGAATGTTCCTCATTTCTTATGCTATCTCACTTATTAGGCAATCATCCATGTAGATGTAACTTTTCATTTTTCCTTGGCATGATTTATTTTTAACCTTGCTCCTTTAATGATCATTTTTATAAAATATATTTTCTTACTCTTACAATTAACCCACATGTGCACACTCATATTACTATATACATCCCATATCCCATTCGGTAGACGTTATTTTTATGTTTGTGAATTTTTCACATCTTGTGTATTAGTTCTAAGGGTTATTATATCGTATGTTTTTCCTATGAAACATTTGCTCCTTTATAATTTTAAAAACCTCTAGTTGTTTAATTTGTTAGAATATATAGGTAGGTGCCCTTTATCTTGGTGGTATTTTTTGTTTGTCCTATATGTTCATTATTTCTATGTATATTATCTCATTTGATATTTGTTCTTAAATGTCTTATGAATTGTTCACCTTTTCCTTGGAATACACTATAGAACCAACATTTATCCTCATTGTTATACAAAATACCCTTTTGGTCACCCATGGTACACAATTCATTATATTTTTTAATACCACCTAAGTTTCTCTCTAATTGATGGTTCATTTAATGAATCCACTCCTTGCCTTTCCTTGAGCCTACTAGGCTCCAATATTATTTACCTAGAATCTTATGAGCCCACTTCATGGTGACCTTGAACATTACTTTCATATTATTGCACATGTTTTGCCAGTGACCTCATGTGATTCATCTATCCACTAGTCATAGTCCAAACTTATGATATTTAATATTGATGTGCCACTATATAAGCTAAGTATCCCATCCTATAGTCAATCAAGGTATTCTTATAAATACATGGTTATATTATAGATATGGGTAATTTCCTCCTCATTATCTATACTTTCCACATATGGGGGTCCACATGAATTATCCAATGGGATGATCACTCTTTGTTCATTGTTATCACAACTCATGTACCTATATTTAAAATGCATATCCAAATGGTTATCACAACACCTAAGTTTCCCATGAATATCTAGGTAGTTATCCACCTCTAACAACTCTATCACTTTTCAATTAGTCATAAATTCAATCCCAAAATGCCTAACTCCACATTTTTCAATACAATAATTGGCTTTGGGCATATCTTATTTTCCATAAATAGGAAATTTGTAAATGTAACCAATTTATATCCCTACATATTTCTCAAATCATACTTATTAAAAATGTTAACCTCCACACATGTGTCTATTAGGATATTTATGAGCTCCCATTTATTAATCTTATCATCAAGACTCAACTCTTTATCATAGCTTATACTTTGTGTAATCATTATCTCTTTTGTGTGGGATCTAGCATGGTCTAAGATACCCCCTCATACTTTATGTGATACAATTCCTTAATATTGATATCACCCCCTCATTCCTAATCAATGAAAATGTCTCACTATGTTCTTGTATCTCTCATGTGCTAGGATATTATAATTGGCTTTCTTCCATTCTATATTCTACCTTATGTGTAGTTTTTACTTAATTTTTGAGGTCTTACATGAGCTGATTTTTATTGTATTAGAATCTATTTTTTAAAAGGTGCATTTGGGTAACTTTTAAACCTTCACCTTAGGCATATGTACCACTATTTTAATTTGTTAAAAAAGTATTTTTTGATGTTGTTTTTATACCCCATTCCTAGTATTGATATTTACATATTTTCCCACTCCATCTTCTAACTAAATATTCCATTCTATTATATTTCCATTTTATTGGATGGAATCTACATTTATTTGTACAACCCTTATCATCTCAACTTGCATGGCCTTATTATTTTATAAAATCTTATGCATTAAGTCTGAGAAATATTTCATATGGTGTTCCTAGTGAAATGCATACATGTTGTAAATTTTGGGCTTTATGTTTGATAATGATTTATGGCCTCACATATAAAAAATGATATAGTGAACCACCCTCATAAAAACTATCCACCTCCTCATCATCCATAAAATCCCCTTTGGTTATAAATCCCTTGTCCTTGGTTATAATCTCCTTGGTTTTGATACCCCCTTAGATCTAATATCCCCCTTGGTATATTCCATATCATCCTTAACCATATCCCCCTTCAAACTTGGTGTAACCCCCCTAGTTTTAGTTTTATCCTTGATTATGAAACTCTTGTGTAGGTGATATTGTGGCATGCCTTGGTCTCATTTAGTTTTTTTCATGCACCTCATCAATGAATCTATAGTAATTGGTATCATGGGTGTTGGTATTACATACTTTGCACTAACATGCAACCTTGATCTACTTTATTTAGTGTGGTAGTGGACATGCCTTGGTATCATGAACTTCCTTGCATACTTTTCAACCTATATTAACTAATTTTGCATTCTTTATGATATAATCAATCCTCTTGTGTCCCTCTATCTCATAATCAGTACACTGTAACCCCATTCTCTTCTCTTATGCGATGTTTGAGGTTAATGTCTACAACTAAATAGATAATTTTTGTATCTATGCTTTGAAAATTAGACTAAACCCTATATCAATCCTTCTTTTTGCCTCTAATATTAGTTTTTTATCTAATATTTCTCATGTGTTTGCAATGGTATATATAGCCAAATATCTTTTGAGTGGTGTATCAATCCTCCCACGAACTATTAAACATGTTGTAAAAGATGTATATCATAAGAAATTTTGGATAGTAATGTCTTTAAATGTGAATTATATGCATGTACACTATCATATGTATATTTATTGATCTCCTTTAGAGCTAATATTTTCTACTGCTTGAATTTTAAAATTTGAAATTCCTTCAAGAACTCTTTTTTTAGTAGATCAAAATATATTATGAACTGATTATAGTCAAACTTCCTATACTAAATATTTTTTATTAGATAAGGTTAAACATTAAGAATAGGTCTTGTACCATTTAAAAAAATTATTGAAATATGTTTAAATAAACATGAGAGAATTAGACATACAACTTTATCTAATAGGGATACAAATAAAAAGGAAACCTTAACCAAAATTTATCCAAAAACCAAGCAAAAAGTCACCGAAAAGACAACAAATAAAAAGAAGTATTAATGGTTGAATACCTTAGATTCTGAGTATACAACCAACTTATTATTTTTTGTCTTTGTCTTCTCTTTCTTCTTACCTCTATTTCTCTTGCTTGGGCCCTGGGAGGAGTCTTTAGCCATGTTTTTCCTTTTGTTGTCTGGAGTCTTGTCCTCCCCTTTATCCTATTTTTTCTTCCCCTACTCCTTTTTCACATCCCTACTCTATTCATGCTTACTTTTTTAATAATGGTATTCATACCTATCTCCCCTAACTCTTAATTAAATTACACATTTCCTCTGTTAATTATAGTTTTAGCATCCTCTAGAAAGAGCATCATTTTCAATTTATTTATCTCATCAACCAGTTTAGAGCAAAGAAGATGTTACATAGTCACCTTCATCTAGATATTATTCATATTTTTTTCACCTCAACATAAATACTTCTCCTTAGGGTTTATGGAGTAAGGCTTTTAATTAGCTTGTCAACCTATATGTTTCCATTAGAACTACTAATAGGGGATGATTTTCTAAAATATTCCTCACCCATAGAAATAGAAGATTCTTTCCCTTTCCCCCTATCTAATCCCTATTCATTTTCTTCCTCTAAATATTCCATCTCACCAAGGATGTCTATAGCTTCAATTATGTCTTTTGCCCATAGGGTTTCCCCTCACTTCATAATAAGCAAGATAAGCCCTTGGTGTAGGAGGTCAAAGATGGATTAGATTTGAAGGTCATGATTGAGGTTTCCAAATATTTTAGTATAAAAAAGGGGAGGCTAACCCTATGCCCCTTTAAATTTTTTATTAATAGGAAGTGGTGGTAAAATATTATTGTGTGTTTACAATCAAGGGTGAGAAACCTCATGATTTGGTGGCATATCTTGAGCCACTTCCTTAGAAATTCAACTCTATTTAAACCTTTCTAGGTTGAGGAGACTACTTTATCAGTTTTGAAAAAAAATATCATTAACTCATCCTTTCTCTTCTTATCCATAAAATATTAGACACCATCACAACTCATACCTATTATTTCACCAATAATTTCCTTAGAAATGGTGATGGTGAGACCTCACATTCTGACCATTTGATCCTCCCAACCTCTAGTAAAGTCTCTATAAATGGCTAAGTCATACCCCATAATTATTTCCATAAATCTTTTTAAACCTCCTCTAGAAATTTTCTTCCATATGTTTGGGTCCTCCTTCACCTCCACATAAGAGATCAACTCCAACCTATCTCTATCACCTCCCATTGTTCACTTAGTCGCAACAATCAGGAGCCTACAAATTTTAATCATTGTATCCAATTTTAAGAAGCCATTTTTGGATAATTAAGGCTTTTATTATTTATGTTGGAGTAATTCTTCCCACTATTCTCAATAATATCCCTTATGTGGTGGTGATTAAACTACTTCTTACTTTGGGATTTGTCCATCATGAGATAGATCATGATAATAAATCTCATTTTATCCCACACATAAGAAGGGAGTCCTTTATTTTTTAATGATCAATGTGACTTTATTTGGAATGAAATCATCCTTAGACCAATGTTTAAATGAATCAATATGAACCCCTAATTCACCATTCAGACTGCTCTTATATTTCCTTCTCTATATGTGTGGGAAATAAATAATATTTTGACTCAAGAAAGTAGGCTCTTTATGTTATTCATTAAATTTGAGATGGTCCAAGAGGGACAAAATTTTACAATTAGGTAGCTAATGATATTCAGGGAGTCAATTTCAATCTAAATATGTTTAATGTCGAAGTTAACTGCTAATTCAATACCCTATAATATCATTGAGTCTTTAGTAAAATAGTTGGTTTGGATCCCTAGGGTCCCCACATAGGCATCCAAAATATTTCCTTTATCATCCCTTGAGAATCCTCCCCTCATTCTAGTTTTAGGTTGCCTTTTATTGCACCATGAAAACTTAGCTTGAACCAAGATCTAGGAAGGGGAATCCATTTAACTAAAGACCTATCCACCTTCTACTTTTGCACCTGAGTTAGAGTTGGAAGGTTTAAATAGGGGAGAAGAGGATATATATATATGGGGAGGTACCTTGAATTTGGATTAAAAATATGTCTAATTCTCCTTGATAGTTGATAGGATCCTTTTTGAGGTGGAAGAGAGGCTAGGGGCCTTATTTTCAAAAATACAAGAGTTTTTGCTCTTCCAATTTCCTATAGAAAATATGAGTGTGAAATTATAATGTAGTTTAAAAATCAATATATTTTATTTCTAGATATGTGGCTCCCTTTGTGTGTCATGTGATTTCACACTTTTAAATATGGTCATCCAAATCATCCATACCCCTATATTATAGAAACTACGTTTCTATCTTGTAAAAGATGTTTTTTGTTGTTTCATATTGAGATTACACTGGTGTAATACTACTCTATTATGCTCCTCCACTCATTAATACACTTTCCACTATAATAACTATACCCCTTAAAGTGGATCTCTCTATTTATTTTTCATTATGGTTTCTATCATTATCATTGTGCTAGCTAAAAAACCTCTTATTCCCCTTAATACACTCATCCTAACCATTACATTCTTTTTATTTGTTTACTTGGTGTCTTCTATATAATATTAATGTTACCAAATGCTTACTTATTCAATTAATTTACTTAATGTATAGTTCTCACTCTCTTCTCTCCATCCTATTTTAGTCACATTCACTATCTCTTTATTTTTTTCTTCTCGTTGGATAAAATATACATGATTTTAATTTAAAAACATGTCTAAAACTAAGTTTCTTCATGTGTTCTCCACTTCCACCTATGGAATTCATTATTCCTCTAACTCTTATTCACTCTAATATTCATCACTAATCATTTATCCTTTCTTGTTAAATCATAATTATCCCTTACATAAGTTAATATCATATCCTCCCCTTCACATTCAAGTCTTCACAACATATAATTGACTCAGTCTTCCCTTCTTCTTAGGACCCTAAGGAATCACTATGTTTAGGTATTTAAAACATATAGATGACTTGGTCCTCCCTTATTCTTGGAATTTTAACCTTTTTGAGGCATCTTTCTCTTCCATATTTTTGTGTCAAACTCCTACTCTTCTTCAACCTAATCTCCACCTAGCCTACATACAGAGTCATTTAGCCTTCCATCATTAGTTTTTAAATTACAAAATCAACTATAAATATATTTATCTAGAGTTTTATCAACTTAATAAAATCCCCCTTAGTTTTTACAATAAGTGTAACTCTACCTCCTATTGCTAGGTATACATTAATACTAAAAATTATAATATATAACTATTTAATGTTCCTTTCCACCACACATCAACATCAAGTCTCTATATCTCATTACTTTATTTTAACTTATTCACTTGTTAATTTGTCTAAGCATTAAACCTCCATAATTTCATAATTTTATCCTACACAAATGTATATAGTCATGTGAAAACATGTTTGAGATATGCACACCAAAATATCTCATACAAGTCTTTATAAATTTCTTGACCTAGTCACTCTTATAGCTTCTTATCACCATGTCTTTGTGTTTGCTTAGCAAAATATAAATCTTTGTAGACTCCAAATACACTTCTATACACTTAAATGTGATGTGATCTACCACACAAACCCTCAATCCAAATATTCTAAGTAGATAAGGTCCTGACATTGAAACCAAAATTTTTTAGTCGAATAAGATACAACTAAAATCATATTAACCCAAACTATCATAATACTTACATAGTCTCAAGAATTTTGGAATATTACTTAACCATAATATTAATCACTCACCCAAAGAATGTTGCAAATATTGTCATTGATGTCAAAGGTTTAGCATTATTGGTGATAAAGGCCCCATTGCATTTAATGTTGTTTATAATAAATATATCTTGGCTAATATGAGTTATTATTTATTTAATATTAACGAACATATTTTTGGTTGCATATGAGACAAAAGAAGGGCCCATGGAGAAGTCTAAGAGCCATGAGGTAAAGACAAAAGAAGGATGGGATGCATTTTCCCATGAAGAGTCATTTTGGGGAATACCAAGAGTCACCAAGTGAAGACAAAAGAGTAAGGGCGAATTTCTCATGAAGGGACACTTTAAGGAATACGAAAAGTCACCAAAGATAAGGACAAAAGTGGGAAGGACGTTTTTGGTCATGAAGGGTCACCACATGACTTTTCAAAGGCTTGAATATGAAGGGTCATCTAAAATTGGTGTCATTTTCCATGAGGACTGAAGGGTCACAAAGGGGGAAGTCCAAAGGTCATTTGGAAAGCTATAAATAAAGGCTTGAGAAGCCATTTGTAATGTGGTAGTGAGAGGTTGATTTGATATTGTAATATCTAGCTTAGAAGAGCAATTGTGAGAGATGAATATGATTTGAGTTTGTTATATCTAGCTTAGAAGAGCAAAGGTGAGAGAGAGGAAAGAGATGTTGTATTGATCTATCATTTGTTATGATAGCAACATTGAGAGATAGGTGTGTGGTATAAACAAAGGGGTTAGTGCTCCTATGGGTTGGTGCTCAACAAAGGGGTTGGTGCTCCTATGGGTTGGTGCTCGGCAAAGGGGTTGGTGCTCTTGTGGGTTGGTGCTCATGAATAGTAGCTGGGTTGGTGCTTGGCAAAGGGGTTTGAAGCTCTTATGGGTTAGTGCTCATGAATTGTAGCTAAGGTTTGTACTCGGCAAAGGGGTATGGTGCTCCTATGGGTTTGCTCTCATGAATATATTTCATATTGACTCTCCATGGTTTTTCCCACATTGGGTTTCCATGTTATATCTGGTGTCTCTCTCTATCTTGTGTGGTGTTTATTGTTTGAGTTTTATTGCATATCTTGAATGTTTGATTAAGTGAAATTTGATAAAGGGAAAGTTTTATAAGATATATAATATACTGATTCACCCCCCCCTCTCAGTATATTCCATTCTTAACAATTGGTATCAGAGCAAGTTCCTTCAGAAAGGGTTTAACAGCTTAAAAGTAGATCAAGGAAAAGCACAAGATGGCCAAGCAGCTAAAGAAGGAGAATCAAGAATTGAAATCTATGGTTGAAGCTCTTAAAGAATAGGTGTGTATCTTGGATTCTAAGTTGGCTATAGAAGTAAAAGAAAATAAGATATTTATTCAAGATCTTAAGAATCAATTAGAGGTTGCAACTTCAATTTTAACATCAAAAGAAGAAGAGTGTAATTAGTTGAAGGTTGAGTTAGGCTCTTTAAAGGATAATCATGAGAAACTTATAATCAAGGTTGAAAAAGATCATGAACTATCAGTCCAAGGAAAGAAGGATGCAGGTTTTGAAGGCAAATCAAAGAAGTCGATCAGGCAGCCCAATGCTTTCAAGTTTTCAAATTCTTTTCATGGTCGTTATTTTGTTTGTCATCATGTTGGTCATAGGGCGAGAGATTGTATGAGGAGAAGTAATCAGTCAAAGGGAGATCTCAGTCACATTCAAGAAAAAGGTATGAGAAATATTGTTTGCTTTTGTTGTCATGAGGTTGGCCATATTGCTAGATTATGCCAAAATAAAGTAAAGAGATATTCAAAGTATGTCAAAGGTTACAGGGCCCCTAAAAGATATGAGAAGAGTCAAATTAAGGTTTGGAGACCTAAAATAGTAAAGGTTGATCAGGTTGAGTTCAAGAATGAAAATGAATTACTTGCTATAGTAGATAAAGAATCAGATAAGAAGGATTGTGCAGAATCTCTTGTCATATTTGAGCATGAGCTTTGTCAAGATAAGATAGTTACAAAAGTTGAGAAAAATAAAAACATCATAAATGATAAGGTTAGTAAGTCAAAAAGGTTAGACATGCTTAAACAGATTCTAAAAGAAAAACACAAGAAGATCAAGGAAGAAACAGAGGAGATGTGGGAATCTCTTGAGATTTATTTCTAGAACCCTATTGTGAGGGGGGTCTCTTTTAGGCTTCAAGGAGACACTTTTAAAAATTGAAGCATGGTGGATGCTATTGGGTCTTGGTTATGTTGCATGACAAGAAGGTGAGCTGGAAAATTAATTTGTATATCTTTTGAGAGAATATATTTTTGAAGAAAATTTTGCATCAGTATTATGGTTTGAGGCTATTAGAATGATTCTTGCATATGCAGTGTTTCAAATGATTATGGTCATAAGAAATTAGAATAGTGAAAAAGAGCTAATAGTTTCATAGAGAAAGAAAAAGATACTCATGAAGATTCAATCAAGAAGGATCAAAGTTTCAAAGCTCCATTCATCAGGAAGAAGGTTCAGTCGTGTTCATGGCAGAAGAAACAACCTGAAGATTCTATGTTGGTGCAAACAGCTTTGCATGTAAGAGATAAAGATCAGCCATGGCTTTTTGATAGTGGATGTTTGAGGCATATGACAAGAGATAAGAGTAAAGAAGATCAATTTTGGTACAGTGAGATTCAGAGATAAAACCACTGCTAGGATAGCCAAAAAAGGTACTTTAATTTTGAATAATGGTAGAACCAAGACTAAGAATGTTTTATAAGCATAATCTATTAAGTGTAAGGAAAATATGTGATTAAGGATACACCTTAAAGTTTCATGCAGAAGGTTGTGAGATTAGAATAAAATATTCAAATGAGTTGATTTTAGATTCTCAAAGGACAGGTAAAATCAGCTATCTTCTCAAAGATCAGTGAGAAGAGTTGGGAGTAATTTCTATTACTTCCTGCCATTGATGTTTAGTATCAAGTGAGGGGGAGCTAAGTGTTAGCTCCAAGTAGGTCCTTTTCCATTGATGTCAAAGGGGGAGAATAACAAGTATAGGTATAGTTGCAAAAAATAGGTACAGGTTGCTACAGTAAGGGGGAGTTACTGTATGTTTTTAGATGATAAGATGTGCAGGTGACAGGATGTGGCAGTTCCAGGATTAAGGTTGCCATCAATGACAAAGGGGGATATTATTGGAAATATTGTCATTGTATCAAAGGTTTAGCATTATTGGTGATAAAGGCCCCATTGCATTTAATGTTGTTTATAATAAATATATCTTGGCTAATATGAGTTAATATTTATTTAATATTTAAAAATATATTTTTGGTTGCATATGAGACAAAATAAGGTCCCATGGAGAAGTCGAAGAGCCATGGGGTAAAGACAAAAGAAGGATGGGATGCATTTTCCCATGAAGAGTCATTTTGGGGAATACCAAGAGTCACCAAGTAAAGACAAAAGAGTAAGGGCGAATTTCTCATGAAGGGACACTTTAAGGAATACGAAAAGTCACCAAAGATAAGGACAAAAGTGGGAAGGACATTTTTGGTCATGAAGGGTCACCACATGACTTTTCAAAGGCTTGAATATGAAGGTTCATCCAATATTGGTGCCATTGTCCACGAGGATTGAAGGGTCACAAAGGGGGAAGTCCAAAGGTCATTTGGAAAGCTATAAATAAAGGCTTGAGAAGCCATTTGTAATGTGGTAGTGAGAGGTTGATTTGATATTGTAATATCTAGCTTAGAAGAGCAATTGTGAGAGATGAGTATGATTTGTATTTGTTATATCTAGCTTAGAAGAGCAAAGGTGAGGGAGAGGAAAGAGATGTTGTATTGATCTATCATTTTTTGAGATAGCAACATTGAGAGATAGGTGTTTGGTATACACAAAGGGGTTGGTGCTCTTGTGGGTTAGTGCACACAAATTGTTGCTAGGTTGGTGCTCAGCAAAGGGGTTGGTGCTCTTGTGGGTTGGTGCTCACAAATAGTAGCTGGGTTGGTGCTCGACAAAGGGATTTGAAGCTCCTGTGGGTTGGTGCTCATGAATTGTAGCTGAGGTTTATAATTGACAAAGGGGTATGGTGTTCCTGTGGGTTTGTTCTCATGAATATATTTGAGATTGATTCTCTGTGGTTTTTCCCATATTGGGTTTCCACGTTATAGCTGGTCTCTCTCTCTATCTTGTGTGATGTTTATTGTTTGAGTTTTATTGCATATCTTGAATGTTTGATTAAGTAGAATTTGATAAAGGGAAAGTTTTATAAGATATATAATATACTAATTCACCCCCCCTCTCAGTATATTCTGTGCTTAACAAAGAATACAATAGACACTAAGAACCCTACAATTATATATGTTAAATGAATTAAGGAAAATATACACCAAAATTGTGTATCATATCTTATTTAGCTACTAAGGTCTAATCACTACAATCATACACTTGAATTAGAGAACAAATGATCTTCATTAATCACCAATCATTATATATAGAATAATATTTTGGTATGTTCATACTTAGACTTATATGCAATATATCACTTATTACAATGCTTAGAAAATAGATTTAAAAGCTTTACAAACATACAATAGGCTAAAATATATATAACACCTAAAATTACAAGGTGTTTTAAATACATGGCTAAGAGTCATATTTAAAAATAATCCCTAATGAAATATTCATTACGATTGGAACCAACTGGACATATTCTAGAGACTACCATGGATATTTATAGTACATATCTTAAGATGTGTGTCATTTATGTTATCTTTACACTCATACTTTTTCACATGTTTTATACATGATGTATGGAATCCTTGTGCATATCTCTTTTTGCACACTCCCTTAGTATTTACTCTTTCCTTTGAGCACCCACAAAATTCCTATTTATTCTTGCACAAATCATCATACTTAACCAAAATATCCATAATACATACATACATATACATATATGTGTGTGCGTATTTGGGGCCAATAAGAGTATTCATATAAATTCAAGCCTACGAATACTCTTCATTTCTATTTTTATTCTTAATTACATGCCAAAAAGGGTTTAGTTCCATATTTTATCAAAATAAAAATTAAGGAATGTCATATATTTAAATTAAAATTAGGGAGAGAAGGTGGAGATCTTACTCTCATAATTTCATTTACATTATAGTATGTCTACACTGGCTCTAATTCCATGCATATGAGAATGTAGTTACAACTCCTCGATGAGGTTTCTCAATATATCTAACCATTTACATATACTCCTCTTGCAAGTATTTTTTAAAAAATAGGAAAAAGAAAAGAAAGAAGATAAATCACATAGTTATTCCTGATAAAAAATTAATTAAACACACAAGCATACTCAACATCTGACATTGCACAATCTCTAAAAGAATAGAACTTGAAAGCAACACATGATGGATTCATTGATATAAAAAATATAGAATTAGAACATGTACCAATTTTTTGATTTTATAAATATAACAAAGGTACATTAAATGATTATATACAAATCACCAAAATCATCCCTTCTAAATGCAACATCCAAATTTCACATGAAAACTTCCAGATCACCATTCTAATCTCATAATCCCAAGATTTCCCTAGGTGTGCCATATTCTACTTTCATTTACCATGTTGATATTATTGATTGCCTTAGTCAATTACTTATTTTTTAAATTCTTGTTTTCATCATAGTTGATAAGTCTAATCACTAATTTACATGAATATATTTTAAATATAGCCAATAATAATTGTTTATCTTAGTGTGTATAATGTTAATTAACCTAAAACCACATTTATTTAAAATAAATTGGTGAACTCCCTCCATTATTGGAATGTTTATACCTTCTAGTTTCCTCTTTGGGTTTTGAATTATTATTTATTATTTTTAGATCTGATTTTTATAGATACATCTTCTTTCCCTGATCAACCCCTACCTTACACTTTACTTCTTTTTTATTTTATATTTCTATCCACTTTTCAAAAAATAATGTGTACAACTTAATTCTTTGAACACATGCACCTTTAAAGGTTATCTAGGTTTTGACCCTCTAATTCATATATTTGATTTGATTCTAATTTTTTATTTTTGATTTTTTTAGGGTTTCATACAAATCTTATCTTTTTTTGCCTTGTTATTAGGCTTCCATTATCTTGAATCATGATGATTATGTTTATCCTTCATTTTTTTTCCCTTAGTGGATCATTCTTAGGCTTGTGTTTCTTCTCTTATCTCATAAAAAGTTAATATTGATATCTTATATTCATTTTCAAAAATTTGTGAGGGGGTCTTTAGTCTTTACATGTTCATAGGATTACTCATATGGTTGTTATACAAATTATTATCATTGTTTAAATTTTTTTTCCTAGTGTTTATCATAGAAAACTATCTTATGGATTGAGACATGATAGGGTTTATTCCAATGATTTATGTGATGATATCATATCACTTCATAGATTCTTTCCCCTCTTATAGGTGATCATCTTCTACTATTTTTTATGTGATGATTTTATACATGGTATATGCTTTAACAACCCAAAGAAGTAGGGCACATAATGTCACACTCTCTCCTCCTAGTTCTCAAGATGGAGTAAACCAAAACACCCTTCATCATACCTCTAATCTCCCCTCTCATCCTTCTAGGATTTTAATTGAAGCACCAAGTTTTATGATATTTTTGACCAACTTCAAAATACTCAATCCAAGATTTATATCGTATAATTTATTTAGCAATCAAATATTTTTGAACACATTGCATGATGCCTTATGTGATGATACTTTTACAAGAAATAATGTATCAACCTATTTTTATTCTATTTTATAAACTTTAAAAAATATTGAGCACGTCATATTATTTGATTTAAAGGATTTATCCTCAGCACATTATTGATAAATACCTTCCCTTGTACATTCAATTTAAAATCAATCATTCAATATTCAAAAAGGTCCTTGTAGATAATGGTTCATGATTCAACGTATTAAGTGAGGCCTTCCTTAATGAACTTGGTATTTTTATTGATGGGAAAATATGATAAACAATATAAATATCCTCTAATATAGGAAAAGGAGAATATCATATTAAAACCAACATACATATAATAAGTTACACCATAAAGTGGGATAGAGGATATAAGAAAGAGTTATTTGTAAAAAGGAAAATCAAGGAAATAATTAGGAAACCTATGTAAAGTACTAATGAACAAAGATAACCTATATCCAATATGTAAAATATGTAAGTTAAAGATAAATAAATGCCATTAGGAACCAAATAACAGATATCTAAACTAAGGATCATAACCAAGAGGTATCTAACTAATGATATATTGGCAGGCAAAGATAACATAAGATAAGATAATAAAGGAAAAGATGACAAACACATGTTATTATATTATATGCATATAAACCAAATAAAACAAAGAGTTTAAAGATAGGGATAATTACCTTTGGTTGACTTATTGGTGCATCGATATCCCCTTGGCTCAAGTGGTACTTTATGAGATATGTTGTAGGTATAGAATCAATAGCTAAGGATAAAGACCTAAGTATCCTTTCCTATGGACTCCAAATACTAGGTTTACCTCTTTGATTTAACTTCCTTTTAAATAACTCCATATACTTTGTGAAAACATAGACCTCCACATGTATAATCTATTATATTCCAATTCTTGTTCTTTTACTAAAATTAGGTTTTCATATAAAAGTGGTTTAACTATTTAGGGTTATGGAGTTTAAGACCTAGGTTTTTAAAGGGTCTGAGTATAATAAATCAAGATAAAAATATGTAATGCATACATCCATTGATTTGTAATAGAATTGACTTAGTTTGACCTTTCTAAAAATAAAAATAAATAATGTAAACAAGTACTTAGCTATAAATTGACTAAGATGGGAGATTTAGAGGCTGTAAACTAGGATAAAGGATGATCCAAATATCATTGATAGGATCTAGGTGTCAAAACCCTTCCTAAACATTAACGCCCAAATTGGATAGTTGCACCATATAGCACTAGTGTCCATGTTTTGGCACTAGTTTCCTTTATGCATAACTATTTTGAGCTTCTGGGTGCACCTATATTTGGGTTTTCTAGGCATGTTCCTATGTGCATGAGGTATAGATCTCTATAGATTATCTATTTTGATTGATTTTATGTGCAAACCCTAAACCTTCATGTTGTTAGGGCATCTTATTGGCAAAAGTAGCAAAGTGTGTTATTAGCGGGGTGGGCTAGACATCCTCAACACCTCATCATGATGAGAGTTTCCTACATATAATACTCTGAAGAGGGATCAAGCTTGATGTAGTTATACCCACATAAATGTTGGTGCAAGTGAAAGTGAAGCTAGTATGAATTCTAGTTTGTGTGTTTTGAATCTTCTTGAGATTAGAAATCTAAATAATTTTATCTTGGGAATGTTTTATATGGTTTTATGCATAAGTAGGTCATAATAGGAATTGATAACCTTGATTGTGCATAACTTGTTTTGAGTTTATTTATTGAATTTGCATATGATTTCCATCTAGTGGATAAAAGGCTAAAATTCATATATATACTATTATAGTACTTTTAGAGGTCTTAAAATAGGTCTAAGATGACCATAGGTGGTTTCTTATTTAAAAATATATTCAGTGGTAATAAAAAGAGAGAAAAGGATAATAGTGCCCAAATTGGGACACCAATTTCATGGGATGCTACTATCCAAATTATGGCACTAGTGTCCAAGTGGTAGAAACTAAGGCACTAGGGAATAAGATGTTAAAATGAGGGTTTGGGACTAATTTAGGGATGTTTAAGGACATGTGTGGCCTATATAGAGGTTGGATAAGTGTCTAAATAGGCCATAAAATAGGTTTAGGGCTAAGCTAGGGATGGGTGGTCTCAAGTAACACTCTTAGCTCTCAAGTGTCTTTTTTAGATGATTACATTCCCCCCCCCTTATTCTATAAATTTAATAAATTGAAATCACTAAGATAAAAGGGAAAAAAGTGTACCTGGACTTACCTAAGATTCAAATCATATGAACTTAGATCTAAGTATGTGAAGCATAATCCATTATGTATCCTACAAATGAAATGTGCATAGATCAGTCCTTAAGAGATATCAAAATCAAAGACAAAATTGAGTAAAGAGATAAGAGAGAGGAAAGTAACACATACACCTCATTGGGTATGTGAACCAATACATAAACCTAGTGACAACCTGTGTGTTATAGATAGTGATCAATCAATGAATAAATTTTATTGAGATGATGGCTTGATCAATCCCCATGTGTGGGTGGCTCAATAACTCAATCCAATTTTGACTCCATCATTACCCACCCCTGCTTGTTGGATCATGACCTATGAATAGCTTGGTTTGGACTGATGATGTGTCCAACCCTCTCATGTCAGTGGTTCAAAAACTCAATTACACTATGAATCAATCATTTACCACCCCTTATTATTGTTATATGTATTTTAAACTAAAAATATGTGATGTAACTGAGAATGTGTAACTATAATAGAATTTTATATGTCATCTCTATAGCCACTCATGAATATTAGGTAGATTTGGGCCACTCAAGAATTCCAACCACTATAGATGGAGCAAGGCATGAATCTAGTGTGTAACTTGGAACATGGTGTTTAGTGTGTATAATGTATATAATTACATGGAATTTATCATTCCATCTAATCAACTGGTGTAGAACTAAGTATACAAAAATAATGGGTCATGTACATACCCCCAAATATAATATCTGAGTATATGGATTCTATATTGAGTTGTAATAATATGTATTTGAGAATTTAAACTAAAATAAGAATGATTATGTTGTGTATGATGCCCCCAATATAATCAAACTAGTATGAATCTATGTTAAAATGAGCCAAAATTGGTAATATATAACTAAACCTATCTAAACCTAAACTATACCTATTGTAATTTTCTATCCAAACTAGAATTTTATAAAACTAATGCTACTTGATCGTAGTGCCATATCTAGGATAATAGTTCCATGTGGTTCTAGTGTCTGGATTTGGGAACTAATGTCCATGTGTTCTAATTTTTGTGTAACTAAAATTGATATTTATGTCATTATTTACCACTATGATTTCCTGAAACTAATTTTTGTATTATGTGTCTATGTGTTAAAAATTATACTCTTAATGAATTCAAATATCCTGATCTCTTTGATAAACCCTTTTTTATTCCCCCTCTTTTAAGGGGGTTTATTTAACATGTGAAATAGCTGACCTTAAAAGAAGAAGCTATACAAAATGTGTGTTAGCTAGAGCATATATGAGGTCTGCATGATAAACCAATATAATGTGCATACATAACATCAAAATTTAATATAATATGAGCTATAATTTGTAGTGTGTGATGTATGTTAGATCTAGTATTCAAAATGTTGTCAAGATAGATATAATGATGTCTATAAATAATAAATCTGAGTAAAAAATAAGTAGCTACATAGGGGGATGGGGCATGATGTCCATCACAACACCCAAATAAGAAGGAGAGATGCATGAGGTCCCTCATGAAATCTAAAATTAGAGTATATAACAAGAAATAGACAAGTGTCATGGCCATGATGCATACAAGAAAACATACATACAACAAATATGAGGCATGTAAAGTAGGCCAAGGGGCTAAAATACAAGGGACATGGGCACATGACACTAAATCTAAGAAAAAAATACATACAAGGACATAGTCAAATGTCTACATATGTAAATAACAATCAAGTTGGCTTATATCCACATTGAAAGACTTGTTCAAATGTCCACATACACAATCAAGAAGGCACACATAAGGGCATGGGCACTTGTTCAAAGCATACATATAATGAAAATAAGTTGCATAGATCCATAAATTAATGGCATATTCAAATTCCCTTGAATAGAAGTAACATAAAGACATAATCAAGTCTAAACTAGGAAAGCTAGAAATAAAAGTATGCATGAACATGTGGTATAAATTTGTATAAGAGCTAAAATGTGCATAAGCTTAGTCTAAATTAGTAGTAGTTAGCAAAAATTCTAAGTGTAAGGTGATCAATATCAAGATATAATAATGCTAAATTTATGATTTAGAGTTTATAAATTTGTAACCTGATAATTGAAACTATGTATAGGATGCCCCTAAATGGGTGAATGTTTCAAATGAAGGACTGATGTGTGTGTGTGTGTGTGTGTGTGTGTGTGTGTGTGTGTGTGTGTGTGTGTGCGTGCGTGCGTGTGTGTGTGTGTGCGTGTGTGTGTGTTTGTGTGTGTTTGTGTGTGTGTGTGTGTGTGTGTGTGTGTGTGTGTGTGTGTGTGTGTGTGTGTGTGTGTGTGTGTGTGTGTGTGTGTGTGTGTGTGTGTGTTTATACTCCAATGGGTAGACAATAACAAATATAGATCTGTGTAGTGGACCTAGGTCATGTAAGTATCTATGAACACTTAACAAGAATAAGTGAATCAATTTATGTATGATAAAAACTAACTATACTAAGATAGTTATCATATGTAGTGTCAAGTAAATATAAGATATGTAAACATAACAATGCATATAATCTATAATTTTGTATTTATTGAGTAAATATTTGAATGTTTTTGTGTTTTGACATATTATATTATTTTTTTATTTTTTGGATATAATATATGTAAAAGGAACATGAAAATGAAACTATATATAAGGAGCAAGAAATTAGGAAACTATGTTTAATGATGGAGGAACATACTAATCGATGAGTCTCATGGGATACTCACTATCAATGTGGCATGTGTCAAATAAAGGAAAAGTAATCATGTGTGTTGTGTGTAAAGGTAATTTAGGTCCTAAAACCTAATATATTAAATGATCTATAGCTATTTGTAATCACCTAAAAGTGAAAATTAGATGTTAAGAGTGTCACTTGAGTTAGCTTATCCCTAGCTTATCCCTAGACCTATCCTAAAGCCTTTACCACACTTTTCTAGTAATTGTGTAGACCATAGAGACCTATAGTCATCTTAAACATAGTCCTAGGATAGCTTTCTCAAATCCCAACCCAACTTACCTATCAGTCTATCAAGTGGACATTAGCACCATGTTTAGGACAATGTAGCGACATGGCACTAGTGTCCCCAACTAGGTACTACTATCCTTAGCCCTAACTCTCATGAATATATAATTTTTAAAATGTGTTCCCCTCCTAAGGTAATACTAATCACATTTTATTATTTTCACAAGATAAAAATCTCTATAAATACAAGTATATTTGACCCTTATTCACTAGATGGGGAAAAGATGCAAAAAACCTATTCAAACCAAAGACAAGTTGAGAAAAATTAAGGTATGTCATCCCTATTCTACCCTACTTTGGCATAATACCATATACATTATCCCTAAACCTAGTTTTCAAATATTTTAAATATTAAGTACATTTAAAGCATCTAATTCCACTCTCATTGTAGCATTCATTTGCACTTGCATCAAACACTAGGTGGGAGAACTACATCAGATTTGATCCCTCTTCAAAGTATTAGTATGTAGGAAACTCTCTTCATAATGGGGTGTTGAGAATGTATATCATGTCCTAATAATGAACATATAATTATTTTTCATGTCATACTTGTAAGGAGGATTAGGTTTTATATACTAAATCAGGTTTTCTAGGCACAACACAGATCTCCAAATTTTGTGTGTATAGGAATAGAACCTAAAAACATAAGTGCAAGAGCTTAAAAAAATAAGAATAATCACACAAAAGGGATACAAGAACCATTTTAAGGACACTATAGTAACATGGTGCTACTATCTAGGTTGGGTACTACTATCCAGTGATAAAACAAACCCTAGAATATTATTGATGACACTTAGAACTGTCTAGAACCTAGTTTTCAGAACCTAGATTATCTATGATAGTCACTTTCTACATAAGTTTCTATTTTATCCTATTTATTAATATTTTTAGAAAGTCATAGAAGGTTAAAATCTATAATAAATTAGCACTTAATTATTGCATATTATTTAACTAATTTACACATCTTATCCCTTTAATCTAAACATATTATTTACATAGTTAAACCCTAATAGGTTAAATCATTTGGTGAACCTGACTTACTTTGAATATTGCTTCAAACCTTAGTTTACATTAATTCCAATTTTTATGCAATAAATCAGAGTTGCATACTTCTTATTTTTTTAATTTTTTTAGACAACCTAGCTAATTAAATCAATTTCATATTAGGGTTTCAATTTATTTAAATATAATTTAAATTTATTGTAAAGAATCCTAGATTCAAATCAACCCTAACCCTAGACACAGTTAGGGTTTATATCATTTTCTATTTACACTCAGATTTTATTTCCAAAACTTATATTTTAAATCCATATATCTTCTTCTTTGTATTTCATATAATCATCATCATATTGATAAATAAATTAATCACTTTTTATTCCAAAGCTTGATACTTTCATTTGCATGCTTGTTCCTATTATTTGGAATGAACTCAGAAAAGACATAAACACATGTATAGATGATGCTTTATATCAATTAAAATATGTTTCATATCTCATAGCATGTTATCTTTCTCCTATGTGGAATTCTATTAACAATAAAACCCATACACACATAAAGGATTAATTGCATAAGCTAACAATTATGTTTCAAGTTTCAATGTCATATCCTATGTACAAGAAATAATCTCCTTCTCCTCCTTATTTACATGAAGGTTAAATCTAATTTACCTCTAAATAATTACATACTATCATTCCTCCATGAGATGAAGAAACCTATAACATTGTCACTAATCCCCCTACTCAACCTATTCACATCTCTTCCCCATAAGGTGTGTGCATACATGTTCAAAAATAAATAGATAAGGTTTTCACTTGTGAAACTCTATGTGACCAACTTATCATTATGAGAAAGATATTTACATGTTTAAATAATCAAAATCAACTACTACACAAAAATATTACAACATTGGAAAAACCATTTACAAGACAAAGGCCTTTAGGGCACAATAGTGTAAATCATGTTTATATATCTTCAACTAGTCAATTTGTGGCAAAAAATGCTACATATGATAACATGAAATCAAAACAAAGTACATCTACAACTAGTGATTAAAAAATAATGTAAAGTTTAAATAAGATTTCAAGTGAGACACCAAGGGAAATAATTAAAGTTAATTTGATCAAGGTACCTCCTCTACACCCAATGAGGAAATCCATATATTTTTATGCATATCATAGAATGTATGGGCACCACACCAACTCATGTTTAGCATTGAAAATTAAAATGCAATAGATCATGGATACATATGACCCACACAATGACACTTCATCTAAACAATATACACTAACACATCTACCAATTCAAAAAGGGTCAAATTTAGAAATAGTACAAAAATGGTTACCAAAGCATAACTTAAAATAACAAAAAGTTCTAAAATCACAATCACATCAACAAAAATTATAATAATCATAGTTAAATCAATCAAATATACCTCTCCAAAATGAGGCTAAATGTTCAATTTGATATGGGTTTGGTCAAAAGTAGCTAAAACAGTGTGATTATCATGGTAAAGGTTTAGGCAAATAATCCCAAGGCATCTCTACTACTATTAAAGAAATTGATAACATTGGTCAAAGAGGTTTTGGATTTATTGAACATCCTAAGGAAAATCAATCATAGATATATTTTATCAAGGCAAAACATCCAGACACAGGAAATTTTATAAAAGAAAAAGATCTTAAGTTACAAAGTCAAAATCATGCTCAACCTAAAAGCATTCTCAAAACATATTTTATAGAAAAAGAGCCCCTATAGCACCATATGTCTATAACAAACACAATTTCAAAGGCAAAAATCACAACCAATCTTCCAAAACACAATTCAGAAAGATCAAATTCATAGTATGAGGCAATTCCCTAGAGGGATTATAGGTTATAATGATTTTGATTTTGAATAATATTATGATTTCAATGAGGAACAATACTCAGATTACCATTTGAACAACATTCAACTACAACATATCAATCACACTCCATAAGAGATTATCATTCCTATTTTTGACATAGGCCATAGTGATAGTGAATCTCCCATGAGACTCAATTGTTAGTATGGTTCCTACTCTTGTACACACTTCCTTCTCTCTCTTGCTCATTTTACATAGTTTATTTTCATCTTCTTGTACATATATTATACTCAGAAAATAAAAAAATAATATAACATGTCAAAATAAAAAAACATTTAAATATTTCAAAAACACAAAATTTATAGATTGTATACATCACTATTTTTACATTTCTACTGCTTTTTAGATATTACATATTACTAGTTATCCTAGTATAGTCAGTTTTATCATACACATATGCTTCACTTGTTCTTGTTGAGTGTTTACAGATTACATATAGGACTCTGGTCTACTATGTTGATGTTCAACTACCCCCTATTACTAGAATGGGAACCCTCCTATTTTAATTTTTCAAAAATGCTTAAAATCCAAGCTTGATGAGTCATTTGACTACATAGAATGTTTGATTTAATATTTCCTAACAATTCCTGGTTAGATATTCACCTTGAAATACAAGTTACCATTTAGAAATATCCAAATTATTTCTAGATTACTTCAAGTTTTATCCAAATTTATAATGAATTATTAACCATGAATTGACTCAAATTTTTAGTTAGGTCTTTGCCAAGAATGTTCTATTTGGTTCTCTAATCGCATGAACAAAGCCAGCTTCGATGGACCTTACTACATTAATATTTAACCTTGTTTAAAGCATTTATTTATAATTTTTACATTAAAATCATTATATTTTGCCTATGATGAGTGGTTGATGTTTCCTAAATTTTAATTTATTTTCTTGCTTGACTTCACAAGACACTAACTTGAAGGTAACAATTTGTGATGCCTCATAGGACATCAAATTATAAAAGGGCTTGAAAATAATACTCATCCATATTATGCCATGTGTCATGCCCACACTAATCCTATCTAATAATCCAAAGTACTCTTCTGAGAGCCCTCTAAAATGATGTGTGTCCATCTTAGACTCACATGATGATGACACTTATCACGCCCATACTACTTTTATCTAAAGAGTCACTTAATCCCCTTTGAGAGCCTGTTGAATTAACACGTGTCCCCACCAAACCAATGAGATGATGCCACATGCTTATTTTAGATCAACATGTGAAATATCCTAAGTTATCAGATCTAAAACTCATGAAATCCTTTTGAGATCAACATGTGGAAGCTCCCAGACCATCCAATCCAAAGCTCAATAGTGTGTAGTTGTCCAAGGCCCCTTTTGAGAGTGACATGTATCCCTCAAAAGGACATGTCTCATGCCCATGCTACTCTTATTTAAAAATACAAAGTAATCCTCTAAGATCCCACTGACAATATGCATGTCCCCATAAGACCTATGATATGATATCATATGCTTCCTTCAAATCGACACATGGCAGAGCCTAAGATGATGATGTGTGTCCCAACTGGACTTGTGAGATGATGATGCATGTCATCCCCATAAGGATACATATGATATCAATTGATTGATGCCAAGAGTGGTGTGTGGATTTATCTGAGCCACACATTTAATATAAATTCACTAATAGTTATCCATAAGGTTCTTAAGAGCAATCAAAAGGTGATGTGTGTCTAAGCAAGATTATGATGGCCTGTGAGAGAGACACCTATCCAAGTAATGCCCCAATTTATTTTAAGAAAAACAATTGGCACTTTCATAACAAACCAAATTAGAGGGCCCACCTTAGAGCTCACCACAAATCAAAAGGTAAATGTGGTAGGGAACATATGAGTCATTACATAAAGCCACATCTTAGGGAATCCATGAGAAATTAAAGAATGACATATGTCTAGATTTGATCTGAGTAACCAAACCATTTTTAGTCCCCATAAGTGCCTATCTAGATCTGATAAGGCATGTCATATGTCAAAAGGTGGCAACATTTATCTTTTAATCCAAAATTGATGGCAAATCAAAGATAAATAAGTGTTAAATTTGAATGCAAAGGGTGATGAGCTCACCATTAATGTAGCATGAACTAGAATTACCATCAATGCTACATTTAACCAAGTTAATCTTCAAAAGGATACCCAACTTGATAATCATTACCTACACTTGCATTCAAATAATTAATTATTTTCCCTCTTTACTCTCTACATTTGAAGCTAACCAAGCTTGAACCCTTCACAAATTTTGCTTAGACTACCATTATTAGAGCTATAAAGTTATAAAATGTTACAAGGGGATGTCAATTACAACCAAATATATCATATAAATAGAATGAGCATGACCCTCTACTTTTATTAATGGCATTACCTATGGAAATGATGATTTCTTATTTCAATTTGGTAATTGAATTATTTTTAAGGATACAGAGTTTACTCCTAAACCCATAGATTCAAGAGACAAGAACTATAACAATATCTACCACAACATTGAAGGAGCTAGGTATCTTGATGATTTTGAAACCATGCCCCACATTATTCAACTTTATTTTGATATTTTTGTAATCCAAGTTATCGATCTTCACAAATCCATATCAAAACTAGAGGTCATGCCCCATGCTGACCTAGTCTATGGTATCTTCAAAAACACAAGATGTGAAGATGTATTGCTCAAGTCCATGGACCAAGGGATTCCCATTTCCTTCATCATAGGGCCAAGTTTTGAAAGGTATTATGACCTACCCCTACCATATCTAGACTATAACTAGAGCATCATCAAGGGTTGGTATGAGGTGTACAAGCCAGAAACTTAGTTTTATGGGTGATAAACCCAACTAAAGTAGTCTTCATAAATGACTAAGGGAATATACCCATCCACCAATTTCTAAAATGGGTTAGTATTGGCTTTGCCCTATTTAATAGATTATTTAGTAATGCCCACATTAGATACAAAGATATCAAGACTATCACACTATTATAATTAATTCTAAAATATCAATAGATCCCCTCACTTGGGGATATCATTAGTAGTAACTTGATCATGACTATGGAAGACACATACAGGAATAGATCTCCATTTTATATGATTAATTATTTTTTGGATGCCATTTTGGTAACTACATAATTAGGGAAAAACACATGAACTCCTTAGCAAGATTAAATGGTGTCTCAAATATATTCTAAAATCATATCCACCACTTCCAACACCATATAAATATAATTGCAGAGCACTTCTATCCCCTAGTCTATAGTTCAATCATAGAATTTCAAATATAGAAGGTACCATCTAAGGTTATGTAGGCATTAATATATAGGTAACTTTTGTCTCTACCCCAATTGTATAGTCATCAAGCAGAAGGGGTAATGGTAATCCCCTTCAGACTACCATGGTATGTGCTAATGAAGTTGGTAGAAGAAGAAATAGCTTACCAAATGCTACATGGAATTGAAGGCCTATTCAAGGGGAAGAAGAAGACCACCTCACCCTCCCCCCCACATAATACTCCTTACCAACTAGGGAAATTCAAGGTGAAGCAATGGCAAGATTTAATAGTGGTAGCTTGGCATAGGGATTTGTACCTATTTCCCAAGGTTGAATGTAGGATGTGGGATCCTAACTAGGTTATTGCTAGGCACCTCAAAAAATTCAAGAGAGATTTGACTATTGATTACAAGCACCAAAATGAGGTGTATGATTGGATATACCTTGATGCAATGAATTATGAGGTGGTCTTGAGGAATGCAGTAAAGAAGAACATACCACTTGAGATGAGTCTTTATTGAGAAAAGAGGAAACAAGACATAACAAGACCTCATCTCCTACCAACTCATGGGAGCATGTTTAATGTGGACTGGATGAAGAAGAAAATAACAAAAAATAACAACAACAATAACAACAAATTGGCCAACAATGACCTCTAGCCCCTTAGGAATTTTTTTATAGTATTTTTGTAATTTCAAATGTGTAATATTCCATTGTAATGTGGTAGTTTAATCCACTTGGTTTTATTTGGTTACCACTTATGGGCCCACTCAAAATCATCTTAGGAATTTGAGCCTATAAATAGGGGAATATCCTCATTTTTTAAATCAAAAAATACTTGTTGAAAAAAATAATTTAAAGAGCCAAAGAATTCAAGAGTTTATTTGTAGTGTTCTTGTGTGTGGTTTTGTGACATTTAAATTATCATACTCTAGATGTTTGATAAGTTCTTTTTTGCAAGTTAAACTTGGTAATTTCATCTCATATATGCATTTGTTAGTTTGAGCTTAATGCTAGGCTAACTAATCTATTAGTGTACTTTCTTTACATCTCATTTTCTACTAGATGTGCTTATGTTTTTTTACTATGATTGAGTTATCTTTATGAAATGTATACTATTAGATAAATGCATTTTCTTCCTTAGAAGCTTCAACTTCATTTATTTAGCTTTGATCATTATGTTAGGGCTTGTATATGCCAATTTTATGGGTTTTTCCTTTTAAAGTTAGCAAAATTAGTACCTTTAGTCATCTTAAGAACCAACCTTCTTTTTGATTTACCCTACTTTCTTTTGGATCGACCCATGAATCACATTAGTTTAGATCATGTTGTATATATCTATTATTAGTTTGTATTTTGGGAATTAATTGGAAAACATTAATATAATTCACAAATAATGGTAGGAAATTGTGTCACTATAGACACATCTATTGTCCCTTTAGTAGGGTCTACTTATAGACTTCAACATGGTGATCACATCTTTGTCATTTATGCTATTACAAGTAATAATTTTAAAAACAACTCAAGCCCAAGTCATTCTATGACTTTAAATTGAGTTTCTTATTTCCCCTTGTTTCTTATAGTGACACAGGGAGCACTAAAAGTGCATCAACAAGGAAGGAAAAGAGTTAGAACTAGGAGGGCTTGTGCAACTATTTTCATTCATCTTTGTGGAATTTTAAATAAACGTAATTATACACATGTTTAATTATTCCAAATTACATGAATATTTTTAAATAACACTAAGGATTTACATTCTATACACTAATCTTTACATTCTTGGAAATATTTCATCAAATTAGTGTTCATTTATGCAAATTTGATGAAATAATTTAGATATTTTCTTAAATTCATGCAAATATAGGTGAAATACCTTATTATTTACACATATTAAAGGTTATTTTGATCATACTTGAAAATTTTGGTATAAATTGGCTAAATAATATATATATATATATATATATATATATATATATTTGTGTAAATATCATTCTCTAAGATGTTGCTTATACTAGATCTAGATGTTTAAGATCTTAATTGCTTATTTCATTTGGATTTAAGTGATTCTACATTATTTTTTATTAGAGATAGCTAACATTTTAAGATCATTAAATAAGGCATATAAATCCTTTTAAATATTGATATGACATCTATCTTTATAGGTTTACATGTAGATCTAACAAATATTTATGCAAGTTTTGAGAATCTTAAAGTTTTGAGCTTAGATATTCAAATATCAAGGCAAAGATACTTGGTCTAGTCTTTTCTATGTTGAGTAGGATTATCTTTGTGACATTTAGCAATTGTGAAGGCTATATTTATATTTATTTTGATCTCATACCCATTTTACGTCCTAGAGTTGCCTATGGATTCAAACCAGATCTTGATATGAGCCTATAATACCTTTAGCATCTTTAGAAACCCATAAGAAAGTGAGAGCAGACAAAGGTAGACATAGAAATTCTAGGACTCAATCGAATTCTCCATCTAACTAGAACTTGCAACCCTTTATGCCAATCATGGCATGGTTATCTAGTTCACCCATCAACATCCCCAGAGTTGTGCATGATTTTCCCAAAAATCTAGATAAGTATCTACCTCTCTTTACCCCCATTGGTAGGGTGATGACTGAGGAACATATTAAGTCCTTCAAAGCATATTTGAAATTGTTTAACATCATTCATGAGGATGTGGCTTATCACCTCTTTATTTTCACATTTCAAGATGCCACATATGATTGGTTCCTTAACTTACCCAAAAATTCCATCACAAGATGGAATCAATTTAATGACACCTTAATTACCCAGTTCAGTAGGGTAGTTAGCCTAGGAATCATGTACCAATAGTTTACCACTTTGAACAGGGACCCAAAGGAACCAATAAGGACATTCAATGATATGTTCTAGAAGATGTACATCCTAACATCCCCACCATATAAACTTGTAAATGAAGTAGCTTTAGAGATATACAAGAACACTTTAGATCATATGATAGTTATTTTTATAAGGAGAGTCATGGGTATTAACACATTGCCTTTAGCCTATAATGAGGCTATACATATTGACAAGAAGATGCACCCACAAGGACACCCCTCCTATGTTATTCCCAACTTTGACCCAACCATGCCTAATCTGAACATTATCCATAATGTGAATTAAAACCAACCCACCTTGAATGAACTACCAGTGCTTAACTAATTACTTTTGAGTCATGCCACATCTAACTAGAAGCTTAGATTATTTAACTAAGCAAGTGACAAGGTACATCCCTAGAATAATAAAACCATGGTGCTTGTGAAAAACACAAATGTCCAAGCTAACACTCAAAATAAGATCTCAGAACCTCTGAAGGGAAACTTAGACTCAATCTAAAAGATTGTCCAAAAACTTTCTAATGAGTTATTGGATCTTAAGAAGCAGAAGGGAAATACTATTGAGAGATCCAATAGAAATTATAACTTCCAAATGTATAATATGCCTTTCAATAGGTCTAATAATAATAGTGAGTCTCCTTTGATTAAATTTCCTGAAATCAACATCTATGAGATGGCCTTACCTAATTTGTGTTGAGTGCACAATACTAATAGACATGGATAACTGGACTATGTTGAGTTATGCCATTCATTTGACTCCATCTAGAGACAAATGGAGAGATTCAACATGAATCCCAATTATCAAAGTAATTCTAAAGGCTCTAAAAAATTTTAATGATGCCACTAGAGCACCTAAATTGATCCTCATGGTTGAGACTTATGAATTTCCAAACCAAGATGAAAATGAACCCAAGGATAATGTCAATGAGTTACATACTTTCCAATAGTTCAAATGAAGTAGCTACACCTTGATAAACAAAGTTTAGAACCCACCTTTGACAACTTCCACACCACCCAATAAGCCAAACATACCTCTTGATAGAAAGACAAAAAACAACCCTCCACAACCCAAAGGTAAGGAGAGTCAACCAATAATAAATACCCCCTACAAAGCATCAAAGTGTGGATACAACATAGTAGAGGAAATGAAGAAAATTAAGGAAAACATAACATTATATTATCTCATATAAATCATTGAGTAACATGATTTATTGTTGAAGTCCCTAAATGAGAAGTTGAGTTCTAGAAAGGCTAGACAAGCCCATGAAAATGTGGTAATATAAAAATTCAAACATGAGGATCTACTATTCCTACTAAATGTTAGAATATTTAGTAAACCCTACATAGTTATTTGTTTGATTTTGGTGCTTCTACTAATATTATGCCTCTAAGAATTTGTGAAAAGTTGGGGTTAAGCCTAGTCAAATCTAAAAAGGTGATAGTACCATTAGACAAGTTAAAGGTAAAGGTGATAGGTGAATTATTGAATATCCACATGTAACTAGCTCAAGATACTTGAATACAATAGTTCATCAACATTCAAGTCATTGACATACCTAAAGCTTATGGGTTGTTACTTAGTAATGACTAGACTAAATCCTTAAATGGCTACATGTTCACATATTATTCTGACATGTGGTTACCTTGGTAAGGGATCCCCAATCAGATCAAGATCAATTGAGAACCCATGATGAAATATATGATTACAAAATACAATGCCAAGAATGAGAAGATAAACTAATAGTCCTCTGATTTAGGTGTTTATACTTTGGAGACTACTAAGATTATTTTAGGTGATGGTGTGAAAGAAGGAAGCAAAGGCCCTCGGACATTATGCTTTGATGGTGCACAAGCCTAGCAAAGCTCAAGCATTAGAATTATACTAAAAATTCCTAAAGGAAAAGAGTATATTACTTCTTATAGGCTATAGTTATCTCGCACTAATAATTTCACAGAATATAAATCCCTTATTTTAGGACTTCAATTTGCAATTAAACTTAAGGTTAAATAAATATTAGTTTATGGTGATTCTGAGTTAGTGGTTGATCAAATTATAAGCAAATTTTAGTGCAAGATTTATTTTATAATAAATTATAAATTTATAGCATGGGATTTAATTTATTACTTTGACTCATTCAATATTATTTCACTACCTAAAGAACAAAACTAGTTGGCAAATGCTCTAGCTTTAGTAATAACTAACTTGGTGCCACCAAAAGCCATGAACTTGTAGGAATTAACTTTAGAGATCATCTAATTCCCCTCCATGCCTAACACATCAATCACTTCCAAGTATTGATGATGACCATAGATAATTTAATTCTTATGTAATACTAGTGTATTTGAGTCTCATATCATTGATCAGTTGGATAGAAGTTCTGAAGAGAACTCAATAGATAATGAAAACGGAGTGATCTAGCTTAAGGAGAATTAAATTACCAAAGGCATGATCTCCTTGGAAATAATGTTTGACCTAGACAAGTAAGGAAATTAAACTAAGAATCCCAAAGTAAGTGGTATGGATTATAGGCAAGTAGATTTGAGATGCCTTGGGAATGAGTAGAATGTGAACACTAGCTTAGTGTGCACTGAAGAAAAATTAAAGAAAATGACTGCCCTTCTGAATAGATTTAAAGACATCATCACTTGGTCATATGATGACCTAAATATCTTTGAAACTAGTGTGATTACTCATATTATCCCATTAAATGAATCCTACAAGACTTTTAGGCAAAGACAAAGACTAGTAAATCTAGTGCTAGAACCACTAATTTAAAAAGAAGTGAAAAAATTTCTTGATACGAGGATAATTTTTTATATAAGGTACTTGACATGGGTTGCCAACCTAGTGCCTATTCCAAATAAAAATAGAGAGATCAAACTTTGTGTTGATTTTTGCAACCTAAATAGATCTTCAAAAAAGGATAATTGTCCCTTACCATCCCTGGATGAGGTCATAAAATTAGTAAGTGGCTCTAGAATGAGATCATTCCTAGATGGATTTTCAAACTACAACCAAGTCTTGGTGAATAAAAATGATATAATGAAGACTACCTTCATAACTAAGTGGGGAACATTTGCTTACCAATGAATACCATTTGGACTCATTAATGTAGGAATAACTTTCTAGTGAATGATGGACCATGCTTTCCATGGATTAATTGGTAAGTGTATTATCATTTACATGGATGATCTAACTATGTTTTTTTAAATTAGGGAATATCACATAATGTATTTAGAACAAGTGCTAGAGAAGTGTATAAGATATGGAATTTCCTTAAACCCTAAGAAAAACATCTTTTGTGTGACTAAAGTTAAGTTAATAGGACATATGATCACTCAATAAGGTATGACCATAAACCCTAATAAAATCAATGCAATTTCAAAATTAGAAGTTTTAAATAACAAAAAGGAGTTAAAAACTTTATTTGGTAAAATCAACTTTGTAAGAATGTTTATTTTTAGTGTTGCAAAAATAGTGAGGCTGCTCAACTACATGCTAAAGAAATATTCAAAGATATAATGGATCATAGAAGTAAAGAAGGCCTTCTAAGACATAAAGGAGGCTATTTTTTAAGACCTTTTCTTGATTAGTCCTAATTTTAGTAAATATTTCTACCTATACTCTTTTACTTCTAATCATACTATTATTGTTGTCTTAACACAGAAGGAAGATGGAAAAGAGCACCCCATAACCTTTATGAGCACCAACCTGAAGAATGTCGATCTGAATTATCCTATCCTAGAAAAGTGAGCTTATGTACTTGTAAAGGCTATAAAGAAATTTAAACACTATATATTATGAAACAAGACCTATACCATAGTGTCTGATCCATCTATCAAATTGATGCTAGGATAGAATGAACTTAGGGAAAGAAGAGGGAAGTGGATGATCAAGCTTCAAGAATATGACTTTGAAATTAAATATGCTAAGTTAGTAAGGAGACAAGGTCTTATCTAACTCATTACAAACATTTATCCTTGTATTGATGTTTTATAGGTAGAGACAATTCAAATGATTGAGGGATATTGGTACAAAGATATTATTCATTACTTGATGCATAGAATATGTCCCTCGCACCTCAAAAGAGAACAAAAAAGAGACCTCCAATTGAGATCATCTCTTTTCATGATCAAGAGGGGTCCTCTATAGGAATAATTATGAAGTAATTTATTTTAGGTGTGTCTCAAGAGATGAAGCCAATAAAATCATGAATAGTTTTCATGATAAGCTAGGAAGTGGTCACCCTTCAAGGCATACCACTGCATATAAGATATTAAGGGTTGGCTAATATTGGATAACTATATTCAAATATGCACATGATCACGTGTGTTGCTACCATTAGTGCCAAGTATTTGACTAAAGATAATTAAATGTATCCATGACTTTGTAACATGTTATTGAGGCAAAACCATTCGCACAATGGGGCCATGACTTTGTGGGAGTTATCAATCTAAATTTCTTGATAGGACACAAGTTCATACTCATAACCATAGACTATTACAAAAGCTGGATTAAAGTGGTAGCCACCAAGAATTTTAGAATAATATACATCATCAAGTTCTTAGAAGAAAACATTATCACTCACTTTAGGACACCCTTGTCCCTAGTGTGTAACAATAGCGCAGCCTTTACATCAGCTTAATCACTAAATGGACATATGATAACTAGATAGTCATCAAGTTTGCAACAAACTACTACCCTCAAGGTAACAGAGTTGTAAAATCAACCAACAATAACTTGATGAATGTTATCAAGAAGTCCATGGAAAATAAACCAGGATAATGGTAGTCCTTATTGAAATTTTCTCTATGGGAAGATAGGACTAGATACAAGAAGTCACTCAAATCATCCCCATTATTACTAGTTTATGGGTATAAAAATGTATTTCTAATTATGTTCAATCTTCCCACATATGAATCCATGGCCAAATACATGGAGGATGATGAAAGAGTACAATCCAAGATCATAAACATCATTTAGATGGAAGATTCTAGAGATGAAGCATTACAAAACTTTAGTAAGCATTAAGATGTTATGAAAAGATGGTTCAACAAGTGAGCCAAGATTAAAGCATTATAAATCTTAGACTTAGTCTTACTATGAGACAAGCCCCCAAAAAAAATGACAACATGATGAGTTCACTCCCCTTTGGATTGGACCCTATCAAGTAGCAGAGATATTTGGAGAAAATACATTCAAGCTCAAAGATTTTTAAGGGAACAAATTAACCCTGCCTATCAATGGGAAATAAATGAAGCATTACTTCTCTACTACTCCATCACAAATTCCACAAGGAAATTAATCTTTTTTATATTTAAAGTAGGTAGGATTAGAATAGGTTTCCCTTTCTATTTTTCTCTCATGTTATTTTCTTTCTTACTTCCTTGCTTTGTTTTTTACGTTGTCCTTTCCTGCTTTTTGTTTCTTTATTTCTTATCATGTGTCTTAACATAGCAATAAGTCCTCTGAACTAGATATCTTTAGCTCAATTTTTTTCAACCTAGTCCTCAATATAAATAAGGGATTGTTGAATTTTAACACTGGTAGTCCAAATTTAGAAAACCTTTAGCATTGTTCTAATTTATAAAAGTTGGGTGGGGTTAATTAGAAATTAGTTTTCTTATAAAGATCTTAAGTTATTATTGATGCTATAATATAGTTCAAATGATTTAGCATTTACTTGAATGAGAGTTTTAACCTATGTAGACCACCACACTATAACCTAAATTCACAAAATGAATTTTCTAGGTTAAACTCATTATCTGAGAGTAAATCACATTCAATTATGTCTTGACACAATCCTTACACCTAGATAATTCTAGTTCCCAACCATTATGTTGTGTGTGTGTGCATGTGCGCGCGCATGTGCCTGCGCACATGTGTGTGTGTGTGTGTGTGTGTGTGTGTGTGTGTGTGTGTGTGTGTGTGTGTGTGTGTGTGTGTGTGTGTGTGTGTGTGTGTGTGTGTGTGTGTGTGTGTGTGTGTGTCTGTGTCTGTGTCTGTGTCTGTGTCTGTGTGTGTGTGTGTGTCTGTGTGTGTGTGTGATACACCAATGAAATTAAATCATACACTACTTTATATTCCATAAATGGTGATTTTGGCAATCTCTACTAGGGCTATGGATTCCTAAGCTGGTAGTAGGGTAAGGCCTAAAGTGAAGCCAAAAGTATCTCTATCAGGGCTATGGATTATTGGTTGGCAGAAAATCAATTCCCAAGCCATCCTTGATTAAACAAAGCATTATTATTACTTAAATCTAAATAATTATTAGATAATTTCTTACCTTAATATCTTGAAAATTGAAATATTAATGTTTCTAAACCTAGTGGCAATGGTCAATGAACTATAAAGCACCCATAAATTATGTTAGTCTACAAGATTTAAACTCTATTTCTAGCTTATGAGCTTTCATTCATTCTAAAAATTAATTTTGATGTAACTAAAAATCATAGTGATATGATTACTTTTTGATTCATCTTTAAATAGAGGATCTAGAATCTAACATTTTGTAATGTTTCCCCATAATGGTCAACATTTTTTTATACTCAACTAACCCCTATTCCTAGAATGGGAACCCTCCTATTTTAATTTTTCAAAAAAGCTTAAAATCCAAACTTGTTGAGTCATTTGACTGCATAGAATGCTTGATTAAATATTTCCTAACAATTCTTGGTTAGATATTCACCTTACAATACAAGTTATCATTTAGAAATATCTTGATTATTTCAAGATTACTTCAAGTTTTCTCCAAATTTATAATGAATTATTAACCATGAATTGACTCAAATGTGCATTCAAATCTTTGCCAAAAAATGCTCTACTTTGTTCTCTAATTGCATGAACAAAACCTGCTTTGATGGACCTTACTACATTAACCTTGCACCTTGTTTATAGAATTTTTTAATAATGTTTTCTTTAAACCCCTTATATTTTCCCTATGATGGGTGGTTGACATTTACCAAATTTTAATCTAGTTTCCCATATGTATTTGTATGACATCAATTTGAAGGTAGTAGTTTGTGATGCCTTGTAGGATGTCAAATTATAGAAGCCCTTGCAAAAGAATAATTACTCTATATTATACCACATTCCATGCCCATTCTACTCCTTTCTAAAAATCCAAAGGACTCTTATGAGATCCTATCAAGATGATGTGTGTCCCTCCTAAACTTGTATGATGATGACACTTGTCATACCCATGCTACTTGTAGCTAAAGAGCCACTTGATCCCCTTAGAGATCCTATAAAAGTGATGTGTATGCCCACCAGACCCATGAAATGATGACACATATTTCCTTTAGATTGACACATGGAATCTCCCAAGCCATCATATCTAAGACTTAACATAGCCTTTCAAGATTGACATGTGGAATCTCTTGGACCATCCAATCCAAAGCTCAATGGTGTGTAACTATCCAAGGCCCCTTCTAGAGTAATATATGTCTTTCCAAAGGACATGTGTCATGCCCACACTACTCCTATTTGGTAATCCAAAGGATTCCTCTAAGAGCCTACTAAGAATATGTGTGTCCCCACTATACTTGAAATATGATGCCACATGATTCCTTTAAATCAACACATGGGCACACCTAGACTGTTTGATCCAAAGTTCATGAGAGCCCAAGATGATGGTGTGTGTCTCCACTAAACCCTTGAGATAATGATGCGTGTTAGCCCCATAAAGCTACATCTAAGATCAACATATTTCTCTTGAGAGTGATACATGGCTCCATGTAAGCCACACATTTAATACAAAGTTAACAATAACTATCCATAAGGTTCCTAAGATTAATCAAAAGGTGACACATGTCTAAGTAAGATTGTGATGGCCCGTGAAAGAGACACCTATCCAAGTAAGGCCCCAATTTCTTGAAATAATGACAAATAGCACTCCCATAACCAACCAAATTAGAGGTCCCCAACTTAAATATTAACATGAATCAAAAGGTGATGTGTGGTAGGTGACATATGAGTCATTACATAAAGCCAAATCCTAGGGAGCTTGAAAGTAATTAGAGAACACCACATTTCTATATTCAAGCCGACTGAGCAACCAAACCATTTTTAAGTCCTAAAAATGCCTAGTTATATCTGATGTGGAATGCCACATTTCAAAAGGTGGAAAAAATTGGCTTTAAATCCAAAATTGATGACAAATCAAAGATAAATCAATGCTAAATTTGAATGCAAATGGTGACAAGCTCACCATTAATGTGACATGAACTATAATTGTCATCATCACTACATTCAACCAAGCCAATCTTCAAAAGGCTACCCAAATCAATCATTGTTACCTATACTTGCATTCAAAGCCTTAAGTATTTTCCCTCTTTACTCTCTGCATTCCAATCCGACCAAGCTCAAACCCTTCACGAATTATGCCTAGACCACCATTATTAGAGCTACAAAGTTGCAAATGGTTACAAGGGGACATTAACTACCACCAAAGATATTGCATAAATGGCATGAGTAGGACCCTCTACCTATAGTAATGGAATTTCCTATGGAAATGATGATTCCTTGTTTTAGTTTGGTAATTCAATTAGTTTTAAGGATATAAATTTTATTTTTGAAGCCATAGATTCAGGAGACAAGCACTATAGTAGTGTCTACCATAACTTTGAAGGATTTAGGGATCCTAATGATTATAAAACCATACCCCACATTATTAAACTTTCTTTTGATATTCTTACAATCCAAGTTATCAATCTTCACAAAGTTGTAGTAAAACCAAAGGCCATGTCCTATGTTGACCTAGTTTATGGTATCTTTGGAAACACAAGATGTAAAGATGGATTACTTAAGTCCATACACTAAGGGATTCCCATTACCTTCATTTTAGGTCTAAGTTTTTAAAGGTATTATGACCTACCCCTACCATAACTCAACTATAACTAGAGAATAATCAAGGGATGGTATGATGTGCATGAGCCAAAAATTATCTTAGATTCATGGGTGATGAACCCAACTAAAGTAGTCTTCATGTACAACTATAAAATTACCCATCCACCAATTTGGAAATGGGGTTAGCATTGTATTCACCATAATAACTAGAGTATTTGGAATGCCCACATTAGATATGTGGATATCAATAATATCCCACTATTGTAATTAATTTTGGAAGATCAATATACCCCCTCACTTGGGGATATCATTAGAATCAACTTAATCACTGCTATGGAAGACACATGTAGGAATGGATCTTCATTTTATATTATAATTTATCTATTAGATTTCATTTATGAAACCACACAATTAGGGAAAACACATAGACTCCTAAGTGAGATGAAGTGGTGCCTCAAACATATTTTGAAATACATATCCACCGCTTCTAGCACCATATAAAGCTAATTACAAAGGACTTATATATCCTATTCTACATGTTGATCACTAAATTTGAAATTTAGAGGGTACCATTTGAGGTTAGGTTGGCATTGTGATATATAGGTAGCTTTTGGATCTACCCTAATTATATAGTCATCCAAGTAGAAGGGATAATGGTATATCCCTTCAGACTACCAAGGTATGTGCTAATTAAGTTGGCAAAAGAATAAATAACTTACTAAATGCTACATGGAATTGATGGCCTATTCAAGAGGAATAATAAAAACCCCCACATATGCCTCCTTACCAATTAGGGAAAGCCAAGGTGAAGCAATGGCAAGATGTAATAGTGGTAGCTTAGCATAGGTATTTATACCTATTATTTAAGGATAAATGAAGGATGTGGGATCTTAATCAAGTTACTACCAGGCACCTCACCAAATTCAATAGATATTTGACTATTGAGTACAAGCACCAAGATGAGATGCATGATTGGGTATACCTCAATGCAATTAATGATGAGGTGGTCTCTAGGAATGCAACAAAGAAGAACATACCACTTGAGATGAGATTTGATCAAGAAAGAAGGAAAGAAGACATAATGAGAGTTCATCTCCCACCAAATCATGGGATCATTTTTAAGTTAGACTAGAATAAGAAGAAAATAATAAGAAATAACAACAATAGAAAGAAGAGGTTGGCCAATAATAACCTCTAGCCCCTTAGGAATATTTTGTAGTTATTCTGTAATTTCAAATGTGGAATATTCCATTGTAATGTGGTAGTTTAATCCACTTGGTTGTATTTGGGTGCCACTTATGTGCCCACTCAAAATCATCTTAGGAATTTGAGCCTATAAATAGGAGACTCCCCTCATTTTTTAAATTAGAAAACATTTGTTGTAAAAATTAATGAAAAGAGCCAAAGAATTTGAGAGTCTGTCTGTAGTGTTATTTTGTGTGGTTTTGTGACATTTGAATTCTCATGCTCTATATGTCTAATAAATTCATTTTTTCAAGTTAATCTTGGAAATTTTAGCTCATATATGAATTTATTACTTTGAGCTTAATGCTAGACTAACCAATCTATTAGTGTACTTTCTCTATTTTTATCTCATTTGCTACTAGATGTGCTTATGTAATTTACTATGATTGAGTTAACTTTATGTAATTTATAATGTTGGATATATGGATTTTCTTCCTTATAATCTTCACCTGCATGTATTTAGCTTTTAGCATTATTTTAGGGCTTGTATATGCTAGTTTCATTTGTTTTTCCTTTTAAAGTTATAAAAATCAGTACCTTCAGTAATCTTAAGCACCAACCTTCTTTCTACCTTACCCTACTCTCTTTTAGATCTACCCATGAATCACCTTAGTTTAGATCATGTTGTATATAGCGATTATTAGTTTGTATTTTAGGAATTAATTGGAAAACATTAAGATAATTCAAAAATATTGGTAGGAAATTATGTCACTTCACACACATCTATTGTCCCTACAGCAAGGTGTACTTGTAGACTTCAATGTGGTGATCACATATTTTCCATTTGTGTTATTCCAAGAAATAGTTGTACAAAAAACTCAAGCCCTAAGTCATTCCAAGACTTTAAATTGAGTTTCTAATTTCCCCTTATTCCCTAGTGATATAGGGAGCACTAAAAGTGCATCAACACACTACACTAATCCAAACTATCTATGATCTACCCATTGGGACCATATACACCGATCCAAGTTTATAAATTTGACACATATTCCCACTTGAGGGGCATCTCATACATAGTTTCTACTACCAGGTTCTATCTTTTCATGTTATATATTCTAGATTATGGATTGATATACCTTCACATTGATCATTGCTACTCATTGCTCAGATTTTTTATCGACTATCACTAGTTAAACTTAGTATATATACATCTTATCATACACATGTATTTTTAATATAGAGTTTTACATGCTTTTATTTCTATTTTTTCCTAGATTATACTTGATTGTGTTTCCTATGCTTCTTCTTAATTTAATTTCATTTGAATATGATATTGTTATTTGGCTCTACGCCACTTCTCTATTTGTTTGAACATGTCCTCCTATGTGGATCTAAGCTAAATTACTTATTGCTTATGTATGTGGGAATTTGAACATGTCCTTGTATGTCTTCATTCTCATATTTAGATGCCCCTTGTATTGTGTCCCATTAGCCTACCTTTGTGTGCCTCATGTGTTTGTATGTATGCTTCCTTGTATAATTATACACTATGACACTTGTATTTGATTTTCATACACACACCAATTTTTTATGCCATGAGGGACTTCATGCATCTACCCTTCCTACTTGGGTGTCATGATGGACATCATGCCCCATCCCCCTATCAAGTTACTTAGATTTTTTACTATACACTTTAATTAAATCTATATTAATATCCTTGTGTAATGTTATATTACAACATACATATTACATTACTTACTCATTCTCAAATTCATTTACATTCTGATGTTATGTTTGTACATTATATTATTATATCATGCACATGCTCTAGATAACACATTTTATAGAGATAGTTATTTTGAGGATAGTTCTTACATAGATTTCATAACTACCCTCAAAAAATGGGAATTCATAGGGGTTTAGCATAGATATTTTTCTCCTAATTTTATATTCATAGATAAATTTTATCACATAGGCTCAATTTTAGAAATCAGACATAGAGCAGACACAAAAAAAATAAAGACTCAGAAGTCAATTTAGATCATCCAAATTTTAGACTAGGTAGACATTAGCACCTAGATTAGGACACTAATGCTACAACGCACTAATGTACACTATAAGGTGTTACTATCTAGTAGCCTTAACTTTAGGATAGTTTAGATTATTTAGAATAGTACACCAAGTATAGTATATATTTACATAGATATAGTCATAAGTTTGATAGTTATGTTTAGATTTTTCTTAGATACATTCATTACAACTCAAATTCATACTAATTACTTAGATTTGGGGGCATCATGTGTGGTATGATCACTCTCACATTTAGTTTAGTTACATAAGTTTTGTTATTACATACACAATTTAGATTTAGTATACTCAGATACCAAATTGGGGGCATGTGTGTAGCATATAGTTTCTATATACTCAACTATACACAAGTTAATCAGATGGAATGGCAAACTCCATGTCATTATCTATACTATATACACTTGTTATCATATTCCAAGTTGTCACCAAATTCATACCATACTCCATATACATTGTTTGGCATTCTCAAGTTGCCTAGAGCTACCTAATATACCTAAGTGGTCATAGAGCTAACATACACAGTTAGATTTACTCAGATACTTTTAGCATTTTGTATAGTTCAATTATAGATGCATCTGATTCACATGAGTGGGAAATGATGGAGTCATGGCCTATTTGAATTCTTAAGCCACCCTCATGAGAGGGTTAAGCATATTTACAATCTTATCCAATCTATCATAAATCAAGATCCACCAAGTAGGGGTGGGTAATGATGGATTCAAAATTAGATTGAGTTCTTGAGCCACCCATATGAGTATTGAGTAAGCCATTAGCTCAATCCAATACATTCAATGATATGATCACTATATACACTCACACACATAGGTTGTCACTAGGTTCATGCATTATTTTGTGTTCCCAATGAGGTGTATTTGTTCCTTTCATCTTTCTTTACTCACCTTTAATTAGTTTATTTATTTTAGCACAGTCTTTTACTTTTTATCATCTCTTAAGTAAGGACTAATTTTTGCATGTTTCATTATAGAACATTAATTTGGACCATGTTTCACATTTACAAACCCAAATATCCATACTTAGACTCAGCTACATGGGCTTCACTTTCAAGTTAATTATAGGTACACTTATTTTCCCTTTATACTAGCCATTTCACTTTGATGAATTTTTATCATAAAGGGGGGGAAATGTAATCACCTAAAAGTGGTAATTGGATGGCAAGAGTGTTGCTTGATTTATCTTATCCATCTCTTAGCCATAGACCTATATTATAACCTTTGCCACACTTTTCCAATCATTTTTCATACCATAGACACCTATAATTAGCTCAAACATAATCCCAAGATAGCTTTCTCATATCCCAAACCAACTTGCCTAGCAGTCTTCCAGGTGGACATTAACACCACATTTGGGACACTACAACCATATAGTGCTAGTATCCCTAATTGGGTGCTACTGTCCTTATCCCTAACTCTCCTAAATGAATATTTTTTCAAATGTGTGCCCCTCTTAAGGGTAGCCTAAGGACATTTTCTTATCCTCAAAAACTACATATCTCTATAAATACAAGTCTATTTGACCCTTATTCACGAGATGCAAAATAGATGCAAAATCTTATTCAAATAAAAGACAAATTGAGAAAAATTAAGGTATATGATCCCTATTCTTCCTACTTATACATACTACCATCCATAGCAGCCCTAACCTAGTTTTCAAATATTGTAAATCTCAAGCACATTCAAGGCATCTAATTCCACTCTCATTCTAGCATGCACTTGCATCAAGCACTAGGTGGGAGAAATACATCAGGGTTGATCCCTCTTCAGAGTATTTGTATGTAAGAAACTCTCTTCATAATGATGTGTTGAGGATGTATAGCCTATCCTACTAACAAATAAACAATTATTTTTCATTTCATAATTATAAGGAAGATTAGGGTTTACACACTAAATCAAGTTTTTTTAGGCATAACATAGAGCTCCAAATTTGGTGCACATAGAAACATAACCTAAAAACACATGCACAAGTACTTAAAAAATAATAATAGTCCTATAAAAGGGAAACTTGCATCACTTTGAGTACACTACAATAATATGGGGCTACTATACAGGTGGGTCACTACTATCTAGTGAGGAAATAGAACCTAGAATCTTGTTGACAACACTCAGAACTATCTAAAACTCAATTTTTAGATTCTAGATCATCCGTGATAGTCACTTTCCAAATAAGTTTCTATTTAATCCTATTTATTACTATTTTTATAAATTCAAAATAATTCAAAAGCCATAAAAAATCAATGATTAATTATTGCATATTATTTAATTGATTTGGATACTCATCCCTTTAATCTAAACATAGGATTTACATAGTTAAACCCTAAAAGGTTAAATCACTAGCATTCTTTGTGATGTCATACTATGAATCTATGAATTTGGTTGGGGTGTCTTATGAACTGTAGGTTTTTTAGGGACCCATTTGGTAGAAGATGTATTTTTCATGGGTGCCTTATGTTGAGAACCTTGGGAGCTCAATAATACTTATCTTAGAAGGTAAGGAGTAGAGGGAGGCCCTCTAGAATCTAAAACATCTCTCTAATGTAGGGGTTTCTCTAATAGTGGTATCTATGAGATATTATACATATATGGTAACATTATAGTAGACCTCACCTACACTAGTGGCTCCACTAAAATCTATGGTATACTAATGAGAATTTTTCTTGAAACTATAACTGGTAACTATGATGTGACTTCCTATAGGATAGGTAAAGGATACTAATATGAAATAACCTCAACTATGATCACTTTATTATCATGTATATACTTGAGGCATTTGTTTATGGTAGATGGAATGCCTTGTAGCTATCATATCCATGGCCTACCTAATAACATGTCAAATATGCCTACACTAGGTACTACTAAAAATCTAGTGGCCACATGTGTTGGTCCAACCTATAATAGAAGTATAATATTCCCAATGGAACTCTAAACATGGCCACTAAAACCATGAATAACTATTTCATTTAGATAAATTTCTTTCTCTAAATAACCCAAATTTTGTATAAGTGTGATAGTGCACATGTTAATACTTGACCCATTGTCAACCATAACACTCTAAATATGATGATGATCAATGTAAGATCATACAAAGAGTGAATATAAATCTTAAATATCATCAAAAATATCTTAATCTAAGAAAGTGATGAGTGGTCTAACTAATACTATAATATGATACACAATAATGATACTATGTAGGGGGTATGTATCTTCTGTAGTAGTGTGATATGAAGTCAATGGTGGATGTCATTGATACATATAGTGAACATCTGAAGTGCCCTCTACCTTAGTATTTTTATGATTTATAAATGGATATGAGAATATTTTAAATGCCTTATCTTTCATTTATTGAACTTTTGGTAACTTTGTGTGTGTGCCCACATCAATTATGTTAGCCTCTATCAAATCTTGTATCTTATGTTTCAAGCTAATGAATTTGTTTTTAGTATGTCCTAATGCCCTATGATATTCATAGAATGCATTTTAATCGTATCTATTTAGAATATTCCATGCCATATCAACTTTTTTGATGGGAGGGAGAGATATGACATTACATTCCAAGATATTTTTTAAAACATGTGCTTGTGATTATGGAAGGTTGGTGAAAATTCTCCATGGAGGAGTTGATATGGCTCTAAATCAGTGTTAACTATGACCTTTGGATCACTCTTATTTTTAGTGGCCCTTAATTTATATGCATATTTATTATAACTCTTAGTAGTTGGCTTCAATCCACTTGCAAATTTTAATTTTCCCATAGAGATAATCTTTACTTCTCTTTCTTTCACTATGTGGCATAAATCTATGAAAATTGGAAACCTCTTGAATAAGATAGCTTCATGCAATTTTAGTATCAAGATCTATTTGAATATGTCTTAGAGCTCCCTATCTATCATAGGGTTATTCATATTTGCCAATATAGTTTTATATTGCAATACATATTCTACAATAGACTCATTGGATTTTTGTTGTAGTTGTGCTGCTTGAACATATGAGATCTTATCATTGATGTTAATTGAAAAGTGTGATAAAAAAAAAATATACCAATGGATTGAATGTGGTGATATATTTATTTATAAGATCATAGAACCACTGTAAGTCATAGTCCTTTAAACTGCATGGGAGCAACTTAATAAGGAGCTAATCATTAGACACATATTCCAAACATGTTGTATAGAAATCTCATAGATGGTGCTCTGGGTCACCCTTACCATCATACAAAGTAAGCTTAGGTGCCATGAATCTAGATGACAAAGGAGTTGTCACTATGTGATGTGTCAAAGGCTTATGTAAAATAACTTGAGAATCCAAGGCATGTGATGGCTTAGTAGCTCCTTGCTCAAGATGTAACACCGTAGCCTATAGAGAATGAATATCATGCATAAGGGACTTTAAATCTAGAGAGGAATAAATATCCATAGGAGGTGTAGCTGCTAATGAAGGTCATCAGTTAAAACAAGTTTTTTTACAATTCAAGTTACCTTGAAAGCTGAGGGAGTAAAACATTGACAATTATTTGATTTTTCAAGTTCTTCATGGACAATATTGATAAGTTCATCTTAAATATATGAATGTTTGGAAATGTAATCTTGTAATTATATATAATCAATTTCATCGAATCGATTGTTGAATTCTACCATTATAGGTTGGGGAGTAGGAAAATAAATAGTTGTATATTTTGCACCTTTAAAGAAATTTAATCTATGAAAGATTACAAGAATTAAATATTAAAACAAATTTGAGATTTTAGAAATAATATCTAAGCATAAAAAATAAAAGGATACAAAACCTAAAACATTAAGGCTAGGGTTTTAGTAGTAGTTGAATTAATTTGGGTTCACCAAATGTTTTAACTATTTAGGATTATAGAGTTTAATCCCAAGGTTGTTAAAGGGTCTGAGTATAGTAAATTAGGGTAGAAATATGCAATAAATACATCTAATAAATAGAATTGACTTAATTTAACCTTTCTAAAAATATAAATAAATAATGTAAACAAATACTTAACTATAAATTTATTGGGATAAGAGATGTAGAGGCTATAAATTGGGATAGAGGCTGATCTGAGTGTCATAGATAGGATCTACATGTCAAAACCCTTCCTAGATAGTAGTGCCCTAATTAGACAATAGTACCATGTGGAACTAGTGTCCCTATTTTATTTTGAGTTTCCTTTGTATATAACTCTTTTGAGCTTCTAGGTACACCTATGTTTAGGTCTGTCAAGCCTATTCCTATGCACACAAGTTTTGAATCTTTGTAGATGATTTATTTTGACTAATTTTGTGTACAAACCCTAAACCTCCATATTTATAGGGAATTTGGGTGGCACATGTATCAAATTATGTTATTATTGGGGTAATTTGGACATATTCAACACCCCATAATGATGAGAGTTTACTACATACCAATACTCCAAAGAGGGATCAATCTCAATGTAGTTCTCCCCACCTAAGTGCTACTGCAAGTGCAAGTGAAGCTAGTATGAATGCCAATTTGAATGTTGTGAATTTCCTTGAGACTATAAATATGAGTAATATAATCTTAATAATGATGTAGATGGTTGTATTTAGAAGTAGGTAAAAATAAGGATTGATAACCTTGATTATGCATAAAAAATTTTTAGTTTGTTTGTGTAATTTACATCTGATTTACATCTAGTAGATAAAGGGCTAAAAGTCATGCATATTTACTATTATATTTGTTTATGTAAGTCTTAAAATATGTTTAGGCTGACCTTAGGTGGTTTCACATTTGAAAAGATATTTTTTAGTAATAAAAGGAGAGAAAATGACAATAGCACCCAAACTAGGAACTAACACCGTGAGGCATTGTAGTCCAAATTATGGTGCTAGTGTCCAGGTGGTAGAACCTGAGGCACTAGGGGCCATGATGTTAAAATGAGGTATTGATATTGATTTAGGGATTTTTAGGGATGTGTATATCCCACACAAATGCTATATAAGTGTTTAAATAGGCTCTAAGATAGGTCTAGGGATAAGTTAGGGATGGGTGGTCTCAAGTTACACTCTTAGCATTCAAGTGTATTTTTTAGATGATTATAAAAAACATCCCAGAATGGTGTGTTTTATTATAAAAATGAGATAAGGTATTCCTATATAAATGGATCCAAATCCTAAAATTTACCTATCTAATATGTCAATAGACTCAATTTGGATAATATAGTGTAAAAATATTGATATAAAATAGTAATACGTTGACCATGTCGATATATTAAAAAGAGATTAAAAAACATATCGAGTAATGTTAATATATTAGGAAAGGGATATATATAATAAAAGTAAATATTTTGGCCATGGTTGATATATTTGTAATCATATTATCCAGAATAAAACTATAACCTTTAGGATTGAGTTAGTCAAGAGAAAGCATGAAACTAGGTAAAAGAGGCAAAAATCATAAAAAATAGTAGCAGAGGAGGCTAGGGTGACCAAATAACAAGATGAAGAGTGTAAATAGGTGATCATAAGACCAAAATATATAATATATTACTATAATCTATCCCAACCCTGATCCCATACACTCCTTAGGATGTGTGCTCAGTGAGAAAGATTCACCAACAAGGCCTATAAAATAAATTATCAATGATACACAAATATAGGTATATACAGTATTTTTTAGAAGTCCCTTACACCTTGTGATATGGTCATGAAAGTATTTGATAATTATCAAATTAATTCCCTTAGGAATAATTGTTTTGAACATAATTTTTGGGCCTAAAACTCTATCTAAAAAATGTCAAGTAATATCTAATGAAGATAGCTATAATATTTTACTTGGGATACCATGGATTCATGTTATGATTTTTTCCAATCTACATTGAATATATGCTTAAATTTTTTACATGAGGGCTATATTTATAGCCACCTTACGAATAATATCCCCTTCTAGTGTTGCAAAATTATGGAATCTATGGAATTTATTATTCCTTACCTCAACATACCTCATCCAAAGATCATAGCACCTCAACTTTATATTCCTATAAAACATATGCATACATATTATGTGGGAAAACTAGTAAGACCAATAATGATAATTATGCTTTGGATGATAATAAATATGATTATTACAAACCTAATAACATAGACAAGCATTTAATAAAGATTCATTTTACACCATGGTGTCTTGGTGAATATATATATATATATATATATATATATATATAGCATGCATACATTTAGTATTGGTTAAATAATTTTACTCCTCAAGACTATGGGTGGAAATTCCCATATTCCTTACTTAACAACATGCCACATTTTATAGATAAGGGTAAGCAACCTATGACAGATAGTTATTTCAATATCAATTAGATGACACCTTTTAGTGGTCAGTCTAAAAATATATTAAATCAACATGAAAAAGGTTATATTTTCATAAATAAATAGGATATAAAGGTAGTGCATTAGGGTGAGACCAAGGTATTTTTAAGAAAATAATTACCACTCTATTAATTCAAAGTAGGCCTTAGATATTATGTGGAAATTATAGTTAGATATCACCCTCTCCAAAAGGATAATATAACTATTAATGTTTCAGTTTATTTTCCTCATTTTTTTAATTTTAAAAGAAAATAAAAGAAAGCTAGTAATAGGGTGTGTATAAGAATACCTGGTAGAATGCACATGTGAATCCAAAAAAATGTGGGAACTCCTCTTTGGCTAGGAAATAATGACATATGAATAATAAGAAATAATAGAAATGGTGTTTTTAGATGGTTGGTTGAGTATATTTCCTAGCGTGAGATAGATTTAAGAAGCATAATGCTTTCTAGGAGGTTGTTAATTGACTATTTATGATAATCAAGTCTGAAATGATAAAAGAAGGTACTTGCAGTCAATGATAAGAAAATAAATATATGTAAGAAAGGAAAAAATAAATTACTTATTAAGGAAAATGATTAAATTTTGATGTTAGGGTAGTTGAGGTCTAGTTTGTTCTGATCAGAGGGAAACACAAAAATTGGGGTTTAAATAGGGGTAAATGGGTGAAAATGGTTTTTTGTAAATGTATGCCATAGTGAACCATCAATGGTTAGGGAAATTGTCAATGGTTGGGGTTAATCATTGGTGGTTGGGTGACCATCAATAGTTAGGTCTAACCATCAGTGGTTTGGTGACCATCAATGGTTACCTATGTCAATCTAGGGGATGATCATAACAAAAAGTACAAATTGGAAATTTGGTCAATCAATGATTTGGTTATAAGGTTAGAAGGTGGGAATATGGTATTGGTAACTCTAATAAGATAGAGAGATTATAAATAGGATAGATTAAAGTAAATAAGTGTAAGATACCTAAATCTTGGTGAAGGGATCCTAGAGTAATTTGGCTCGAGTGATGGTGCTTTAGGCCTTTGAATGTGATTTTGATAGAGCTTCAAGTCATCAATGATACTGTTGAATACCTAAAAGGATGTTGGATAACTACAAGAGAACTTTAATGCAAAGTACTTGATTATGAATCCTTTTACACTTCCTCTTCTTTTCCTTTTATAATCACAAGTTACCAATTATAATAGAGGAAGCTACTAATTTGATAGAGGATAAAGTTTCCTATTTTCATCATTTTTAAAAGCTTTCTTTAAATGTAAGTTATCATTCTAGGAGTTGTTAATCTCGCACAAGAGTTGATAATGATTTAAAGTTTTAAATTAAGTTTTGGGGACTTAACCATCGATGGTTAGGCTGATCGTTGGTGGTCAAGGGCCAGAAGAGATTTGGTAGAAAAGTTTTGAATTAAATGATGCATTAGGTTGGGGGGTTTGATGAGGTTAAGTTGTAAATGAGCCTAATGTACTAGGTGGTTCACTAGATGTGAGTTCAAACAAGGGTCTAAAGTAGCATGACCTTGAAAAATATCATGTGTAATTTTTAGGTGTCTACATTTTTCCCCTTTTTATTGTGTAGTTTTACGTAAGATATAGAACAAAAATAAGAAGTTGGTTAAGGTCTGGGTTCAGTTATCCCAAGTATGGGAAGAGGTATTCCCCCTCAAACTAGGAGATGATTGAGGTGAAAACAAAATTAGGCTAAGGGTTAAAATTGTAAATGGATAGTCACAAGGTGGGTGACATAAAGGGTTCAATATTTGAGACATGATTTCGCTCACTAAATGTGACTAAGAGTGATAATCAAGATCGTACAAAGACTAAAGTTGTTAATATTTTTTAAAAAGTTCAAGTTTTAGTAGGATAAGATAAAGAAACTAGTCCATAGCATTGGTCATAGTTGATTTTGTTAGGCCTATCAATCTATATAGATAGGGTCGGTGTTGGTCACAAGTATCCAAGGTAGGAAGTGTTTCTATGAAACAACATAATAAGTCAAGTCGTGCACAAGGTGGTACAAAGTTTAAAAGGTCAATATTAGAAAAATTGGTTATTGTGATCAAAGGACCATGTAGGTGCATCATAAAACATGTAAAGAGGTTAGGGAAAAAATAACTAATGTTGAGATAGAATTGGTTAGGTAGGGGGTAGTTGAACTGACTCCATCTACATGAGGCAAGAGGATGTTACCTACATAGTTCCCTAGATAAAGAGTCTAAGAAGAACTTTATGTCAGGATCTTGCTCCACCAATTAGAGCACATATGATTACCTTGTATTAGAAACTAAACATGAAATTATACCAGAATGAATAAGTAACTAGAAATATGAAAGAACACAGGATTTGAGAGACAATACACAATTGTATTAAATACTCAGAAGAAAATACAATAAATAAGATGCCACTTCTTCCACCTCAAAGGCTTGCCACACCTCAAGACCTTCTTCCCTCTCTCTCGGTCCCAACAATCAACTCCAATACAGAATTGATGTTCAACTCAACCAGTCAGTAACACGCTGCCAATACACCAAGTACACAACCATACTCCAAGTAGATCTCCAAACGTGGTCCTGCACCCTTGCTGACCAAGATCATACATACATGAAGAACCCCTATAATTCTCCAAACTAGTACCCACACTTGATACTGTGGCACTAGGAGGAACACACCATTACTCTCCTCTCTCTGAAGGAGCTTATTTTGCTCTCTTACTCTCTAGCACTGGTTTACAATACATCCCATGAGTCTATTATATAGATCTCATGCATAAAATAATTAGACTATCTTAATTACAATAATTAGACATGCAACTCAAGACTATAATTAGCCCCTTAACATGCAAACACTCAGTTCACTTAACTAATTTTTCATGCAACAAACAGTTCTGGAACACACAGGCGACCGACGTCAGTCCCTGTCTGACTGGTGCTGACCGACGTCGGCCAACTCCCTGCCAATGCCGGTTGCCTTCTGCACTATATATGACCGACATCAGTCATACTACTGATGCTAGTACTTCTAAAACTTAGCAACCTCTCCATGTCTACAATAGTTGAAGCTTTTAGCTCCACACCCTAACAATCTCCCACTTGGAGATAAACAGCTGCAACTATACCTGTACCTATACACCATCTAATTTATTCATGGCTTGTATCCCTCTTCAAGCTCAACCCTAAAGACCAACCATCACACACCCTATGATGCCTTTCCTGTCATCCAAGTAACCTGCCACATCCGAACCTACATATCCATGTAGTGAAGTCCTTGACCCTACATAACATGTTAACCTGCTGCTAGTCCCTCTCAAGTACCTGAGAATCTACCTTCCCCAAATTGGCTCCAAACTCTCTGACAGCTCCCACTGCTTGGGAAAACTCAAGCCTACACTAGATCTTATGTGATTTCGAACCCTGTTCTAAGCTCTGCTTAAACTGTCTAGCCCTTGGTGTGCTTACCGATTCTGCATCTTGAACCTCGCCAACACCATCTTCACATCAGCTCCTACTAGAGACAAAATCTCCATGTCTCTTATGCCAAAGAATTTTGCTGCTCCAAATTCTTCATGACATACCTCTGAACTAACCTTACCTTTAGCTCAGCAAAAAAAAAACCATGTATGTACAAACCTGCTAGCAAATCACCCACATACAGTAACTGGATAATGTCGCGACTCATCATCCACCTGGTAAGAAAAAACACAATAGTTACACTGACATTGACTAAAGCCTTACTTTGTCATCCACCTGTCAAAACCTGTACCACTATCCTGCAGCTTCCTCAAGACCATATACCTTGGCCTTCCATCTCACATGTCCATCCACTCTCTTCTTTAACTTGGGAATCCATCTGTCTTTCAGTGCTTTCTTCCAGCTGACAACTCCACCAACAAAAAACTCTATTTGGTTCTTCTCCAAGGACTCACACTCCTCATCCATGCCAAGCTCCCACTATTTCTAGATTCTACCTGCATTGCCTCTTCACATCTTCTTAGTTCTCGACCATCAGTAAGCAATATAAAGAAGGTGAACAATGAATATGAGGTTCACTTACCATTTCAGTCCTCCATATGGGCATTTGAGACTTGTTGATAGCTTGTTGTCCGCCCACCATCTGTTCTAGTGACTGATCTCAGCCATCTCCCAATCTGCATCTGATCGACGTCAATTCCCTGTGACTGACCCTATCTGTCGACGACGGTCCCCTGACCGATGTCGGTGTACCTATTGCCAATTTCAATCACTGTATGACTGACGTCAATTCCTGCTGCCCAACACCACTAACTCTGATGATCTACACATGACTGACATCAGTGCCTGTCTGATTGACGTTAGTTCCTCCTGACCGATGCCGGTATCTGTGTTCACCTGTGAGTGATGACTTTTTACCTACAAGCTCCTTTTGGGTCAAAACCTTGTTCAAATCAACACAGCCCTGCTCAAAATAATTTAGTCCCCACAGCTGATCTCTGTCTATCATTTCCTCCATGAACACCAAGGCTTTCTAGTTCTTAAGTTTATCAAAGACATCTGTCTTCCACTTTATAAAATGCATTCCCTTCTTACATATGTAACCAAGCCTAAAAAGCCACATCTTTGCAACAAAAGGTGAATCAGTAATATAAGTAGATAGATAAAGGATACCTACTTTCTTACCACCGTCTAATTCAAGTGCATCTGCTGTGAGAGTTACTGTGCATCTCCCATCACCCAACTTTCTTGAATAAATTAGACTCGTCTCCAAGACTAGGACCTGCATGACCTCCTTCAACACCTGTGTGTTATCCGTCTGCAATTTCAGCTTCACTTCCCCTTTGCCAATAATTTGACAAGGCTCACCAACCCCTAAATAAATCTCTCCAAAGTCTCCAAAGACATACCTATGAAAAGATGCTCTATTTTGGGTTGCATGGAAAGAGGCAAAAGAATCTGTAAACCAAGATTCTACTTTGTCCAGAGCAACCTGTGCAACAACCCATACAACATCTTCTTCTACACGCTAATCTTCTACCGACCAACAATCTTCATTTCCCTGCTCTTTCTTTCCATCAATCAGACTATTCATGCTATTCAGTTTCTCCATTCGTAGCTTACTTTCTTCTACCATTGCTATACTCCCACTCAATCAAAAACCCCTATGAGTAACCTGTAATCAACAAACACTAACTAGATCTGAAACCACCTATTAGTAACCCAACCAAAAGCTCTAATACCAACTGTCAGGATCTTTCTCCACCAATTAGAGCACATATGATTACCTTGTATTAGCAACTAAACACAAAATTATACCAGAATGAATAAGTAACTAGAAATATGAAACAACACAGGATTTGAGAGACAATTCACAATTGTATTAAATACTCAAAAGAAAATACAATAAAGAATATGCCACTTCTTCTTCCACCTCAAAGGCTTGCCACACCTCAAGACCTTCTTCCCTCTCTCTCTCGGTCCCAACAATCAACTCCAATGCAGAATTGATGTTCACCTCAACCAGTCAGTAACACGCTGCCAGTACACCAAGTACACAACCGTACTCCAAGTAGATCTCCAAATGTGGTCCTGCACCCTTGCTAACCAAGATCATACATACATGAAGAACCCCTCTGATTCTCCAAACCAGTACCCACACTTGGTATTGTGGCACTAGGAGGAACACACCATTGCTCTCCTCTCTCTGAAGGAGCTTATTTTTCTCTCTTACTCTCTAGCACTAGTTTACAATACAGCCCATGAGTCTATTATATAGATCTCATGCATAAAATAATTAGAATATCTTAATTACAATAATTAGACACGCAACTCAAGACTATAATTAGCCCCTTAACATGTAAACACTCAGTTCACTTAACTAACTGTTCGTGCAAAAAATAGTTTTGGAACACACAGGCGACCGATGTCGGTCCCTGTCTAACTGGTGCTGACCGACGTCAGCCGACTCCCTACTAATGCCGGTTGCCTTTTGCACTGTATATGACCGACGTCGGTCATACTACCAATGCTAGTACTTCTAAAACTCAGCAACCTCTCCATGTCTGCAACAATTGAAGCTTTTAGCTCCACACCCTAACACTTTACACCAAATGTAGTTCTAATTATGATAGAAGGTTGATAAGGTAGGGTCATTATTAAAAAAGGTGGAAAAAAATATGAGGTACCCTAGCCATTGATAGTTATGGGGGCCCCTAGGGTCGACTGTCAATGGTCATCCTGACCATTGACAATTAGGGTAACCCTAAAAAACTATGAAATAAAAGTAAAAAGGGATTTTATTTATGTCATGATGGACTTCATTGAGTTTTATATAGTGATTGGGTGATTGTGGCATTTAGAGGATTTGAAGTGGGGATCATGCTAAGGTGGAGGTAGATGATTAGTTGAATGTGTGACAAATGGAGGGTAGATGAGGATGCAGGTGTGTAGTGTCATGATGGCTTCATCCATGCCACCAATCATAGAATGAGGTAGGTTTTGTATTAAATTTTGTAAACTAGGTGAAATTTTAGAGTTGGAATTGGGGTGTATATAGGAAATTGGTAGTAGGGCAAGGGAGAAATAGTGGATTTTCAAAATGACTTTGGATGATGATGCCCTAAATCTAAGGTTTGATAAAATTGTGAAAAATGTCAATGAAAATTGAAATTGGTGGGTTGGGGGTAGGTAAAAAGGGGTATTAGGTGAATATTAAGTGGTAGTTTTTTGTTTTTAATGTGAATGTGATTTTGGTGAGGAAGACTAGGTGCTAAGATGTCACCACCGAAAGTCACACATAGTGACCATCAATGGTTAGTCCTGATCAGTGGTGGTTGACCCCAAGGGTAAAAAGGGTCTAAAGGACTGTCAATAATTCCCTGAACCATCAGTGGTTAATGAGGAAATGTGTGTAAGGATATGTTAAATGGTTGAATGTGTTTTAAAAGGTGCTGAGAAGATTGAAATTTGTAAATTATGGTTACCATGTTCTAAAATTTATAGGGATTGAATTTAGTAAAAAGAGCTAGTGAAAGTTAGTGAGATGTGATAAAGTAGGTTTATGAGAGAAGAAGCTAGGGGTAATGTTTAAATGTTAATCGTATTGGTTAGAGTATGTTAAAGGTTGAGAGGGTGAGATGAAGAGAAAGACTAATGTAGGAGGGTTGTTATAGAGTGTGAAGTATGCTAAAGAGTTTGAAATAGAAAGGTAAGGTGAGAAATGTTAATGTTAATGTGAATATGTTTCATAGGCCTGTGAGCAGATCTAGGTGAGGGACCAAGTCTTGAATATATTTGCAAAGGTTTTAGATGAGATGATAGATTTTGAGTAGAGGAAGATGGAGGATGTTAGCCTAGGGGCCATAAGGCATTACCAATACCTATCATGAGACGTGGTGATGATTATGACACTCATCCAGAGATGGGATCTTACCATAAACACATTCTTATTACCAACTAAGGAGATGTTGATCATTTTAGAGGATGTCCATAGGATCACTCAAATTTCAATATGGGGGGACCTGATATATCACATTGAGAGTGATAAGTGGGATTACTTCATGGACTAGATATATGGTGTAGATCAGGTTGAGGCTAGATACCATATGGGTGGAGTTTATTATGGGCCATTATACTATAGGTCCTCACATGATAGATTTATTTTGACCATGATGATGATGGGTATATCCTAATGTATAGTTATAGATTTGAGTAGTAGTCATTTTCCATGTTTGTTGTTAGGAGTGTTGATAGAGATGCTTCTAGGGGGTACAATTTTTGGATGGATCCCAATGTTGCTTATGTAGATATATAGAGAGCTCTAGGCCTTCAAATCACATGGATGATATGGGATCAACATTAGCTTTGTACTTCATTTCCAGGCATATGAGCATATATGGGTACTAAGACAAGTTGGGCTACCCTATGATGGCTATACACTGACAAATTATAGGGTTGGTTTCATGAGGTGGTGAGGTGATTATGCACTTTTAAGGGCTAGTGGTAGGGCCAAAGATATAGGTTGGTTTTGAGATGCCTTGGAGGGCTTGGTGGTAGTATAAATTATATAGAGGCCATATGTGAGTTGGCCCTTCTAAACAGGTTATAGTTACCACACTTTATCTTTGAAAATTTAGAGGTGGGTATATGGCTGATAGGATGGTGAGATTGAGTGCATCCCAGTGGATTGAGTTTGAAGGCAGTTCATACTAGTGCAAGATATTCCACCAGATGTCTCTTGATACAAGAGGGAAGATGTAGAGTACCTTCTACTAGAGCCACAACTAGAAGTCATTGTGTTATATTATGAGGAGCTTCTAGTGAGAGATCCTATAAATGATGCAAGAGTGATTGATGGATACATGGGATGGTACTAGGCTAGGTATGTAGCCATAAATTTTGGATGGGGAGATGGGGTCCAATAGCCCATAGATGTGGATTTAACTAAGAGATAGGGTGGAGGTCAACATGATCAAATAGTAGTATCACTTGTAGTGGTACAGGCCTAGGTGATAGGTTTATAGGGATAGGTGATTACATTATAGGTGTAGATAGTTACTTTATAGGGATAGATTTCTACTCAAATAGGCAAGTGCAATCAGGTGAGAGCCACTATTGGGTTGGTCACATAGGAGAGGAATTATTTGAGATAGAGAGGTGGGGTGACCAAAGCAAGAGGAGGATCAACTAACTTAGTTTCAAGGACATAATATCTAGTCACCGTGTAAGAGCTCAGATATTATGAGGCTATAGTGCTAGCCTAGCTACTAAATGTGATGAGATATGAGGATTATAGGGCCATATTGGCTAGGGGTCTAGTAGTAGCTACACTAGGTTAGTGGGCATTAACAGTGGGATAGGAAGGTATATTAGGGGGTCCACCACTAGATGGGAGTGCAAGTGCAGGTGGTTCTGGTTTAGTTATCCTAGGTGCCTAAGAGATGATAGTTTTATGATGTATATTTTGTTACCAACCTATACACTGATGATGCAAGATTTATTTATGAGAGAGACATACATTGTAACATGTATCATTTTGTATTATGATGATGTTTATGGTTATATTTATGATGACATTCATGCTCATGTTGATCATGTAGATTGTGGATGCTTATGTGGTTTATGATTATTCATATTATGATTATGATGATGTTTATGATTATGTTTATGTTATTGATTTATTCAAGATGATGTGACATTATTAATTATGATGAATATTATGTGATATTTTTAATTGAGGTATTTATGATGAATATTATGGTTATTATGATTATAGTTGAGAAAGTGTTTAGGATGATGAAAGTAGTAGTTTGGTGATTTATGTTTATTTGTGGATAGGATGAGGTTTAAAATATTATCTAATGAGGATGTTTTATGGTGTTTAAATAAATGTTTATGTTGATTTATTTTTTGTATGGATGATTGTTTATGGTTTGAAAAAGAAACCTTTGGGATGGAAAAAAGTGTTTTATGTGATAATGTGGGTTACAAATAAGATTTGATATGATGAGGTTTGGGATTCAAACTGATGTGTTTTTGTTGATTGTAGGGTGTTGGATAATGGTTTTAATGTTATACTTATCATGAGAAAATTTGAATGTGTGAAAAGTAAATAAAAAAAGACACGCATGCTTACATAAATTGATAAATGGATAAGGAAGAGGCATGATGCTCTAGTTAGTAATGACCCATTGATAAAAAACAATATTTGGATTGACTTAATGAAAAAAATCCTATCGAATTCTTTGCAAGAGTATGCATTGATTGAGAAAGAGGGTATCTTGATCACTTTTTATCAAGTAAGCTCTTAGTCCCTTGAATTTAGAGAAGTATGAAGGGAGATTAGCTATTAGGTAGGAGGTTGAGTGTTACATAGGTGTAGTGGTAACCTAATGTGGGTTAGCATGCCCTTTATATAGGTGACCAAAGATCCATGGTAGATAAGTCCATGCCTAATTATGATAAGTATACTAATCAATGTAGGAAGTCTACTAATGCCATGTATAAAAGTTGATTATAGCATGATGAGATATAATATAGACTGATCAATGCAGGAAGTCTATAAATGGCCCTTCTAAAATCCAATTGTGGCTTACTTATTTTGATTTTGATAGAGTTTTATTTGTTTATTTTTTATTATTTTAGTAAGTGGTTGAAGCACATCAATGTGGGAAGCTTCAAATGATTAGTTTTTATCCATCCTTCAAGGGCGTAGTCTAAAATTTTGATGTTTAGAGTTGTCCTTCAAGGGAAAAATCTATTTTTTAAGAAACTTGGAATTATTAGGTTGCTATCCTTCAAGGGAGTAGTTTGTAATTATATGATTTTGAATGTAAATTTAGACATGGACAAGTCTCCTTAGTCTTAAAGGTCTACCCATATGGAGGCAAGACTTTAGCACAAAAGGTTATTGGTAAATGAAAGGGATGGGTTAAGAAACAATTGATTATGGGATTTCATCTATTGAGAGACAAAAAGTATCCATGAGAACCATGTTATAGGTAGAGGTTGGGTACCCATACTTAGTATTAAGTTTTATCTATGATGGATGAATCACATAGTTCTAAGTCGTAATCAATTATTCCCAACAAGAAAATGGAAATGTAGGTGAGAGGGGGTAAAAGGTCTTGTGAACCAAGGGATGAGCTTAAGTTATACATAAAAGTGAGTGTTATCCTATTTTAAAAAAGGAAATGACATAGATGTGAAACATTGATAGGCTCCGGTTCTATTTTACCTTTCAAAGAGGACAAATAATAAGTATCAGATCCATACTTATGGGTTATAATGTAAGGTCCTAACCAATTAAAAGTGAACTTTCCTTTCTCAATTTCTCCATGTTAGTTACATGTTGATTTTATTTAAGTGCAAGGTCTCTAATGTTGAATTTTTTATTTTTCAAATGTTTGTTATATGTGTGCTTGATTCACTCTTGATAGACACGAATATGATTAAGCATGGCAAGGTGATGCTCATTAAGAATATTTAGGTGCATGAGGCATTCTTGATGATAGTCACTTTTAGAGAGGATTTCATGCATGGATATGTGAAGTGTTGAAATTTGGACTTCAAGAGGCAAGACTACCTCAGCTCTAAAGATGAGTGAGAAATGTGTAACACTCATAGCAGTTTGGATACTAGTGCGATAGGCTCATAAAGTAAAAGGGATATGGAGGTGTCAATCCTAACCAAAAGCACTAACCACATTTATGAGAATTTTGATGAGGTTTTTTTTTTAATCTTATACCTATCCATTGGCTTGTGGATGATAAGGCAAGGAAAATATTAAGTTGATGCCAAAATCATCACAAAGCTTTTGGACTTTCTTGTTTTTAAAGGACTTGCCACTATCAGTGATGATTTTATGGGGGGCATTGAAGTGAAAAATGATGTGTTGGTTGATGGATTAAAATATATTTTTGGCTTTAGTTGATATGAAGAGAATGGATTCCACCCATTTGGTGAAATATTCTATAGCGGTGATGATATATTGATGTTGTTACAAAGAATGGGGGTTGATTTCCCCAATAAGGTCAAGGCCCCACTATGAGAAGGGCCAATAATATTGAGATACCTAAATACCAGAGGGAGGTGAATGATTAAGGTTAACATGTTTTTGACACTTAACACATTTATTGACATAGTCACAACAGTCTTGATTAAGTGTGGGCCAATAGTAGCCTAGGCAAAGAATACGTTTGGTGATAGCTAGGCCACTAAAGTATCCACTATAGATGCCATCATGGACATCCTTGATGGACTGAGAGGTATCATGACTATGGAGACAATAGAGAAATATGCCATTAAAACCTTGTTTGTAAAGGACTCCTCTTAGAATGGTGTAATGACAGGTACCCTGGGTAAAATCTCTGTGGGCATTCTTTGACAGATCAGGAGGGAGAATGTTGAGGTTAAGGTAACTAAGGTTTGATCATACCAAATGTTATAAGGTGATATTTCTACATTAAAAATTGTGGTAAGGTCTATATTGACATATGAATGTGTGATAAAATTATTAATGATGATAAATAGTTTAGATTCATCTAGTTGGGATGAAATTTGGGAAGCAAGAGATGTCATGATGTCTATAAATTTATTGGTGGATCGAGGAACTGATCAGATGGTGTAATAATCAAATTATGATAAGAGTACATCTATAAGTTGTTCTTACTTTAAATATGACATCATTTTTATATTGATAAGATCCATTGACCTGGTTGATGACTAGTTGGGAGTCACCAAAGACAGTGATAATTTTGACTCCCAAAGCTAGGGCAGTTTGGAGACCTATGACTAAGGCTTCATATTTAGCTACATTATTGGTACAATCAAAGTCAAATTTAAATATAAGATTAAGTGGTTATCCATTAAAGGGAATTAGGATTACTCTATCACCTCCACCATTTTTGTCACTTTGAGCCATCAAAAAACATGGTCATCTGATGGGGGGCTTCCTCTTGAGAAAGAGTTACAATAGACTCATAAAGAAAGGTAAGAGGTATTGGTTGATTATCATGTAGAAGATATTTGGATAATAGGTTGGAAATTACCTAACCTATAATGGACTTTATTGGTATAACTCAAGATCAAATTTAACTAAAATCATGATCCACTTATCCATACGTTAGTTTTGATATGGCTAAGAGTGCATATACTTGAGGGGGTCAGTATTAGTGATGACATAGGTTTTATGATTAAGAATATAATGATGGATTTTGGAGGCTATGAATACTAAGGTAAGGTAAACTTTTTTGAGATGGGTATATTGGGTTTTATATTCAATTAGGGTGCAATTGATGTAATAGATGACCTGCTCTTTATTCTGTTCATCATGATGCATGAGAATTGCACTGAGGGAATGGTTTATGGTGGAGATATATAGGTTAAAGGGCTGATCATATCTAGGAGGGGTGAGGATATTTTTAGATATAAGGTACTCCTTGATTGAGTCAAAATATTTTTGTTATTCTTTGGTCTACTTAAAAGAAACATCCTTCTTGAGGAGGTGGTCGAAGGGTTAGCATTTGTCTGATAATTAGGATATGAAGCATCAAATGGATTAAAGTTTTCCTTGTAAGATAAAAATTTGTGTAAGGTTGGTAGGAGGTGACATCTATAAAATGGCTTTAACCTTGGTAGGATCTATTTCAATTCCATGAAGAGAGATGATGAAGACAAGGATTTTACCTCATAAGACTCTAAAGATAAACACAAGGATAGATTATTAACACTTATCATTCAAATATGCACTATTTCACACACTTAGACAAGAATTTTTGAGCTCAAAACCATATTTAAATATTTTATTCAAACTCAAAAATAGTACTAAAACTTGCAGGGCTTTTTCATACTAGATTTGGATTAGATTACAAAGCCAAAAGTGGCTAGTTATATAGAGAAGTGTGAAAAGAGAGAGAGAGAGAGAGAGAGAGAGAGAGGGAGGCATAGTAGAAGAGGATTGAAAAGTTTCATAATTATTTACACCAATAAATTTAGCTATTATATAATTTAAATGTATTTCTAAGGCCATGTGTCTCACTCCTAAAGAAGCTCCAACCTTCTAAGTGGCATAGGGGTTATAAATTGCCTTGACACTTTGACTCACTTCTTGAAAATTACCCTTATTTGCATGAAAGAAGTGACAAATGGACTTCAAAATAATGAATTAAACATGAAATAATTTATTAAAACTCATTGGATATCTACCATACCTTAAAAAACTCCTCTGATTTGGCATTCCATCATTCATATACATAAGTTCTTGAGACTCTTCATTTCCTATGCCTAGCTTGGTCCAAGTGGCCCAAAACTCAAGTTCATATTATTAAAGTAATCCTATATCTATTAATGGTCTTAAAAAATGTTAATAGGCCTAAAAAAGATCATTTTTTTCTCAGAACAACTCTCAAGAACTTGTTTCTTGTTAAGCCTTTACTAGGCCAAGATTCCTTGTATCCTTAAAAACTTTTAAAACTATTTTTATAAGATAATGTATGAATTTTAATGACAAAATTATGGAATATTATAGGACCTAGTATTTCCTTACATCTCCATGTCAAATTTCATGTCTTAAATCTGAGTGGAAGTCTATCTTTTATGCCTTTATATCTCTTAAATTGGGCCTCAATTAGTCCTCCTTGCCTAGAACTCTATTTTCTTGTTACAAAATTTTTATACACATGTTAAATCACCTAAAATAATTTTATTAATTTTACCTAGTATATCACCATCCTCCATGTCAATTTTTGGGTCCTAAGACCCTATGGAAGTATGCAAACCAAGAAATGACCTTACCACTTAAACTCATTTTAGGGTTATTTGAGACTACATTGGAAAATGGACCTTGTTTAACCACCTCCATAATCTCATATGAAATTTTTTGGGATTTAATAGTTACAACACATCTTATATATCCTCATCTAATGATTGGGAATTTCTTCCCTTCTCTAAACAAATGTAAAACACTAAAAATCATGTAAAATAATGAATTTATGGTAATCTATACAACTATAACTATAGAAAAAGTATATTTGGATAACCTAATTGGATACTTCAACAAAATTTATAAGGTTTGAAGATAAAAACATGGCATTAGATGTGTATTAGAGGTCTATTTTCCTTGACTAGTCATTATCAAGGTTTTAGGAGGGTTTAAGATATGTTTGGGGTCTTAACAATTGTTCATAAAGAAAAAATCATCAACTAACCTCCTTTTAATTGTAAAACATTATTTATATAAATATTAAACTATATAAAATGGTTTAAATTCCCATTCAAAGTGTTATATATATTGTGAGTGTTTGAATTTGTTCCTCAAGTAGTAGTCCTACCTCTCTTGAACTTGAGAGAGGTCAAATTTCATTTTTACTCCTCAAAATTCAATCCCAATACTGTGAGAGGTTTATAAACCTCAAAAAAAATACTCCCCATTATTATACATGCCTTTGCATTTACTACTACCTTGTTGCATACATCTGGTTTATTGGTCAGGGGACTTGGGATTTAAGGCATGTCACCTTCTTACTGGCCCTCAAGGGTATTTAGATTGAAAACTAAGTTTTGGTGCTACATGGAAGTTTTTTGAGACCATAATTATACTTATTAATTGTTTTAAGGACACTCTATGGGGTTTATCATATTTTTTTTATGCTTTGAGTCCAAAGAACCCTTAGTCTCAACACTGCCCCTTGTCAATGGAGTGGGCAAGATTTGAGACCAAAAAAGTGGATATACTAGCTACCTATGTAGATTTTAAATAACCATGAACATATTTTTTCAGTCATAATCATCCATTTTATACATTATCAAATTGTAATTGTGCCTATGTAGGTCTTGAAACTCTAATCTCCCTCATGACTAGTTATAGGCATGTGTGTGTTTTAAAGGTCCATTAGGTCTTAGATAGAATTTTGGCTTTTTCAACGTGTTATCAGGTATGAGTGGTTCATTAAAGATTTTTATTTCATTATGAAACCATTAATAAATTAATATTCATCCTTTTATACTTCTCACATTCCTTTACCCTTTCTTCAATCAAGTAAAACCTCATAAGTAAGTAAACCTGTAGTTTATGCTTGACTATGTATGGGGTTTAAAACTTAGTTTGCTCAACCACATCATGTTTTCATCTTGTTATATATATATATATATGACCTTATACCTTGTGTTTATAACTTAGGTAGACCTTATTTTCCTTTGACCATGTTATCAGGTCTTGCTTAGGCTTAAGACCAACTTCTCCTCATGTAACCTGAAAGTGACCTTTGAGGGTCACTTGACTACATAAGATGTGTTTTAACCTTACCCTCACATCATTTATAATCCTTTGACTCATAAACTTGGTTTGATCTCATATTAGGCTCAATATCTTTTCAAACATACTCTATTCCTTCTTTTTTTAGCCTAAAATTGGGTTGATCCTTCAAATAGGCCTATAGGTGACATACAAGAGAGTCTGAGTATGTTTATGGATTCAAGGTTTTTAAAATTCCATTAATGATCATATCAATGGTTCATGAACTTATTTAAATTCCTAATTAGGTCCAATCACCTTTCATAAATGTTATGTTAGCTCTCTTCCTTAGGCTTAAGACAACTATCTAGTTAACAACTTCTAGATGCCTATAGGTTGCTTGAGCATTAGGCTTGACCTTTAGAAGTTGTTTTTTCACCTGAAATCATACTTGAAGGGTTCAACTCAAATTATCTCATTTCATTATTCATGCAAAGTCCATGATCTTCCTAGCTCAGTCAGACCCCTTGTCATCTATGTTTCATACAAGTCTTATAGGTGCCTATTTGACTGTGAACTCAGTCCCATTTGACCTTCATTTGACTTAAAAGTGATTAGGTGTTATTTTATAGTATGTTTCTTGTTTCATATGCAATAAATAAATTGGATAATTTTTCACTATCTTATCTTTGTTTTTGTATTGATTGTATGTTGACTGGATCAAAAATTAGGACCTATAGGCCTAGGGCCTTTAGGTCACTACTTACTTATTAGGATACAAATCCAATTCTATAAGTCCTTATACTTTTCAAATATGTCAAAAAATTACACCTATTTATTATTACTCCTTTAATGGATCACATATCTTCTAGGCCTAATGATAATGCCTTTTATCAACTTCAACTCACCCTATAGTGTGTACAATCTTGTAGGTGCAATCATCCATTTGTATAGGGTCAATGTGTTATCTTAGAGTATATAATCAATTTTAATCACATGGTGTGTGTATTTTGGTATTCATATACATATGGATGCATGAATATATGTATCAAGTTCCTCTCATGGCTATGATCATCTTCCAAACAGTTCTACAATTTGTACATGCCTGTATTTGAATAAAAACATGTGACTTTCATTAAAAGGTGTGTTTGGCCTACTATCTTAATATTTATATACTTATAATAGCAAAATATAGTCTTATAATATTATTATATGATATATTACTAGTAATTTGAGCTAAATTGACAATCAAATATGCAATAGACTATTCAAACACAAACTATGTCTCCAAAGAGCATCACCCTTGAAGGACATGAACAAGAGACACATATCAGATAAAATCACATGAACTCCATGAAATTGATGGATATTTCATGAGTGATGAATCATTATAAACCTCTAAGAGTAACCACCATGAAGACAAACTATAAATTTGTAGCAGGATCTACTAAAATAGCTTGTACATCAAGATACTTTTCCTCCAAGCGAATGCACTTCATAGAGAAAATTTTACTAATGAAACCACCATTAAAAGGATATCCTTGAACTCTAAAATCATCCCTAAAAACTATTCTTCTCCATAAAATTCTTAAGTGGAGAAATAGATGCAATAATAGAACCCTCTTGGATGGATAGGCCATAGTGACCTGTTATCACTCTTAGTGATTGTTCATAAAAAAGAGGAAAAAAATATGGAAACCAATTACATTTATTTAAATGTTACTAGGACCCCTAACAATGGCCAAATTTTCAGCTCCTCTCTCTCTCCTAGCCATAACATTTATTTTAAATTTGCCTTCCTGAGCTTGTGAAGGTAGTGATGGAGGAGAAAGAGTGTTTAGAGTGTCAATTTGACTTGAAACATTGTCCATATATGTAAAATTATTTGAGGGATCCCAAGAGACACTTAAAAACCATTTATAACAAAAATATGATCTTTCAATGTCGTACAAGTGCTTGTAAAATGTTTTTTCTTAGTTTAGGCATTGAATTGTATATAATATCAATATTTGACTATCCTTAAACATTCTCTGACACATTTATGACATAAATAATGTCATTAATATTCTTTAAATGTTTTATTATTTAAATGGTACATCCAAGTCTTCCACATGGACCAAAAGGTGTCCAAATTGACATTTTTACATATGAGAGTCAAATAAAAGGTTATTGCATGATATTGTGATATCAATGACACCTCAATAACATTTTATAGTAACCTTATACCATATTAAACCTTTTACCATGTTTGATAATTCAAATACCTTGCATTGACCCCTATGACTAAACAAGTGGACATAAGACCAAACCTTGGATAATGATAGACAATAACAAATATGACCATATGGAACTATCTACGACCATTTAAAACCATGACAAGACAATGAAAATATTTTGACAACCCTATGAAGTTTCAACATAGAGGGAGTCACTAATTTTGACTTAAGGTCAAATTTTGGTCAACATTCTTGGAAATTCATAAGTGTAGCTTGCATGCAATGATAATATACCAATAGCCTTGTCCTTCTACTAGGTGATGGAGTCACTCTTATGATACAATCTAAAATTGATATGCCTTCTAAAGAATTCAAACTCACACAAAAAACACAACAAAAAATAAACACACACCATGATAACATCATTTAGGTAAAACCATACATAAAATACTTGAAAAAAAACACCTAACCTATTATGTACAGACCTCAAAACATGTTTAAGGTGATGAAACTTTTCCACTTACTTCAACCATGATCAAAAAGAATGTTTATTGACTCATAATTGTTCCATGAGAATAAGTCACCATATGATGGATGTTTTTCAAATAAAATTTTCTTGTGAAGGTGATAAATGGACTTACCACTAATATGAGATTTATTAGCAACAAGTGAATCATTTGAAACTTCTTTGAATGGTCCATCTAGCTCTCCTTGAGGTCTATTTGAAAATGCAAACTACTTGATCTCCTTTATGCTCATTAGATGCTTGTCAACTTACTTCTTTGAAATCATGAAAACTTTCTCAAATTTACCTTCACCTATACCATGATGTGTTTGAAGTCTAGGACCATCATACTTGTCTTCTTGTGGGCCAAACATGTCTGTAAATAACTCAATATCAAATTGAGGCCTATATTACTCCTTAATCACACAAACTTTTGCTTTGGTTTGATTGTACTCTTCCAATATTTTAGCATTATTTATAGTTACTTAACACTCTTTATCATTCTCAATAGGTCCACCAATGGACTCATTATAAATCTCATGCTTCTTTTGAGGGAGCTATGTCTTACTCACTTGTTCAAACTCTTTTACTATGGAATGTAATTATTACCATAGATAATCATCTTCTTCATGGCTATGACATCCATAAACTTCTTAATTTTGAGAAAGTAAAATTGCACCATCTTCATTATCATCATGATATATCACACTTTAAAACTCATCATCATCATATATATTAATAATATAGTTACCTTTTATAGGTTTTTGAAGAGGACCATAAAGACTTACCTCAGAATGTTCATCACCCTCATAATGAATGATGTATGTGTCAAGGCCTATCCATTCAATGAAAGCATAGGGATCATACTCATATGTATCAATACCATATTCATCTAGGAAGAAATTATAAATACTTTCAATTTTGGAAGATGCTCCATCATTTATGACATGCTCCTCTTGTTCATTGATAGTACAATTCAGATTGGAACTAGTTTCCACATGTGGTTCAATGTGAAACTTGGCCAATGGTTGTGTTATTATTTTTAGTTTAGATCCATACTTCATTATAAAATCCAAAAAGAACCAATTATAAAAAATATATCCTCCTATCTTGGTAGTGAAGTTTCTTGATAGGCAAATGGTAAAGTGTACAGGCAGATCCACCACCACTATGTATTATAGAATTAGGATACTTGGGTAGTCATGCAATAACACTTTCAAACCTTTGATGATACCTACTATCATTGTTGGTGTTCCATCAAGATACAACACTCTTTTTCTATATGACTCATACTTCAATCCCAACTTGTTTGCAACTCATTTAACAATAACTAAAGTGTTTGCCCCACTATCCATAATACAATTATGGACTATCTTATCTCCCATAATGAGGGTAAGATGATAAATAAAAAAATACTAATCACACAAAATATCTAAGTGATGAATATTATGTCTATTAGATGATTTTAAATTAGAAGGAGGGAAAGGAGGTTGGAGGACATGTAATATTCTCTCATCAGTCACAAACAGTGAGGTCACATAAATTATTATTGTGACATTTTGTTTTTAGTTATGTGGATTTAAGTTTTTTAGTGTGGTGTGGTAGTTAAATTTGTTTTTTCATCATGTGTTAAGATAATAATAGATGTGTATACATGTTCACTTTATATGTGAGTATTCCTAATTCAGTCCCTAAATGTAAACATGTAATTAAAAATGAAATCACAAAAGAAAAGTAGCATCATGAGTCTTGTAAAGGTTGAATAGTGATGTGTTCATGTTCATACCTAAGTTTATGGTAAACCTTTGTAAAACCATTGAAGGATGTATAGATAATTCTTGTATGTTTTCCCACACTAGTTTGGTAAGATGTGTTTCTATTAGTGTATGGTGATAAGAAGTGATGTGTTCCTTCTTCTCCCATTAGTTTGAGTGATGCACCAATATCATGAGAAAGTAGAGGCAAGTTGAAAAATATGTGTAAAATTTTTTTACTACAATGTAAACACTATGGGGGGAATGTTAGTAAATCTATTATTTATATTGGTTGATTATTTACCTTATGGTAAATAATCCTAGTTGTTGTACTACCTAGGTAGTTAGTTTGTTATACCCATGAGTCCATTAATGGGTGAATTATTATTTATCCTTACTATTCTTTAGTAATTTGTTTTGCCTATTCCTTTGGATATATAATAATCATTTTATAGTTTGATTATTATGTCAAATATAATATATAGTGTGTTTTATTATTCTCTATGTGTTTATCAACTACATGTGTTGATTTCAGATTCTCAGACTTGGTGGAAGGTTCAACAATATGGGTAGGTGAATTTTTGAGGGCTACCCCAATGTGCTTTGATGGTTGAGGACTGATATGGATTTGGAACATCTACTCTTAGAGTATCTCTTTTTGACCAGACATTTGTATTACTTCCCAAAGGGATATTCTTATCTTTATATTCTTCAAAGATTCAATGATACTCAAAGGATAGACACTAACATTTTATTTCATATTTAGATGAAATTAAGTACCTTGAGCTTGAGGTAATGAAGGTTTGACCACCCTTCCCAAGTTTTTATTTTAGAGAGGTTCAGGACTTATATAGGCTTCCACATTCACATTCATACCTTGTTGCCTTGAAGGGGATTGTTTAGAGTTGTATCCATTTATTGAACATCTCCAAAATCTCTCTTATTTGATCTTGTGTAAGCTTAGACTGAGGTGATTTGATTTAAGACAAATGTGTCCTCCATTTATAAGCTCATACAGTTCACTGTATAGTCATTATGCAACACTTTTGTGTGGGTCAATTCTGATCACTATAGCCAAAAATAATTGTTGATATCGACCATATTTTTTATAACTTACCAACACAAAATACATAAAGATAGGTAATGTGTAGAGCATTGATATAATCCCAGTGTTCAAATATCAGATAATTAGATTTTAGATATGTTCAAAAATAAACTAAGAGTTACCTTACTCCTTATTTATTATTCATTGATATATATAATATGTACAAATGTAGATATTGCACAAATTTGAGCTAAGATACTATTCTATTTCAAAGTTCTATATTAATTATGTTAATCTAAATTAGGGTAAAATAATACCTAAATATTTAATGGGTCATGTTGTTCACTCTAAGATATTGATAAAAAATAATCATGAAATTTGGGTATTTTTAAAGATAATAATGGGAAGAATTATGGAATTTCATCCTCCATTTTAGGACTAATGTGAGATCAGCCTAGGGCATAATTACAAGTATTTAGCTTCACAATGGAGCTTATATGGAATAATATTTGAGAGATACATTATCACCACTAGAGGTTTAGTACTAATTGCTTGAATAATGAGTTAATTACTTAGGTCTACTGCTAATGTTCATACACTTTACCATTTTATAAAATAAAGGGGGAGTGGTTCAATTTCCAAAATAAACACAAAAGAGAGTGAAGAGTAAGGCAAGAAAGAGTGTTTCTAGGTTAAGATGAGATTAATGCTTCAACAATTGAGCTAAATGAATTTTACATAGTTATACCATTATGTGATGAGTTTCACTGAAGGTTTTAACTCCAAATAACATAATGAGAATAGTTTTTTGAAGAAATGAAGAATGTTTGATTTTTGAACCATCACTAAATATCAATACTAGAAGTCCATAGTAAATGACACATAAACTTGAAAGATAAATTTTAGACTAACACATAGGTCATAAATATTATAAGGAAAACAAAAGGAGTTTGCAAAGAGGTTATAAAATACAAGCATAACATAACCATTCCATTCATAAAATGATAGATCATTAAAAAATTATATGAATGCTAACATTCATTTAAAACTAAAATGATGAAACTTTGACAAATAGAATATGCATTTCACAAAAGCTAAAATTACATTTATCATAAATAAGTTATTTTACAAGAATATTGATCATGGCCAACTTTATATAATCTAAAAGGGAAAAGGAAACCATAGGTGAAATCCTAGCTTGATTCTGATAGCACTTTAAAGCTAAAAATTATTGACCTCAAAAATATAATGTAATTACATATTTATAGATAAGGATGGGATTCACCTCCAGGTAGCATGATATTCCCATCCTAAGCCATAATGGCCACTCCTAGTTGTTAAAAATACATAATTCAAAAAATGAGAAAATCCCCTTTGCTCGCTTCAAAAATATCCACATGGGACCACCTAACCAATATGTGGAGGTAGAATAGATGAGCTAGCTCCCTACTATTTGAAATTTATTTCTCTAGCCTCCAACGCATCTACCATGAGGTTAAACTCCTAATCCATATTAGTGAGGTTCATTAGGGGATATATAAATATCATCTCTACTTGGGTCATGTGCCTTTAATATACTTATAAGGGAGCCTCCATTTCCACCAGGACCTCAAATGCCTAGCTAATTTTCATTGTGGATTGGGTTGAGAGCTCGAAAACTACTTAGGCTCTAGCCTTATTTTCTTTGGCTAATTTTTTCTTCATAACCTATTTAAATTTACCTAGGTGGACTCCAAATCCACCCCTATCCAATAGAGTGCCATCTAGGTGTAATAATGCTAATATATTCACTTTCTTTAAGTAAGCCAATATCTTCTTCCTACCATCCTCTAGGGGTTCCATCATAGTTTGGGATAAAGCAATCCACTCCTCCATAGTGATTTATATGTTACTAATGTAAATATAATATAATCCCAAGTCTAAAGTGGGCATCAAATATAAATCTAGAAACATGCCCTTATTATTTACAATCATTATCTTCCTACACTCTACATCAATCATAGTGATCCTCTCCAAATAGGCTTGGGTCCATTGGATGAGCACTTATCCATCCACCATAGTACCTACCACATTATCCAAAGTTGATAAAAGTTGTAAGAGGGAATTTTTAACGTACCCAATTATATCGATGGGGAAGGAGCTCTTTACTTATGCCTCTAGATTATGGACCTAGCCCTGCATGTCTTTAAAAAATTTATCTAACATGTCATGGGTTACCCAGAGAAATGAGAGTGGGTCCTCCACTATATTTTATTATCCCATAGGATTCCTCACTTTTGTGAGAGAGAAAAAGTCATGATGGGTCTACTAAACCATAAGTTTTCCATCTTGCATGAATTTAAAAGTGAGGATCCTCCACATAGGAGGTGGTGCAATCAAAACCCCACTACATGTTTGAGTCACCTTACATTATCATCTATGGAACCTATGATATTAGGACCATTCCCTAAGTTTTATGATGGGTTTTAGGGTGTAAAATATGGTAGTAATAAGTGTAATATGAGTTCTATGGGGTGTGGAGGTGTGAATGATGGAAGTAGTGGAGGAGGAGGAGGCATAAGGGTGTAGGGAGGAAAAATTAATAGAGAGGCCTAGGGGAACATTTTCACTTTCCACTAACCTTGATTCATGCACACTTGAGGGGACATAAATATTTGGAAAGGGTTATTCAATATAGGGGAAGAGATTGGTAGATTAAATATGAATACCTAGGCACCCAAGGTGATGGAAAAAGGGGGTCAGGGATCAATGCAAGGAGCCACTATGGTTGGTACTAGAGGAGCCATATAAATTGGTGGAAGAGGATAAATGGGGGTAATAGGGATATGTGTTTAATGTTGAGTGTGTGTTGTATTTTTATTTTTCCTTAACCTTTTGTTTGAGTTAGCTTTAGATGTATCTGTAGAAGGCCTACAGGTAGTGAAGTCCATGGGGGCTAATTATTGGAGTTATTGAGTCATTAAAAGAATCATTAGGATTGTCTTGGTCAGTAGATATGTGCACCCAAGAACTATAGCATCACATTTTGAAATTAAGATACTAGTAGGTATTTTGACTTGATGTATACCCAAAATGGGTACAGGTAAAGTTTTGAGTGGAGAAATGGATGGGGTGGATGGAAATAAAAAAGGGAAGATACTAAGGATGGTTGATGTCATGGGCATTTGGGTGATAGTGAAGGGGATGTAATAGGGAAGAGAGCAGGTACCATCTAAATGGTTTTTAGAAAGGGTGAGAAACTAAGTGTCATTATGAGAGGCTATGAGAAAATGGATGGAGTAATAGGAGGAACTTATACTAGTGCATATTATTAGTCCTACCATGAGATTATTTTTTAGGATGTTATTGATGTCAAAACTCAAGGCCTATGAGGATTGGGGTTGAGTTGAATACTCTTGAGCCATCTAATCTTAGGCCACATACTATTAAGCCACACAAGTTTTAATTAGATATATCTAAATCACCAAGGTCATTAGAGGTGGAAGATGTGGATACATGGCATGAGGAGTCACTTCTCAGGAGGGATAAAATGATGGGATCCCTTGAATAATAATATTGAAAATCATGGGGGGAGTTGAGGTGACATATTATATGGATTAAGAAGATGTAGATGGGTTCATATATAGTTTGAGTTGAACTTTATTTCCATTTCCTTCTTGCGGGTCTCAATTGATGTGAGCACCTCTTGATCAGATTATGTGTTCAAATACTACTAGTCAGCATCCTCTAAATGGTGGCCATAATTTCAATTGACTTGAGTTGAGTAATCCTCCAAGTGGGCTTGGTTCATGCCCCATTAGTCCTAGTATCATGGCTCAACTCTCCCCAAGGATAAAGAGTCATGACCAATCACCATCTTCTATAAGGGAGGGAAGGAGTGTTACACATAGTTCTTGATGATGATAAGAATAGGTGGGCATGCCTTTTAATGGTGATTAGTAATCACCTAAAAATTCCCTCCACAAATTAGTAAGAAATTTACTTATCTAAAAGGTGATTTGAGATGTGATATGGTAAGTATATGGGCTCCCTAGGAATACTCATGACTTGAATTATGATATCCTTCTGACAATACTAGTTGTCTCTAATAGGAGCTAGGGAGTTCTTTTGATAGATGAGGCATAAGGGCATTATTGATCATTTTTCACACCATCAAGTATAAAAATCACATATATCCCATATATTATTTCTATAATGGTGTCCATATAGCTTGTATAAAACTATATGAACCACTAACCCTCCAATAACCCATGCAATAAAAGTAGATGGTTTGAAAATGGGTGTCTTATAGATTACATCTATGAGATAACTCATCATGTAGAAGTTATCAAATTCTTGGGCATCTACTATGCCCTTGAACATGTTTAAATTCACCACCCCTCCTAGTTCAAGGACCCAAAATCCATCAAAATCATGTGGAGCATGGGTACCCACAATATGTTGATGTGAAGGCAATCTAAGGCCTAAACAATCAATTCAACAATATCATACCAACCCAAACATCCTCTTTGAAAGTATAAACCATGTATGCATTGGTATCCTCCTTGTTTACCCACATGGCATATGATTTTTCAACCCAATCCCTCAATATGTTATAGATTTAAAGGTGTTAGTCTAGGTCTGCACCACCACTAAGTCATATGAGAGGGTTAACTCTAAGAGATTATAATAGGCCTTGAAGGTGGTTCCTAAGATGTCAATAATCTAATATAGAGAGTTAATTTATTAGACCCAATTAAGGCACCTTATTACACCCACATGGTAGTAAGAAGTAGCTTGTAAAACAAGTCAATGTAGGGGAACACCTCAGGCTTGGTCATGGCCCTATGTAAGCCACACTTATCATAAACTCATAAGGTGTCTCCAAATTTGGCTTGATCATAATCATCACTACCTAATTTATTGGGTACCTAATCGATAGCTTTGAATACATCATTATAATGTTTAAATCAAGTCAATCCATCTAGGAACATAGTGTCTATGTATTTAGGATTGGCCATGGGATTGAATGTGAGGTGGCCATTATAACAAGATGGAATTTGGTGGAAGATCTTTACATGAAAGAGAAGGCAAAGAAGGCACTAAGTTAGAGAAAAAATCAAAGAGATAGTCTTTAGGATTCTAGAGCTATAATAAGTAATGATATTTCCTCATGATATTTATGAAAATCCATATTCATCCTTTGTATTAGTGGCATTTGGTATCTCACTCATTATGGATTCAAATTTGGTTTGGTGGCTCAATCTTCTATTTAATTTCATAATTTAGAGTTAAATTTAGAGCTCATAATTACATGGTGCATAATATATCTAGTAAAGGTGATGTGACATTTTAAAACTATCTAATTGGGGCTCAGTTTCCCACATCATCAATGTCTTGAGTGTGGTAGTCACATGACCACCTCATCTTTAATGCTTCTTAGGTAGCTCTTGCTTCATGCCACTTGCCATCTATCTATCAATCCTAATGTCAATGGTCGACACTTAGGCATAGCCTTACACTTCACAATTATACCTTTAAAAGGGATGAGATGACATTTAGGGACACATGGAATCATTTTATTATCCCTTTAAAACTCCACTTATACTTTATTTTAACATTTTTAGGACCTTGGGATGGCACTTACTAATATGCATAGTTATGCCACATGTTATGTTATGATATGTCAAGCTCTCCTAGGGTCTAACATCTCTATCAGGTTAGGTAGATTGACTAATATAATAATAGGATATGTTATTCCTTCATTGTATCAAGCTCTATTAGGCTATGAAATATCTATCAAGGCTAGGATATTAACACATCTAACATAAGGGAGAGCTCATTGGCTAGATCTAAACACTTATCACTTTTGGGGCATGCGGTGTCCTTTGATTTAGTTAGGCTCTCCTAAGCTCTAACATATCTACCAAGATTGGGATACTAACCATTCTACCACTAGTTGACATGGGACTCCCTAGTTTGGCTTGGGTCTCTCAGGTTCTGACATCTCTATTAAGTCTGAGAGACTAGCCATTCTAAATTTAGCATGGGCCAATTGGATAGATTACTAATAACATATGACCGTATGCCACATGGCACTTTCTCATTGTGTTGAGATATCCTAGGATCTAACATATTTATTAGGGTTGGGAGACTGACTACTCTATTAATAAGTTGCATGGTGCTTCCTTGTTATATTGGGATCTTTTGGGCTCTGACATCTCTATCAGACTGGGAGACTAATGTATCTAACATAAGGGTACATGTCTTACTTTCTTTTTGCCATTTCTTACCACTATTGATAGCCATCCATATGGAATTTCTTTATTACACCATTTATCCCTTCAAAAACCCACAAAAATGACTAAGTGAAATAGAGAGAAATTGTGACCAATCAATTGTTCACCTAGCTACCACCTATACTTCAAAGTGCCACATGAGATTCTAGGATCTGATACTCTAGGAAGGGACTGAGACTTTAGGAATTTCTAAGTGAGATCAAGCCTACAAAGTTAATTCATTAAATCTTTAAAATAATAAAGTTAATCTTAACCATGGAGTATCATCAAGATTTAACATTGTTTCTTTCATATACCTTTACGGTTCACAAGTCAAATCAATTAGTCATTATAAATACCACATGCTTAGGAAAACTAGGGCAACATAGGATTTCAAAGACTTATTTTAGGTAGAGTTAACTAGAATGAGATAATGGGTCTAAAAAATCTAGATCTTGTAGTTTTTAAAGAGGGTTCCCCTATTTATATGAAAAGGGGGAATGTTGACCACAATAAATGGCAACTTCCAAAAGGAAAGTGGTGATAAGCACTTAGAACTTGACTAATTAATCATTCATTCTTTCACAAAACATAGAATTCAAGAGAGATATTTAGACATATCAAAAAATAAGGCACTAAAGTCATGTATACAAAATGACATACTAAGATCTTATCCTATAGAAGACCACCAGTGTGTGTAAGAAGTGATTTACAATTAACTTATCTAATTTTTCACTTCACTCAAGCAATTAAGGTTGAATTGGGCATTAGATTTCCTTAAGGTCCTTAATGGTTTGATGTCTTAGAGTGGGAAGGTGCAGGTATTGTTATGATACCATCCCTAATGAAGATACATATGTTCCCATTCAAGGCCTTTCTCTCTTGTTAGCCAATCAATAAATCCTATGATGGAGGTTTCCTAAATAGCCCTTTCAAGGAAGACTCAAAATTTAAATTCTATATATTTTACCAATTTTCTTTCAAGGTTCCTTTTGAAAATATTTAACAATCTTTTCCATTGAGGGTTTGGGACTAAACCCAAGGTGATCAGGTGAAGAGGAATCTTTGAATACCCATTCAATATTAGATTAACTTGAATTTTCATACATCTTTATAATATGTTACATTAAGTATAACTTGGTGGCCTTTATTAGGATGCAATTTGTTTTAAAATTCACATGTTTCTCTAAGATTCATTAGCCTCCATGATTTGAAATGTAAAAGACTCAATTATCATCCCTAACTTTTTTGGATTGAAGACTCAACATTACCTTCTAAGCTTTGATCATCATTTGGAGTGGCTACTAACATTCTTTCTCTTACGATCCCTCATAATGGGGATCACTTTCTTAATTTTAATGGGGGCTATATTAGGGGCATATGAACACTTAAAGGACACAACCAAACACACCAGATAAAATAATAGAAAAAGAAAGCACATAATAGGAAAATCAAACACACAATTAAAGCAACCTAACCAAATATATACATTAACACCCTTTATTGAGGTTATTTTGAAATTATGTTGGATAGGGAAGCTAAGAAGCAATGATTTAGGAACTATCTATTTATTGATAGTGGTAGGTTATTTCCTTCTAGATCCTTGAGGTGAAAGGCATTCTAGCCGAGGATCTTGGCTATCTGATAAGGGGAAATCTAGAGAGGATCACACTTTGAGTGTTGTCCCTTATTTTTGTGATCCTTATCTAATATTAATACCAGATCAGATATCCTAAAGTTATTGATCTTATCCCTATTATCAAACTGGCATTTGATAGTACCCTAATGTTTGTTAAAGCTTAGCATAGCTTTATCTTGGTCTTCTTCTAATTGAATGATATCCAAGAGCCTATAATTTACTTTATTGTCTAGTTCCATGGATTTTTGCATGAATTTATAAATTGGCAACCTGAGCATGACTAGAATGATTGGCTATGATCCATAAACTAAAAGGAAAGGAGAGTTATTGAGGGATTGTTTATACCTAATGTAGTCATCCCATATAGTGAACTTTAGTAATGAGTGCCACTTTTGAATTTATTCCCATAAAAACTTCTTTTTGGTGTCTATTAAATTACTATTGGTGGACTCTACCAATCCATTTCCTTGTGCATAGTGATTGGATGAGAACCTCAACATGATAACATTGTCATAGTCCCATTTTATAAACTATGTGAATTGAATGGCAGAACTATTATCACATACCAAAGAGACTGGGACCCCAAACTAGGTGGTTATGGTATTCTCCATGAACTTGATGACTTGAGTAGAAGTGATTCTCTTTATTATGACTACCTCAAACCACCTTATGTAATAATATATGGCTATGAGAATGAACTTATGTCTATTTGATGAATTGCGGTTGATGACTCTGATTAAATCCAACCCCCATTGGGAAAATGGTGTCAATTTCACCACAAGATATAGTGGCATTACCACATGGTTTTCCTTCTTAGCAAAGGTCTAGCACTGATGGAAAATGTGGACATGTGCATGAATGTATTTAAATAAGTTAGGCTAGTAGTAGCCTACCTAAATAACTTTGTGCGTCATAGCATTTTTTGTAGGGTGACCAGCTCCCAATATTTCATGGAAACTCACCATCACTTCTTTGGCTTAATCTAGTGAAAAACATCTGAGGTAAATTATTTCATGATTCCTTTCTAAAGAGGATCCCCTTATTCATCATATATTATGTATCCTTCAATTATAGGTCTCTCTTTTGTGTATGGTTGAGTCCAAGAGGTGTATTTCCATAGAGTAATAAATGCATAATTGGGACATACTAGTCTAGTTATATCACTAGCTCTTAGTCTACTTAGTGTATGGTTATTCTCAAGTCCATTTCAATTATCAACTATGTAAGACCATCTGCTCTAACCAATTTGGCTAGTTTGATCTACAAGTCATACTCTTATAACTTAATCATCCATTGGCCTCTATATTCACCTAATTCATTTCACCCCAGTGTTTACTTTATGGATGTATCCAAGATGACTATGTGCACTTTATTCTTGAAAATGTAGTCCTTAAACATTTCTATAGATTTGACTAGGGCATAGGCATGTTTATCTAGAGTAGAATATCTTAGTTCTACATCCTTGAGATTGGTGCTCATGAAAGAAATGAGATGTTCCTCTCTATCCAATCTATAGGTGAGCTAAGTAATAATGATGTGTTCAAAAGTAAGGAGTAAATGTAAAAATCTTGTGTGTAGTCTAATTTGATAAGCATCAATGATTTCATAATGTAATATTTGATATCCTAAATATATTTCTTTGATTGTTCGTGTCATTCCACCTTTGCATCCTATTTCAACATGGCATGCAGGGGTTTTATAGTTTTGGAAAATTCAAAAATTAACTTAAGAACAAAGTTAATTTTATTAAAGAAGGATTTCAATTATTTTTTACTATTAGGTAATACCTTATTGTGTGATGATATGACCAAGAAGTTTACCTTTGGTGAAACCAACACACTCTTCTTTAAGTTTAGGGAAATACCATAGCTCCAACATCTTTTGAATACTTTATCTAAGTAACATATGTGATTTGACATGTATTTTGAAAACATATTCAATTCATCCATATAAATTATTATACATTTACCAATTAGTCCTTCAAAATTGAAATCCATCACTCTTTGAAACTTTGCCCCAACATTGATCAACCCAAAGGGTATTCACTTGTAATAAAATGTGCCCTATTTGGTGGTGAATATAGTTTTGATTTGGTCTTCTAAATTAACCAAGACTGGGTTATATCCCAAAAAACCATCTTGAAAGGGAATCATCTAGGATAAATTCACCATTTGGATTACTTCTTCAAGGGAATGTAATGGTTAATTTTCTTTGTCTGAGGCTTGGTTTGAGTTTTAGAAGTTTACGTATAGGCATATTTCTTAATTTTTATTATGAATGGGAAATAGGTTGGCCACCCAGGTAGAGTGGAGAACCAAGAAAATTATCCCATTATAGAGTAACTTATGGACCTCTTTGTGTATTAAGGGATCCATGATTGGGTTTATCAATGTTTATCTTTACCTAAATAGTTCCTAGCCTAGTTTAAGGGGGATAGTGTGAGTGATTACTCTTGGTTCAAAGACCTTGAGGTCTCTATAAGCCTAGGTAATTACATATTTATACTTTAGTATCAACTTTCATAACTAATCTATTTTAGAGTCTATCCATTCAGGACCCATGTTGATAGTATAAGGGTTTTCTACAAGGTTGAGGTTGATGAGTCATCACTTTCAGTTCTTGAACTTAGGTTTCTTTGTTTGAAACATGGGGTCTAAAGTGTAAAATACTCTTTCCAATGAAATCATCCCCTTTAGGATCTAATTCCCATGAATATTAAGGATCCCATCCTTGTCTATCTTAGCTTTAAGTTTATCTCTATATGCCTCATCGATGATCTAGATTTCAAATACCCTCATTCTATTAAGAAAATGGATAATCTAATGATCATCCTTGAAGACTTGGAAATTTGTCACATTTTTAGGGATTGAAGGATAAGGGACAAGCTCCATAGATAAATATTACAACTTGATGTCATCTAGGGGGTCAAGTAGATGCTAATGAGTCAATAACTAGGTTTTCTTTCATAGGAATAGGGATGATGTTGAACATAATAAACATTCTAATTAAGTACCAAGCCCTATGATTATATAATTTGAGGTATGATAACTTATATTGATATTTACTCTTGATATAGTTGACCACCAACTCAGAGTCATTAAATTCTCTTAGTTCATTTACCTTGTGTTTCAACATGAATTACAACCCTAGGATAATCACTTTGTACTCTATTAGATGGTTTGTGAAGGGAAACTATAGTTTATATGATGTTAAGTGCTTACTCCCTCAAGGATATATTAGCATAACATTGGCACCACTATCTTGTTTGGAATGGGCCCCATCTACATAAATAAACCATAATCCAATCAAAATTGGATAACTTTTAGTTTTGACTTTGTCTAATTTCATGCTTAGCATGCAGATTTTTAGGACTCAAGATGCTAAGTTTACTTTCTCATTTATGGAATTATACTCAATTATCATGTGTTTCATTTGTGTATTTATATCCACTCTAATTTTATTAGTTACACCTCTCCATGGTAACCACATATGAGATAATTATGTGGCCATATACCTATTTTGGATTTAGATCAATATCTATTGAAGAGCACATCATAGGCCTCCAGAATCTCTACCACCTAGATGTCTATGAAGTGTTAAATCCTAGGCTCAGATTCCAACTATATGTTGACATTCATAATCTTGCCTACCACTTTGACCTTGGATTTGTCTAGCTAAACCATTATCTTATTCAACTTTGATAGGGATAAACCCTAACTTATCATAGATGTTTGTTGGCATTATGTTGGGTGAGGCCCCTAAATCTACATGATAGTTATGTAGGTTTTTTCTAAAAAATATGATGATCAAAAGGAATGGATTCACTTATAGATTATTCTTATGAATGAGCACATTGGTATGGGTTACTTTTGGTTTCACATGGGATGGCTAATTCAACTTCTCAACAAAGGAATTTAATAAAAGATCATGTTGCTCAGTGATGTGAGCAAGTTCATGAAGCATGATGTTGGATTTGATATTTTTCATGTCCTCTACTATATTATAACCTCCTTTAATTTAGACTTATTGAGATTCCATTGAATCTTTAGGTTCTTTAGGTTTTGGAGGTGTTAGGTCATTTATAGGATTTTGGTTAGGTGGGATTGCACCATTGTTCAGGGGAGTTGAGGTAGTGAAAAGGGTGTAGTTTATCCTTTGGAATTATTCAAATGCCTATACCTCACTAGTACCCTCTTTTGGTTCATTTTATTATCGTCTATGGAATTTCATGGTTTTTAACACCATGATAGTGTTAGGGGATTTATCCACATTAGATGATTTTGGGTGACTGGGAACCACTTGGTACTCTTCCATTTCTTTCTAGAAGATCTCAAAGGCACAAAAAAACTCTTTACAATCAAGTTTTCCATGGGCTATCATGTTATGCACTTGACACCTATTAAGAAAGGTTATCTTGAAGATATTAACTTATAATAACCTATTGGGTGAGGGTTATAATGTATTATGGGTTATATTAATCCCTATTTAGTCTTTGGTATCTGAAGTTCTTTTTAGAACCCTCCATGTTGGATTTTCTCATCTTATTTTATATCCCAAAGAATTCATTACTAAGTTTTTATACCTTTTATTGAATGGCATATAACTCAAGATTCATAGACTCCTAGGGTATGGTCTAGGTGTTGTTAACTAATACCAATGTCACCTAGTGTTGTAATTTAGTAGTTATTTCATGGTTTGCTAGGTTAAGGAAACCCAAGTGTTGGTTTGGTTTAGCATGACTTAGTGGGAGTTGATTTATTATGGGGGATAGTTGAAGTATTGGGATTTTTTATTAGCATTGATAAAGAGGCTTAGCATAGGCATCTATGGAAACACATTAGGAATGGTAGCCATCATATAAACTTGAGTCTTTAAATGTTGATCTATCTTGATGGCCTTTGCATAAGCTATGGCTAATTCCACTATTGTTGGGTCTCATCTTATGAACATATTTATCCAAGGGTCCAAGGCATTTTTATATATTTAAAGTGTTATTTGGAGGTTGGGTTTATAGATCATGGTAACCCATATGTACATATTCTAAAATATAGCATTGAATTTCTTGATAGGCCCATTGGGTTCCAATTTAATATAATAAAATTACTAGTAAAGGACACTAGGGTTTACCACTTGCCCAAGCTAGGTGAGGAAGTTATTAATGAAATGGTCCTAGCTTGGGATCAAGTTATCAAGGAGGTTGAGGAACTAATAATAGGTTGAGTCCATCAACATGAAAGGTAAAACCTTACACACCACATCCTCAAGTTTCACATTTAAAAGCCTTAGGTCAATATTTTAGGAGGTCACATGTTCTTTAGTATTTCAACCTACACCAAGAGTGAAATGGGGAAGATATCTCTTGGGGTTTTTGGGTAAGTCATGGATAACTCTTGAGATGTTAATAACTGAGCTAGCCAACTAGGTCATTTTAGGCAATCTATTTGGGGAGGATAAGAAGATGAGCTAATGGGAACTATTGTAGGTCTAGGCATATTGAGTCTAGGTCTCTTGTGGAATTATAAGGTTGAAATAACTAGTCATCCATGATAGGACCTAGCTCCAGTGATGGGTGAATTGGACTCTAGGTGTTTCATAGATAGGCAATAGTTAGTATATTACCATAAAAAAGCATAATTTAAAATAAGTTAGCGCTCAATATATAAATTATTTAAATCCCTTCTTCTAGTGCTAATTTTTGTTGTGTGTGTTTTAAGCACACAACAATAGAGAAAGAGTAAATAAGGTAAAACAAGACTCAATCAATAAAATACTCCTTTAGGGCTTGGGTTCCTACTAAAAATTATTCTTAATAAAGAGGCCCTCTTTCTAACACCATTTATTGTTCACTCAAGGATCCTACTCTAAAATAATCATGAAATTGGGTATTTTTAAAGAGAATAGTGGGAATAATGAAGGACATTAATCCTCCATTTTAAGACTGATGTGAGAGTAGCCCAGGGCATTGTTTTAGGTATTTAGATTCACAATAGAGCCTATATAGAATAATATTTGAGAGATGTATTCCCACCAATAAAGGTTCAATACCAATAACTTGAATAATGATTTAATTACTTGGGTCTACTATTAATGTTCATGCACTTTTATTTACCATTTTATAAAATAAATGGGGATTGTTCAATTTCCAAAATAAACACAAAAGAGAGGGAAGATTAAGGCAAGAAAGAGTGTTTCTAGGTTAGGATGATATTAATGCTTTAAAAATCAAGCTAAGTGCATGTTCCATATTTATACCACTATTTTAAGTTTCATGGAAGGTTTTAACTCCAAAGAACACAAAGGGAAGAGTATGTAAAAGTAGTGAAGAATGTTTTATTTGTGAACCTCACTAAATATCAATACTAGAAGTCCATAGTAAATGACACAAACTTCTAAGATAACTTGTAGACTAACACACATGTCATCAATATTGTAAGTAAAATGAAAAGAATTCACAAAGAGGTTATAATAGATAAGCACATAATAACCATTTCATCCATAAAATGATAGAGCATTGAATAATTATATGAGCACTAAAATTCATTCAAAATTGAAATTATGGATACTTTTATAGATAGAATATGTATTTCACAAAATCTAAAATTACATTCATAAAAAACAAGTTTATTAAAAGAGTAGCGATCATGGCCAACTTTCCATAATCTAAAAGGGTGAAGGAAATTGTAGGTGAAATATTGTCTTGATTCTAAAATTACTTTAGAGCTAAAAACTATAGACCTCAAAATATAATTTAGTTACATATTTATAGATAAGGATGGGATTCACCTCCAAGTAGTGAGATATTCCCATCATAGGCCATGATGGCCACTCCTAGTTGTTACAACTACATAATTCAAAAAAAAGAGAGAAACCTCTTCATTCACTTTTAAAAGATTTATAGAGGACCACCTAACTAATACATAGAGGAAAAATAAATGATCTAACTCCCAACTATTTTGACTCTACTTATCTATCCTCTAACATAGATACTATGAGGTTGAACTCCCAATCCATCTTAGTGAGATTCATTAGGAACTCTCTCAATATCATCTCTACTTGGGCCATAAGCCTTTGGTATACCTAGAGGGGAGCCTCCATAACCACCTAGACCTCAAACACCCAGTTGATGCTCATTGTGGATTGGGTTGATAGCTTTATAACTATTTAGGCTCCATCTTGATTTTATCTAGCTATTTTTTTCTTCATAACCTAGTCAAAATGACCCATCTGGGATAAAAATTCACCCCTATCCAATAGAGTGTCATTCAGGTAGAATAGCACTAAGATATTGACTTCCTTGAAGTAAGCCAATATCTTCTTCTTGCCATCCCCCAAGGGCTCCATCATAATTTGGACTAAATAAATCCACTCTTGTATAGTGGTTTCCATGTGCCCAATGTATGTCTAATATAAGCCCAAGTCTAAATTGGGCATCAAATTTAACTCCAAGAGCATTCCCTTATTGATTAAAATCATTAGCTTCTTACACTTTCCATCAATCATAGTGATCCTCTCTAAATAGGCTTGGATCCGTTAAATAATCACCTAGACATCCACCATAGTCCCTACCACCTTTCCTAAAGTTGACAAAAGTTATAAGATGACATTTTTGACTTTCCTAATTAGCTTGGTGGGGAAGGATCTCTTTAGATGTGCCTCTAGAGTTCAAACCTAGCTCTACATGTCTTCAAGAAGTTAGTGGGCCCTCTGCTATCTTTCTTTCTCTTATAGGAGTCCTCACTTTGGTGAGAGATAATAAGTCTTATTAGAGATACCAAACCTTAGGGTTCTCCTCTTTCACAAATTTCTATGTGAGGATCCTCCATATACTCCATGTGGTATAATTGAAATCCCAATACACATCTGAGTCACATTGCATTATCATTTATGACACCTATGATACTATAACCATTCCCTAAGTTTTGGGAGGTGTTGGTAGGGTGTAAGAGATGGTAGTGATAGTTAGAGGATGAGGTGGATAGAGTATGGAAGAAGTAGAAGGTGTAAATAATGAAAGCAGTGGAGGAAGATGGGGTATAGGGGCATAGGGAGGCAACATGAATGCAGAGACCCAAGGTCACATCTTTGCTTGAAATTATTCTTAGTTAATTCCCACTTGAGGGGTAATTACTCTTGAGATAGGGGTATTCAGTACAAGGGAAGATATTAGTTGATTAAAGTTGAATCCCTCAACACCTAGGGTGATAGAAAAGGGGTTCAAGGAGTAATGTGAGGAGACACTAAGGTTGGTGACATAAGAACCATAAAAATTGGTTGAGAAGGTTGAATGGGTGTAATAGGGACTTGTGTTAAGGTTGAGTGTGTGTTACCTTATGATTTATCCATGGAATTTTACTTAGTTTAACATTAGACATTATTGTAGAAGGAGTAGAGGTAGTGAAGGTTATGGGGCCAACTATGGTAGTTGTTAAGTTAGAGTAGGAATCATTGATATGGTCCTAGTCACTAAATATGTGAACCTATGAACCATAGCAGCACTTGTTGAAATTGGGATACCAATAGGTATGTAAACTCAAGTCATGTCAAACAAGATTACCAGGAAAGTTCCAAGTAGGGGAATGTATAGGGAAAATGGAAATGAATAAGGGAGGGTGTTAGGGATGGCCAAGGCCATGGGAACTTAGGTGAATAGCAGAGGGGATGGAATAGGGAAGAGAGGAGGTATTGAATGAATGGTTTGATAAAGGGTCTAGGAATCAAATGGTTTCATGAGGGGATGTTAGAAATTTGAGGGAGTGAGGGGAGGAACTTGTACTAGTGCATGTTGTTGGTTTCACCCTGGGTTTGTTTCAAGGTTGTTGTTGATGCTAAACCTTAAGGCCTATGTGGATTGGGTTTGATGTTCATTATCTTGATCCACTTATGCTTGGGCCACCTACCATTAAATCATGCAAGTCTAACTTAGCTAGGGTTATGTCACCTAGGACAATGGAGGAGGAGGAGGTGGATACATGGCACAAAGAGTCATTACTCATGGGGGATAAGGTGGTGGAATCCCTTGCATAATTCTCCTATAAATCATGTACATAGTTAGGGTGACATCTTTTATGGGTTGAGTAGATATAAAGAGGCCCATATATGATCCAGACTAAACTTTTTTACCCTTCTCCTTCTTGTGGGACTCAATCCATGTGAGTACTTATTGGTCATCTTCCATGTTTAAATATAGCTCATCATCATCCTCTAACTAGTGGCCATAATTTAGGTTGAGGTGAGTTAAGTACTTATCCAAGTGGGATTGTATCATGCCCCATGGGTTTCAATCTCATGGCTCATCTCTCCCCAAGGCTAAATAGTCCCAACCAATTTCCATATTATACATGGAGAATGAGAGGTATGCATGGTACTTAATGATGATTAGAAGAGGTGGGTATTCCTTTTATTGGAAACTAATACATCACCCAAAATCTCCATTCACTAATTGGTAAGTAAATTCTTACTTTTTAAGGTGATCTAAGATATGATAGGTCAAGTGCATGGGTTCCCTAACAATACCCATGATTCAAATTATGTATCCTCCTGACAATACTAGTAGTCTCCAATGGGAACTAGGGAGTCTCTAATTTCATTTGATAGACAAGTAATAAGGGCCTTGTTGATCATATTTTACACCATTAATTATAAAAACTCATAGATATCTTGATGTTATTTCTGTAATGGTGCACATATATCTTGTATAATACTACATAAACCATCAAGTCTCTTGGAACCCATATAAGAAAATCATATGGATTCAAAGTGATTGTCTTGTAGACTATGTCTATGAGATAACTCATTATGTAAAAGTTACCACATACCTCAGCATCTATTATGGCCTTGACCATGTTTAAATTCACCACCCCTCCTATGTTGGGGACTCACCATCTATAATCATGTGTATTAGGGCTACCCACAATATGTTGATGTGTAAGAAATCTAGGGCCCTAAAAAATTAATTCAATAGTATCATACCAACTTGAACCTCCTCCTTGAAGGTGCAGACCATGTATGCATTGGAATTCCCCTTATTTACCCATTTAGCATTTGGGTTCTTGACTCAGTCCCTCATGACATTATATATTTTAAAGTTTTTAGTCTAGGTTTACACCACCATCGATTCATACAAGTAGTTGAACTCTGAGAGATTATAATAGGCCTTAAAAGTGGTTTTTGAGATGTCATTAATCTAATGTCGAGAGTTGGAAGAGTGGACCCAATCATTGGCATGGTCTTGTACCCACCTAATAATGAGGAGTAACTTGTTGAACAAGTTAACATAGGGGAACACCTCAAGCTTATCCATATCCCTATGTAATCCATAATTCTCATAATGTCACATGGAATATTTAAATTCATCTTGATCATCATCAACTCTACCCAATTTATTGGGTACCTAGTCGATAGTTTTAAATACTTCATTGTAATGTTTGAATTAGGTCAAGTCATATGGGAATATAGTGTCTTTGTATTTAGTCTTGGCATTGGGATTTGAAGATGAGGTAGCCATTACAATGAGATGGAATTTTGTGGAATATTTATGGGCAAAGGATAAGGCATATAAGGCACTAGAGTAGGAAGTAAAGGGTCAGTCTTTGAGAGTCTAGAGCTATAAAGGCTAATGAGCTTTCCTCATGATACTTATGAAAACCACATTCATCCCCTTGTATTAATGGCATTTATTATCTCACTTTTTATGGATTTAAATCTGAGTTGGTGGCTCAATCTTCTATTTAATTTCCTAATTTAGAGTTAAATTTAGATCTCATGATTACATGCTACATATTAGATCTAGTAAAGTTGATGCAATGTTTTAAAATTATACAATCAGGGCCTAGTTTCTCACATCATTAATGTCTAGAGTGTAGGTGTAAGACCACCTCATATTTAAATCTTCCTAGGTATCTCCTACTTTGTGCCACTTTTCATATATCTATTAGTCCTCATGTCAATAGTTGACACCTAGGAATAGCCTAGCAGTTTACCATTATACCCTTGGGAGGGATGATATGCCAGTTAGAGACACATGGTGTCCTTTTATTATGCCTTTAGAACTCCACCTATACTTCATTATGATAATTATAGAACCTTGGGACCCCACCTACTAATATGCATTTTTATTCCACATATTATGTTATAATACATTGATTTTTCCTAGGGTATGACATATCTATTAGGATAGGGAGACTAACTACTCTAAAAAAAAATTGTGTGGCATTCCCTCATTGTGTTGGGGTCTCTTGAGCTTTGACATGTCTATCAAGTCTAAGATACTAATGCATCTAACACAAGGGAGAGGTTATTAGTTAGATCCAAGCACTTTTAACCTTCACAGCATGTGGTATCCTTTGATTTGGTTGGGTTTTTCTAGGCTTTGACATCTCTATCAAGATCAAGAGACTTATTATTCTTCCCTTAGTTAATTTGGCACTCCCTAGTTGAACCAAGATCTCTTGGGCTCTGACATCTCTATCAAGTCTAGGAGACTGGACATTCTAGCTTTGGCATGGGTTGATTGGCTATAGTACTTATAACTTTTGACCCTTAGTTGCATGGTGCTTCATCATTACATCAATCTCTCATAAGCTCTGACATATCCATTAGGTTCAAGATACTAAATACTCTTATAAAATGTTGTGTGTTTCTTCCTCATTACATTGGGTTCTCTTAGGCTCTAACATCTCTATTAGGACCAAGAGACTAATGTGTCTGACATAAGGGTGTGTGGCTTCTTGTCATTTTACCATGTTCTATCACCATTGGTACCCATCCACATGGTATTTATTCATTACATCATGTATCCCTATGAAAATCCACAAAAATGACTAAGTGAAAGATAAAGTGAGTGTGACCAATCAATTGCTCACCTAGCTTCCATCTAGGCTCCAAAGTGTCACATGGGACTCTAGGATCTGACACTCTAAGAAGGGATTAAGATTTCAATAATTTCCAAGTGAGAGTAAGACTATAAAGTTAGCACATTAAATATTTAAATCAAGAAAGCCTATCTTAACCATGGAGTATAATTGAGATTTGGAATTGTTTCTTTCATAAAACTTTTAGGTTCATAATTTAGATCAATTAGTCATTACAAATACCACACTCTTGGGAAAATGAGGATGACATAGAATTTCAAAGACTCAGTTCAAGTCCTTTAATGAATTTTTGTACTCTCTACATGATTTTATCATATGTTTAGTCCTATTAGAAATTGTTATTGGATTATTTTTTTGTACATGTATTATCATTATGATCCCTTCATTTTAAAAATTTTAATATTTTATTGTAATGTTATGAAAATGTCTATTGTGTGCTCAGTTATTTTATGATAACTAAAAAAAATACTTCCCTTAGTTATTTTATATCTAACCTATAACTCTATTTTGAGTGGAAATATTAAAATCAAGTTATTATTAAACAACATCTATAATATAATGCTCAATTTATCTTATACACTAGTTACCTATAATTTGAGATAGAAGGGTTTATATCCATGAGTCCTATGTTATTCATTGAATTTTGTATAAGCATTGGACATTCACCTTTGATACATTTTGCAATTTTTTTTCCTCTTGTACTCGAGTCATATTGGACCTTACAAAATTTTATTTTACTAGAGCACTTATCCTAGAAGGATTTTATCATGAAATGACATTGTAATAAGTATTTAAATTTTTATCCTCGTGATTTCTTAGAAGGGGTACCTTATCTTTATCCAAATATGATGTTTCATGAAGGATACCTTTTGATTTAACAATGATCACCATGTTTGAATCATCTTATTACTCTTGTGGATGCATAGGTGTAAAATTTAGATGAGATCATTAGTCCATTAGAATTACATTTTCATCCTCATCAATGTCATATTTTTCTATAAAAATCTAATAGGGATCTTCTGAATTGACCAACAAAGTAAGATCTAGTATCTTCTCCTCTCATTTTTTAGATGTTTGTGGTGGATATTGTACTATATCTTGACTAAGTGATAAATTTGGAGCTAGCCCTTTTTCATTAGCTTTGTTTGACTCTCCAACTTCATATATATATATATATATATATATATATATATATATATATATATATATATATATATATATATATATATGTATGTATGTATGTATGTATATATGTATGTATGTATGTATGTATGTATGTATGTATGTATTATTTCCACTTGTATGACTTGTTATGGAGGTATTATGGAGGAATGAAAAACATTAGATTGTATAATACATCCAATCCTAGGTTTCTTATTCATAGGACATGTATACAAACATCCCTCATGCATAAATTTTAAGCATTGATGTAAGGTATATGGTAGATACTCCATAGCATGAATCCAGTGTTTACCCAAAAGTAGATTATAATGTAAAATGATTTTGAATTACTTGAAATAAATTAGTCTACATCTTAGGGCCAATTGTCACAACCAAAGTAATCATTCCTAGCACTTGGTGAAGAATATTATCAGAACTTATTATATTCTTTTCTGACTTAAGAGTAATATCCATATTGATACCTAATTTTTATATAAATGTGATATTTCAAATTTTCAATCTTAGTCCATAATCTACCAAAACATGCTTGACCCCATTATTTAAGATTTGAACTTAAATAAATAATGGAAGATTCTAATCTATTAGTATTTGGAGAAGGAAAATCTTCCTTCACAAAATAAATCATGTCCTTACTAATCCATAATGTAATGATAGTAGATGTAAAATAAGTAGGTTCCAAATCATTTTGAAAGGTTTTATCATGAAATGAAACATATAAAATATCCTTATAAATATTGGAACTTTTGACTAAGTCTATTTTAGATATCATAGTTGAAGTATTTGTAAGTTAATAAATGATATCACACTATTTTATTATATTATCAAGTGTTCTAGAAAGTGAAGGGGGATTAGAAGGTAAATTTTAAATTCCTTCATTTTTTCACGTAGAATGGGGAACCCTGGTACTTTGTTTTGTGATAATATGGACCATTGAATCTTATATAATACTAGGGAGAATAATGGCGATTAGCACTACCTTGAGTTCTATGGGGAATGAGGAAAACAAAGAATCACACATGTAATTTGACATTGAGTAGTAATTGGAATCATATTATATTAGATATTTAAATAATATTTACTACTAAGGAGAGCTAAGAATTTTTCATTATTAATATCATCCTTAGTTTGAGTTTCAAATAACTAACCCATTTCCTTGCATGATTTTGAAACATATTACATATTTTAAGATAGAAATAAGAAATCATAACTTGATTCACAAAATACACACTATCAAAATCAATTATTATCTATGATAGGGCTTACTTATGTAACAAGGGGAAATTAGAAATTGGGTTTGAAATCCTAACATAATAGAAATTTAATACCCTAATAAGGAAAGATGAAACCTTAAAGGATAAATACCTAGGGTTTGTTGTGCTAAAGAAAATATTAGGTTCACTATAATTTTTTTAACTTAGCTTATAAATTAGGTGATCTAAATAGGCTAAAACCATATAATTTTAGATTGCATAATATAAGGCATAAACTACACAAATATGAATTACTAAACAAAGCTTGACTTCATTTATTAAATAAATAAATGATCAACGGAGAAGGCACTTAGCTAAAATTATGGTTTGTATGGGTCATTTCACATGTAAAATCTCTTAAAGTGCTTTGTGTAAGATTTTTTATGACTTTACTCAAGAAATATAATGTCAAAATATATGAGGATGCTATCAATGATGCCTAAACATATGTGACAATCATTTTTGTCTACTATCTATTAGAATTATTATTATGTGTTTTTTAGTTTATTTTATCATACATCATTATTATTACCTATTTATATAATTTAAATGTAATTTTTTTACCTCTATCATGTGTATAGATCATAATTTCATCATTTTTACCTTGAAACCCTAGCTCCACTTTTGACAATTCTTGACCTGAAAGAGGGGGTCGAAGATTGGTTGGATAGCCCCAATAATTTCCTACTGAGTGTTTGAGTGTTGTCTACACTCCAATACTATAAATATTTTTCAAACCATGTATATTTGTCCCACCTATATGTATGTGTTCTCAATCTTGATCCACTATAATGCATTGCAATTCTTTGGCTTTCCACCCTAGACAACATGCAACTTTAACCTTACATCTGTATTTAGACTTTACTTTTAGATTGTTCCTTTTAGGGTTTTTCACATTTGAATGCATATTTATAATGTATTAAGGATGTGAAAATGTGTCTCTTAATTTGTAATTTTTTCTTAATATAATTTATAAGTGAGCCTAACTCTCACAATATATTTCTATTTATAGATGATTTTTTGGTAATTTCTCCCATCATTGACATAGGAAACATGCTTAGGCCAACCAAAGGGAAATGTTTAAACTTGAAAAATAACCATTAAATGTCTTAGGACACTTTTTGGTAAGGAAAATTCTTGTGGTTACTACTATAATTCACCTATTACTGACACTTTCCATAAAATTAAATTAAGGAATCTAGAATATGGTAGTAATCTACTTACAATAATAGAGTGTTTTGGCACAAACTAGGGAGATACTATATATCACTAATGGAAAATTAAATTGTCCAAGTAAATATATATATATATATAAAGATAAGTGAGGATTTGTATAATATTAAAATGTGTATGCATGAGTCGTGTATTTCAAATATGTGTCAAAATTGATGTTTCCAAGTGTCTAATACCAAATTTAGGTGTCTACATATATAAAATCCATCAAAGGATCTTGCTGATGAATCATGAATACCATGTCAAAATAAAAAGTAAGTTTGATGGAAAACCTAATATTATACAACCTCTAAATATTATTCCACCTATGGATTGGTATGAATCCTTCACACAAACATTCATAAGATCAAATGTTGTTATTCCTCAATATTGGTGGAGAGATTGGTTATGGATGTCAAAAAATAGTGAAAATGTTGAAATGCTAGTAGGATTGAAAAAACTATCTATATTCTAAAATATCTCATATTGGGAGAATTTGTTAGTTGGCATACATGTATTTAATAATGTATCAATTTCTATATGGAATCACATCTCTAGCAAAGAAAAAGATATTATGATTTCTAGATCAAATCTAAAATTCTATGGGATAAAGAAGTGTAGTAAAAAGAAGAAGGTGATCCATGGATATTAACTATAGAGAAATTAAATTTGGTGAATTAAACAACATGATATATTCACACACAAAATTTATTTGTTTCCTACATGAAGTGTGTCTTCATTGCTAATGGACACATAACATGCCTCAAAACACATGATTGCCATAACATTTTGAAGATGTGTTTTTTTGCCTTAAATTAAAGATGTAATTTAAAAACTTCACATTTAAATTTTTTTAATTTTTTTAATTTATATTTCTCTTTATATTATGGGGAAAATATTATTATATTCCACCTAACCTACTAGAGGCATTCTATTGACTTTCAAAAAAAATGAGGTAATATAATTTTTATTTTCAATTATAACTTAACTAATCAGATGAGAAATATAAGAGTAACCTGCATTTCTAACATTATTTATAAAATATTTGGATATTTTCATAAGAGATATCTAAATTAAGGATTAAGAATGAGAAAATAAATATTTCATAGTATATTTTGTAAATTATAAAAGTGCCTCCTTCATGGACTCTCAAATCCATTGATTAGTGTATTTGGTTGATGATCTTCAAATGGAAAGTTTAGATATGTGATGGATTTTTTTACTAGAGAGGTACATAAAGAACTTAAAGGGATTTGTGAAACACTTACCATGTCCAGGGGGATCAATTGTTGAAGGATACATTATTCAAGAAATATTTTTTTATGTGTTAGAATATCTTGGAGAGGAATTTCCATAGATACCACGTATTTGGGATGTTGGTCAAGGAAAATAAAAACATGTGGAAATATATATATATATATATATATATATATATATATATATATATATATATATATATATATATAAAGAATATAAAAGACAATAAATCAATAAAACATCCAAATTTTATGCACACTAGACCACATTTAAGCTAACCAATGATCTCATCAATTTCATTTGTATCATCTAACCAACATGCATATGAAATACATCCTCTTCAGTTTTTACCTTATGTTTATTTAATATCTCTATCTCATGAGTAAATTTATTATATGTATACACATTTGTTAAATAATAGGCAAACTTGCATTTACATTAGATATGTGTGTTAATATTTCTTGATAAAATGAATCTAGTGATACTTGACCCATACCAATAGTTGGATATTATTTTTTTTGAATGTCATAATCCTTAACATCAACTAATTTGGATGTGTCACTCCATCATATTCTATATTTTTAATATAATATGTATAACCAACTACACCATATTATGGAATTTATTTAATGTATTTTCTCTTCTCTTCAACATATTCCTCATCATAAATATCATGTACCTCATTTGTGGTCATAGAAGAATTAGATATTATTGCTTGAGCACTAATAAAATGAATAGCTTCCATTTTATTTTCTTGCTTTGAAGATTTTACTTCTCTTGAAATGGAAATAGACTTACTTTGGAGATCAAATGTAATATAGTTATGATTCTTACAAGTGTTGAATTCATTGATCTTATCTAGGATATTCCTAGTATAGCATTATATTAAGTTAAAGTAAGGATAATGTAGAATTAAAGGGAATGCAATTTGAGACCAAGAGATATGATCCACTCAATAGTACCTTAAATTTTTTTGAACAAAATAGTCTTATTTAAATGTTTACTTCCATATCCAAGAGACTTGAGAAGTTTCAAGAAAATACATTAATTTCACAATTATTATCAACCATGAAACTATTTTATTATGTAGGTACTAAAATATTTTATTAAGTACTTGAAAATGAAAATATTGACATACATTTACAGTGTTCGACTAATACATAAAATTATGGGCTTAACTTTCCATTTTATCACACCTACATGCTACCTTATGAAGTTGAAACTTTTGTTCTATAATTACACACCTATAATAACCTCAATATATATTTCAAACTTACTATCTTATACAGACATACCCAAATTCTTAGATTAGTCCTCATATGTAAGGGTTAGTAACATCAAACTAGGTTAGCATTGCTAGTCAATACTAACATGTAAATAAAATAACAATACAACTGAGTCTTCTAAAGGTAAAGAGAAGATACAAATGGACTTTGATATTTTTATTTCCAACTATAAAATCAAGATAATCCAATTCAAATTATGGAAAAATTCAAGTTACATAAGGCTATTCTTCATTGGTTTATGAAGGATGACACTAGGCTCAAGGATTTGATCAAAAACATATTTCAAGATGGTGGTAATTTTCATATGAAGGATGAAGTGATAAATTTAAAGATGAACATTAAATAGTTAACTAATAAAGTTGATAAGATTGAGAAACAAAATGAGAACCTCAAGGATAATCTTGTTAATCTTGTTGAATTTAGTTGTGTTGCTATGCATAATTAAATCAAGAGTATAGAGGGTCTAAAACTTTTGGTCAAAATAAATAAGGTATAAGAGGATAGAATAAGGTTGAGTAAGAAGGTGAAGGGTCTTGTTGAGGAGAAATAATTTGATCCTCATATTCTTTAGATTATGGATGTGATTGTTAAGAAGATGATGCAGAATTGGGCTGAAGTGTTTGATGGGTGGAAGTATCCTGGGTGTTAAGGCACTTTAGTTGTTTTTGTGTTGTTTTTTTGCTATTTTTATGTTATTTTATTAAATATATAATTTTTTTTACTCTTGTCAGTAGGTAAATTTTTTATATATGGTTTCTATAACCATGCCTGTATGATCCATGTAAATGGTAGGGTCCCTCTTAAAACCCATATTTACCAATAATTAAAAACATGTGCATAACATTAATTACCCTCTTACAACAATGACTAATTTTTAAAATCAAAACTCTCCCTAAGGTTGGCCCATCTACCTAGCATGTTAGTCATATGATAAATTACCTAATTGGACATATATATCAATTACTCACTTGATATGGGACTTGGCACTTATCTGGTACACATATATACACTATTACACATTAAGAAAATTATACATATTCTTCCCAAATTGTGAATCAGTCACTGGGAGTAGTCATAAGCTAAGTCTCAATCATACTAAGTGAAAGTCAAAGAAAGCATTGTCAAGTATCAAATCCAAGTCATTAGTTGCATTCGTATATTGAATGATCACAATCACACCAGATGGGAGAACTACGTGTGGCTTGATTTCCCTCCTTGGAGTATTAGATACATAGGTAATGGCAAATCATAAATGGGGTGATTAAGGTAAGTTTATCCCATTATAATTTCATGATATTAATAGGTTTATATCATTCATAAGCACACACAAGGTTTTTAAAGTGAAGGTTGATTTATGAATTTTTATGCATCATTAAGGTTTAACATCATTCATATAGAGATTTTAGAGATAGGTGAAGGTGATTATATGGTCATAAACCCATTTTTTAGCATGGGTCACTACTGACCCCTATAAGTTAGTACCAATAGTTGATACTAACTAGATATGATAAAACTAATCTTGTGAAATAAAAACATAGCTTCCAAATTGGATGAATCACGTGCTTGCTTCAATACATTTTCCACTATCAAAATATATTCATAGTCAAAAATTCAATCATAAAAGCTAAGTACTTATCCCTTTTTTGTACTTAATATATTTATCATATGTTGCTTGTCAAATCATTACAATTAGTTTTATTATTTTTAATTTTAATGTATGTTTGAATGTCATATTTATCAATCTTAAATCACATACTAATTTATATCATATTAGGGTTTTTTGAATTCACTTATCAATGATCCAAGACCCTTTCATGAATATATACACAAAAAATGGAAGACTACATGAATGATCTACTTGTGAAATAAGAATAATGACAAAATCATTATATGGATTTATGGTAAAGTTTAGATCATTTTCAAAAATATAATATATGCTTGAATCCAAATAAATGTGTATTTAGAGATTCTTCAAGGAAATTTTTTGGATAAATCATATCTCAATGGGGCTTGAAATATATATAAACAATTTCATAGCTATTATGTGCATTCATTCACCAAAAAAACTAAAATAACTATGACCATTACAATGAAAAATTTAGGCAACAAGATATTTTATGCTTGAACTAGATGATAAGGCACAACCCTTCCCATGATTACTAAATAAAGACATAAAATTTTAATGGGATACTAAATGTTAACAATTTTTTGATGCAATTAAAAATATCTACTTAATCCATCTATTCCCATGGCCCCAAAACTGAACATGCATTTATTGTTATACATCTTGGCTACAAATCATGCCTTAGGGAATTTATTAACATAATATGATGATTAGAGAGCATCTTATTAATATATAAATCATACACTTTCTTAATATGAGATAAATTACAATAATCTATAAAATTTATACTTGGCCCTTGTTTCCATTGCACAAAAGCTATGACATTGTATGCTCAATAATGAGACACAAGTCATCACAAAGGTGGATCCTATCAAATTCCTCATGTAAAAGTCACATTGATCAAGATTCATATATAAATGGGTAATGTTTTTTATGTAATTTAATATAGAATTAATAGCTCATAAATTCATCAAAGGATAAGTTATTTGAAACTAACTAGTTACAACTCCATTAATAAACACACTACCAATCAATGATGATTTTCATGATGACTTTACTTCATATCAAATTGATGATGATATTTGCACCATGTACTTTGATGGATCCAAATGTGATATAATCACTATGTTAACATTGTATTCATCACTCTTATTGTCCAACATATGGTACAATGACTACAAACACACTTTGATCCTTTTTCTATAGAGAGCATACCATAAAAAATATCAAACGTGTTGATGCCATGGATAATAAAACTTCTATGATTCCCATTGACATCAATCATGATCATTTAATTTTTAATATCTAATAGTTTAAACATTGATCATTATTTATAACATAAGTAGAGGTACTAGAAGTCCTTACATTATTTCTTAGTGCAAAAAATTTATAATGGTGTAGTGATATATATAATGTTTTATATAAAGCTTCCATCCTGAAAATTGTTACACATAATAATAATCATAAACTACAGTGTGAAGTAATTTGTTATGTTCTAATTGAATTATATTTATTCAAAATATCATTTTAGGGAAAGTTACTTTATTGCCTTAGCCACGAGGTTAAAATTGCCTTTCTAGAGGTACATGATAGTAAAAGTGGAGGTCATTTCAGTGAAAAGCAATGTCTTAAAAAATTGAGATAAGGGTATTATTGGAATATAAATAAGTAATAATTTCAATAAAATCCTAAATTATTCACATGATGTTAGATACATGGTAATTTAAATCATGTACCATCACAAGAGTTACAACTTATTATTTCATCATGGTTGTTATCCCTTTGGGGCTTTGACTTAATTGGCAAGATAAATAGAGAATCATTAGAGGGTCATAAAATCATTCATACAGATACCAAGTAATTCAAAAAATGAGTAGATGTCATACCATTAAAATTGACTATAGGATAATATATATGTAAATTTTTAATGTTAAAAATCATCTCAAGATTTGGACTACAATTAGCCACTGCCATAGATAATGGATCTTCATTCAAATATAAAAAAGTTAATATTTTTTGTGTTATATACAATATTCATCATACTTTATCTAAACCATATTATCCATAATGAAATGGAAAAACAAAAGCAAAAAAAACCATTTACAAAGATATTAAGAAAAACATCCACCAAACATGGTGAATATTGGCACAATCAAATTATATATGCATTTTGAGCATATTGCATAAGTGTCTAAACACCAACTAAGGCTACACCTTACTCTCTTATTTATGGGATATAATTAGGGTTACCTTTAGAGATTGAGATACCTTGTTTATGTCTCCTTAATATCTATTACTAAGGATAATGAATATCATGAGAAATAATTTCATGAATTAGAAATGTTAGATGACAGACATTTATAATCCACAGTCCATTAGTTAGATTATAAATATTTATGGATAAAACTATGTTGGGTTTTTTAAATCAATGTTTCATATCACACTCCAAAAACCATAATCAATATGAGATAATAAATCCTTTACAATCTATTTCAAATTTTACCAAGATTGTATCAAGAGGGCATATGGAAAGAAATTTCAAAAACATGATTTTCAATCTAGTGACAATTTAAAATATAAAAATATGAACATTAATGTAGCCAAGGAGAGCAAAGGAAAATTAAATCCTTGGGCCCATTTATGATTACATAATATGTGGGTACGTGAACTTATTGATTAGCTACACTAGAATGGAAAGCTATGATGAACCTCATGAACATCATGCACTTATTACAATTTTATAAATAAGAAAAGTTAAGATATTTTCAAAAATATTTAAAAAAATAAATATATTTAAGATAATAAAAAAAAATTCAAAATATTAAAAAAATCAAAACCAAGACCTTGACATGACATAGTTACTAGATTACACTATTTACATATGTTATTTATCACATGTTTGGTATATAGCATATTCTTTTCATACACATGCATTTCATAGTATATGAGTGTAATGTATGACATAAAAGTTACACATGGACATATATATGTTTGAATTTCCTCTATCCAATGGCCATGTTAATATTGGGGGCATCTCATTCTACATGTTTCACTATTATAAGTTATATCTTTTTATAACCTCTCTACCATGTTTAGCTATTAATATTACTTACACATTTTGTGATAGGTAATCATATATTACATAGTGCTACATGGATATGTTATTATATTATGATGTGACATTGATACATATGGATGGCATAGAGTAATATTTACTTGTTATATGCTTCATTTATGTTGTTAATTTCTTAAATTATATGTTAGTTTGTTCATGTTTATTGTGTTTACATCATTGGCCTTATTTTCACCATATTTATGTCTCTTGTGTGTGGCCCTTATCTTTGTTCAATGTAACATCCTTATATCACTTATTTGTGATATTTTATGTCCTTTGCATGTGGTCCTTGACATTGATTATTGTGACATTTTTCATGTCCATTATATGTGGATCTTGGTATTATGTGTGACACTAAATCTTGAGAATGTTGAGCTTGTTGTGCTTATTGATCTTGCCAATATTGAGTGTTTATGTGATCCTTATCATATACCTTTACTACATAGTCTTATTTAGTTTTATTTCAATGATGGTTACTATTGTGTGCTTCACGGGTACATTTATCTATATATTACACTTATATTCCCTAGATTACATATGTTACATACATACCTTGATTGACAAAAGCATTACTATGTTGACATACTCTCCACATGTTGACATGGTTATACATGATGTTATCTTTGTACATGGCATGATCTTATTAACTTTTATTTTCAGTTGAGTAATTTATAAGATGCATCCCTCATCTAAAAATGGGTAAATTATAGAGGGCTTGTCATAGATATATAAGCCTCCATGAACAAAAAATTATATCAGAATATAGATTTTAGAGATTTATAATGGTTTAGATATCATATGAGTTTAGGCACATGATAGATGTTGGCGCATCAGTGAAAATTATGGGGGTGTATGCCAAGCATATACACTTACTTTATATAGAATTATATACATATACATGGGCATATGTACAAAGTATATAAAAACATAAATTATAGGTTTTTCACATATACATATATTTGATATGAAGGTTCTTAGACTCAGCATATATATGCATGACATTTTATATCAGTTGGTATATATTCAAGGGGAATGACATTGGTTCATGTAAATATACACACCTTTAGAATCATGAGTCATGATACTATTTCTTCCACATACACAATAGTATAGTTTATAACTTGAATAACAAATGGTCATTATTTTACTTAACACTTATTGAGACTAAGATCATGATGAGTAGGTGAACATTATTCATTCTCTTTCAATCATGTATTTATTTTACATTAAGTGAACTTGAGTGAGACTACACAATTAAATATGAGGTCATTATTAGGGCATGATATTTGTTCATTCTCTTATTATCATGTGTTAATTTTATATAGAGTGAAATTGATCATAAAACATATAATTAAATCTATAAGACATTTGTAGTGGTTGATTTAGCCTTACTTATATTGAACCCATCATGTGGTTCCCCATTATTTTTGGACTATCTATTTGGGTTATTACATCATGTACTTCTCCCAAAATTAATGAATATTGGGGCATGTTTTTTTCCCAACCCAAGGGCTTACATAGCTACAAAAATTTTAGGAATAGTCACCCTAACTCTCTATGTGATTTAAAAAGGAATCAAAGGTTATCCAATTATTTAACAAGGAAGCAACATCTACAACAAGTTCAAGGGTAACATGGTTTTCACTAATGCATAGGGGTACTCCTTCCTTGATTTTTAATTTTAAAAATTCAAATACAAATTTCAAATTTAAATATATGGACATTGAGTACTAAATTTTTTTACAAGTTTTAATATTGAGTGACCTATTGTCACCAAATCTTGTGCCCTAAAAGAAGTTGTTCAAGATTCTTCTAGATTTGGACAACATGGAAACATTTCCAGGTATGTGGGTGTACCTATATTAGAAATGAGTGTCTAGATTTAAGGGCTAGCTCCATAAATGTATCTTTAAATGCTCTTGTCTATGATAAATGATCACCTATGGGGAAAATATTTATATAGTGCATGAATTGAACCTACTCTAAAGGAGGTAATGTACCAAATGTCAAAGATTCAATCTCAAGATTAAACTCATTAGCACACTAATAAACTATGAATAGAACTAATGTGGTGTCTAAAATGGTTTACAAGAAATAATATTTCACCTAGAGGTCAATTTTATATACTTAGGATAGAGGTAAATGATGGTAAAGCTTGATTGAAAGCACTTATAGCTGATAATCCACTCTATACCTGAGATCAACATTAAGACACACTAGATGACCTGCAAGAAAAGTTTATTATTACTTAGGTTGGACTTGGAACTACAAATTGAAGATGAAAATCACTTTTTAATATCAAATAAATATAAAACACTAAGCACATATTAGTAAACAACTATGAAATGATTTATTCATTACTCTAATAGGTGCATAATACAATTTTTGGCAGAGTCTAGTCATATCAACTTGAGGGATAGATAAAAATAGATCAAAGGATATATTTATAGAAGAAAAGTGCCTTTAGAGAGATATAATTTGGTGCTAAAAGAGGGATCAAATGAATTCAACTCCATTTTTTAATTGAAGTTACAACTTCCTCTACATTTATGTTCATTCAAGCTTCCTGATTAATCAGGGTTACTTTAAGTGATTACATAGTTACATTATTCCCTCATTGATGCTACCTAATAGTTGAAATGGTGGGATAAATTTATCCTAAGATAGGTTCTAGTATCAATTTATTTAGAATAATTGGATCAATCTGTTAGATATTTATCCTAGTGGTAATTGTTCTTCACTAGGTCATCATTGTATACAAAAGTGGAGAGAAGGGTCATTTTCATGTAGTTGGTCTTGAAGATAGAACCATTGGGGTATACATGTATGCCTTCATGTCATCCTTATAAATGTTGTCTATTTTTCAAATTGGATCATGCTCAAACTTGTCCCCATGTTCATAGGTTCACTATAGATGGAATACCAATCTCAGACTATTAGTTTTCCTAGTCATTATGTTTATGTAGACGTATAGACTATATATCCTCATTATGGATCAAAATAGGTAAAAATAGATCAATTATATCTCTACAAGAACTAAGAATTCACCATATGCATATGTCCTAAAAAATGGCAAATAGAGTCATAGAATGAACCCTGCATGCCATAAATCTATGAACTAGAGGTCCATATTTAACCTTAATGGTGATCCCTTTATGCTCTTTATACCTAACTACTTCAATGTGTCCCTTTAATGGAATTTATATAAGATAAAATGGTGATGGGATGACCCTTACAAGACCTTATTTTCCTTGGTCAAAAACTAGCTTTGTCGACTTCCATTGAAAGTCCTAGGCTCACCTTTATTTAATTAGCTGTTGACTATGACTCGAATCATTGACTCATTAACCTTTGCTCACACCATTTGATCTATATGGTATGAAAATACATGGTATATTGATTTCTTACCATTAATAATGTGCTCATGCCACTTTTCAATCATACATTGATCTCAAGGTCTTGTTATTAGTCTTCTACTTTACATGTGTATGCCACATGGTAGCCTCTCAAGCTCTTTGACCTTTTAAATCATCTCACATCATCAGATCAAGATGTATGATGCAATGTGAGCCATAATATTTGCTTGGATTTAAAATCAAATGGCTTATTATCATGGTATGAATTTGATATTTGCATGACCATCATTTGACATTCATGTGACCATCATTGACATCTATGAGACCATAAAATTTAAGAACCTAATGATTTTTTCCATATCTTAAAGTTGAAATATATGCAAACATCTCCCATTTTTTTACCAAATTTAAAGGCTTGGATTTGGAAGTAAAAAGGTCATGGAATCACCAAATTTATAGGAGATGCTCTTGATACTAAAAAGAGTGTGCCCACTTGATCTGCTAGTTCTAGGAGATTTCTAAGTGTGTTTACAAAATGTTCAAGTGATCCAATCTATGTGATTTGCATGATGTCCACACACCTATCATTGATCATTTTAACTTAAATGGATATTTATTGAGGCTTAAATTTGACACTTTCATGAACATTTTGCTTTGCATGACCAAATTTGAACACTTATAACTTGAGCTAAAAAGCTTATAAAGACATAGAACTTTCAAGATATGATCTAGGAACAAATAGCTCCATGGTGATGAAATCCTTTGGCTTGCATGAATTCTTGAGTGAATATAATAAATGCTTAAATAAGCTTATCTACTCATTTACATGTGACATATTGGATGGCTTGGTTCCTTAGACTCGGTAAGCTAAAATTTGAAGGCTTAGATCTCAAGATAGAAGACTCATCAAGATATGAAACTCATAGAGAACGATCATAGAACTAAGGACATTAATTTTGTATGGTCTGATGGTCACATGAGGCTTTTTGAGCACATTTATAAATTACACAAGCAAGTTATCCAATCTGGTTCTTCATGACATCCTGATGATGGTTTGGCTTCACAAATTTTGTTCCTAAATTTTTGTATCTCTAAGTGAAATCCTTGAGGCCTGTTCAGACCCTTTTCATGATCCTCACTATATCAATAGTATGAAAACCTACCACTTTCATATATGACTCTAAAATGACCCTTAAAACACCAAATGACACAAAGACTAAACTAGACTATGAGCAAAGCTAGAATGGCATATGAAATGACATCAAATGAACTACAACATAATCTATGATATTATAAAAAGCCCCTATATAATATTCTAACTATAAGGGGTTGACCCATTTTGGCCTGTGGGAAAAAATGGTCAACATTCTTGGAAATTTTCCAAGGGTGATATGCTTGTTATGTCATGACCAATTGCCTAATCCTATCCATTAGGTTATAGAGTCACAAATATGTAGGATTGACATAGAAACTACCTTTAACAACAAACAAAAAATAAGTAAAGATAAAGAAGAAGAAAAACACAAGATAAGAAACTTAATAAAAAACACACATGTGATTATGAGCAATTATTAGAACATAATACAATAAGAAAGGAAATACACACCTAATATAATATTTATAAAATTGGCCTTCATATCTTAATAGTAGGGTTTCAAATGTATTCCATTTATAGGGATAGGTAACTCTTCTCCATTCATCTTTAATAATTAAAAAGAATTGCTTTTCTTGCACTTGATGATGACATATGGTCTGCTCTATAGGGTATCAAATTTGGTATGTCTCCTAGGTTTTATTCTATCTTCATCCCATTTCAATGTTATGTCACCTTCTTAAAATGATCTTGGATTTTCCCTCTTGTTAAAATACCTCTTCATTAGTACTTGGTTATCAACATAGCTTGATGAGATTTATCTCTAGTCTCTTAAAAATCCATTAATTATTTCAATCTCACCTCCATTTGGGTATTCTCAAGCAACTCTAGTTGATGTGATAATTTTAAGGCAGGTATATCTTGAGAGATAAACAACCTAGCTTTCTTTTCATAGATAATAACAAAAGGAAAATTCCTTGATGACCTCTTGAGATTTATCCTATCAGTCCATAAGGTTATCTTCAATTTGGTGTGCCAAGATTTTTGGTTATGCTCCAAGATTCTCTTGATGATTATGATCATATTCTTGTTAGTAGATTTAGCCAACCCATTACCTTGAGGGTAATATTTAGATGAAGTTCTCAAGAATATGTCATTACTATTTTCCCAATCAGTTGTCTTAGCACCCATAAAAGCAAGAGAGTTATTTAAAATAATAATAGGAGTGGCAAACCTTATTATGATGCTCTCATAGAAATCCAAGATAGCATTCTCATTAGCTTCCTTAAATGCTACTACCTCAACCCATCTTGTAAATAGTTAGTTGTTGTGATTATCTATTTATGACTAATACTTAATGGGGGATTTATCATGCCAATGGAATCAAGACCCCATTGCATGAAAGGTTGATCAACTTAGACAGGCTTTAAAGGAAGAGTTGTAAGATTCTATTTTCCTACAAGGAAATCACATTGTACACACCTTCTCACCTAATTATGGTAGTATTTGAAAAGGCTAGGCTAATAATAGCCTACCATCATGATCTTGGTAGCTATGGTTCTTGGAGATATAGTATCTCCTATTATCCCATCATGAAACCTCTCAAGCAACACTCCAAATTGATAATTATCAGTGTATCTCAATAGCACACCATTTATGTCCCTCCTAAAAATAACACCATCCACAAGAAAAAATTTCACTATAAAATATCTCCTTTATGATCTACTCATATTATTAGGAACCCCACCATTTTGAAGAAATCTGATCACATCTTATGTCTAACTTTGTGGAGGCAATGAACTAGTTGATTGAAGATAATCATGATTGACTAGAGCCTCTTCCTTTGACTCATGAATATCTTAATCTAAATGTTCACAAAGGCCTTTACCCCTTATTAATTTTATTACCTTGATATCAACATCATATTCAATTACTTTAGTGATCCACCCTACCCTCTTTTCACTAAGATCTTTACTCAAGAGAAACTCTTTAGTATTAAGATGAGAGACCATAATATAAATCTTATTATTTGAAACCATATTTATAAACTTATTTAGTCCCCTTGCAATAACAAGGACATATTTCTCCACAAAGGTGTACTTGACTTCATAATCTTCTAAACCTTGACTAAATAATATGATCAATTGCTCTACACCCTCATTATTATTTTGCATTAGTATTACTAAGATAGTATCAAGGTTATAAAATGAATATAACATGAATTCTTTAGTAAAATTAGGGTTCACAAGAGTAAGATCTTTTATATTTGCTTTCTTTATGGCTCCAAAACTGCTCTTACCCTCTTTGGTCCATGAAAATACTTTGTTCTTCCTGAGCATAGTTGTGATAGGTTTCACCAAAGATACAAAACCAGGTATGAACCTCCTTAATAAATTTATCTTGACTAAGAAAATTTTAACACCTTTCTTATGCAATAGTAATGATATCCTATATTCTTTTAATATTAATAGTCAACCCATCCTTAGAAACAATATGTCCTAAGAGCTTACCTTCATGAATAGAAAAGATTCACTTTTTTGGATTAAGAGATACTCCATATTGTATAAATATTTCAAACACTTGCCTCAAGTGTTACATGTGTTCATTATCATCTTTAGAAAACACCATTATATCATCTAGATAACCAATAGCATCTCATTGATCAAACTTTTGAAGGCCATGTCCATTGCTCTTTGAAATATGACACTAGCATTAGATAGACCAAAGGGCATCTTCCTATAATAAAAAGTCCCCCATTTAGTAGTAAAGGTTATCTTAAATTTATAATCCTCACTAACTAAAATATTATTATAGCCTAAATATCCATCTAGAAGAGAAAAATGTTGAGAACCTGAAACCATTTACAAAAACTACTCCATTAAGGGTAAAGGATAGTGATCTTTGAGTGAAACTCTATTAAGATCTCTAAAGTCTACACTAAGTATTATCTCCCCATTCTTATTTATAATAGTCACAAGGTTAAATACCCATGTTGAATTCTTGATAGGAGATATTATCTCATATTCAAGGAGTTTGGTAGGCTCTAACCTCATGAGTTGTTCAACCTTGGGGTTGATGGGTCTTTGCTTCTATCTAATTGATTTAAATTTGGGTTCCAAATCAATGGTATGGTATGCTAAGATAGGATAAAATACTTTGAGGTCCTTATATTAACAATAAAATATATCATGATACTCTCTGCACATCTCAATGAATGCTTGCTTCTCTAATGTAGAACATACCTTTTTCTAGTTTGAGGAGTTCATCCTTGAAGATCAAGACTCTTTCATAATTCTCCTCTTTTGTAGACATGCTCACTTTCTCCTTATTATTTTTATCATTCTCATTGAATATAATTTTTAAGGTCACCAAACCCTTAGGTATCTTATTGGTTCTTAGTTACACACTTTGATCACCCAATTATTCCTGGAACCTCCTTTGATTCCTTGAAGAATACTCAACCTCATTTTACAATAAGTATGCAAAGTGTTTGTCACTATCAAACACTTGTCAAGACACTTCATTATTAGGTATAGAATTTATGATAATGATATTAATATGAGACTATTTTCCCTCCTATTTTATGGTAGTTAGAGTATCAAATTGAGATCCTATGGCAGCTATTTTATCAACATGACTATTCTGCTCCCTTGGGACTAATTATATATTGAATGCATTAAAGTCTTCAAGAAAATATCATACCCTAATTGAATATACCATACCCTATTCTTGTATGATTTAATCAAAGGGTTATTGATAATAACCACATTCCTCACCTAACGTAAAACCAATTCACTATCTCTATATACTTACAAGTTATTGATTCCTTTTCTCCTTGCCCATTGAAGGCCATAAATTAAACCTTCATACTCAGCCATATTACAAGTAAAACTTAAATGAAATATATATATGAATCATAATACTATTATTTATAAAGGGATACCAACATAACACCAGCCCCTACACCACCTTTACTTCTTGAACCATCAAAAAACATCTTCCATAGCTCATCATCTTCACCCTCTTCCTTGGCCAGTAGAGGTGTCGGTACTCCTTATTCATATATACAATACACTCCTAAATTATTTTACTCAAAAAAATTATAGGGATAATGCTCATAATTATTAGTCCCATATTCATCAATAAATAAATTTTAAATACCCTTAATCTTAGAATAAGTGTCATCATCCATAACAAAGTCCTTTTCTTGACAGGTCACATAATTCAAATTAGAACTTATCTCAATGTAAGGCTCAATATGAAATATTGTAAGGGGTTGTGTCCTAATTATCACCTTATACCTATACCTTATTCTAAAGGATAATAAATACTAGTTAGGTGAGAGATAACCACCTATCTTGGTTGTGAAGTCCCTTGATAGGCAGATTGTAAATTGGGTTGGGAGATCAACCACAACTATGTCTTGCAAGATAGGAAAACTATGACAATCATGAAATAAAACCTTCAAGACTTTTATCAATCCTATTATCTTGGTAGGTGTACCAATTAACTAAAGGACCCATTTTCTATGTGTCTCATATTTTAGGCCTAGCTTGTCAGCTATAACTTTGGGCATGATAGAAGTAGAAGCTCCACTATCGACTATGTAATTGTATACCAACTTGTCACCTATAATGAGGGTGAGGTAAAATAGTCAAGGTTTCTCAACCCTAATGGATGGCTCAAAAATTTTACTAGGATAATTTTCAATAGAAACATGACCATGACTTTGATTTGAGGGTGACACACTAGCAGGGAAAGTAGATAACTACTTTTGTAAGAGTTATTTTTTACCAGGCATATGAAGAACATCCCAAAGAGAAATGGATTTTTTAATGTTATTAAAATAATTTAAAATTTTTAAACAAGCCACACCTACTTTATCTTTTACTATTGTGGGTAGAGAATCACTTTGAACTTGAGGAATAGGATTAGGCCTTACCATATTTTGACTCGATGGAGATGAAGTGTTTTGAACTATCACACTTGTAGCTATGTCTTATTGCCTTGTAAGAGGATTGGATGAGCTTGTGGTCATGATACTACCTCTTGTTAGAGCCTTCATCTTATCCCTTTTATTATCTATGATAGAGGCTCCTTAATTTATCACAAAAGTGTCTTCAACTAGAAAATTGGTGAAGATCTCTCCTTGGGATTGCCAATCCTCATTAACTTGCATCATCACCTCATCATCATTTGATAGGAGGGGGTAACTACCCCTTAAGCCACTAGATCTTGATATCTATTCTCATTGGCATACATTAATTGGTCTTACTACCAATCTTCTCCCTATACCAAATTGATATGAAATGGTATCATCTCCCTTGCATTGGTGGTAAAGTTAGGATTATATACATTGGTAGTCCTATTGGGATTAGGCTGTCATTGGCCTCTTCCTCTTCCATATTATTGACCATATTGTTGTTGATATGGGTAAGTATTATAATAGGCACCTTTTTTCACATTTTCTTGCCTATTTTGAGCTTTTAAGGCTAGGAAATTTTCTTTCCAATCAACATTATTTTCTACCTACCTAGGAGCAACCTTAGTTTTGGTACTGGTATTATGAACTTAGGCTACATCTAGAGTATTAGCAGAAGTATGAGATAAAAGAGGCATAGACACCTTAGGAGGTAATATTATAGTTTGGATGAGACTATTCTTAGCTTTTATAGTAAGATCAAATGCTTCAGGAAGATAAGAATCTTCCATAGATTGAAGCATGATAGCAATTTTAGTCCCAATGGCTTTCAAGTAAGTAGGGAACACAAAGCTAGCAGGTGGTCTTTGTTGAATTCATGCATTATTTCTTTGGATCCCATTTTTATCATGTTGAGTTGATGTATGAGAGAGGCATGATCACTTTGATTTCCAAATCTATAAGTCAACAACACTCCAAACACATCCCATGTTGTGATGCATCCACCTTCTAGAGTCCTATACCAATCAAGAGCCTTACCTTTAAGTGACATGGCAAAGATTCTAATGGAAATGTTCTCTCAAATAATATTTTGGAAACTACAAAAGTTAGAAACATATCTAATGTGCTTACTAGATGTGACATGACTCTCACCATTAAATATGGGCACACCTTTTATGGTGTTAGGAGGAATGGCATCATATAAATGAAGTTGAATTATATTATAATCATTGAAGGTAGGGAAAGCATGAGGTTTAGCCATGTCTTATTCTTCAAGATTAGGCTATGGATATTAAACTTAAAGAGGAATTTCAAGCTGAATGGATGAGTTAATGGGATTGAATGTTCTAGAAGAAGATGACCTAGTGAGAAAATCATGAATTATGATGGCATGTATATAATAAAATAATGGCCTTGAACTTGATTTTCCTTTAAGGAGTCGCTAAATTATAAGTATCACAATAATTTATAGTTGATGTTATCAAGACCAGCATTCACCTTGATGATTTGTCTTGAATATAATGGGTCCCACCAAGCATACCATAACTATTTTCACCAAATATTTCACCCTAAAATAGGTTGTTCAATCTTATTTCACATTTGGGTAACATGGGAATATTTCCAAGTATGTGGGTGTACCTATATTGGAAATGAGCCTCTAAATTTAAGGGATAACTCCTTGAATGTATCTTGAAATACTCTTGTCTATACCAAATGATCACCTATGGGGAAAAGAGTTAGAGTTTTCATGAATTTAACCTAATCTAAAGGAGGTGATGCATCAAATGTTAAAATATCTACTCTCAATATTGAACTCATTAGTACACTAATAGACTATGGATAGAACTAATTCAGTGTATATAATGGTTTGTAAGGAATAATGTTTCACCTAGAGGTCAATTTAATGGACTTATGTTGGAGGGAAATGAGGGTAAGGCTTGACTAAAATCACTTACAATCGATAATCCACTCTATACTTGAGACATCAACATTAAAACACACTAGATAACCGAAAAGAAAAGTTTATTAGAACTTAGGTTGGAATTGGACCTACAAAAGGAAGATGAAAACCACTTTTTCATATCAAATAAATACAAAACACTATGTAAATATTAGTAAACAACTGCAAAATGCTCTATTCATTACTTTAAGAGGTGAAGAATATAATTTTTGGCAAAAACTAGTCATATTAGCTTGAGGAATAGATAAAAATAGCTCAAAGGCTATATTTATAGAAGAAAAGGGCATTTAGAGAGAGAGACTTTGGTACTCAAAGAAGGGTCAAATGAGTTTAACTCCATTTTTTAACTATAGTTACAACTACCTCTATATTTATGTTCCTTCAAGCTTCTTAATTGATCTAAGTTACTTTAAGTGGTTGTATAGTTACATTATTCCCTCATTGATGGTCCCTAATAGTTGCAATGGTAGGATAAAGTTGTCTCAAGCTAGGTTTTAGCATCAATATAGTTAGAACAATTAGATCAATATATTAGAGCTTTGTCCTGGTGCTAACTACTCTTCATTGGTTTGTCATTGCATGCAAAATTGGAAAGAAGGGTCATTTTCATGTAGTTGGTCCTAGAGATATAACCATTTGTGTGTATGTGTATGCCTTTATTACATCATTTAAAATGTTGGCTATTGTTTAAACTGGATCATGTTCAAACTCATCCCTATGTTCATAGGTCCACTATAGATGAATAACCAATCTCAAACTATTGTTTTTCCTATAGTCATTATGTTGATGTGGACCTATAGACTATATAGCCTCATTATAGATCCAAATAGACCCATTTTATCTCTAAAAGAACTAATAATTCACCATATGCATAGGTCTTTGTTCTAAAAAATGGTGAATAGAGTAGTATAATGAACCCTACACACCATAAGTCTATGAACCAAAGGTCCATATTTAGCCTTAATGGTGGTCCCTTTATGTTTTTTATACCTGACTACATCAATGTGTCCCTTTAATGGCATTTAGCCAAGCTCTAATAGCACCAGGATGACCCCTGCAAGACTTTGTTTACCTTAGTCAAAAACTAGCTTTGTCAACTTCCATCAAAAGTCTCAAGCTCATCTTTGTTTAATTAGCTATCGAATATGACTTAGATCATTAACTCATTGACCTTTGATCACACCTTATAATCTCCATGGTATGAATAAACATGGTTCATTAATTTCTCACCATGAAGAATGTGTGCATGCCACTTGTCAATCATCTATTGATCTTAGGATCCTATTATCGGTTTATTGCTTTACATGATTACACCACGTGGTGGCCTCATACGATCTTTGAGATTTTGACTCATCTCACACCATCATATCAAGATGTATAATTAAATATGGACCATTAGATTTATTTGTATTTGAAAATAAATGGCTATTTACTATGGTCTAAATTTGATGTCTATGTGATTGTTATTTGATATTCATGCAACCATCATTGACATCTACATGACTATCAAATTTAAGACCTTGATGGTTTTTACCATAGCTTAAAGTCAATGTCTACATGAATGTCTCCCATTTTTTGACCAACTGTTAAGGCTTGGATTTGGAATCCAAAAGGTCATGGAGGAACCAAATTTACAAAAGATGCTCTTGATACTAAAAGGATTGTGCCCACTTGATCTACTAGTTCTAGGAGATTTCTAAGTGTGTTTACAAAATGTTCAATTGAGTTGATCTATGTGATTTTCATGATGTCCACACACTTATCACTAATCATTTTAACCTAAATGGATATTTATCAAGGCTTAAATTTGACACTTACATGAACATTTTACTCTATGTGACCAACTTTGAATGCTCATAACTTGAGATAGAAAGCTCGCACAAACATAAAACTTTTAGGATATGATCTAGGAATTAATAGCTCCATTGTGATATAATCCTTTGTCTCACATAGATTCCTAAGTGAAGATAATAAATGCTAAAACATGTTGGTCTACTCATTTCTATATGATGTGTAAGATGACCTAACTCCTTAGACTCAACAAGCTAAACTGTGAAAAGTTAAATCTTGAGATAAAAGACTCATCAAGATATGAAACTTGTAGATAATTATCCTAGAACTAAGGAAATTATGCACGTGGTCTTATGGTCATGCAAGGCTTTCTAAACACATTTACAAATTGCACAAGTAAGTGTTCTAGTTTTGTTATTCATGATGTCTTGATGATGGTTTGGCTTCACAAAGCTTGTTCCTAAACTTTTACAGCTCTAAATGAACTCCTTGAGGATTTTGTGGACCATTTCCATGATTTTGACTATATCAATACCATGAAAACTTTCCACTTGCATATATGATTCTAAAATGACCCCTAAGACACCAAATGACACAAGGACTAAGCTAGACTATGACCAAGGCTAGAATGGTATATGAAATGACAAAAAATGAACTAAAACATACCCTATGACATTAAAAAAATCCTCTATACAAGATTTTGAGTATAGGGAGTTGATCCATTATGGCCTATGGGTAACAATGGTTAACATGACCTAAATAATTAGAGCTTCATAACAATGATAAGGTGTGTTGTACACAATCAGGTATACATTTTCCTTTTACTCTAGTAATTCTATTACTATAATAAAAGGGATCATTTGTAAATACTAAAATATGGTATTAACTACTTGATAATGATGATCTTGACATACATTTACCATGCATGACTAGTGCACAAAAATATAGTCCCAACCTGCCATTCTCTCATACAACATGCTACCTTATGAGTTTGACTCTTTCATTCTTATGTTACACACCTAAGGAACCTCACTATTTGTATCAAACCTACATGTTATCCTATATAAACATGCATAGATTCTTATTCCAACCCTCTTATGCATGGGTAGTAACATTAAATTGGGTCAGTATCACCAGTCAATATTGACATGTACCTAATATTACTAACCTTATCCAAATAATAACTTCTTTTTAAAATAAAACCTTTCCTTAGGTTTGTCCCATCTACCTAGCATGTTAGTTGTGTGATAAATTACCCAATTAGACTCATATATATAAAAATCAAGGCCTTATTTGATATCAAAATCAAAATTTATTTGATACACAAATATGACCTATCACATATTAATAAAATCTCTTCATAAATTAAAAATAAGCCTCTATCAGTAGCCACAATCCAAGTCTGAAGCATACTAGATCCAAGTCAAATAAAGCATTCTCAAGTATCAAAAAAAAATCATTCAATATATTCATAAAGAGAATGAACACAATCACACTAGATGTGAGAACTATGTGTGGATTTATATCTCTCCTTGAAGTATTGAATACATAGGCAGTGGTTAATCATAAGTGGGGCTAATTGGGGTTAGCTCAGTCCATTACACTCTTTTTTTTTTTGTATATTTATATCCCTCACAATCATATTTAGGGTTTTTAAGTTTAAGGAGATTGATTTCTATATTTGTACACATCATTAGGGTTTAGCATCATTCATACATAGATTTTAGAGATAGGTGAAGGTGATCATATATTCATAGACCCATTATTCAACAAGGTCACTACCGACCATTATAGGCCAATATTGATAATCAATATTAACCATATCTAACTTAATCAGCCCTATGTAAATAGAAACAAAATTCCCAAATTGAACATATCAAAGGATTATTTTAGCTTGTTTTTCATTGTCAACATATAGTCATAGTCAGAGACTCAGTAGGAAAATATGAATACTTATCCAATTTCTATGCTTATTATATTTATCATATGCCACTTGTCAAATCATTAAAATCAATTTCAATATTTTATATTCATATGTATGGTTGAATGTTATATCTATAATTCTTAATTCACATATTATTTCATATCCTATTAGTGTTTATAAATCCAAACTAAGGTAAAACACATTATTTTACATCTATGTGAAGGCTAACAATAAAATGTTCTAAAAATGAAGGCTTTATGATTTCCACCTTGGAAACCATACTTGTGATGTTGGTCTACTTAGATACATATTGCTTATGAAATTCCTTCTTAATCATCTATTTATTAGTCAAATATTATTTCTATAACTCTTGTTTTAGTAATTTAGCCTTTGGAGATGTAACCATAATTTTAGTGGTATACTTAATATTGGAAGGTGTGCTTGAATTTGATAGATATTTAATAGATGTATCCAATGGAAGATCACCATTATAAATGATATATTTTATTTTTTCCTCAAATCTAAAAATTTATTTTTGTGATTTCCATGAATCTATGATGAGCATAGTAGTATTTATATATTTTAATAGGACACATTGGAGGTAATGTGATCAATTTATTTTGAAGCATATTCTGAAGAGTTTCACTTAGAGACTTATTAAGCTTATGCCAAATTCTTGATTCATTAGTCATAGATACATTTTTATTATTATCCCATGTTGGAGATAATATTTTTTCAAACACATATGTTTTGAATAGAGAGCCAAATATGTAAATTAGAGTAGCATGCTTAGTTTTTTGGGCATGTGCAAGCTTATCTTCAAGTGATTTAACTATTCAAGATAAAGTTTGGATTTGCTTTTGTAACACCTATATAATTAATCATAATATGAATCTTATGTCCAATAATGGTGACACTCTTAATGTATTCATTCAATGGTTGGGTCTTATCATTAATCGTTGCACTAGTACATTTTGGCTCATAGGTTTGATAGCTTGATTATATAAGAACAAACTCTAGACCTTTAAAATTAGATATTCATATAAAATTATATATTAGTATGCATCCTTCCTCTTTGGATTGTGATATCATAGACCTTTATATCTAATATAAGCTAGGTAAATAGTATGGGAGGGATTGTAGTTATCACTATTTAAGGAAGAACGAAAGGAGTCACACATGGAAGTATTTCAGATTTAACATTCATAGATCATGTGATACTAAGAATAGTTAAACATTTATTATTAATAATATCTTCCTTAGTGTTATTATAGATAATTTTAACCCATTTCAATGCATGAATTATGAACATATTATACATTTTAGGCAAGAAACAAGCAATCATGACAATCATGTCTTGAATCACAAAAATAAAATTTTAGCATCCATTATAGCAATGCTAGGGTTTTATTTATATGAATAATGGGAAATTAGAAATTATATTTGAAACCATAATGTAAAATAAATCTAAAACCCTAAAAAATAAATATGAAACTTAATGGAAGAAAACCTAGGTTTGTCATGCTTAAAAAAATATTAGGTTCACCAAAATGTTTTAGTTATTTTTAGATTTATGTATCTAAAGAATATAAAATTATTAAAATTCATATTTTGGAAGATGGTAAATTAACCATACAAATATAAATTATAAATAGAGATTTCTTACATTTAATAAATACTAAGATGACCAAGTAAAGAGGGGATAAAATGCACTTAGTTGATTTTATTAATTATATTGTTCATATCCTATGTCACACTCCTCAATATGTCTCTATGATAGTTTTTTAAGTGTTCATATTAGGAAACAAACTATAAAAACTTATGCAGGTGTTGAATCTCGTATGCATATATCAACTAGTGGTGTCTATTATCTACCAACACTATCCAAGATGATTGTGCCAACCTATTCTACCATAGATTGTTGTGCTTACTTTTAAAGATGATTTCTATATAATTTGGTATCATAGATCCTATGGGCATATATATATTTTTTAATTCTCTTTGCCTTGAAACCCAAGATTAAAATTTAACATGATATAGACTTAGAAATATGGTTTAGAAATATGGATTGGATAACCCTAATGCCTCCTCATTGAGTGATTTATCATTTCTTGCCTTATAATAATTGAAAGTATGTGCTCAATTTTGATTCACTAGAATGTTTTAGTAACTAAAATTAACATTTAATGATAAAACAATGCACTTGTGACCATCATTTTATACACACATAGATCATTCTTAGTTACACAATTTTGAACCATTATTTATCTACTTCTATGCAGATGACCTTACCCTTAATCAACTATGATACATGATGTTCCTATTATTAATTCTAAGTAGCCTAAAATTGATATCATATTGATCCATATTTCTAATTTAGTTATCCTTGATCCTTCAACAAGGTCACTCCTCCATGACAATCTCGATTACTATGTGTCAAAAGCCACTGATTTCATCCACTCACCAAATAATGGCTAATTTCTCAAATTAAAATGTTTCTAAAGGGTCATCCCATATTTTTTAAAAATCTCATTTAATGAATTTCACAATGTAAGCATATATTATATTCATTTGTCCACTAAATGATAAGATGCTTATAAATTGAAAACACTGTAATTATTCTAATTGCATATTGAGAGTAAAGCACCTATTCTTCACAATTTTGAGTCCATATGGCACGAGTAACCTTAAACTAAGTCTAAATACACCTCCAAGGTCATAAGACATTATTGAAGTAGGATTGTACCACCATATATCATTACACCATTATTTCACACACACCACCATATCATGAGATAACTACATGGAGTTTGATCTCTCTTCAAAGTATTGATATGTAAGTAGAGCTCAATGCAAAGGGTGTTGATGTCAAGCACAAATTTAACCACTTACCCCTTTTTCCCATTTTTTCATTTATTATTTATGGTTTATTGAGCTACGATTCCAACTGAATAAGAATTCACATAGTGGTTTCTACATCAAATCAAGAAAATTAAATCACACACATAAGACCTATAGGTGAAAATGTAGTGATCAAAATTTTCATAAAGATAAAAAATCCTAATGGACACTAGTACACCCTATAGATGTCAGCATAGGCTATCCTCCTCCAAATAACATGGCATTAACCCAAGAAAATGAAAATCCCTATTCCTAATTCACAGTGACATCACATAGCCATAGAGTTAGTTTCACAATCATAGTAACAGTCTTATATGTCCAATTTCTAGCTAAGTCATTTTTCTTTGGTAATTTTCCCTTTTAACAATTTTTTTATAGTCAACAAGTTCCAAATCAATCTTGTTTGATTTATTTCATAGCTTATACATTATAATTATACGTAGTATTTTATCTAGTTTATATTATATTTATTTCATAATCCCAAATTCTATAAAACATATTGGTTAACACATCTATTGATTGAATGTTACAAACCCAAATCATCCATGTTGTTAAGGTTTCTTTCTTTTTTTAATGTTTGTATTAGGCTTTTCAGATTTGGTAAGTTATATGTTACTAGAAATCTTCCAAGTTTTAATTTCATATTTTGTACAAACTAATAAAGTTGTTTCTACCTATCTTAGAAGAAGTGATATCCTTAATTGTATTCAAGTTGAACACTTTCATATTTTAGTTGATAACAACATAATGGTAGAATTAGTATTTAGATTTGATGACACAAACAAAAGATAATTAACAAGATTTATTTCAAACAATCTAGATATATAAGATGCATTTATAAAAATTATTAGAGAGGAAATAAAGAAATCATTTGAAGGCCAATCCCCTAAAACTTCAATTTTTATGAGTTCCTAACCTTTCTCTACACCATTTGATACAACTTTTGTACCACCATCCATTATGGGTGCAAGGGTTTCATTAGATTAATATTTCATCCTAATCACTCATTTGTGACACCATATTTGGTTAGCACACATTCTAATCTTGATGTAAATCCCTTATGCCTTATAAAAAAAGGTGTTAAATTTAGAACAAGGTGATTTTAAACCTATAAAACACTTGATTTAGGTACTTTATTGCATACTCCATTGGTTCATCATATTTTAGCCTATCCTTTACCAACTAGTTTTGTGGCACCTAAACTTACATTATATGATGGAAAAGGTGACCTTGAGAAAAAATTGAGAGCATTTCATGATGCATGTTTGGAGTATGCATCCAAATATATGTTGTTGACCAAGTTATTTCCAAATAGATTAAAATAATGCACACTTAGATTATTTTATGATTTACCACATTAGTCAGTATATGTGTTCAATACTTCAGTAGATTTTTTCCTTGCACATTTCTTAATTAACATAAGTGAAAATATTTAGTATGCTCAGATTGCTCAATTCAAACAATAATCTAACAATCATATCATATCATATGTATTAGAATATAAAACCATGTTATCTAAGATGATGAATCCTATAGCAAACAAGGAATTGTAATACATATTAAAATAGAGCTTGGTTTCACTTCTACATGAGTCTATTATGTTTAAGAAGTTTATATCATTCATAAATTTATGTCACATAGTTAAGGAAAGAGAGGTTAAGTTGTTGGCAATGAAGAAGCTAAAGTATGAAAACAACCCAGCTTATAATTCTCATTCAAAGAATCAAATTAAGCCACCAGACAAGGTAATACCAATTGAAAATAATAATGATCAAAATCTAATAGTGAACTTAGTTTCAAATCCAACTCCATGCATTAAATTATTAGATCCTCCAAAGAGATAATTTACTAACTTTTCATAATCTCCCTGTAAGGTGTTTCAAAATATATTGGAATGTCATCTCATATCACTCCCTCATATTAAATAGGTTAATGTGAGAAACCCTTTTCCAAAAGGATTTGATCAACATGTGTTTTTTGATTTTAATAGTGAAAGAAGGCATACTACTAGCAAATTCATCAGTTTGAGACATAAGACTCGAGATTTGATAGATGAGAATATCATTGATGTGAGTAAACCTACTAAAAATACAAAGTCACAACCAAGTGAAAGTAGTATAATGAAGATATTCAATTATCCTTTCCCTAATCATACAAGTTAAGAAATAATAGATAAATCATAAGTGCAATATGCATATAATGAAAATATTAAACTAGCCTCTTATCATCCACACATAAAGGCATAACATCATTTGAATATCATAATTCATGCATATGTTTCAATGCCATATATACCACTTATAACATTTATCAAGCATGAGATATTCAATGACAATTTTGACTTGCATTCTTTGTTTGTTAAATCTTACATCGATCATCAACCTTTGTAGAGTGTCATGGTTGATAATATTTAAAGTGTGAATATGTGAATTATCAAACTTCTCTAATTTTTTAGATAAATATATAGGATATCCTTCCTAAAACAATAATAATCAAAGGATTCAATTCCCATGTTCATATTTCTATTGGTGAGATCACATTACCACTACAAGTTGGTCAGGCATATCGGGCCACTAATTTCATAGTAGTACCCCATGTAAGAGTCTTTGATATGTTATTGGGATATCCTTAGATTTGGAAGCTTTGTATAATTCCTTGTAAAATACACAAATGTTTGAAATATATTTTTTCTAATGAGGTTATCACAATTCATGGTACTCCATATGGATACCACCTCTAACTAGAGGCTATTTTTCATACACAATAGATATCAATTGAACAACCTATAAAGGGTAAACCTACTTATAGTATTCAGAAGTAAGTAATCCACTTTCTAAAGATACCTATCCATGAAAATCCACTTAATCAAATATTTTTCATAGATTCTAGAGATCCACTTTCTACACTAGCACATCCTAGATTGATATTACAAGGCTTAATGATTGTTCCACAAATAACACCAATATCAAGTTCTTGTACTCCATGATGGGTTTTAAAGAGTCCTAGATTTCACCATGTTAAACCACATATGTTTTATAACATATACTATCATCATGATAGTGTCACTTATGTTACAGAGTCAAATTAGTTTTTAGATTCCAAGTTATGACCAATTACTTCCTTGTGGTATGATAATTCCCATTCATGATAGGTCATCCTTCATATGCTAGATGCATGACTTATGGACTGTGAGGATCTTGAAGAAGCCATTTCTTAGATTTTTATTTTTTAGTTTCATATATTTAAAAATAAATAAACATATATAGAGAGAATATTTCAAAAATTCAAAAATTAATCCCTAGGCATGATATGTCTCACTCATTTACAATAATTAATTTGTGATTTAGTATATGTAGTACTTCTCTATATCTAATTTTATATAAAATATAATTCACAAGTGTACTTTATTGATTTTCATAACATACAAGTTTCTAGTTATATATGCATTTACAATGGTGATCTTGTCTTAGACCCAAACACTTTACACTGATAAAATTAGTCTAATCCAAACAATCACACACTGCACTCTAGTATGATTCTACTGAAATGTCCCAGTGAACATAGGCTCTAGTTTTTAGATTCAAACTAGTCACAATATTTATATAGATTGTTTACATCTTGTTAATTCACTAGGGTCATCATTTACACATGGTTTATCACTCTTTGTCTATCCTTATTGTTCTTACTTCAATTAAATAAATTGCATAAAATTTATCATTTTTTGATAAGGGTAAAGCTGGGTTTTTTGAATTGGGGACCCAACCCTATACAAGAAATAAGTATATGAAGACAACAAATCCAAAATAAATAAGGTCTACTAAATATGGTCAAAATAAAAGAACCAACAAAAAATAACTAAGAATTACAGCCACCCAAAGCCTCCTATGAATAATGAATACTCCTTTTTAGGTCTATATACATCTATTTATACATTTGAAAAGTTAAACCTATCTTATTATCACACTCACTACATTTTTTATCTTTTATGGTCTAAGATTCAGCTTCTTTCTACATACCACTCAAAAAAATTCTAAAGGACTATAAACCAATAATGTTATCCTTCACTAATGCCTTGATAACCTCCACCAGTGAAATCACACTCTACTTCAACTTGACATTCTCATGTTCTAAGATGGAGACTCTATCCCTCAATATATTCATCAAATTTTCTATCTCCTTTTGTGCTTCCCTACAATTCAATTGGGAGACCAAATCATTTAAGGCTTTTGTTTGATCCTTTTGATCAATGAGTTCTTGTATGAACCATATAAGCATCACCTTATGAAACCCTAATTCATAATTTATATTATCCATTTTAATCTGACCTATAATAGAATTAGAAAATTTGTCAAATTCTACATTTAGGCTCCTCTTTTCCACTTTAATGCTTCTTTTTTTAGTACTAACATCATCTAGCTCTTCAATCTTTTCTGGGTTATATGTTTTCCCTATACTTTTCCCTTTTTTGAGTTCAACACAATAAGTCCCTCAACGGCCTCTTCCTCCTTGTCCTCCTACATGACTATAGGGTTGCCCTTAGAATAAACACCTTAAATAATGCTCACCCCTTCCTTTGATTTTGAATCATTTAACCTAAAAGCACTCCGCAACTTCCACTTATAGCTCTCAATCTAAGGATTTTACTTATCTTCTACATAAAATATATCATTACTAGCTCACTTACACTAACATTGTTATATTATTAGATACCTAAGTTTATAAATATACTAATATTATAGGTTGTTTATGTAGAGTAATTTCATTTATTCATTCATGTTTATCATGTGTGTTTTCTTTGCTTCATGATTTGTGTGTACTCTTTACTCCAAATTATGGAAATTTTAACATGTCACTATTTGTGGAATTAAGCCTTATTGTATGCTTATATGCATGTGAGTGACATTTTATTTCCCTTATATGTGGTGCCTTGGCCTCCTTGATTTTTTTGTGTGCATTTTCAAGTACTCTTTATGTGTCTCATGGGCATGGCTCTTATTATATTTTTTTTCTCAATTTATGATTCCATGATGGGTTTAATGCATCTTCCCAATTTTTTGATGACATGATGGATATCATGCAACTATCCCCAATTAGTTCTATATAGTTTCAAGTACTCAATTATGATTATTATTCACTATGTTTCTCATTGCCAACATTTATCTAGACATGACATTATGTATGTTAGGCTATACATGTATCATGCATTACTATTTTACTCAGATTATCAATATGATGCCATGATCTTCAATGTTATCATTATTACACTATATTTTCAATTTTATAACATCATTTGCATAAATTTTTATTTTTATCTAATTTATTGTGGAGGATTCATAACTCACATCATAATAATAGGAATACACATTGGCCAATCTTAGATACTAAACTTTAATATTCCAATGCTTAAATAGGAAAAAATAATATTTGCTTAAGCTATCACAATCCATACTCAATTTTTACCCATAAAGCACTTTCAGATAATAACACTTCATTTGGGCATTAGTGTAGGACATAGTTGTTCAAAATAGTTCACTTTCATCCCATCAATCAGAAACATCATTTTTCATAAATATTTGAATCATACATAATTAACATAATATTTTTTTATTGGGTACTCATAAATAGATCTCAAATTTATGCACATGTTATCATATTTTTTTAATAATTGTGGGCATCATGCATGATATGTGTTCTATAATATTATGTAGTTTGACTTAGAAAATCTAGTTGATTTTATTTAGTTATCTTAATGAATATATTTAGATATCATATTTGAGGCATGTGAATGGTACATGATCACTTTATTTCTCATTTTTACACTAGGTTTTCAGAAGGAATGGCAATCCATGTCATTCTCTATGTTACATACACCAGAATCTTATCAAACAATTTTTCACCAATTTTTCACCAAAATGAATATTATTCTCTCTACAGCTATTGATTCACCCCTTTTACACTATTTTTACTCTCTTTTTTACATTAGTATGATCTATTTTATTTCATACAAGGATTTTAATCCACCTTACTACCTTGAGTATGCAATGATGGATTAAATCACATCTTGAATTATTAAGCACATTTTACTTCTAATGAGTATTGGGGTATGCAAAATCTAATCCAAGTGTTTCAATGAAGAATAAATATCCAAGTATTATACCCTCTATAGTTACCAGTTTTTACCAAATAACATAATAGTTTGTGTACCCAAATAAGTATATGTCGAGCCAACACCCAATTCTCATTTTTTTATCGAGAGGTCCATGTTCATATTAGATAGATATAGGGAACTCATGCCTACATTATGTTTTATTTGAAGAGGTATATACTATGGGCATAGCCTAATCAAGAGCAAATTAATATCTAGATCTATGGGAGAGTAGATATAGATAGATGGGGCCCAACATAAATGGTTTTCCTTTGTTGTGAGTATCTTTAGTTTCATATTTTTATACAAAGGATTGATTTATACATGTTTCATTAGAGGTTTTTCATGAAGCATACTTCAATGTGTGGCCTTCATCTAAGCCTACACAACACATGTAAGCTTAGGTATAAGTATTTATCTTCTAATCTAGAACTTTCACTTTGTTGCATTACTATAATAAAAGGGGGAGGAATGCAAACACTAAAAATAAAATTTAATACTAAAATAATTCACTTATGACTGTCTTTTTATAAACACTTAGCTCATGCTTAGCTCCATGGTTTTGAACCATTATTCCTCTACTTTTATGTACATGACCCTTATCCTTAATCATCTGATACATGATTTTCCTATTTTTCATTCCAATATATCTAAACTCACAATTATTATAATACACACTTCTAGTTTATTTTTCCTTGTTCTTCAAACAAGGCCACTCTTTTAAGGTAATATTTCTCACTGGTAGTATCTGATTCCACATGTTTTGTCCTTCCTCCAAATAATAGCTAATTTCTCAAATTAATTTTTTCCTAATAGGTCATCATATATGTTTATTAATTCCATTCAATAAAATCCACTATATGAGCATATTTTATATTCATTTATCCACTAGATGGAAAGAAGCTTCTATATTAAAAACACCAACTATGGATCCACATAGCCCAAGTATCCTTGAGCTAAGTCTTAATATACCTCCAAGGTTATAAGCCATTATTGAAACACATCATTTGACTAGGATTGCACCATCATATATCATTACACCATTATTTCACACACAACACCCTATGGGAGAAATACATGAAGTTTGATCCCTCTTCAAAGAATTGGTATGTAAGTAACATTTAACATAAGGGGTGTTGAGGTCAAGAATAACTTCATCCACTAACTCCTTTTTCCCAATTATTTTGTTTATTAATCATGGTTTATTAATCTAGGTTTCCAAGTGAAGAAGAAGGCACATAGTGGCTTCCACAGTGAATCAGTGACTTCAATCACACACATAGGACCTACAAGTAAAAGTGCATCAATCCAAATTTTCAAATAGGATAAAATCCCTACCAAATTCTAGCACACCCTATAGATGTTAACATGGGTTGACCTTGTCTAACTAATGTATACTTGTTCCAAGTGGATGTGAAGCCTTGTTCCTAATTCATAATGACCTCACTAGTCATACAATCAATTTGATAGTCATAGACATTGTCTTACATGTTTGATTTCTAGTTAAGTCATTATTATTTAGTATTTTCCCCTTTTATTATATTTTATATATTTATCAAGTTACAAATCATTCATGTGTGATTTATTACATATTTTATACATTCTAATTTTACATAGCAATTTATCTATATTAGATTAAATTTATTTCATAATCCTAATTTTGATCAAATAAATTCAATGCAATGTGTTGGCTTTTGACACTTGACAACATGCAATATTGACCTTGTGTTAGTGTTCAAACTTAGTTCTAGGGCTACCCCTTTAAGGGGCTTTCATGTGTATGATTTTATGGTAGTGTCTCAAGAGAGTGGTAATGGATTTTCTCAATATTTAGATTATTTTCCAAGATGAGTGCGAGATAGTACAAGATATGTATGGCTTTAGAATTTATTTGTATTTATAGATGACTTTCTGATATTTTCCCCCATAACCAACATATGAAATGTGCTTAGGCCAACCCAATGGATATGTTTTAATTTTAAAACTACTTTTTAAAGGTTATGGGACACTATCAATAAAAAAATGACACATGCAGAAGACATAACTATTTGATTGTTATTGGCAATTTCTAAAGAGAGAAAATCAATGATTTGGAATATGACAACATTCTACTAAAGATAATAGAGTGTTTTGGCAAAGACTAGGAATATATTGAATATGGATGATATTAAATTAGGTTGGCCAAATCCATATATAGATAAAGAGATAGGGAAAATTTTGTACAATATTAAAATGTGTACACACAAGTCATATGTGTCAAAGACATTTCAAAACTAATGTTTTCAAGTTTCTAATACCAAATTTGGGTTTCTACACTTCTATCCTAATATAAAGAGGCAAGGTAATTGGTAGTTTTTATTTTATTGTGATCCAAAGATGAGACACATTATTTATGAAAACAATATTTTAACACAAAAATCATGGGGAAGGAATAGTCTTGTTAACATAAATGATAAAGATGTCTCTAGTAATCAATCTAACCTTAAAAATAATTATCAATTTGCTAAAGTTAGAGATCATGATGTTCAACTTAGTGAAATTTATTTTTTAGAAGATGAAGTTGATGAAAGTGAAGATGATGAAGTTGGGAAAGCTATATACAATGAAAAAGATGATGAATACAAAGATTCAATCAAGATAATTTCATATCATGGAATTGGTAGTAAAATAAAATACAAAATACAAAAATGTAGATAAGGAACATAGAGAAAAATTCAAAAAATAATAGCTAGGTCCCTTTATTATTACATAAAAATGTGGTACATATGCTTACTACTTAGCTACATTAGAAGGAAAAAATTTTAAAAATATGATGAGCATCATGCACTTGTATTGTTTCTATACACGTGTGTTCCTAAAAATTTATTCCTTTGCTATATTTTATGATAACAAGGACAACCTACTAATTTGATATTTTTCTAAATGCAGTTGTTATTTATTACCTATGGGTGGATTATACCCACACATAGTTTGAGCTTCATTGATGATATTTATCTCTACCTTGTCATTTAAGGGCATTAAATGTCTTTCCTCTATATGATTTATACAAACACGTTGCATTTATGGACATAGTATGTCCCACATATTTACTCCTTGTGATTTAGTGATACATATATTTTATGCAACCTATCACACCCTTGTGTCTATTAATATTAAATTTTTATAAATCAGTACATGTCATTATCATACATACACCTAATCACATGATTGGTTTTCACATGTAATATGTTTATTATTTTGTTTTTCAAAACTAGGGAGAATATTACTTGGCCTTGCTTCATCTTGTTATTGGTGGAATTGTACCCTTTATTATATCCTTAAGCTTATTACTATACATATCTTTTGGATATGGAACATTCATCAAGTCACATAATTTTCCCCATGTTACTTTATCATCATTTACGGATGCACACACATGTTGATCTTTACAAGATGTTATATTTTATATCATGATTTCACATGGACTTATCATATGTCCATACCTCCTACTATGTATAGTTTGGCATATGATTTACCTTCACCATTGACTCATATACTCCCTAGAGTTATATCTTACTATTGAACATACATGATGATCTTTTATGACAACTAAAAAGATATGTTTTATACAAATTTTCAAGGATTTTACCAAGCCTCATCTATATTTTTTAAAGACACATTATGTTTTTAAATATTTATTTTGATAAAGAGTTATTGTAAGAACCTATTTTTATAATCCCTCACCTCAAAGGATAGTCATATATTCAAATATTTTAAATATTTTTAAAATTTGAGAAAAATAATTCTAATATTTTCAAAGAATTAAACAAAAGGTTTTAAATGCTAAGAAAATTTAGTGAAATTGATTTAAATGAAGGTTCTATAAATAACCAGACAACATATATATGCTTATGTGATAAAGAAGTGGAAAATAATTGTTAGAAGTTACTCTGAAAGTTCTAATTGCAATGAGTATTTTTTGTTATATACTAGTTATAAAAAATGGTTTGCATAAAAATAGATTATTAATTCATATTCTCATTTTTCAATCATTATTTTTGAAATTATGATATTCACATTGATTTGAAAATACATTTATGACTTGTGGGCAAATGGACATTACTTAAAAGTATACTAGAGTTTTGTGAAAAAAAATCAAAGTGTGGATGGAATTTTATTTGAGTGTTTCATCATTCCTTCCTATTTTACCATATTTTGATTATGTGAACCTAAAAAATTATAATACATTCAATTATTAAAATTATATAAATTATAGAAGTAATAATAAATATGAATGTAAATGGTAGAATGTGATTAAATAATTACAATTACAATATATAAATAACCTAAGGGAATAACATATTTAGTGTGTTCATGTTATGTGTAGGTATAATACTAAATTCAAGTAATTTAAGGGCTAAAAATTGGATCAAGAGTTGCTCAGATCATGAACTATGTGGTTGGATGTGCTTAAATGAAATTATTAGTATTTAGACACTAACATCTAGTACATGCATATGGGAGTTATGATTCAATAATGTGAGGTTGTACCTCATTATTTTGGTATAATACATTATGCATGTTTGAAATATGTCTACTTATGTGATATCAAGTCTCTTTATGCACACAAATCCAAAAAACTCTCTCCTTATCCTTGAAACACTAGGTCCACTTTTGACACTAGGTTTACACCTATAAAAAGGGAAGAATAGTATGTTGAGCTAACCTCAACCACTCCCCATTGAATTTTTGATCATTTCCCACATATCTAACACTTCAAAGAGTTAAGTAAAACTACGTGTAGTTATCTCTATTAAGTGTATGTGTCTAATAGTGCTCCTTTAATGAATGTAACCTATAATCTAGATTTTAACACTTAGAAAATGGTAATTTTGGCTTGGCTTGAGTGCTTTAGACTTTGGATAGGAATTTATCCTTATGAATAAAATATAATTTGGGAATTTTTTGAAAATTTCTTTGAATGTGAAAGTTTTTAAAATGGCCTACTTGATAATGCTTACTGATCAAACTAGAATAGACCTAATATGTATTTATATGGGACTCTTTGGGTACTTTCTCACACCACTGACATGAAAAACATGTGAATCAATCTTTAAGGATGATTTTAATTTTAAAAATGATTATTTATTGATGTGGGGATGAGTCCATATAAATTAGACACCTACATAATTCCATAGGCATTTGAGTCTATTGGGTTTGTGTGAAACACATGAATATTGATCTGATGATTTAGAGATAGCTTGAGAATGATAACGAATAGGTCAAACACAAACTAAGGAATTCATGTAGGTGAGTGATAGAAAATTTGGAAGTTCAAACCCATGAAGCATGTATATAGAAGATAATTTTGTATAATATTTGCAAGTGTATACACAAGTCATGTAATGTGGAGGTAGGTCAAAAGTAACATTTCCAAGTGTCTGATACCATATTTTAGTGTCTACAAATGCCCCATTTTATTATAGTATTGAAATGAAATGCAATGTTAGAGTAAAAATATAAAGAGATGTACTCAAATTTGTATAGGACACTTCATCTTTGGGGGGAGAGATTCAAATATGCATCTTACTCCAAACAAAACTTGAAATGAGCATGTAACAATCAATACCCATATATGAAAATTAAATCTAAAATTAAATAAATAAAATTAAAGTTAAATCACAAGGAAAGAATACACCTAATAGTGGTTGAACCAAGTTTCCCCTTGTGAAATTATTGGATATGGTTCTTCCTATTAAAACATTAGATAACTATGTTTTTTATTGAAGCATTAGAGAAATAGTCTTTATGTTGAAACATTTGTAGAATCTAGCTTCCTATTGAACCACTTGTAATATTATGGGTGATCATTCCCTAATAGATAAATTAACTAATGTAGGGGCCATGAGTTTGTAAATTTAATGCCTTAACCCTTATGACTAAGGATAGGTCATTGAGGGTGAAAAATATCAACCACACTACTTATACAATTGATCGTGAACCTTTAGATGAAAAGAGAAACCTATGTTAAGGTCTTGAATCAACCTCTATATATGGTTAGGGTTTTACTAGTGTAAATCCTAAGCTAGATTATAGGGTTAAGATGTCTAAATCAGTTAAATAATATGCAATAATTAGCCACTAATTTGTTATGGATTTTAACCTCTTTTAAATTTCTAAAAATAGTAATAAATATGCATAAATAGAGATTTATCTAGAAAGTGACTATCACATAAGATATAGGTTCCAAAAATTGGGTTCCAGATAGGTCTGAGTGTTGTCAAAAGGGTCCCAAGATTTGATTACTCACTAGATAGTAGTACCTCACCTGGATAGTAGCACCATTCCATTGTAGTGTCCTCAAATTGGTGCTAGTGTCCACTTTGTAGGATTGTTCTTATTTTTTGGGAGTACTTGTACCTGTGTTTCTAGGTCTTGTTCCTACACATACAAAACCTTAAACTTTGTATTGTGCCTATAAAATCCAATTTAGTGTGTAAACCTTAATCCTCCTTGCAAGTATGGAATGATCTAAAAATGTATGTTCATTAGTAGGATATGTTGGACATCCTCAACACCCCACGATGAGGAGAGTTTCATACATACCAATACTTTGAGGAGGGATCAAGCCCAATGTAGTTCTCCCACCTAGTGCTTGGTGCAAGTGGAAGTGAATACTAAAATGAGAGTGGTCTTGAATGCCTTGAGTGTGCTTGAGATTGATAATATTTGAAAATTGGGCTTAGGGATGTTTTAGATTGTATTATACATAAGTAAGGTAGACTAGGGATTAACTATCTTAATTTTAATCAACTTATTTCTTATTTGGATAGGATTTTACATCTATTTTACATCTAGTCTATAGAGATCAAATAGTCTTATCTTTATAGAGATCTATAGCTTGTGTGAATGATAAAATATACTTAGGTTGACCTTAGGAGGGGCACATATTTGAAAATGTATCCATTTAAAAGAGTTAGGGTAAGGGATTCTAATGCCAAGTTGGGGAAACTATCACCATGTGGCTTTAGTGTTCTTAATGTAGCACTAGGGTCCAACTGGAAAACTATCGGGCACACTATGTTGGGATCTTAGAATGTTTTTATGGGACTGTGTTTGGATGATAGAAGATGTGTGTGGTCTAAATAATGGTTGGAAAAACATGGTAAAGGCTCTAGAATACATCTAGGGCTAAGATAGGAATAGTCTATCTCAAGCAACACTCTTAGCATCCAAATACCACTTTAAGTGATTGCATTTTCCCCTCTTATGTTGAAATGTAGCAAAGTGAAATGACTAGTATAAAATAAAAAGAAGTATAGCTAGACTTACATAGGAATTGAAACCCATGTAGTTGATTCTGAGTATGTAAAGTTAGGTCTGTATATGTGAAATACTGTCTAAATTAATGACCTACAATGAAACATGCAAAAATTAGTCCTTATTTAAGAGATTATCAAAATTAAAAGATCATGCTGAATAAATTAATTGAGTAAACAGAGAGGAAATAAATGAATACAACTCATTGGTTATGAAAACTAATGCATGAACCTAGTGATAACCTATGTGTGTGAGTGTAAATATTGATCAAATCATTAAATAACTTGGACTCAGTTGATATCTTGCTCAATCCTCATATGGGTGGATCAAGAATATAATCCAATTTTGAATCCATCATTGCCTACCCCTGCTCAATGGATCATGGTCTATGAATAGCTTAGATAAGACTGTAAATGTGTCTAACCCTCTAATGTGGGTGGATCAAGAACTCAAGTAGGCCATGACTCCATCATTACCCAAACATGTGAAGTAGATGCATCTAAAATTGAATTTCATTAAATGTTGAAAGTATATAACTTTGTATGTTGGCTCCATGGCCACTCAAGTACATTAGGTCACTCTAGGCCACTCAAGAATACCAACCACTATAGATGGAATAAGGCATGAAATTAGTGACAACATGGAACATGATATCAAGTGTACATAGTGTAGAGAACGATATGGATTTTACCATTCCATCTGATCAACATGTGCATAATTGAGCATATGTAAACTATGTGCCATGCACATGTTCCCAATCTGATATATGAGTATACCAGTTCTAAATTGAGAATGTAATATTGTATCTATGTAACTAAACTAAATGTGGGAGTGATCATGACACACATGATACCCCCAAATCTAAGAAAATGGTATGAATCTGAGCTAAAATGAGTGTATCTAAGCAAAATCTAAACATAACTATCAAATCTATGATTATACCTATGCAAATATATATTGTATTTAGTGTATTATTCTGACTAATCTAGATTGCCCTGAATCTAGGTATACTAGATAGTAGTTTCATCTAGTGGATAGTAGTGCCATATGATGCTAGTGTCCTAATCTAGGCATTATTGTCTATCTGGTATAAAATTTGAGTGACTAAACTACTTTTTGAGTCCCTAATTTTTTTGTGTCTAACTTGTGTCTGATTGCTAAAATTGGGCTTGTGTGCTAAAAATAATCTATGAATATCAGAGTAGGAACCTTATCTCTATGACAAACCCTTATGAATGACCCCTCTTTTGAGGGTAGTTGTGGAACCATGTAATAACTATCCTTAAAATAAGTAGCTATTAAAAATGTGTTAGCCGGAGCATATGCATGATAACTACATGATATTCTAACATAATGTGCAAACATAACATCAAAATGTAAAATAATCTAAGCATAAATAGGTAATGTAAGATGCATGTTGTAATCTAGAATTGTAAAAGGGTGTCAAGATAGATTTAATTAATGTGTCTAATATTAAATCTAAGTATCTACCTATGGGGATGGGTTATGATGTCCATAACACTACCCAAATAAGAAGGGTAGATACATGAGGTCCCTCATGGCATCAAAAATTTATGTCTGTAACAAGTAAATACAAGTGTCATGGTAAAGATGCAAATAAGGAAGCATACATATAAAACACATGAGGCTCACAAAATTAGGCCAAGGGGCCATAATATAAGGGACATGAGCACATGTCACTAAATATATGAATGAAGACATACAAGGACATGTTCAATTGTCCACATACGCAAGAAACAAGAAATTTGGCTTAGTTCCACATAGAAGGACATGTTCAAATGTCCACATATATAATCAAAAAAGCACACATAAGAGACATGGGCATGTTTCTAAGGAATACAAACATAGAAGTGGTGTATACTAAAGAACAATGGCATATTTAAATGCCCTCAAAATTGAAGAAGCATAAAAAGACATTCAAGTCTAATCTAGGAAAACTAGAAATCAAAGCATGTATAACTATGTAGTATAAATCTATGTAAATTCTAAGATGTACATATGTTGAGTCTAACTAGTGATAGTCAACAAAATTTGAGCATTGAGTACAAATGATCAATATCAAGATATATTAATGCATAAAATGGAATGTATACTATGTAAGGATACAACTTGGTAGTATCAATTATGTATGAGATGCCCTCGAGTGGGTAGATATATCAAATCAATAAACCTGGATCAGTGTATATGCCCATAGTGGGCACATGATAGAAATTCTAGATCAATGTAGTAGATTATATTCCTATATGTAATCTTTAAGAACTTGAAGATTTTTCATATTTCAAGATATTTTTAGTGCATGAAAAATTGAGTTGGTATATAAGAGGTACTATGTGTCATAGGGGATCAATGAAAATAATTCTAGTGTCAGCACCAGATGTACATCTAGAACCATCAAAGAACATTATCCATGTATTTGTAGTGGTATTGTATGCTATGAAATCATCTCTAAAATCATCATTAATAGGATTTGCATCTAGTAATGGAGCTTCTACCAATTGGTCTTTAATTATTTGACCTTTCACCATTTTTTGTAATATGATTTTGAAGTCAAATTTTGTAAGTATTATAAACCATTTTGCAATACGGCCTGAAATATGTGGTTTTGACATGAGGAATTTTAAGGGAAATTATATATGTCTTGTTATTAATCATATAGTGATGAATTTTTTAAGTATAAAATACTAGTGCTAAGCAATTTTTTTTATTGCTAGATAATTTTGCTCATAGCCAACTAGTGTATGACTGATGTAGTAATATTATCTATATTTATGTTGATCATTGTGTTGTGTTAGGAGTGTTCCTAGTGCATGATTTATCATTAAAGGTAAATTAGGAATGGTTTACTAGGTATAGGTGGAACCAAAATAGGAGGGTTGAGTAAGTATGACTTAAGTGTATCAAATATCTCTTGATATGTGATGTCCCACTCTAATTTCACATATTTTTTAAGTAGTCTAGAGAATGATTGGGATTTATCTATGAGTTATGCCATAAATTGATGGATTGCCAAAATTTTCCTCTGGAGGGACCGAATTTGTTTCATATTATTATGAGGAGGCATATCCATGATTTCTTTGACCTTATTAGGGTCAATTTTTATGCCACATTGAGATATAATGAAACCCAAAAGTTTCCCTGAAGAAACTCCAAAGACACATTTCTTATGGTTGAGTCAAATGTTGTATTTTTTTAAGTCTTTTGAAAATTTGTCATAAATAAATTGCATGATATTGTCACTCTTTTAACTTTTCCAATAAATCATCAACATAATCTTATATTGTTTTATGAATGAGGTCATGAAATATATGCATCATAGTGCATTGGTAAGTTGCACCAACATTATTTAATCTGAATGTCATGACTATATAGAAAAATTTGCCTCATGGTGTGGTGAAAGAATTATTTTCTTGATCCTCTTTGGTGATCTTGATTTGATTATACCTATAAAAATCATCCATAAAGGAGAGCATCTCATAGCTGGTTGTGGAATTGAATACCATATCAATGTTTGGTAAATGGAACTTATCTTTAGGACATGTTTTGTTGAGGTCCTTGGAGTCACAACAACATTGGACTTGTCTATTAGGTTTCACAATAGGAACAATATTGGCAACCCATTATGGGTGAGTGAATAGTTGAATGAAGCTAACATCTAACAATTAGATCTCATCCTTAACAACACAATCAACTTCAAGATGAATTTAGTGAATATTTTATTTTATTATTTTAGCATCGAGATATAATTTAATTTTGTAAGCTATAATTAAAGGATCAATTCCAAACATAAAAATAATCCCATGCAAATACTTCATAATAATTGGTTAAATTTTGATAAATATCTGTGTCTTCTAATTTATGTAAGGTGACAACCAATAATATGATGTGAGGATTAGTTTTGGTGGCATAATTAAATTTGATTTTTTCTTCATTAATAAATTAGATTGATCTAAATTATATGGTGTTATAGGTATTATATCATATGTATTAGGTAAAATATTATCCATATCATCTAAATGCTCACCAAAGTATGTCTAGGCACTTTTGGAATGAGTAAACCTATTCCTATGATATAAGGGAGATCCTTATATGCACCTAAGAATTGTAAGAGAGCCTCATCATTAGCGAAATTGTCAAGAATTGGTAAATTTGGAGAAATTATGTCATCAATGAGATTGTTATAAACAATTGAAAGTTTATAAACATGGTTCACTATATCAACTACTCATGGAATAGGTAGACAAAATGTGATGTGTTGAGAAGCATTATGAGAGGATTTGGCATTACATGTATCATTTCTATATCCAAGTCCTTGTCTGTCCTATTGATCATATACTTCAATGATATTTATGATTCCCTACTCATGTTTTCCAAGGCCCTAACCCATGTATCCCATCTTTTGAAAAATATCATAATGCAAAATGTGAATTAAACTTATTACCCTATGCATTAGAAATAATTGGAGGAGTTTTATGCATCTTTTGAATTATAGAATAGGGTGGTGTAGTAGCAAAATCCATGTGTGGAATATAGCTAAATGAAGGCTTTGTATGTTGACAATACTTAAAAGTTTATTTATATATAGGGCATGTATATATATGACCTTTGTATCTAAATTTTAAACATGCATGTAACTTTGATGGAACTGTGTGTATAGTGTGAATCTATGGTCTCCCAAACAAGAGATTATAATTTAGATCATTAGGCATAACTTGGCATGTTGTAGGTAGTGTCATGGTTCTAAGGTTAAGGTTTAATGTGATTTAACAAAAAAAATTGTGATGAAAATTATCAAACCTTGAGATAATCATATTAGAAGGATCCAAATCCATAGCATGTATGTTAAGATGGCATAGAAAAGAGAAGTTACAAATATTCAACCGTTATCCATTGTCAACTATAACTCATTTGACACTTACCTCATTAATATTTAAATTAATATAAAGAGGTAGGTGTAAATATATGATATGTTGAGGTGGAAGGTCCTCTCTATCAAAATAAATATGTTCTTATATCTATTTCATAATGTTGATAATACAAGTAACATGGGTGGGATTGAATGTTAGAGGTACTTGAGTATCATGGAGTGCCACATACAAAATATATTTATATGTGTTATAATGATGTAAAATCTATAAAATGTAGATTATACTTGAAGGATTACTACTCTAATACATAAATCTATATCCATGGGTATTGTAAACATGCCAAACTTCAGGACCACATGAGGACATCATAACCTAGACCACGGGGTCTACTAAGAGAATATAGCTAATAGTAGATGCAGTATTTTGTCTAGATGTTTTTGATTGAGAAGGAGGGATAAGTGAGACCAATTATGCTCCAATATATCTAGGAATGATAGAAAAGGAATAAGAATGGATCAAAGACAAAAATGCATCTAAGGGAGATTTGTTGATTTTAGATAGTATAGTTATTATTTGATGTAATAATTTATCTATGTGATTAAATAATAATGTCATAATTATATTGCACATAGGAAAAATATAGAATGTGAAAGAAAGAGTGAAACATGAAAGACATTTGAGTTGATATGAAGCATCAAGTATACATGTATTATCTATGTGATTAAATAATAGTGTCTTAATTATATTGCACATAGGAGAAATATAGCATGTAAAAGAAATAAATAAAACATGAAATACATTTTATTTGATATGAATCATCATGTATATATGTATCTATGTCATTTTTGATTTTATTCTAAATTATAGGAAACAAACATGCAAATGAAAGTAGTAAACTTTGCAATAAAAAGTGATTAATTTCTTCTATCATTATAATCATGATTATACAATTTAGATGATATGTGAATCTAAAATTTAAATTTTGGAAATATAGACCTTAGAATTTGGTAGTTACAAGGTTTTGAATTAGGGTAAGTTAACCAAAGATTTAAATTAAATTTAAGTAAATTATACCCTAATGTGGTATTGATTAAATGGGCTAGGTTATGTAGAACAAATAGGAATTTTTAACCTTAATTTATTGTACAAAAATTTAGAAAAGGTAAACCTTAGGTAAAACTAAGGTTTTAAGCAATATTCGAAGTAATTTGGTGTCACCAAATGATTTAACCTTTTAGGGTTTTACTAGTATAAATCTTAATCTAGATTAAAGGGTTGAGATGTCTAAATTATTTAAATAATATGCAATAATTAACCAATTATTTGTTATCAGTTTTGACTTCTTTTGACTTTCTAAAAATATTAATAAATATACATAAATAGAGACTTATCTGGAAAGTGACTATCATGGAAGATATGGGTTCTAAAATTTGGGTTTTAGATAGGTCTAAGTGTCATAAATAGGGTCTCAAGATTTAATTGATCACTAGATAGTAGTGGCCCATTTGGATAGTATCACCATGTTATTGTAGTGTCCTCAAAATGGTGATAGTGTCCACTTTGTAGGACTACTCCTATTTTATTGGAGCACTTGTGCTTTTGTTTTTAGCTCCTATTCCTTCATGCATGAAATTTAAAACTCTGTATTATGCCTAAAATTTTTAATTTAGTGTGTAAACCTTAATCCTCCTTGCAAGTATGACATGAGCTAAAAATGTGTGTTCATTATTAGGGTAGGTTAGACATCCTTAACACCCCATTGTGAAGATAGTTTCCTACATACTAATACTTTGAGGAGGGATAGAGCCTAATGTAGCTCTCCCACCTAGTATTTGGTGCAAGTGCAAGTGAATGCTAGAATGAGATTGGTTTTGAATTCCTTGAGTGTGCTTGAGATTTATAATATTTGAAATCTAGGCTTAGGTCTATTATAGATGGTAATATGTAGAAGTATCATAGAATAGGGATCAAATACCTTATTTTTTCTTAACTTATTTCTTGTTTGGATAGGCTTTTGCATTTATTTTCCATCTAGTCTATAAATGTCAAATAGTCTTGTATTTATAGAGATCTATAGCTTGTTTGGATGATAAAATGTACTTAGACTGACCTTAAGAGGGGCACACATTTGAAAATATATTTGATCAAGAGAATTAGGGAAAGGGACACTAGAACCAATCTGGGGACACTAGTGTCATGTGGCTTTGGTGTCCTTAATGTGGTGCTAGTGTCTAACTGGCAGACTACTAGGCACACTAGGTTGGGATCTAGGAATATTGTTATAGGACTATGTTTGGGATAATATAAGATTTTTGTGGTTTGCATAATGGTTTAAATAGTGTGGTAAAGACTCTATAATATGTCTATAGCTAAGTTAGGAATAGGCTATCTCAAGCAATAATCTTAGCATCTAAATACCACTTTTAGGTGATTACAGTTAATGTCTTAAATCAACCACTATATATGGAATTATAGATTCAATATGTCACATTCAATACCATTAATTCCATACTCTCAAGTATAAAATTATAATAATATGTGTGCATGAATAATGAGCATGCCCCATAATCTAATCCAATCAGTGCCAACATGATATAGAATGTTATACATATATATCTCATTTGTCCCAAATTTGAAAAAAATAAAACATGTAACTTATGTTCCTATAAAATGTGTGCATATTAATTTCATATGCCCCTAAAATTGATATCCATCAAAAATGTATTAGTTAAAAACATTGTGAGGATAAAACATAGTGAGGAAAAAATGTAGCAAGGACAAAACATTATAGGAATAAAACATAGCAAAGTATGTGCTCACATAGAATATGACACAACTTTCAACTATAGGTCAAAACTCATGAAATCACATTTTCTTTTTTTATTTTACTTATAAATTTGTTGCATTACTTTTCCACCATGAAATGTTAACTACTATTACCAAAATTAACTAGACAACAAATAAACAATGTGGTAATCACTTAAATTTCCCAATTATGCTCCTCGTTATATTTTCATGACATTACCAATACCACTACATTTTTCCTCATTATGTTTTATCCTCATGATGTTTTATCATATTGCATTTTTTCTATACTACATTTTTACTGCTATGTTTTTTACCACTACATTTTTGACTGCTACATTATCACATAGAGATCCAAAATTTGATCCAATCTGTAGACATTTGTCCCATAATTTGAACCAAGTTGATATTTTATACTAATTTAAACTATTTAAATCATGTAAGCTATCCCAATCTGATTTTTTTGTAAATTAAGGATTAAATATATATATATGAAAATTCCACTAATATGTTCCCATTTTGAGGTGAGGTATGTAGCTTAAAAATCACTCATCTCAAAATAAAAGAGTTATCCACATCGTGTTATGTAAAAATATGTAATCATTTAGATGTGTTTGCTAACATGTGGATAATATTACATCATAGTAATGAATATGTCATCAACGAATATATGAAGCATGTAATATAAGGTATATAAGTATCATGTTAAGAAATCTATTGAGATTAGGCATGCATTAGTAACCATCACTAATATAAGAATTGAATAATTAACTATGTAGGAAATTGCATGATATGGATCATGGCACCATAAATAAATAAGGAAATGTGTGATATGGATCACAACACCAAAAACTTAGTAAACTCAAAAAACATTCTTAGATTTATCTACTCATAATCACATAATGTCATGGCAATGATACACATAATAAATCCCATGAAATATCCCTCAATATCACACAAGGCAAATGTCACATTAAAAAAGACTATAAAATGTCACACAACAAGGTAAAGGGATCAAATAAAGAGTCATGTAATGAAACTCAATCGATAAAATTAGTAAAAATAAATAAATGGCCCAAAGCAAGAGGAATACAATGATACACTGAATCAATAAAAAATAATAAGGCAAGGGCGCAAAGAAAGAATCATAAAATTAAAACTCATTCAAGTGAAAACAATAAGAAAAGGTCAGGGCCCAATAAAGAAGCACGTGATGATAAACTCAATCAAAAAATGTTGTATATTAAAATAAGGGATAAATAAACATAATCAATTATTAGCATATAAAAAATTAAATATAAACAATAAAGCATAGAATAAGTTAAATTATTCTACACTATCAATCTATGTCAATGTCATAGTATAGAAAAGTATCATATCCATGGAATGTAGTAGTGTAAATTATATAAGTAAGAGAAAGACATGTGTAAGAAATAAATGTAACTCAATAAAAGTAATGTTCATAGATATATATAACCTCTAAAAATGTAACTTATGAAATGAGATGCCCCAACTTTGGCATGTCCCTTGGGTATAGGAATGTTTTAAATTTGTACATCTATGTATCATGTGTAACATGTATGTCTCGCATCTCACTCATATATACCATGAAATTCATGTGCATATGAAAAAATATATTTAATGTACTAAACATGTGATAAAATACATAAATAAATAATGGAAACCAACAAACATGTCATACATAGATCCTAATTTTGGATTTTTTAAATATTATGATTTTTTTTGTATTTTGAATAAATGTATAGAATAAATAAAATCCAAGTACCAAGGTTGTGAAATAAAAATTGGTAGGGATATAAATAATATTAAACACATGCTAAGGCATAATGTGCACAAAATAGAATAGTATGGAAATGTGGAGGAAGTGAAAACAAGTAATATGTCCCCACTATATATGTGAATTGTAACAAAGTAGCTTAATATAGCATGTGGATATAAGATTAGGCATGCACCCACTAGAAAATAATCAGTGTATGCTCATGTCATATATATGTAATCATGAATGTATATGATCATGTAAGCTTAATGTTGGCCATAACAAGTATCAATATGTAGGGGTGAGCAAGTAGGGTGATGATAATAATGTTCACTATAATAACATTACTATGAAGGGTGCATCATTGTAACATATATGGCACATATGTCTAGATCGATATGAGAAATCAAAAGGCAAAGGTTAAGTGAAAATAGCATAGTCAAAATAAATTAAGGGATAGAATAATTATCAATACAATACCATATGTACATATGTATGTGAAGATAGAATACTAAATGAAATAATCAATTAAGAAAACATCCAACTGCTTAGGAATAAGAATTATGAATAATTGAATCTATATTTATGAACCACTACATTTTGAATTATATAACTATGATGTTAAACTCTTAGGGACACTCAAACTTGTATGAGATAAATTACATTCATTATTTGTCACATGATATGTATAGCAAATTGTACATGTGTTGATATTTGATTAGAGTCATATCATCCTTTGTATCATGTATCTTAATTATGATCATATAAGAATTAGATATCAATTCATGGTCATAAGTAGAGTAAATAGCTCCCAATTGATGTTATTTATTTGTATATGTTCCATTATTTGATATTTAAAAAAATTATCACCTCAAACATTGAATATGATGTACTTATTATTCTTATCTAATGTTGTACCCATCGATGTGACACATAACACTATATTGAACCAAAGTAGGATCATTTTTAAATCTAATGGTCTATGATTTTTTATGAAGAGATATATGCCATACAATATATATTATGAAATAATCACGTGCCATATTTGCATTCAAGTGTCAAAATTAATATTAAAGAGATATGATAAGTGTCATGTTACACATATTGACTTCACAAATGGGATCAAATATGACATTTGTGAATTTATTTCCATTCATGTGTAGATACTCAAATTTAATTCTACATGATATTCTAGTATTTTACACTTAAAAAATATAAATATGGCTCAACCCATTAGTTCATGACCTCTTTTCTACCAAAAGGGCCCACATTCACCATCTCACTATACCTAACTACATATCCTATACTCTGGCCCTAATATTCTAATGACCCACATCACCTATAACTCAAAGTATATCTAATACCTAATCTATATCATACTCTAATAGTTATATATCCTCAATAATTTTATATTATATATGATATTACCATCTAAATTAGGACACTAACATAAATATGGTTGTCCCAACTTTGATGCTAGTGTTCATGCCTTCCAAACAATCAAATTTACAAATCTTTCAACATGTGTGGGTTAGCCTATGGTATTATTTTAACCCTTTCATGATATCATTTCAAAAAAATTAGTATAAATATAAGTAAAATACCAATCATTAATAATGTCTATTAATCATCAAGCAGTCTCTAACTACACTACTAAAAATCATTTGCACAATTGACATATACTTCCTTATTCTTCAATATTTCCAAATTAGTAATATTAGTAGTCTTCTTACATGTTTGATACATTCAATGAGTATTCTATGATCAATATTTATCAGGTTACTAACTAGATCACTACATGCACTCATATATAACATATTACATAGTTGTTCACACATAAACCCATATAAGGGGGAGAACTACATTGGTTTGAGGCCCTTTTCAAAGTATATGGATACGTAGGTAGATATTATTGATATATATTTAATTAAGGTCAATTAACTTCACTTGATCTTACTAACCCCTATTTTTTAAGGTGACATGCCAAGTTGGAAGACCTAGGATTTTCAATAAAATACTAATTCTAGAAACATGTGTGTGATCTGAGTTCATAACCTTCTTGGCAATAGTGAACCCTAATAGGAAAATGTGGTTGTTCTAAAAAAGGGTATATGTTTATGGTATGACACAAACATCCAAAGTAGGATACTAACATCAATGATAGTGTCTAGATCATAATGGTAGTGTCTAGGCTAATATAAAACTAATTTATTAAATCTGATGAATCAATGTAGAACATGAACCTATTTTCTTTTAAATTTTGTTTAGCATTATACTTATCTATATTTATAATATTATAAAATTTAACATATTTATCATAATATCATAAATATAAATTCATTTAATTATCCTTTTTTTAGAATAAATTATTCCAACTTTGATTAGGCTATTCCCCCTTTACCCATCCAAAAATGGTTAAATGTTTGGTGAACTCAACCTCTTAGTCTTCTTGTGCAAACATTAGCTTACATTAAGTTTTTATTTAGCCTTATAAGGTTTCAAATTACAAAAATTATTTATACCTAGTTATATTATTTATATACAACCTAGGGATAGTGATAAAATAGGTGTACCTATTAAACACCTTGATCTTCCTTGTGTTCCACCCAAAATGTCTAAATCTAATGCCTATCAATTTCTATCAATAATTAGACTCCCAATGATGATAATGATCAAAACACTAAAAAAAATTCTCATATAAAATGAATTTAGTCGTGAAAACAATGAAGCACATGATAATAATGAACATGATCAAGTAGATCAAGAGAAAGTTAAAGATATTTCAATGTTTCAAGAGAATATTCATGAAAATCATGAATATTTTGAAAAGATACTCAATATATATTGGAAACTAAAAAATAAAAAATCATTAGTAAACAACCATTTTCATATATTGATCTAAATATCAGGGCTACTGGATATACCTATGGGCCATCAATCCCATTACCTCTCCCCTCAAGCACATTGTTGATTCCTACAACTAATGGGGGCATGGGATATGTTTTCAAGCCATTTTTCCCCAATGATCAAACACATATGTTGTATCTTCTATGGGAACAATCAATACTTCAACCCAATTGTTGGTTTAAATGCTAGAATCAACACAAGTGGTGTTTGCATCCCCTTTGATAACTTATCAAATATCAAATCTAAATCCTAATCGATCCACTATGCAAACTCTTCTCCAAGTTATTCAAACTTTGGAATCAAAGGTTATAAATATTTAGCAAATGCTTTAAAATCAACTTATGCTATTGATTCTCAATATGTATTACATAATCTTTTTGCACTTGAGATATTTTTGCATCATTTTCCAACCATTTTTTTAGCACCCAAGTTCACACTTTATGATGGAAAGGGTGATCCTATAGATACTAAAATATAGATATATATGATAAACTATTATTTTTCACTTGAAAAATATCAACATGGCTTAATCCTTCAGTTCATGACCTTTTCGCTACCAAAAGACTCATATTCACCATTTCAATGTGCCTAAATGGTTATCCTATAGTTCAACCCTAATATTTAGATTAAAAAAATACCATGTATCCCATAGTATACATATAATATTATTTATATCCTACTATGGTAGTTAAATATTTTTAACAACTTTCTATACTCCCAAACACTACAATCTAAACTAGGACACTAACATCGACGCTAGTGTCCTAGATCTAACACTTGTGTCTGAACCTTATAAATAGTCAAATTTTCAAATATTTTGACATGTATGGGTTGGAATATGGTATAATTTTAATCCTCATGTGAGATCATTTCAAAATTTATAGTATAAATAGAAAACAAAAGTTCATTCATCATCACCTAGAAATCACAAAGCAAAACACTAATCAAGCTAACACTTAATCATTTGCACAACTAAATTCTATTGATTTATTTCTTCCTATTTAAAACTAAATTATATGAAAAATATTTTTATATTTATAAATAATTCAAATATCATCCCACAATTATTTTTTGTTAAGTTATAATCTAGATCACTATATGCACTTGCTTATAGCATAGTACACAGTTATTCAACACAAGCCCATATAACTAAGAGAATTGCTTCAATCTGAGGCCTTATTTAGAGTGTGTGTGTGTGTGTGTGTTTGTGTGTGTGTATATAAAATCCAATAATAATTTATATATGGGTCTTTGAATTCATCTCAACTCCATTTGATCTCACTAACCACTATTTTTATAGGTGATATGCCCAAGATGGATGAACTAGGGTTTTGAGTAAAATATTGATATCTAAAACCTATGAATGAGATACAAGTTGATAATATGCAAGGTAATAATGAACCTTAATAGCTATAATTTTTCATTATATAAAATAATATGTATTTTTTATCAAAAATAGGCATTAGATTTAGGATAGAATCATCGATAGTAATGTCTAAATACCAACGATATTGATTAGGATAATAGGGAACAAATATTCAGAATCTAAAAAATAAATATGAAGCATCATCATATATTTTCATGTACATGCATCTACCATATCTACTTTCACATTAGTAAATAATATCTTTTTTCATGTTTATACATTCAAATTACTTTTTGGTATTACATTTTGTATATTTAGCATACTTTCATAGTTTAAAACTTTATCATAATATTGTGAATCTAAATTATTTAATTGGCCTATCTTATAATATCTTATCCATTTGTTTGATTAGATTATTATCCCCCTTAACCCTAAAAATAAAAAAATATTAAACATTTGGTGAACAAACCTTTGAGTCTTCTTGTGTAACCCTATCTTATTCTAAGGTTTTCAGTCTTCTAGTGTTTTAAATTTTTTATTTTAATTTTATTACCATGTTTTAATATTTACTAGAGTTCACAAGTATCTCTTTTATTGTTCTCATATTAGTCTGTGGAACATTCAAAATGGATAAAAAAATAACCTCTTCCTCCTCCTAACCCCCACTAGGATGATATTTACTTTCTATTTAAAAAGGTCCATGTTATCACTACTTCAAGGAATAAGGTAGCCCATCCTATAGTTTCAAAATAAGGTAACTAACTTACACTTCCTCTAACCCCTCTTCCTCCCACATATCCTCTACATGGTGTGTGTATGCATAATGAATCTAAAGTACCTAGAGTTTTTGCTTGTGAATCACTTAAAGATAAAATAATTACAATGACAAGATCAATAAAAGAGTTACCAAAAGAAATATCAATATTTAGTTTCAAATATCACATCATGGGAAAATAATATCACTTTCACAAAGAATCTAAAATATTTTAGTGTTAATCATGTGTTTGCATCTTCATCTACCAATTTTATGCCTAACAATATTTCATCTCAAGATTGAAATCCACAATAAAATGCATCTACAACTAGTATTTCAATATGTGAATAAAATCCTAATAATATTTCAAGTGATATTTTAAGGGAGATGCTTAGCAATAATTTGATCAGACTACCTCCTCTACATTTTTTAATGAGATCCAAATACTATTGTGCATATCATCGAGTGCATGGGCATCATACATATTATTGTTTTAACTTGAAGAATAAAATACATAGTAAAATTAACAGTAATGACCCTATCATTTATACATAAATCAAGCAACCCATTCACATTATGGGTACCAAAGGATAATTCAAAATAAAAGTATTTACAAATTCAAAACTTAAAGTAAATATTTAAAATGAAAAATTAGAGAAAGAAAAGATTCAAAAGGCAAAGCTAGAGCAATAAATGTTACAAAAATATCAACATGAAAAATCAAAATTACAAAATACTCAACACGAAAAGGAACAATTACAAAATCCATGTATTGCACATGTAGTGTTACAAAAAGAGCAATTGGCAAATCAAACTCAAGGTAAAGAAACAAACATGATTAAAAAAATATTTCTAAAAAAATAGGTCAAAAAATTAAGAGAAAATTGAAAATTATAAATTTTTAAATGTGGATACAAAAAAGGCAATCACAAGTCTTTTCTCATATCATGACCCTTTCATCATCACTGCTCACATAGATGGAAATAAATTTAAAGATGTCAAGGTTATGGATTATCAAGATACAATTTTTTGTTCTATGTCATTTATTATATCTATTGGAATAAAGTATCAACAACACAATAAAACTAATATAATCACAAAAATTGTGATAAATCTAGTTAAGAGTTTCATTTGCTTCAAAAGAATGTTCTCTTACTTTTCATGTTATTTATAATCCAAAATCATACAATGTTGTGCTTGGAACATCATTGTTACACTCAATAGGAACTATTATCACCAAATTTTTCACCCTAGAAGGGGTTGTTCAGGCCTCTTCCAAATTTTGGCAACATGGAAACATTTCTAGGTATGTGGGTGTACATATATCAAAAATGAACCTCTAGGTTTAAGGGCTAACTCCCTGAGCATATCATGTAATGTTTATCACTTAAGCTACTACTTATTTATAGTGAAAAGAGTTAGAAAATTCATAAATTTAACCTAATATAAATGAGGTGGTGCACCAATAATTTCTTCCACGTGACCATCATATTTCTACCATAATGAAATAAAACATATTGACTAGTCTATAAGTTTTAATAGGTTCTAACATGAGTATTTCAATAAAAAGGTGAGATGTGAGCAGCAACACAAGGTAAATGAACCATAGGGAATTTTATACACTCCAAGGATAATTTTATACTTGAAATTATTTACACACTATACTACACTCTATATGACCTGTTAGACTAGGAACTCTTTCTCAAACATGAAAGGATGAGGGAAGGAAGGATAGAGAATTATCACTACTCATCACCATACATCACTTGTAAACTTAGACAATTGTTCAATACTCAAAAATAGACTTATATTAATGTTCAAAAGTAGAATATAACATCAATCTAGTAGGGATTCACCATACATAGTATGTTTTTTTAATAATAGCTCAAGAGATATATTTATAGATGAAAAAAAAAAAGATAAAGGGAGCCTTGGTATTAAAAAGGGGAATCAATCAGTTAGAATGCTTGATCCATAGTTATAAATGCTTCTACAAATTATGCTCCTTTAGACTATTTGATTGATTTGGGTCACCTTAATTGGTTGTATAGTTATAATATTCCCTCCTTGATCTGTTATATCAGTTGTAACAATGGGATCAAGTTGTTTCAAATTAGGTTCTAACATCAATACGGTTAGAACAATCAGATCAATCTATTAGTGCTTTATCCTAGTGTTAACTATTCTTCATTGATTCATCATTACATGTAATGGTAAGGAGCATGGTCCATTTCATGATTTTGGCCTTTAGATATGAAACTATTAAGATCTATGTGTCTGCCTTAGTGACATTATTTGAAATGTTGGCTCTAGTTTGAACTAAACTAAGCTAGAATTTGGCTTCATACCTTTTGTTTTCCTTACCCTATCAACAATTGGTTTGTAGACCTTTTTTTAAGTCACCTAGGATTTCCTTTGTTCTGATTAGAGATCAAAATCTAACTTGGCTTATTGACATATTGACTCATCTCATTCCATTGAGTTTGATCTACATGATCAAATGTCATCTATTGATCCTCTACCAATTGAACACATTATTGACACCTATCGTGCTTGCATTTACTCTTGAGATTAATTGACCCCTTTGACCTCTGCTCATTGTTAAATCTAAATGCTTGATCAAATGCCAATTTTTAAGCTATTGGGGCCCACTATTTTAAAGTCAATGGCTAGTTCATGATCTTAAAATTGATATCCTCACTCCTGTCAAATGATATTCATACGACTATCAATGATGGTCACATGATCATCAAATTTAAGTTTAATGAGATTTGTCTTGATTTGTATTTAATTTTTATGTCCCATCAACCATCATTTTTTCTCCTATATAACATAAATAACATCTTATGGACCATCAAATTTAAGCATAGATGTATTTTTGCCTGAGATGTATTTTGACATTCATGTGAATGTCTCATGATTTTGAACAAATTTGAAGGCTTATATCTTGAATCTTGAGAATCATGGAGGAAGCAAACTTTCAAGAGATGTTATTGATGCCAAAAATAATAAACCCATTTGATCTATTAGTCCTAGGAGCATTTTAGGTAAAGATATTAAATGTATAATTTGGCTTGTCCATTTGATCCTACGTGACGTTTAGGCTCAAAAATGGCTAAGTATGGAAAATTAACAAAATCTAACTAAGGAGTTAACTTTGATCATGTATAAATTCATTTTCACTTTAGTGAAAGATTTGTAATGTGGTGCATAGCAACTAGGGACCAAGATGAACAAATTCATGTGACCAATTTCTCCTGCAACTACCACATGTATAAGATATAGCTTTTTTAAGATGCTTACTTGGCTTTATTAGAACCACTTGAAAATGGCTAAGTATGGAAAAACATGTAGAATTTGATTGAGGATCCAACTTTGGACCCTTGTAAATTTTGATGCCTTTAGAGGAAGACCTATAACTTTGCACATATGATCTTGGCACAAATGTGAACAAACCCATATGACTAAATCTACCTGAATTATCAACACATGGAAACTATGATGTCATTAAAGTGCCTACCTAGAATCTTTGTTATTAGGCCCAAGTGTCTCAATGAAGACAATGAAGAACCAAATGGATCCCAACACTTCTAAGCCATTCTAAGCATTCTTAGCATCCCATGAGGCTATGTAAATTTGGTCTTATCCTTATAAAAATGGAAATTTACACTTCAAGTGAACCCAAAGTTTCTTAAAAACCTTGTGAGCAAATTGAGATCCTAGACTCCTTCCATTTGAAACCTTGTCTTTAGGCTTTGTGTATCAGATAAAATGTCTGAAAGAAGTTGACCTTTAGGTAAATTATCGAGGGACAATTTTCTCTAAAGAATTATGGCCTTAGAATTACCCTTCAACCTTTTTGAAATATCCCTTTACCCTTTTAAAAAAGACCTTTAGAGATTTTGCATTGGTCCATTTTTTTGAAAAAAGTACCCTTCAGAAATTTTGCTTTAAACCTCAGTGAAGAAAAATACCCTTTGGGAAAAGTGTATGGGACACTTTGATTGAAAAAGTTCCATTCAAGAAAAGTGTATTGAACCACTTTCCTATAGAATGCCCTTCAGGAAAATTGTTTGGAAATTTTTCTTGAAATAAATAACCATTGTCTTTTACTTCAGACATTTTTTATAAATAATTTATGCCTTTGGAAAAATTGTGAAAATAATTTTCCTAAAAGAAATATGACACTTAACTTGAAAAATATACCCTTTGGACTTTTTTTAGAGGTTTAATTCCCAAATAAATACTTTTTGGGACTTTTGTAGGGTCCATTTTCCCAAATAAATTCACTTCAATATTATTGTTTTGGACAAATTGTTTGAAACATTTCCTAACACTTAGCCTAAAATACTTGAAACAAAACTCCCAAAATAAATAATACTTAGCCAAAATAGTGGAATAATTTTTTTGAGGGAAATATGCCTTGTAATTTTGTTGTAGGCTTTGTGTGTACAATTCCTCTGAAGGAATTATGAATTCTCTAACACTTGGCCAAAAGTTGAAATATCTCCCAAGTCCAATCTTAGGATTTTTTGAACCTACTCTTGCAACTTCTCAAAACCATGAAAATTTGTTACTTGCATATATGATCAAAAAATGACCCTTAAGACATAAAAAGACATAAGGACTAAGCTATACTATGACCATAACTTAGAATGACATAAAATTAGCTATAACATGCTTTATAAAATTATAAAAAACCCTATAAAAGATTTTGACTATAAGGGGTTGATCCATTTTAGCCTATGGGAAAAAAATGGTCAACATCTTTGGTGATTTCCCAAGGGTGGTATGCTTATTATGCCATGACCATTTGCCTAATCCTATCCATCATGCTATAGATTCATAAGTATATAATCTATACATATAAACTACTTTGAACAACACATGAAACACAGAAAACAATAGGAAAAAAACACAAAATAAGGAACTAAGAAAAACACATTGTGCTTCATAATCACTTATTGAGACATAATATAATAAGAAATGAAACACACACCTAACCTAATATTTACAAGATAGACCTTAAACTCTCAACAGCAAGGTTTTAAATGTATCCCATTCATAGGGATAGGTAGTTCTTCTCCATTCATCCTTGCTAACTAAAAGGAGTTGCTTTGTTTACACTTGGTGATGACATATGGTCCACTCCATAAGGAATCAAATTTAGTATGCCTTCCTAGATTTTCTCTATCTTCATCCCATTTCAAGACTATTTCCCATTCTTGAAATGATCTTAGAGTTGCCTTTTTGTCAAAAGACCTCTTCATCAGTACCTAGTGATGTTCCATGGCTTGATGAGACTTACCTCTAGTCTCTTGAAATTCCATTAATTTAGTCAATATCACTTATATTTGAGTGTTCTCAAGAAACTCTAGTTGGTGTGATAATTCTAAGGTAGGAAGCTCTTGAGAGATAGACAGCTTGGCTTCCCTTCCATAGACAAGCATAAAATGAGAATTCCCTATTGACCTCTTGGGAGTTATCTTATCATCCCATAAATTTGTCTTCAATTTGGTGTGCCAATCTCTTTGGTTATTCTCCAAGGTTCTCTTGATGATTCTGATCAAGTTCTTGTTGGTAGATTCAGCCAATCCATTACTTTGAGGGTAATAGTTTGATGAAGTTCTCAAGAATACACCATTGTTATTTACCCAATCAATTATCCTAGCAGCCATAAAATCAAGAACATTATCTAAAATAATAATATAAGGAGTTCCAAACCTTGTTATGATGCTCCCATATAACTCCAAGATAGCACTCTCATTAGCCTCCTTCAATGCTACTACCTCTTTGCATCTCATAAAATAGTCAGTTGTTGTGAGTATCCATTTGTGACCAACACTTGATGAGGGGTTTATCATGCCAATGAAATATAAACCCCATTGCATGAAATTTTGGTCTACTTAGATAGGCTTTAGAGGAAGATATGAAAGCTTCTACTTTCTTACAAATAAATCACAATGTCCACACCTTTTCACCCAGAATGGCAATCCTTGAAGAGGTTGGGCCAATAATAGCCAACCCTCATTATCTTGGTAGCTATGGTCCTTGGAGAGAAATGACATCCTACTATCCCATCATAAAACTTCTCAATAATCACTCCAAATTGGTCATTATCAATACATCTCAATAGTACACCATTGATATCCCTCCTAAATAGTACACCATCCACAAAAGGGAATAAATTTTAATCTAAAATACATCCTTTGTGATCTATTCATATTATCGGGGTACTCACCATTTTGGAGAAATCTAATCATGTCTTGTGTACAAATTTGTGGAGATAATGGACTAACTAGCTGGGGGCATTCATGGTTGACTAGAAATTTTCTTGATTCATGAATATCTGAAACTAGATGTTCACAAAGGCCTTTACCCCTTACCATTTTTGTCACTTTGATATCAACATCATACTCCATTACTTTAGTGATCCACCCTACTCTCTTTTCATTGAAATATCTTCTCAAAATAAACTCTTTGGTGCTAGGATGAGAGACCATAACATGAATCTTCTTATTTGATACCATATGTTTGAACTACTTTAGTCCTCTTAAAACAACAAGGACATGTTTCTCCACAAAGGTGTACTTAACTTCATAATCTTCTAAACTTTGACTGAATAATGCAATTGGCTACTCCATGCCCTCATCATTATTTTGCATCGACATGTCTAAGATAGTATCAAGGTTATAAAATTAATACAAAATGAAGTCCTTAGTAAAATCAAAATTCACAAGGGTAGGAGATTCTACAATTGCTTTCTTTATGGCTTCAAAATTGCTCTTACCCTCTTTGGTCCAAGAAAATACCTGATTCTTTTTTAGCATAGTTATGATAGGTTTTACTAAAGATGCAAAACCAGGTATGAACCTTCTTAAAAAAATTGTCTTTCCCAATAAACTTTTAAGAGATTTCTTATGTAAGGGAAATGATAAGCCTAGAATAGCCTTTATTCTCTCAAGATCAATAGTTGGACCATCCTTGGAAACAATATGCCCTAAGAGCTTATCTTCATGAATAGAAAAGATGCACTTATTTAGATTAAGAGATACCCCATAATACATACATATTTCAAACACTTGTCTTAAGTGTTTCATGTGTTCATCACCATCCTTAGAAAATACTATTATATCATCTAGATAAACCAGTAGCATCTCATTGATCAAACTTTTGAAGGCCATATCTATTACTCTTTGAAAAGTGGTACCAAAATTAGATAAAACAAAAGGCATCTTCCTATAAGAAAAATTCCCCCATTTGGTAGTGAAGGCTATCTTGAATTGATCATCTTCATTGACTAAAATGAGATTGTATCCTGAATAGCCATCTAGAAGAGAGAAACATTGAGAACTTGAAACCATCTATAGAATCTACTCCATTAAGGGTAGAGTATAGTGATCTTTAAGTGACACTCTATTAAGATCTCTAAAATATACATAAACCCTTATCTCCCCATTCTTATTTTTAATAGGCACAAGGTTAGCTACCCATGTTGAATGCTTGATAAGAAATATTATCTCAGATTCAAGGAGCTTGGTAAGCTCTACCCTCATGAGTTGATTAACCTTCGGGTTTATGGGTCTTTACTTCTATCTAAATGGTTTAACTCTTGATTATAACTTGATGGTATGGTTTTCTAAGATAGGATAAAATCCTTTAAGATATTTATATTCCTAGCCAAAGATATCATGAAAATATATACATAGATCAATGAATGTTTGCTTCTCTAATGTATAACATACATTACCTAGTTTGAGGAGTTTGTATTTGAAGATCAAGACTCTTTCATAGTTATAATATTTTATAGGTATGTTCACTTTCTCCTTCCTCTTCTGATAATTCTCATTAAAGATAATTTGTAAGTTTATCAAACCCTTAGGTATCTTATTGGATCTTAGTTGTATGATTTGATCTCCCAACTATTCATGGAGCCTCCTCTGATTTCTTAAAGAAAAATCAGCCTCATTTTTCAAGAAGCATGAAATGTGTTTGTCACTATCAAAAACTTGCCAAGAAACTTCATTTTTAGTTATAGAAGGTCTTATAATTATCTTAATATGAGACTACTTTTCTTCCTCCTTTATGGCAATTGGAGTGTCAAATTGAGCTCTTAGGGTAGCTAGTCTATCAGCATGACTATTCTTCTCCCTTGGGACTGAGTGAATATTAAATGTATTAAAGTAATTAAGTAATTCCCATACCCTATGATTATATCAATTAATAAAATGGTTCTTTGTAGTAACCACATTCCTCACCTGATGCACAATTAATTCATTATCTCCATACACTTACAGGTTCTTGATTCCTTTTCTCCTTGCCTATTAAAGGTTGTGAATCAAACCTTCATACTCAGCCAAATTACAAGTGCAACTAAAATGAAACTTGCATGAATCATAATACTATTTTTTATATGGAGATACCAACATAATACTAACCCCTACACCAAATTTACTTCTTGAACTGTCAAAAAACATCTTCCATAGTTCATCTTATTCACCCTCTTCTTTGACAAGTAGAGGTATCAGTGTCCCTTCTTCATGTATTCAATATGTTCCTAAATAAATTTCCTCCATGAGAGAATAAATATATTTCACATAAGTATTAGTACCATATTCATCAATTAAAAATTTTCAATTCCCTCAAGCTTGGAAGAATTTCCATCATCTAGAATAGAATCCTTTTCCTCATGAACAACACAATTCAAATTAGAACTTGTCTCAATGTAAGGTTAAATATAGAACCTTGTAATAGGTTATGTCATAATTGTCACCTTGGCCCTGTATCTCATTCTAAAAGCCAAGAAAGACTAGTTATCTGAGATATAGCCACTTATCTTGGTTGTGAAGTCCCTTGATAGGTAGATTGCAAAGTGAGTTGGGAGATCAACCATAACTATGTCTTACAAGATAGGGAAACTAGGAAAATTGTGCTAGAAAACATTCAAGCCTTTTATAATACCTACTATATTTGTAAGTGTACCATCTAATTAAAGGACCCCTTTTATATGTGTCTCATTTTTCAAGCCCAGCTTGTCAGTTACAATTTTGGGCATGAGAGAAGTAGAAGCTCCACTATCGACTATGTAATTGTGTACCAATTTGTCACCTATAATGAGGGTGAGGTAAAATGGTGGAGGTTTCTCAGCCCTAATGGATGGTTCAATAATGGTACTAGGAGAATTTTCAAGAGTGACATGGCCATGACTTTGATTTGAGGTTGAGGTACTAGTAGGGATAGCAGATAACTGCTTTTGTAGGAGTTATTTTTGACCAAGCATATGAAGGACATCCAAAATAAAAATGGATGTCTTAGTATTCTTTAAAGAATATATGATGTTTAAAGCAGCCATACCTACTTTCTCTTTGGATTTTTTAGGTATAGAATTACTTGGAACATGAGGAATAGGGGCAGATCTTACAATATTTTGACTTGTTGGGGGTGTGGAAGCCTTTGCAATTATCATAGAAGCATTTAAAACTATCATACTTATAGCTATGTTTTATTACCTTATAAGAGGATTGGATGAGCCTATAGGCATGATACTACCACCTCATAAATCCTTACTCTTGGACCTTATATTTTCTACAATAGAGGCTCCTTAATTTAGCACAAAAGTGTCTTCAACCAAAAAATTGGTGAAGATTTCTCCTTGAGGTTGCCAACCCTCATTAGCTTATATCATCACCTCATCTTCATTTTATAGGAGGGGAGTAACTACCCCTTGAACCACTAGATCTTGTTTTCATTTATAATTGGCATCCCTTAATTGGTCTTTCCACCAATATTCTCCTTGTACCAAATTGCTATGAATTGGTACCAACTCCTTTGTATTAGTGGTAGAGTTAGGATTATATGTATTAGCAGGCTTGTTGTAATTAGTCTACCATTGGCCTCTCCATCTTCCATATTATTGACCATACTATTTATAATATGGGTAAGGGTTTTTATAAGCACCTTAACTTATCTATTTTTAGTCTCTAAGGCTAGGAACATTGTTTTCCAATCAACATTATTTTTTGCTTGCCTAGGATCCACCTTAGTTTTGGTGTTGACATTGGGAACTTGGGCTACATCTGGGGTACTAACAAAAGCATGAGACAAAGGAGGCATATAAACTTTAGGTGGAAACCTTCCAACTTAGATGAGATTATTTTTAACTTTGATATAAATCTTGTATGCTTCAAAGAGGGTGGATCCTCCCATAGATTGAAGCATAATGGCAATTTTAGTCCCAATGGCTCTTGAGTAAGTAGGGAACACAAAACTAGTAGGGGGTCTCATAGGAGGAGGCAACCTATTCCAAGTCTTATAAAACCTTTTTTTTAAGACATGAATTATTTCTTTAGGTCCCATCTTTATCACATTGAGCTAATGTATGAGAGAAGCATGGTCGCTTTCATTTCCAAATCTAGAAGTCAGCAACACTCCAAATTCATCCCATATTGTGATGCATCCACCTTCCAGATTCCTATACCAATAAAGATCCTTCCCTTTAAGGGACATGGAAAGGATCCTAATGGTAATGTTCTCTCAAACAATATTATGGAAACTACAAAAGTTAGAAACATCTCTAATGTGCTCACTAGGTATGATATGACTCTCACCATTAAATTTGGGCACACCTTATGTGGCATTAGGAGGGATAGCATCATAAGCATGAAATTGGATTTTATTATTAGTTTTGAAGGTAAGGAAATCATGAGGTCTATCCATTTTTTCTTCTTTGAGATATTTAACTTCTTCAGCCTCTTCCTCCTCTTCCTCCCTAGTAAAATATACTCATTCTTTAAAGGGCAAATTAGGCTATGGATACTGAATTACAAGAGGGATCTCAGGCTGAATAGGTAAATTAATAGGATTAAGTGTTATATTAGAGGATGACATAGTGAGGACCATAAATTATAGGGGTAATTTTATAACAAAATAATGGTCCAAAATTAGATTTACTTTGAGGAGTTACCAAATGCTGAGTAGCACACCACTTTGTAGCTGGTGTTGTCAAGACCAGCATTCACCTTGAAAAGTTATCTCAAAGACAATAGGGTCCCACCAAGAATTAAAAAACTATTTTCACCAAATATTTCACCCTATAAGTGTTTTTTCATGCCTCTTTTATATTTGGGCAAAATAGGAACATTTCCAAGTATGTGGGTGTACCTATATCATAAATGAGCCTCTAGGTTTAAGGGTTAGCTTCATGAGTATATCATGCAATGTTTATCACTTAAGATAATTCTTACATATAGGGAAAAGAGTTATAAAATTCATAAATTAAACCTACTCTAAATTATGTGATGCACCAATAATGTCTTCCATATGACCATCATATTTATACCATAATGAAACAAAACATACAAACTAGTCTCTAAGTTTTAATAGGTTCTACAACATGAGTACTTCAACCATAAAGGCAAGATGTGAGAAGGAACACAAGGTAAATGAGCCTGAGGGTAGATTTCACACTCCAAGGACAATTTTACACTTGAAAATCTTGACACACTAAATTACACTCAATATGACATGTTAGACTAGGAACTTTTGCTTAAACATGAAATAACAAGGGAAAGAAGGATAGAGAATTATCACTTCTCATCACCATACATCACTTTTAGACTTATAAAATTGTTTAAAACTTATAAATAGACTTATATTAATGTTTAAAAATAGAATATAACATAAATCTAGTAGGGATTCATAATACATGGTGTGGTTATTTTTATAATAGATCAAGAGCTATATTTATAGAAAAATGGAAACAAGAGAAATGGATCCTTAACACTAAAAATGGGATTCAATTAGTTTGAATTCTTGAGCCATAATTATAACTTCTTCTACAAATTATGCTCTTTTAGACCATTTGATTGATTTGGGTTACCTCAAGTGGTTGCATAATAACAATATTCCCTCAATCTTCCCTATCAGTTATAATGGTAGGATCAAGTAATTCTAAGTTGGGTTCTAACATCAATGCAATTAAAACAATTGAATCAATCTATTGGGGCTTTGTCCTAGTGTTAATTATCCTTTGCTAGTTCATTTTTATGTGTAATGGTGAGGAGCAGGGTCCATTTCATGTAGTTGGCCTTTAGAGATGAAACTATTGAGATCTACATGTCTACCTCAATGACATTCTTCAAAATGTTGGCTCTAGTTTGAACTAAACCATGCTAGAACTTGGATCCATACCTTTTGTTTACCTTTCCCCATTGAAAATTACTTTTTTGACCTTTGTTTAAGTCATCTAGGCTTACCTTTGTTCAGATTGGCCATTGAAATTTGACTCAACTCTTTGATATATTGACTTATCTCACTCCATTGATTTCAATCTACATGATCAAGCACCAACCATTGATCCTCTACTAGTTAAACATGTTGTTGACACCTATCATGCATGTATTTATTCTTGATAGTCATTAACCCCTTTGACCTCCTCTCACCATTATATCTGAATGATCGATCAAATACCAATCATTGATCTATTAGGACCCATTAATTGAAAGCTAATGGTTAGTTCATGATCTTAAAATTGACATCCTCACTCCTATCAAATGATGTTCATGTGGCCTTCAATGATAGTCATGTGACTGTCAAACTTAAGTTTAATGGGATTTATCTTGCTCTATATTTGAATTTAACATCCTGTCAATCATCATTTATCATCTCATAGAATGTAAATAATGTTCTATAGACCATCAAATTTAAGCATAGATGTATTTTTTTCCTAAGCTCTATTTTGAAATTTTCATGAACATCTTATGATTTTAACTAACTTTGAAGGCTTATATCTTAAAGAAAGAGAATCTTGGAGGCATAAAAATTTTAGGAGATGTTGCTAAAAAGTAAAAACCCATTTGATCTGTTAGTCTTGGGAGCTTTCCAGGTGAAGATATTAAACACATAAGTTGGTTGGTCCATTTGATCATACATGACATCCTAGCTCAAAAATGGCTAAGTATGAAAACTTAGCAAAATATGATTGAGGATCCAACTTTTTTCATGTATAACTTTATTTTAAATTTGGTAGAGGATTTGGAACTTGGTGTGTATTAATTAGAGTCCAAGATGAATAAACCATGTGACTAGTTTCCCTTGTAACTACCACATGTGCAAGTTATAACTTTGCGAAGATGCTCACTTAACTCTGTTGGAATCTCTTAAAAATGGCTATGGAAATACATGCAAAATATGACTGAGGAGCCAACTTTGGATATTTGTAACTTTTGATGCACTTTTGTGGAGGACCTAGAACTTGGTGCATATAATCTTGGCATAAATGTGAACAAACACATATGGCCAAATCTCCCTGACTTATCCACACATGGCAATTATGATGTTATCAAAGTGCCTACCTAGAATCTCTATTACTAGGCCCGAGTGTCTTAATGAATACAATGAAGAACCAAATGGATCCCAGGCACTTCTAAGCCATTCCAAGCATTCTTGGCATCCCATGGGGCTATGCAAATCTAGTCCTATCCTTAGAAAAATGGTAATTTACACTTTAAATGAACCCAAAGTGTCTTAAAAACCTTATAAACAAATTGAGATCTTGGACTCCTTCTATTTATAACCTCATCTTTGGGCTTTGTGTATTAGACAAAATGTCTAAAATAAGTTGACCTTCGAGGAAATTATCTAGGGACAATTTTATTAAAAGAATTGTGACCTTAGAATTTCCCTCCAGGATTTTTGAAATAGCCCTTTGTCCTTTAAAAATTCCCTTTAGAACTTTTTCATTGGTCCATTTTCTTGAGAAAATTACCCTTCAAAAATTTTGCTTTGGACCTTGGTGAAGAAAAAGACCCTTAGGAAAAAGTGTATGAGACACTTTGCTTGAAAAAGTGCCCTTCAAGAAAAGTGTATCAAACCACTTTCCTATAGAATTCCCTTAGGGAATATTGTTTAGATAATTTTACCAAAATAAATAACCCTTGTATTTTTCTTTGGACATTTTATCCGAAAGAATTTATGCCTTCAAGAAAATTGTACGAACAATTTTCTCAAAAGAAACCTTACACTTAGCTTGAAAAAGATACCCTTTGGGATTTTTCAAAGGTCTAATTTTCAAATAAATACCTTTTGAGACTTTTTTAGGGTCTATTTTCCTAAATAATTTCCCTTTCGGATTATTGTTTTATATAATTTTTTTTAAACAATTCCTAACACTTAGCCCAAAAGACCCAAAACAAAACTCCCAAAAGAAATAATACTTAGCCAACAAAGTGGAACAATTTATCTGAGGGAAATATGCCTTGTACTTTTAATATAAGCTTTATGTGGACAATTCCTTTGAAGGAATTCTAAATGATCTAACACTTATCCAAAAGTTGAAATATCTCCCAAGTGCAACCTTAGGCTTTTTTAGACCTGCTCTTGCAACTGCTCAACACCATGAAAATATGTTACTTACATATATAATCAAAAAGGACTTTTAAGACACAAAGACTAAGATAGACCATAACCATAACTTATAATTTCACATGAAATGACATCAAATGAGCTGAAAAATTCCCTATAACATAATAAAAATCCCCTATAAAAGATTCAAATTGTAGGGGGTTGATCCATTTTGGCATATGGGGGAAAATAGTCAACAAGAACAATGATTGATAAAAAAAGATCGCATATAATTTAATCATGAAGGCAAGGTTACATCATTTTCCAAAGAAATAACATCTTTAAAACAAGACCAACCAAGTGAAAACATCTCTCAAGCAAAGATAGCAAGTACAATCTTAACAAAAGAACTTTATACACTTTTTAATTCTACTATGCACACATATGGCACATATCATTTAGAAAATGTTACTCATTTACCACTCCTCATATCTTATTCCTCTATTCAACTCATTAGATAGCTTGTGTATTTTTAAACACTAAAAAAATCAAGAAAATATAAAAACATTAAAATAAATAAATAATAAAAATGTAATTAGCATTTACATGTTTAGTAGATTTTTCTTGTGTTGTTTACTTTATGTTAGTATATACCGTATAATTTTAATTTCTATACACACATATGTTTCATGGGTACTTGAGTATGATACAGACATATACTAGATCCATGATACATGAGCCTACAGATGTTGGACCTTTCCTCTACCTGTGTGATACACTACATTGAGAGCATCTACTTCTATTGATCACAATTTTTATAGGTACTATTATTTTATTATTAGTTTACATTATCATATTAAACTTATATACTAACCCTTAAACATGTCTGTACTCATGCTTACATCTTACATAGTGTACTAGATATGTTATGCTACAAGACATTTTATTAACACATGTATGTAAGGGCTGATATGATATGCTTATGTTGGTTGCTTATATCTCAATTATTCATCTTATCACAATGATTAATTGAGTTTTTTTCTTGTTTGTTATCTTATATGAATTATGGAACATTTGAACATATCCTTTTTTTTTGGCCATACTGTCAGTGATGGTTGTTTTTTTGGTATGCAAACATTTGAACATATCATCTCCTTTGAGTGTGAAGCATTTGAACATGCCCCTTGTTTGCAATCTCTTTATTCTCTTTTCTCATGATATTTAGTGCTCTTATGTGTGTGATTGATTGTTTGTTGAGTTATGCTTGTGTAGACATATAATTAACATTTAATCTAAAATTGTGCACTTGTGACCACTCATTTATACACTTATCTCTAGACCTATTGTACGGCCCCTTCTAATTACTTTAGACCACCTTGCACACTCCTCTAAGCTAAAAAATTAACCATGAATGCACTAATACCCATTCTTATCAACCTTTGACACCTTTTAGGCCCTGCCTAACACTTAGTATGATCAAATCACCTATTAGACAAGAGTGCCCTAGGAGACTATAGTGCACCACTCTAGTTTCCTTTCCCCCTTTCCTATCTTCCCACCAAATAACAACTAATTTATAAAACCAAAGTCTATAATAAGTTTATCCTATGTCCCTAATGAGCCCCATTCAACGTAATTTTAAGGATATGACTATATAGACACATTTCAAACCATTTTATGGAGGAGGATACCACATCAAAAATCACCAAAAATCATAATTGTATATTGACAAAAAATTACCTATTTCTCCCATTTTTTATTGCATATAGCCTTATAGTAGCCTAGAACTCAATTTTAATACATTTAATAGTTCAAAAATCATAATTAAGAAACATAATCACATTAATATTACACCAACATCTCTCATATTTCACTATATATTCACACACCACCATAGCATGGGATAACTACATGATGTTTGATCCATATAGGAGTATTGGTATGTAGGCAATGCTTAACACATGGGGTATTAAGGTCTTGTCCAAATTCAACCATTGATCCTTTTTCCCTACTGATTTGTATTTGACTTCACATGTCAATGAGATAGGGTTTTTTAAGGAGAATCAGTCATATAGTGGTCTCCCCAAGTGATCATAATCTCATGCACTAGATACAAGTTCTGTAGATGAAGACATAGAGAACCCAAAAACCCTAATTTTCTCACTACAAGAGGACAAGAGCATTTCATAGTGGATAAGAGTACCTCCCCTCTAGTGTCATGCCCATGGTGATATTATTCAATCTTAGCTCTAGCAGTTGATTCATGTTTCCAATCATTCTATCCCCCTACATAGTATCTTTCAGTCTATGATTCTTCTTATAGATATAGTTTCTAGATAAGCCTTCTATTTCTCATTACACTTTATTATTTTTAGTAATTTTCTAGAATTCAATGGTTTTAAATTAATGAATGTTACTATTTTTATATTATTCTCATGATTTTTCATAATAGTGTTATCACTTAGGGTTTTTACATAAATCCCATATTTTATTAAACATATTGGTGAACCCACTTATTATTGAATATTGTAAATGATATCTTATCATTAGGGTTTCAGATCTTTGTTTTCATAATTTCTCTATTTCACTATGATTATCATGACTTAACATAGCTCATGGTTCTTACTATAAATTTTCTTAGTGTTATTTTCATGTTCATTGTCTATTATTTACAAAATATTGCACATGTATGTAATCCCATTAATTCATCATATTAGGGCACAAATTACATCATATATTGGTTCACCTTGTATTGGTGAACCATCTATAAAGATTATTGTCATATGGCTCAGCTTGAGTTACTACCAGTTATTACTAGATGTTAGATAGATATATGATTACTTTTGTTCCTCCTACACCTAGACCCTCCAAATATAATTTTTCATATCTCACCCCTACTATTCACCCTAAGATTATATTAGATCCTATGGTCTGAGCTAGTGTTACTAGATGAGGTCAAGTACCCCCTTAACCAAGATAGGAGGAATACATTTAGACGATTCCTCCTTGTCCCTAACATAATCCTATGATCAATATAAATCCAATATTGGATATTAGTATCATTTTAGTATTAAAAAATACAAATAAAACAAACTAATAAAATCTTCCACCTCTAGCCTAGACACTCAAAGAGCTAGTGAATAATACAAGTAACTAACAAATAAAAGCAAAATAAGCAAGTTGACCTTCCATGAGAGCATGAGTCATATGTTGGAAATGAGTTGATGTGCTTGGTTTTGTGATCAATAATTATTTGTCAATGGAGCTATTTTCACCACCTCTCATTGTCACCTTGGTAATGTTGAGTTTGGCTTTGTCTTGGCTTGGCTTGGCTTGGCTTAGCAAATGGGCATGATAAAACTATAATAGTGGAAGCTTCACATGTATTTTTACATGATAAATTTACACCAAGAGATATTTTTTATGGAGTTCCTAAATAATAACATTAAATAAAAAATATTGTTTAATAATGGGTGAAGCTTTATATTTACAGCCTCCAAAACTAATTCTAACCAGGTGAAGTTAGGTTAAAGTTAACTACGGTTGAGTTCAAACTAACCCTAGAGTTGAGTTAAGGAGGGGACATGTAATTAATATTTGAGATAGAGATCCTATTTATTAAGAATGGATCTCCATTTCTAAATTTAAGGCATTTAGGGAGATATTTTAAATTACTTGACTTTGAAGATGATGACATCATCATTACCTCATTTTTTTTGAAATTTCCTTTTTGCAAAATTCATTTTCACTAATTACACATGGAAATTCTACTTAAAAATTTAATCTAATTTGATTATTTAATTAATTTTACTTAGTATTTTAGCAGTTTATGAATTGTTCAAGTTCCCCACTTAATGGATCCAAAGGTGAAACTGTCAATTTGTTAGGTCACAAGTTGACTGGATATGTATCTATGAGAGGTTATTGTTGACTATTTTAACCACAAGTCAAAAAAATTCAACCCCTTATAGTAAAAATCTTGATATAAGAGCCTATTAATATGAAATATGGTGTGTTATGGTCTTATTTTATGTCATTTAATATACTATTAACCTTGGTCATAGTCAAATTTAGTCATTGTACCATTTTAGGTCACAAAGGGTCATATTTGAGCCATTAATGAAGGTTGTATAATTTTACTTAGTATAAAACTATTCCAAACTATTCCTTAATGTCCCTCATGTCATATTGTTATCAATATTTTTATTATTAACTAAAAATGTGCAGTTTCCCAATTCAAATCAAGAAAATAGATGAAAAGGAGGAGGTTTTGGCAATTATACGACCTCTAAAGGAGGATGGCACGTGTGTAAAAATTATATAATGGATATTAAACTTCCCTAAGCTCATATTTATGTTTTATATGTTTTTTAAGTCTCAAAATTGGCCCAAAACCATTATGTTCCTTCATCACTCTTCTTGGCATGTAAAACTGGTCAACAGGTTTTCTCATGGTATAGGCAGTAGGAGAGGTTTCAATTCAAATGCTCTTGTGGGGTGTTATAAAACTTGGTATAATTCACATTTAAGGTATTATTTAAAATATTGGTTTCCTATGAATTATGAACCATTATTAAAAATTTGATTGCTCCTTTCTACATGTTAATCCCTATACCCTATAAGTTTTCTCCTTGTCTGAGTTAGTCCATAAAAAAATAATGAATAAAATTGACTTTGGTAGATTTGTACATATTTATTTATTGTTTTCCATCTTTTTTTTCATATTTTTATGTGATTGGAAGATCCAAACATCTCAAGTTGTAGGTTGAGTACACTAATGGAGTTACAAGCATGTTCATCAACTATGGAGGTTTTAATTACTTGTATTGGTTTTAAGCAAAGTTATACTAATGTTTCATGTTTATAATAGGTCATATAAATCACCTTTATTTTTAAATATTAGTCTCAAAGGCTAGCATCAAGTTAGTTTCATTCAAATTCTATACACAATCAACTTTCTACATGACTGTCATATATAATTAGGTAAATAAAGGTCTTGAACACATTCATGGAAATGTAATAAAGAATTTTAAGAGGTTTGAAACCTTATTATAATGTGATAAAACAATTTAATCATTCCAAGTGACATATGATATACTATGATAATTGATTCAGACTCTATACACAGTCCTGCATCATTGATAGACACCTATAGGTGCCCTACAAGAGAATAGTCACATTGAAATGGAACATTAGAACCGGTTTCAAGTCCCTCATGGTTAAAAATATAAATTTAAGGATTGGTATGAAGTATAACATGTGTTATAAAACCATACAATATGCACATTATCAATGTTCCACCTTCACTACGCTTGTCTGTTACTTTGTGCACACCTACAGGTCTCCACAGAGGTTTGAGCATTTGGAGGGTTAGAGTTTAGACATGTTTTAAGACCTTCATATAGGATTGAGAAGTTTTATAATGCCATGGACATGAATAATGAATACATTTAGTGATAATAAAATTTGAATCAGGTTCATATGTGTAGAAGTTTGTTTTAGGGTCTTGTTACCTTAAAAACTCCTAAATAGAGCCTTGTCCACATTTGGTGTTATTATATAATAGGATAATATGAATTCCAAATGAAATTGAATGCATCCATCATGAATTCCTATCATAGGAGTGATGTCTTGACCAAAGAGAGTGAATTTTTGACTCCAATAAGTGATGTAGAGGTAGCCTCTGTTCTAGACATTCTTACACTTGAGAAAGTCGATTTTCTCTGCAGTATCCTAAACTTCCAAGTGACCTTACAGTCCAAGGTAGAATGTTAAAAGCACGTCTTCATGGAAAGTTATATTATTTAATTTATAAGGATAACATTGGACCAAGGAACATTTAAATAGTTTGACATTCAAATTTTAAGGTGTATCATCACCTACATGAGGATTTTAGGCTTCTTTATGAAATGTTTATAGTCAGTTCACAATTTACATGATGTTGACATTAAAAATGGAGGCATAACCTACAAATAGATTGATATATTATAATGAGGGTAATACCAATAGATCCAAGTACATTCATAGAAGTTAAAATATAGTGTTTGACCCAAACTACTACCTAAAGAGCCCATTTTGTTCTAAAAATGGACATCTATAGTTGGACTATAGCATGACAATGAGTTAGAACATAGTGGTTTAAAGGATGGCATAGCATAGTTATGATGTGAACAAGTATAAATGACTAAGAATTATCCTTTATAACTTCAATGAGATATTAAATCTTGAGATATAATTTCTAATATGCAAATTTTCACCTACCAGTATGTTATTTTTTTAGCAAGTAACACAGTCATAGTTGACTGTAGTCTAGACCTGTCAAAGTAGAAGGTATGCATTAAAGAGTTTGGAAAGGTTTAAATGATGAAAATTATTTAAGTGTATTCAAAAAATTTATTAACCATATTAGGATATTCCCATAGCAAAGAAATAGAGCATGGAGGGGTTCTACATAACAACCTATAGTCAACACACAAAATCCTACATAGTATCACACAGAAGTCTGTCTTAGGTTTTGGAATGTTTGGAGATGATATTGATGATATCCAACCCTAAAATTTTTTAAAAATTATCCCCATCACTTCAATAATCCTCTCATACCTTTTTTTTCTTGGTACAATAGGGGAAGTGCCCTTTATTCTATCTCAAAAGAGGGAACTCCCAAGGAGACATATCATGCAGGTTTAGTAAGATATGATGAGGAAGTGAGTTGAGAACTATGTAAACCTTTAATAATGGTGTAATAATTTTTTTTCAACATGAAAAATCATGAATAAGGGCTCACAGCATTGAGAGACCAAATATAGTGGCCTAAACCCACATAGGTGCAGTCAGGCCTACTAGGCCTTAACTAGGCCTAATGCATAAAGGGGGTCCAATAAAATTTATAAGGCTAGGTGAACATTAAAAAGAATTTTATAACCTCCATGTTGAGTTATAATGTGTTTCAAATATTTTATTTTGTATATTAAGCCATGAATGAGTCACTTCTTGACTCAAGAACATGATAAGGTGCACAAAATGCAAGGAAAAGCTCAAGAGGCTAAGTTTGGAAGCTCATATATATATATATATATATATATATATATATATATATATATATATATATACTTATCATGGAGATATAAGGATCTAGTATATGTTGAATAGGGACCTTAAAAAGGACTTAGTGTAATTTTTCTAAGAATTGAATGTCACAGTTTATGAATAATCCTTAAGGGCCTAAAATACTTAAAATCCTCTAAAACCCTTGTTAATGACTTGATGGGAAAGAAGTTAAATAAAAGGAACCTAAGAGGGATATTTTCACTTGTAGAGGACTCCACCAGGCTTCTTCTCATCAATTTGTATTCTACCCTACTTGTACGAACAAGGTGTAAAATGGATTTTCTTAATAGATTTTGATGTTTTGTAGGTATAGAAGAGTTTCAAAGGATGAGAATCACTTTGAGAGGTTTAATGAGACCTATAAAAACTCCTCATATCCACTTATTACCTCATAAAAACACACAATTAACTATACAATCACCTTCACTTCAGGCACTTCAAAGTGGCATAGTGAATGAAGAATGATCACTAAGTGAGAAGGTGATAAATACAATTGGGAAGTATTTTAAGGTCTTCCTAATGAATCTAAGGACATGATGACTATTTAAAATTTTCATACCATCCTATTTATTGATTTATTTGAGAATATGATAATCGTTTTGGTGCCAAATGTGAAGACAAATCTAAGGAAGGATGATTATGATTGTAGACAATGAGAATGCTTGTCCAAAAGAATATTTATGATTAGGGACATATCTAATGCATGTTGGAGCCTATTTATAACCACCCACCCCTTCACATTAAAATAATTTTATTTATTCATTGTCTATTTTGGAGTGTTCAAGGAAGGCCAAATGATGAAGGTAGTTTCCAAACATCTAGTTGAAGAGTCATACACCAGAGTTAAAGAGTTTCATGCCTTAGAGGGACATTTGTTAAAATAAAAATTACATGTTCTATATTATATTCTATTATCCTATAAATTTAACTCACTGTCTCAATTTTAAAAGCGTTCTTTTGACTCTTGAGCTTCATTCTTCTCTCTCCTCTCTCACATTCTATAACTACTATCCATTTTGGCTCTTGTATACTAATTACATGCCATATATGGAAAATCCCTATTGGTTTTATGTTGTAATTTACATTTTAATAATACAATAAATATGGTTTTGATTTCACAAACATCTTGTATAAGTGTTCAAAGTGATGATTTGTGAGGTCTATTGATAAACTTTTATCCTTGCTTCTCCTTATCTTTTCATGTCTAGTGTAGGAAGTTCTCGTTATAATAGGTCATATGGAGTTTGTTTACTGTGTTTGGATCCCTTAAAATATTTAAGTGTTATTAGAGTCTAAAATATGACCTTTGGTCCACCTACCTTGAGTTTTCTCATGCATATCACCTCCATATTGAAATACTAATGTTAAAACATCATAGAACTTTGAAGTCAGTATTATAGGTCTTGTTTATTAGTACAAGGTGTATGATGATCTTGTGTAAATATTCATGGTGTATCACCCCATTATATTATTTTAAATTCATATAAAATTATATCACTTTTCCCATAATAAATTAGTTAGTGTAGGTGATAAGCACTTAAAGGCAAATTCAAAGAGCCAGCCCTTAAACCTAGAGGTCTACTTCTTCTATAGGTAACCCACATACTTACAAGTATTCCAATGTTTCCAAAATATTATATTAGGCTTTAAAAATATCTTTTAGGGTGAAATATTTGGTGACAATAGTTATGGCATGCTCGATGGGACCCATTGTAATAAAGATAACTTGTCAAGGTGAATGTTGGTCTTGACAACATCAAATGCATATCGGTGTACTAATTAGCATTTTGTGACTCCATTCTAGGTAAAATATGGTTTTATACCATTATTTTTTCATATATTTGTGCTCATACTTAATGGTCCTTACTAATTCATCTTCTAGTATGTTTTTCAATCCCATCAATCCACCTCTTCAACCGAAACTTCCTCTTGAAGTTCAATACCCTCAGCCTATTCCACCCTTTGAAGACCAAGAGGACTTTTCTATCTAAGAGGATCAAGAGAGTGAATAATAAATTGAAGAAAAAATGGCTAGGTAGCATTCCTTCCCAACCTTTACTACTAAAAATCCCATTCATCTTGATGCCTATGATGGCATCCCCCCTAATGTTACAAAGAGTGTTCTTACATTAGATGGTGAAGGCCATGTCACTCCTAGTGAGCACATTAGGGATATATAAAATTTATATAGTTTTCAAAATGTAACTAATGTCAATATTACCATTAGACTCCTTTTCATTTCCCTTAGGAGAATCACTTTATTGGTATAGTATTTTTCCCTGTGGTTGAAATATAACATGGGATGACTTTTGAGTGTTAATAACTTCAAGATTTGAGGACAAGAGTGATCAAACTTCACTCATTAACCAAATCAATGTGATCCAAAAATCCCCAAAGGAAATAATACAAGACTTAAATGAGAGGTTCCAAAATACTTGTCATAGGTTTCCCCCTCCCATGAGACCCCCTACTAGCTTTTTATTTCCTACTTACTTGAAATCCATTGGCACTGATATTACCTTCATGATACAATCAATGTGTGGTTTCACTCTTCCTAAATCATATGACCTTTTCATTAGAGAGGAAAATGGCTTCATTAAAGAATTAAATTTTACTCCAAAAGTGTTTATGCCTCTATTACCTAATGTCCCCATTTATGCTCCAAATGTTACCCAAGTTCCTAATGCAAATGCTAAATCAAGGACTGCTTATAAGAAGGCAAATGATTCCATGGATAAAGATGTAAGAATTCAAGCCTTCAAAGTTAAGCTTAGGAAATAAATAATTCAAAATGGTATGAATAAAAACCTCTATCCCAATCATCATTAATATGGTTAATAATATGGACAAGGGAGAGGTTAAGGGTAGCCTAATTTCAATAGGCCTGTTAATGTATACAATACTGCTTCAACATCCAACACAAGAGCAATGGTACTAGTGCATAGTAATCTGATCAAAGGAGAATAATGGAAATAATTCCAATTCATGGATGCTAATTAAATTAGATTACAAGCTCTAGTTTCTCAAAGATAATTCACTCTTCTACTATCAGTAGAAGATAAATTCCTAATGCAAACAAAAGAAGGTTGGTAGCTTCAAGGAGAAAGCTTCACTAAATTTTTAGTTGAAGAAACTTGTGTGCTTAACAAAGGAAATTATATTACATAAAATATAATATATAATATAAATTGTATAGGGGATGTTAATGGTGTGCCTACAAGTCCATCCAATCCTCCTCTAAGGCAGTAAAGCATAACTCCAAGCATGACAGTCCCTAACACTCCTACACCTTATTAAAATAAAAATATTGGAAGGTCTATTTAAATTGATTAAATTCCTCAAGATAAAAACACTCCCTTACCTCTAAAGACTCAATAAAATCTAATCACTTATGCACTAAACATTTTATATTCATTGAAGAGTACAAAGGCATCAATTTCCCTTCGAGATGTCCTTCATATGCCTGGCCAAAAAGAGCTCTTGCAAAAATAGTTGTCCACTATCCTCTCTAGTCCTCCATCATTAATAAATCATCATGTTGAATTATCTCATACCAATTCCTATAATTATATTATGTAACCATCTACCAAATCCAAGAAGACTCCACCTTTATACCTCACTCTCATTATGGGAGATAAACTAGTCCACAACTACATAGTTGATAGTGGAGCTAAAACATCAGTGATGCCCAAGGTTGTAGATGATAAATTGGGTATAAATTATGAACCACATAGCAAAGGAGTGATTTATTTAGATGGTAAACCTACCAATATATTAGGATTGATCAAATGATTAAAGGTTTTTTTGCATGATTATCCTAGTTTCCCCATCCTTCAAGACATTATTGTGGTTGACTTACCTACCCACTTTAAAATCTACCTTTCAAGAGATTTCATAGTTAATATATGAGGCTACCTCTTATTTGATTTCTCCTTTTTATCTTCAAGACAATATATAGAACAAAATTGACCATAAATATTCAACCACTTGCAAGGTTCCACATTGAGCCCTATGTAGAAGTAATTTCCATCCTAAATTGTGTTATCAATGACAAAGAAAAGTTTATTATAAATGATGGTACTTCTTCCAAGCTTGAAGGTGTAGTTGAATTTTTTCTAGATTAGTATGGTGTAGATTCTTATGAACATGATCCATATGCCTACTTTGAATAAACTTACCTTGCCACTTATATCATTCATGAAGGAGCATTTGAACAAGCTGAGGTAATTATTAAGCTTTCCTTATCACAAACTACTAAAGGCAATTACATGATTCATGTATATGATGATGATAAATTGAAGAGCCTAATAAATCACCATGGTGATAAGAATAATTTTTTTTTGCCTGTAATTGATGAAGTTGCCCTTATGATGACATTAATGATGAAAAAGATGACCTGTGGTAGAGATTCAATGTCATATGTCAAGAATTTGATCAATTGGCTAAGACTGCTTCTCCTCCAAAGGATTACATATCGGATGTCAGTTTGATAATAAGCTTAATGATTAGTTTATTAAGTGTTTTATCAAGCATGAAGGTGTATGCCAAACCATTGTTCAAGGGTCTACGATCATAAAATAAATTAGTGAAGTTGTTGTTCAAGAGCTTGTAGTTATAGAGAGGCCTAATGAAGTCAAGGAAAAAGTCTTTGTGTTCAAATAATAACTAACACCTCAGCCTAATGTTGAGTCATTTTTATATGTGATGGAATAAAAGGAGAGAAATCTTGATGATTCCATGTATCAAGCACATCATGCCCAAGATGAAGGTAAGGTTGAGGTAGTTATCATGCTTCCTAATGCTCAATTTTAGGAGTGTAGATTATATATGAGAAAGATAAATCAAGTTGTATAACCAATCAATTTATTTATAAGGTAATATATATCATTCATGAAATCTCAAAGTAATCCACTTACAAACATGAGGATACATAAAGATGGTAAGCTTCTTGACCATCTACATATTTAAGTGGTTGATGATGAGCATGCTTCACATGATAAGTTACTTTCATGGAGTGAAAAATATGAAAGAGGAACCATATTTGACCCTAGTTAAATCATGGTAAGTTGTTTATCACCTTAAGAGTGAGGTATTGTAAATATTATATTAGGTGTGTGTCTTCGTTTTAGTTGTGTTTGTGTGTTTTATAAGTGTTCTAGTTGAACACATGTGTATTTCGTTTGGTGTGTCTTGTTTTATGTGTCTTTTTTGTTATTTGGTGTGGTTTTAAAGGAAAATTTAATGTCATATATGTGTATAGGTAACTCCACTTCCTAATGGATAGGATTAGGCTACTGGTCATTAGCATAGCAAGCATACCACCCCTAGGAAATCACCAAGAATGTTAGCTATTTTAACCACACCCAATATAGTACAAAAATTGATATAGGGGCCTATTATGATGTAATAGGGTGTGTCATGGTCTTATTTTATCCCATTTAATATCATATTAACCTTGGTCATGGTCAAATTTAGTCCTTGTACCATTTTATGTCATAAAGGGTCATATTTGATGCATTAATAAAGGTTGTATGGTTTTCCTTAGTATAAAAGTGTTCCAAAATATTCTTCAATGTCCCTCATGTCATATTATTATCAATCTTATTATTAGTAACAAAAAATTTGTAGGTTCCTAATTAAAATCAAGAAAATAGTTGAAAAGGAGGAGGTTTTGGTAGTTTTACAACCTCTAAAAAGAGGGTGGCAATGTGGAAAAATTTTACAATGGATATTTAACTTCCCTAAACTTATATTTATGTTTTAACTATTTTGGAAGTCTCAAAATTGGCCCAAAATTATTTTTATCCTTCATTGCTCTTCTTGGAATGGAAAATTAGTCAAAATATTTTCTCATGATATAGTCTGTAGGAGAGGTTTCAAGTCAAATGTTATTGTGAGGTGTTATTTAAATTTTTATACTTAAAATTCATGGTAGGATTTCAAATATCGGTTGTATATGCTTTATGAACCATTATTAATAAGTTTATTATTTCTTTCTGCATGTTAATCCCATACCTTACAAGTTTTCTCCTTGTTTGAGCTAATTTATACAAACCAATGGATGAAATTGATTATAAGATATTTGGAAATATTTATTTTATGGTTTTCATAATGGTTTTCATGTTTTAAGGTGAGTGGAAGATCCAAACATCTCAAGTTGTAGGTTGAATACACTAATGGAGTTACATGCATGTTCATCAATTGTGGAGGTTTTTATTGCCTATAGTGGTTTGAAGAAAAGGTATATTGATGTTTAATGTTTCTTATAAGTCATATAAATAACCTTTAATTATAAATCTCACTCGTAAAGGTGAGCATCAAGTTAGTTTCAATCATATTCTATACATAGTCAACTTTTTGCATGACTATCATATACAGTCATGTAAATGAAGGTCCTGAGCACATTGATGAAAATGTAATAATGAGTTTTAAGAGGTTGGAAACCTTATTATATTGTGATCAATAAATTTAATATTTATAGGTGACATGTGATATACTATGATAACTAATTCAAACTCTATACACAATCATGCACCATTGATGGACACCTATAGGTGCCCTATAGGAGAATAGTCACATTGAAATAGAACATTGGAACTAGTTTCAAGTTAATCATGGTTAATATTAATTTTAGGATTGGTATGAGGTCTAATATGGGTTATAAAACCATACACTATGCATATTATCCATGTTCCACCTTCACTACCTTTGTATGCTACTTTGTGCACACCTACATGTCTCCACAGAGGTCTGAGCATTTGGAGTGTTAGAGTTTAGACATGTTTTGAGACCTTCATATAGAATTAAGAAATTGAATAATTACATGGACATAAATAATGAATATATTTAGTGACAAGTAGACTTGAATCAGGTTCATATGTGGAGAAGTTTATTTTAGGGACTTATTACCTTAAAAACTCCAAAATGGAGCCTTGTCCACACTTTATGCTATCATATAATAAGGTAACATGGAGTCTAGATGAATTTGAATGCCTCCATCATAAATTCATATCATAAGAGTGATGTATTGACCAAATAGATTCAATTTTTGAATCCAATAAGTGATGTAGAGGGATCCTCCATTCTAGACATTCTTACACTATAGAAAGTTAGTGTTCTCTATAGTATATCGAACTTCCAAGTGACCTTATAGTCCAAGATATAATGTTAAAGGCACATCTTCATGTAAAGTGATCTTATTCAGTTGATAAGGAAAAAAATGGCCCAAATAACATTTAAATAGGTTTACATTCAAATTTTAAGGTAGATCATCACCTACAAGAGGATTTCAGACTTCTTTATGAGGTGTCTAAAGTCAGTTCATAATGTACATGATGTTGGCATTGAAAATGGAGGCATAACCTATAGATAGATTGATCCATTAGAAGGAGGGTGATACCAATAGATATAAGGACATTAATATAATTTTAAATATAGGGTTTGACCCAAACTACTACCTCAAAATCCCATTTTGGTCTGAAAATGGGCATCTACAGTTGGATTGTAGCATGACAATGAGCTAAAACATGGTGGCTTAGAGGATGACCTAGCATAGTTTTGATGTGAACAAGTATAAATTAATAATAATTAGCCTTGATAAATTCAAATAGATCTTAAATATTGATAAAAAAGTTTTAATATTGAAATGTTCACCTATACGTATGTTATTTGCTTAGCAAGTAACACAGTCACAATTGACTACAATCTAGAACTGTCAAAGTAGAAGGTATGAATTGAGAAGTTTAGAAAAGTTTTATATGATGACATGCTTGAAGTGTTTTAAAAAAACTTATTAACCATCTCATGATTTTCCCATAGAAAATAAATAGAGCATGGAGGGGTTCTACATAACAACCTATTGTCTACACATAAAATCCTGCATAGTGAGTATCACACAAAAGTCTATCTTAGGTTTTGGAATGTTCAGAGATGATATTGCTGATATATAACCCTATAATTTTTTAAATATGATCCCCATAACTTTAATAATCTTCTCATACCTTTTTTTTTCTTGGGAAAATAGGGTAAGTTCCCTTTATTTTATCTCAGACAGAGGGCATTCCCAAGGAGACATACCTTATAGGTTTAGTAAGATATGATGATAAAGTGAGTTTATAATTTTGGAAACCTTGAAAAAGGGCATAGGAAGATATTTTCAACATTAATAATCATGACTAAGGCCTCACATCACAGATAGACCAAAGAGGGTGGCATAAACCCATATAGGTGCAATCATACCTACTAGGTCTTAACTAGGCCTAATGCCTAAAGGGGGTCCAATACCATTTCTAAGGATAGGTGAACATTAAAAATCATTATATAGCCTCCATGGTAATTTATAATGTTGTTCAAATATTTTATTTTTTAGAGGAATCCATGAATGAGTTACTTCTAAACTCAAGGACATGACAAGGTGCATAAAATGCAGGGAAAATCTCGAGAGGCTAAGTTTGGAAGCTCATATATGTATGAATACTTAGCATAGAGTTCTAAGGATATATGATATGTTGAAGAGGGTATTGAATAAGGATTTAGTGGAATTTTTCTGAGGATTGAACATCTTAGTTTTATGAACAATCCTTAAGGGCCGAAAATACTCAAAACCCTCTAAAACCCTTGTTAATGACTCGATGGGAAAGAAGTTGAAGAAAAGGAACCTAGGAGGTATTTTTTGACTTGGAAATGATCTTGGACTTTCATATGACTCTAAAAATATTATTCTCATCGATTTGGATTTTACCCTACTTGTATGAACAAGGTGTAAAATGGATTTTCTTGATAGATTTTAATGTTTTTTAGGTACAAAAGAGTTTCAAAGGATGAGGATCACTTTGAGAGGTTTAATGAGACCTAGGATAACTCCTCATGTCCATTTATTTCCTCATAAAATAACACCAAGTACCTCTACAATCACCTTCACTTTATGCAGTCTAGAATGGTGTAGTGAATTAAGAATGATCACTAAGTGAGAAAGTGATAACTCCAATTTGGAGGTATTTTAAGGTATACCTGATGAATATAAGGACATGAAGACTCTTAAAAAGTGTCATACCATCCCATGTATGGATTTTTTTGAGAAACTGATAAGCATCTTGGTGCCAAATGTGAAGATAGATCTAAGGAAGGATGATTATGACTGTAGACAGTAAGAACTCTTGTCCAAAAAAATATTGATGATTAGGGACATATAGAATGAATTTTATATCCTATTTATAACCCCCCCTTCACATTGAAATCATGTTATCTATTCCTATTATACTATGAATAATTCAAGGAAGGCCAAATGATGAAGGTAGTTTCCAAACATGCAATTGAAGAGTCCTATGCTAGAATTGAAGAGTTTCATGCCTTGGAGGGACATTTTTTCAAAGACCCATTGCATGGTTTGTCTTATATTCCATTATCATAAAAATTTAACTCCCTCTCTTACTTTATAAATTTTTCTTGTGACTCTTGAGCTTCTTTCTTCTCTCTCCTCTCTCACATTCTATAACTACTATCTATTTTGGCTCTTTTATACTAATTCCACACCATGTATGGCAAAGCCCTGCTAGTTTGATGTTGTAATTTACCTTTTAATAATAAAATAAATATGGTTTTGAGTTCACAAACATATTATCTAAGTTTTCAAAGTGATGAATGGTGAGGTCTAGTGATAAACTTCTATCCTTGTTTCTCTTTATCCTTTCATGTCTAATGCAAGAAGTTCTCGATCTAACAGGTCATATGAAGTGTAGTTAGTGTGTTTAGATACCTTCAAGTGTGAAAGTATTCTTAGAGTCTACAATATGACCTCTAATCCACCTAGCTTGATTTTTCTCATGCATATCACCTCCATATTGAAATATTAATGTTAGAACATCTTAGGACTTTGAAGCTAGTGTTATAGGTCTTGTTTATTGGTGAAAGGAGTATAATGATCTTGTGAAAATATTCATTGTGTATCACCCTATTATATTAGTTTAAATTAATTCAAATTACTATCCCTTTTCTCATAAGTAATCAACTAGTGTAAGTGATAAGCACTTGAAGGCAAATTTAGGGAGATAGCCCGTAAACCTAGAGGTCTACTTCTTCAATACGTAACCCACATACTTAGAAGTATTCCAATCTTGTCCAAATATTAGAGCAAGCTTGAACAACCTCATATAGGGTGAAATATTTGGTGACAATAGTTATGATTTAATACAAGATAATCCCTTAAATAGGGATGCCTCAACATGATTTTGAACATTGATGTCCAATATGCAAACAAAATTTAGAACATTCAATGATTCCTAGGCTTAATTTTCACTATTTGGAACAAATAAATATTAAGTCCAATTGGAAGTTAGTTGTGGCTAGAATGCATTTTCTATAGTTTACCCCTATTTGAGAAGACATTACAAGGAAGAAACATAGTAATGTCTTCTCAAAGAATGAAAATTTTATTAATGCCTAATGCCCCAGAAGGTGATGGATGATCCCTAGATTGTAAGACAATGGCATAGTAATATCTTCTCAAAGAATAAAAATTTCATTAATTCCTAATGCCCTAGAAGGTGATGGATGAGCCTTGGATGCCCCTTAAAAAGAGTGAAAAATAAATAAGGTTGGTTATAATCATTAGCATAATGAAAAATGATTTTATCATAAGTGGCTATAATCATTAGCATAATGAAAAATGCCCTAGTAAGATGGATAAAGATAATGATTTGTACAAAAATGGCTATAATCATTATCATAATCAAATCAGGCCCCAATAGGGTAGGAAAATGATAATGATTTGCCTAAAGGTAGTTATAATCATTGGCATTATGATTTCCCCAATATGGAAAATCAAAAAGGGGGCTTATGTACTGAATCCATAGTCACAGAGTAAGAAGAAGTCAGCATAGAGGATAGTCATGAATTTGGGCTACTTTTTAGGATGGAGATGCACATCCTAACTATCAGGGATAAAAATTTATTTATGATTTATTTATTCCATATTTGGGTAATATTTAGATAGATCAAGAATTTATCAGGTGTGAATAAGGAGAAGTACCATAGCACCATTGATTGTAAGATTTATCGAACTAATTTTTTATTATAGCACATGACAATATGCATCATGATATAAAATACCAATATGTCCTAACCATAATATGCATAAGAACTAACACTCAATCCCATAATAATTGAAAATAATGCACCAATGATAAAAACCTTAAGGACAATGTTGGCATATGAATATGGATAGACTAAAGTATAATGCATAATGAATCACCTAATAAATGCTTATATACTAAGTCAAGGCATAAAAATGAAATAAAATAAAGAGGCAAACAAATAAATAAATAAAACAAAACAAAACATCAATAAACAAAAACACAACAAAACATGAATAAAAATAAATGAATGAACAATAAAATAAATGTAAAGACACAAAAAACACTAATAAACATAAAGTGGACAAAATAATCAAAACAAAATCCAATAAATAAAAACAATAGTTAATCACAATGTTAGGGTAAATAGAAAATTGATTGTTCATGCACATGTCATAAAGGTGTTACTCTTGGTGACAGGGTGACCCCTAAGCTAGATAGAAATAATGCAAGTGTTGTGTACCTAGGGATATGATATATTAATGTATATGGATTGATGGATATGTTTACATGTAGCATACATCCCCCTTAGTTAGTTATATGGGTCTAATATATTAGGATAATTGAGTAACTTATGAAATTAGTGCATTCGATAATGGTCAGCCTACATTGGGATTAAGATGTCACCCATCCATTGTTAGTTAGATAGAGGTCTATATAAAGGAAATGATTATTATTGGAAAGGAATTAAGTAAGCATTGAGTCTTCTATTGTAAGAGGATATTGGAGGTTGTATCCTCAAAGACACATTGTGGTGTTATTCATTCCTAAAGGAGTATTGTATGGTGTTACCCTACCTTAAGGGTGATTATTCTATTTCTACATATATTGATTATTTGGGTATCTTGGCCCACCTATATCTTTTGTGTCTTGTTGATCTACATCATATTCTATAGATTTTTAATTATTATAAGTGTGGATCATAACAAGTGGTATCAGAGATTTGATTTGGGTAATTTGTGTGGGATGAAACCCTAGTTTTATGGAATCATTAATATCTTGAAATTATTTGCAAATTTTTGCACTTTTTTTACTAGATCTAGAGAATATTTTAAGAAATTCATAGTAATAAAATCAAGGTTTTATGATCAGTTTTGAGGGATTTGTTGCTACTTTAGGTTTTTTAATACTTTCATCATATATTCCAAAATATACATAATTTTTATATTAAAATTTCACTGATGCTTTATCAAAATATAGGAGAGCTTTAGTCAAAATTTTAGAATTGTTTAAAACATTTTGAGTGATTTATTACAATTTTATGAGTTTTCATAGATTCGCTCTACAGGCTGAAAGTTTTGAAAATTTTCCATCAAATTTTTAATAAAGTTTCCATATAATATAGAAGAGATAAAATCAAAACTTTAGACTATTTGGATATATTTTTTGTGAGTTTTTGAAATTTTAGGGGTTTTTTCATTAACCCTAATGTGTGTGAATAATGGAGTTTAAGGAATTTTTAGGGAAGAAAGATATTAATGCTAAATAATGGTGGATATTTTTTAAGGAGAGATATTTTAATGAATTTTTTTGGCAAAAACACTTGTCTCTTTTTTTTTTTGGGCCTACACAACATTGGTTTAAATAGTTGAGATTCGCATAATTGTATTATTCAAGGGAAGAAATGGAACAAGTTTTCCTAGATTGATGGGATATAAAAGTAAAAGAGATTGAAGAAGAGGGAAAAAATAAAGATGATGTTGATGATGATGAAGATAAAAATAGTAGAATAAAATGAGAAAATGAGGAAGAGCATACAGGTGATGAAAAAGAAAAAGAAACAAAGCATAATGATGATGATAATGATGATCGTGCAAAAGGAGAGGTAGAGGATCTCAAAGAGGAAGAAGAAGGATTGGATGATAAGGGTTTGAATAGATTGGATCCAAATAAATTAGATTAAATTTTTTAATTTTATGGATGCATTTAAAATAAGGTCATTGTGTCCATAAACCCTAAGAGTAACTATAACTTCATCAACATGGATGTGGCTCAACATCTACATGTTCAAACAAGAAATATCCTGGAAGATCAACTATATGGTCATAATATTTAGGTTTTTGAATATTTAAAGGTCACTATGGAAAAATATGTTTTGCATTCAAATTTTAATGCTTTGGATATGGTTCTTGAATATCCATGGTTAGAGACTTTAGGAACAATTAATATTAATATTCAGAAGAAGTTCATGAAGTTTTGGTATAGAAAAAAGGTCACTTTACAGGATATCATAATTGGAAAGGCACAAAGAACAATCAAGGTATATCATGAAGATGATATTAAAGTAGGTGAATAAAATCATGTGAAAAAATTATTTAAAGACATATATGAATAAATAATACAATCAAATAAAAATACTTCATCTACTCAAGAGACAAAGGAACCACCAAAGCAAAAGGTGGAAGAGGTAGAAGAAAAGGTTGATAAGGTCAAAGTATCAAAAAAAGTTGAGGTATATAGACACCCACATCATCATGAGAGGAAACAATCATGGATCCATGTGAGGGAGTGTCATAACAACATGCACTTTAGATATATAGGAAATCAAAGATCTAATAAATATGGCTATGCATGAAATCCAAGAAGGACTACTATGGTCAAGGATGAAATTAGAGTAGCAAAGAGGCCTATGGAACATGGAATCAGTGGGGAAATCACTATGACTATGCATAGAATAATAACTACTATGGTCATGAATAGAATTAGAGTAGCGCAGTGGAATATGGTACATGGAATAAAAGGAGAAATAATTATTCATGAACACCAAGGTAGTATAGTTATGATCATAAATGGAATCAGAGTAATACATTGGAATTTGGAAATAAGGTTGAAAATCTATCACCTACTAGGATCACATAGGGTGGTTGGATGATTGAGCTTGGAGATAAGTGTTCAATGATTTGAAGCACACTCATTATTTGGTTTCTTCCTATTTTTTGGGGATGAAACATGTCAAGGAGGGAAGTAATGCTATGTACCTAGGGATATGATATATTAATGTATGTGGTTTGATGGAGATGTTGATATGTGGCTCACATCCCCCTTAGTTAGTTATATGGGTCCAATATATAAGGATAATTGAGTAATTTGTGGAATTAGTGCATTGGGTAATGGTCAGCCTACATTGGGATTAGGAGGTTAGCCATCTATTGTTAGTTAGATAGAGGTCTATATAAAAGAGATTATTATCATTAGAAAGGAATGAAGTAATCATTGAGTCTTCTATTCTAAGAGGAAATTGGAGGTTATCCCCTCAAAAAGATATTATGGAGTTATTCCTTCTTCAAGGAGTATTGTATGGTGTTTCCTTACTTTAAGGGTGATTATTTTATTTATGCATATATTAAGTATTTGGGTATCTTGTCCTACCTATATATTTTGTGTTATGTTGATATACATTATATTCTGCATATTTATAATTGTTATAAGTGTGGATCATAATATCAAGTATAACAATACAAGAACAAAAGATTAACAATGTTGCCCCTAGGCTATAGGTAACAATGATAGACAAACAAGATGACAAGCATTGCCCCTAAGCTATAGGATACAATGAAACAAAATAAAATGGGGGAAGAGAAGAAAAGGAAAGGGTAGTTGAGTTGACTCTAGATGCATAAAGTAAGTGGATGCTACCTACATAGTTCCATGGACATAAGATCTAATAATAACTTTAGGTCAAATGTTGTTCTCCCAAGATATGAGATAGAATAAAATTGATGATAGGGAAACATGATTGATGTGTAGAGAAATATGGGAATGGAATCATAAAATGGTGAGTGCATATATATAAAAATAAAGGGATGATGTTCATAATCATGAAAGCATCAACACAAACAAAGTCTGAAAGTGTAAGAGTATGGTTTATGCTAAAACCACATTAAAAATCAAGAAACGAGTAGCCATAAATGAACTAAATTGGTAATCCATAGTATTTACTACATTTAAGTCTGAGAATAAGAATAATCTTGCAAAATGGTGAGAGAATAAGATGAAGCCAAGTGGTCATTAGTGTATCAAAGTTGAAAACATAATGCTCATAATAAAGATTCATAAAATAGCGAGAGCATATTTCTAAGGCTAGTAAGGATGGGGAAACTAAAGTACAAGTGGTTTTTTTGAAATATCTAGGAATCTCAAAGTATTTAAGGTAAATAAGTGGTTGAAAAATAAATTAAGATGCAACTGAGCTAACCTAAGATACCCCATGTATCCAAATATTGCCTACATAGTCTATATGACCTCAGGGCAATGTAGTTCTCCCATAAATGGGAGTAAAAATACCAAGGTGATATAGAAATAAATCGAATAGATAAGATGTCCCATCTTATAAAATTTTGATAGATTTATATCTTACATGGAAATTCTAAGCCAATTTTCATGATTTTGTGATATTTAAGATTTTCTAGATCTTTTACAAATGTTTTTGGAATTTTCTAAGCATCTCAACTCAATTGAGAATGATGAGATATCAAATAGTTCAACTCATAAAATGGCAAGAGCATGGCTTAGGTTGCTCACCAAATGGTGAGAGCATGGCAAAGAGTGATTGAGTTAACCTCAATGAAAATTGAGCATTGCCTATATACTATTGATGGACATCAAGTCGTTATAGTTCTACCCTACTATGAAGGACCCTGACTAGGTAGCAGCAAGTTCATAAATTAGGCAAATGGCATAATATAGAATAGGAATGGTAAGGTGATGTGATAATGCTTGGTAAAGGTATTGCTCCTAAGTTTCCCATAGATATTTATAATTAGGAAACATAGAAATAAGTCAATGATACTAATTTTTCCAAAGACAGTTATAATTAGTAGCTACTAAAAGGAAATAGAAAGTGCTAATAATGAAGGATGCAATTGATAAACTAATGTCATACTGGTCTAAGATACTGTCTCTATGTGAAATACTGAATCAACTATTGAAACTTGATTTGAATCACCTCATTTAAGATGCCCGAATAACTAATAGATTGAAACTAAGGTCAAAAGGGGGTGGAAAGGGAGGGTAAAAATAACTCTAGTTAATAGTGAAGTTATGGTAAGAATGGTATGTGGTATGATATAAAGAAGATGATATTATATGATAATGTAACTGAGCCTCATAGACAATACTTAGGGTCTCTCAAGTGAAATAATGATTGAAATGTATTATGTTCATGGGCTCATCAAGTTCATCTCTATCCAGTGTATTTAACCTATAAGCTCTAGAGCCATAATTATCAACAATGACATAAAGGCCTATCTAATTAGGCTTTGACTTTCCTTTTTTTATTTTTCTTGATTGTGGTGTTCTAATTTTATTTGAGGACAAGATCACCAAACTCAAACTATTTATGTTTGACCCATCAATTATATTGACTGTGTAACTAGTTTTGATATGCTTAAATGTTGTTTAGAATGGATATGCACTTTTAATATAGTAATTTTATCTCTTATAGGAAAGCTACTCTATAATCTTCATCATTCATGATGTGTTTCAATGAGATATGCAAAGAAGGTAACCCGACCTCAATGGAAAGAATGGCCTCAGTGCCATAGACAATGGAATATGATGGGATCCTATTGGAGTATGGTAATTAGTATGAATGCTTAGAGGGCATGAAAAAATTACAAGTGCAAATCATGGCCAATGTCATTGATAATCTTCTTAAGAATGTTGAGAATGGTCTTATTAGATGAGTCTAATTAGCCATTACCTTGTGGGTAATATACAATGGAAAAGTGTTATGGAAAATTATACTTGGCATAAAGTGATTTGACACCCTTATTTTTAAATGATCCACCAATACTAGATATAATGTCAGATGCGATACCATAGTGGTAGATGAGATGGTCGAAGATGAATTTGGAAATTTGTTTGCCAATCATGTGATGGGTATAGTTTCAACCCACTTAGTGAAATACTTGGTGATAGTGAGGATGTGTTTATGGCCATTAGATGAGGTAGGGTTAATCTTCCCAATGACATCAAGTCCCCACATTGAAAATAGCCATGGTGTAAGTATTGGTTTGAGTGTTTTGGCTAGATCATGAATCAAATTGGCATGCTTTTGATAATTGTCACACTTTTATACATACCGGTTATATCTACTTCCATGGTTGCCCAATAGTAACTAGTACATAGGAGATTTATGTCAAGGATGGCCCCATTGGTGTTGGCTCCACATACTCCTTCATTAACTTTTGTCAATGTTAATGCAACATTTGTTGAATTCAAACAACGAAGCAAAGTTCCATCAAAGTTTTTTTGATAAAGGGTTGGGCCAAGTAGGGTATATCGAGAGGATTGGTGTGTAATAGATTTTTGTTGTTTACATGAAATATTGGATGGAAGAATGTGATTTTTAAATTAGCTATATAAGTCTAAATACCAAATAGAATTGGTACCAACAATATCACATATCATTACAACGATTGAAGGTTTATGAGTAAGCATTAGAAGATGTTTAATAAGGAGTTGATAGTATTTTTCCTTGTCTATGCTATGAATAAATAACTAGTGGTATCCATGGAATTAGTTATCATATTATTAGCCCTAGGTATGTGTTCAAAATAAATATGGGAAATATACTACTTGATAATGTATACCATGGCCTTGTATGGTATGAACTTATCATCTTTAGTCTAAAACTGGTTTGTAACCTGATAAATGATTAACTGAGAATCACCATGAACCATAAGTTGGTGAATGTTACATTATACTACTTGATGAAGCCCTAAAATGAGTGATTCATATTTAGCCATGTTATTAGTACAAGGAAATTTGATACATAATAATTTGGGAATGAGATCCCCTTATCGTGTAACAAATAATAATCTAGCCCCTGATCCATGAGATGTGAATGACCCATCAAAATATTGCTTCCATATTGCTTCTTAGGAGGTGTTTCTATGATAGACTCATCTAGGAATGCAAAAGTGAGTGGTTTAGTATCTAAAAGGGGATCTTCAATAAGGTGGTATTCAAGTACTTATCCCTTTATGGTCTTTTTATTGACATAATCAATATCAAACTCATTCATCAGCCTGATCCATTTAGCCATGTGGCCTTATAAAGTTGTTTTGGATAGTAGATACTTGAGTGGATCTATTTTGGTAATGACTATGGTCTTATTGTTAATCATGTAATGGCATAGCTTTTATGTTGTAAAGACCATAGCTAAACAAGCTTTTTATATTGGTGTATAGTCATGTTCATATGTTACCAGTGTATAGATTAGATAGTACACAGCATGCTCTTTCCCATTTTCAACATATTGAGCTAAAAGTGCCCCCAAGGCTTTGTCAATGGTAGATAGGAATAGTATAAATGACCTCCCTAGCATTGGTGGTAATAAAATAGATGGATTGGTAAGATATTCTTGTTGATGTGGGTTTTATGCATAACATAGAATTATGAATGAGGTAGCATCTGATATTTTAGGATCTTTATAGAAGTGAGGTTCCACTCTAGGGCATGATTTGTAGGTATGTGATTAAAATAACTAAGTGGTGGAATGTCACATTGAGCTTGTAATTTATTTAACTAGGTTTATGGATGTATGTGTGAAATCTAATAAAAAACAAAACTAAGTGAGTTGGATGGGTGGAGAATTACTCTATGGTAGGGTAGATCTCAAAGAAACTCAAAAATGAGGGGAAGGTAAGGCAAAAAAAAAGGTTTTGTGTTCCTTAAAGGTCACTTCTAAGGTTGTTTATTTGGTGGATAAGTATCTCCAAGACCAATTTTTATCGCTTATAGCTATTGCACACTCACGAACAAGCACGATTAGCAATATAGGGATATAAGTATAGGAAACTTAGTGATCTCAATTAAAGGTTGCTCTCCTTAGAGTTGTTGTTATCCACCCTTATCTTGAGAGGTTATAGATCAAACCAAGAATTTATCTAGAGTAATTAGAGCATATTTCTAGAAGACTATACCAAATAAATACTCCCACACACCTTAGATTATCATCTCAATCTATAATAATTACTTAAACTAAATAAATTTACCAATCTTCAATATTTTTTGCACATCTAAGATTAGTATTCATCAATTAAAATAATCATATTCATCTATAGCATTAACACACTTTAAAATTACTTATTTGATACAGATAAGGAAGATAAAATTTAAATAACATAGAAAATGAAGAAGAGAGAACAAACACAGTTGAATGACAATCAATGGCTTCATTTATTCTTGTCTATTAATCAAAACTCAAACCCTTTGAAATAAGTTTTTACAATTATTTAAAGACTTGTAGAAGGGGTTGCCTCATCCTCCAAGTGTAGTGAAACTTTTGTTTACATCATAATAACTAGAACCTAATTTCTAGTTCGATACAAAAGGGTATGTTATAACTCATAGATTAAATCAATCATACAAGTTGAGCATGCTAGAAAAACATTCAATTAATTATAACATAAATTTAACAAAAGCTTAACTATTTATGGCTAGATAGAATAAACATTACATGTAAGATTATACAAAATTAGCCTTCAATTAAGGCTTGCTCGAGGACTAAATGGCACTACTTGTTGTTATGGTTAGAGCTAAAGTGGTGTTCAGTGTTGTACTAGAGGTTGTAATTAGATTTGAACTAGAAGTTATAGATGAAGCTAAATTTTATGAAATAGAAGGAACTAAATTCATAGGTACTATTTAAATTGGCACATTAGGTGGTGTTTGTGATGCTAAACTAGTAGATGGTGTTGAAGCAGTCTTCTTAGCCTCCAGCTCCTAATACTATTTATATCCACTAGCATGTTGTGCATGTACTATGTTCATTTCTAGAATAGATTATTTTTTCACCCTATCCACTTGTGATATCAACCTTTCATGATTAGCTTTGGTAGTTCAGAAGCCTACCCAAAAGACTCCTACTTCAATGGCCTTCTTCCTTTTTGAACTCAACTTTGCCTCAGTATCTTCTAAAGTTAATTCTTATAAACTCTAATTGAAATTATTTGAGGCTTGTTATAACATTTGGTAAAAAATAGATTTAACTACCAATTTCTTAGTGTTATCCCAAACATATTTTAACTCTAGTTCATTCAAAATTTACACTATGTGCTTCTCTTGCTTGGTGATCTTTGTGACTAAAGCATCAACAGCATTTACCCATTCTCAAGCTTCTTGGATCATAATGACCACTAGATTCAATGCATTTTTTACCTCCAAGGGGGTAATCAAATTAAAATGGTTGAATGCCTTATTGGTAGTATACAAAACCAAAATAATTAGTATGTTCTCATCTTCTTTGAGAACCTTAAACAATTTAGTTATTATAGTTGGCTAGGGATCCAAGTTTGCCCTCAAAGAATGAATAGTATCTAGTATCTCTTATAACCACGATGTTACATTTTGAACATCTTGTTCCATCCTAGAGGGAATGTGGATTACTTTTTATTATTCCTTGAGGGTCTCTAATTCCTATTCTAATTCTTTTCTTGCATGTTATATGCCCTCATGAATGGCTACCAGTGCTCCAGAGTGGCTCTCCATGTAAGACTTAAAGTCCTCAATGAAAGGGGACTAACCCTTCTTTCTATATTGTCTCTTTAAAAGAGAGTATATTTCCTCTCTTTATTCCAAAATTAGACCCCACCCAATGTTGTATTCTATCTTCCTCTTCCTTAACCTTTGTACAGAACTAGCTGACTTATCAAATAGTGTGTTCACAGTGAGTAGCTCAATGATCTTCAAGTCTGGCCTCTTAGAAGCTGATAATCCTAATTCCTTGGCCCAATCTATAAGTGTCAATTTGATGGTTCTAATGGTTGTGCTTCTATTTATGTGTCTTTTATAGGCTTATTCTTAGGGGTTAGCTTAGGCATTGAAGTCTATATTATTTTAGACTAGTCTACATTCTCTATATATGGCATTAGATGAATAATAGATTGGTTTCTTCTTCAAGGATCTCTTAGTGGCCACCACTTTTATGGTCTTCACTACTCTTGAGGAGGGAATTGATGAGGTTAATTGAGTAAAAGATGTTAACACTTGGGTGATGGGTTGACTAGTGGTAATGGAAATAGAAGTGGAGACTAAAGGAGTAGTTGTATCAATAATTTTGAGAACAGGCCCAGATGGAGGTGATGACATAGGAAAAAAAGAAGAAACAATTGGTAAAGGAAAATAAGAGACAATTGGTAATGTAATAATAGGAGAGTGGCCAAGGGGAGCAGTGAGAGCATTCTTACCTGATTGGTCACCCCTAAGGGGTGACTTCCCTTTAATCCTTGTAAGATTATAACCTTGACTTGTTATAGTTCTTCTCCATCCACCTTGTGGCTTGGTTCACCTTCAATTGAAGGTTATGTTTTCTCATTTTGCCCCTATATGGATTGGGCCTGAGGTCTTCTTCCCTTGATTTTTCTCCTATAACAAATTATTGTCTTTTTAGCCTAAGGAGCATTCACTTCTTTGGTAGGAAGAGGGAGTGTCATGGTAGATGTTGTGGTTGTTGGAGCTACCACATTAGGTGTAGTGTTTTCTTCATTAGAGGAATCTAGACAAATGATCTCCTCTTCTTCCCTAATAGTTTTTTCCTTCACATAAATTGATTCTTCTACTTATTCTTTTTTTACCTTCCTTAGTTCAATTATGGAAATTTGAACTTGAGGAATCTCTTTTTCACTTACAATATAGTAACTAATGTCTCCCCTTTTCCTTACTCTTTCTCTATAGTTTTCATCATAGTAGGTGGATTTTGGGGGTCTTGACTCTAACCTTGTGGCTATTAGAAAGGTATATTGTTCCAAAATTTTGAATATGTCTATCCCCCTAATGGTAGGATCTTGAATTTTTCTTGTCCCAGTGTGAGGGGGGGATCTACTTGGATTACCTTCAGCTAGTCTAAACTCACACCAATATTCATATCCCTTTCCTTAACTTTTGCATCATCCTTTGCATCGAGAAAAAAAAGTCATGATTGAAAGGCTCATGATTTTAGGGAATACCTAGGTTGTGAACTCATAAATGCACTCTCCCATAGGGTTTCTAATCCCTATGGGGTATCGAAGCTAAGGTATAGGCCTTCTTGACACCACTAACATATCCAAAGTGTTTGTGGTATGTGTAGCATATCCTCTCAATTATGAGATGGGATCAATGGAAGGTTTTATTTTTCTCTTGGTTAGATCCTCATCTATCCCATTCCATAATTGATAGGCACTTTATTGCTAAACAACCTTGTCTAGGACATATTTTGGAAGGTGAAGAGGGTTGACCTTGTGCCTAATGACCATTATAATAGCATAGTTTGATTACATCTATTAATTTCCCAAATTCATGAGCATATTGGTAATGTTCTTAGATATCCTAGCCAAAGGTTCACAATTAATTGTCATCTAAATTTGAGGATACAAATCCTCTATAATTCCTAAGATGTTCCTTGTATATGCATAGATGTGAATAAATGAATAAATGTTGTAGATTCTATTCTTGATGTATTTAGGGATTGGGTATAAAATATCCTTGTTGTGTCTATAAATAGTCCCCATAATTACATCCAAAATATATGATATCATATAAAAATTTCCACCTTGGGACCTCCTTTTCTTGTGTAACATCAATTCCTATAGGCATACACTGATAATCTCCCCTAATCCAAATGTGTGTTCTAAAGTGATTAATAAATCAAGCAATGGTACCCACTCCAAATAAAATAAATGGATGCTTAGGTGGCCAAACAAATGGTTTATAAATTCCATACCAATGTGGATTCCCATCTAAAACCTAGTGATGGGCATAAGATTCTTGGTGGTTTCTTTGAGTGAGAAGGTTTCTCCCAGGAGAAGCCATTTCTTCATTACTTGTTCTATGTAATTATTCTTCCTCCAATAGACTATGCTATACAAATCAAAGGTAACATCTAGAGTGGGTAAATGTAAATGCCTCTAGAATACTTCACATTATATGTATGCAATGATGGTTTTATTTTTGACATAGTGTAGGAAACCATCATCTGCAATCCTCCCTTTGAAGAACAAGTCCTGCAATAAGTTAATTCATGGCATGACTTCAAGATTAGTAGCTACATAATGGAATGATTAGAATTTTAATGGAAATAGGTCAGCTACAACTTGTTATTCCTCAATATAGATGCCTTCCTTGTAGGTGAATGGGTTGACACTCTCTACGACCTCCCACAAATATAAATAATTTGTGTAGATACCATTAAACATTATTGCATTAAAAACTATATCCATGTACTCTATTAAATCATTAATGGAGGATATAAATGGCATTTGGGATCCCTTGTATGCTCTAAATGAATACACCATTATTGGTTCTTAATGATAGTAGGATTTTAGCTCTTGGTAATTGTGGATTCACACTTTGTTATGCAAATTACACCTTATTTGAACACATCTAGGGTTTTAAATTCATATAAGGCAATACACACTTGAGCTCAATGATAATCAATGGATATGAAATTGGTTATTATCTCAATGTTATATCTTTTAGCATTCATATTTAGTTCATGCACTATTAATCACCAACATATAAAAGCTTATCACCTTCAATTAATTTAAACTTAACCACCTTAGCCTAGTAGGCATGCCACATAGTATGCTTACTCATTCTAGGTGTCACTTTGCTATTATTTTTTATACTTGTCAATATATGGCTTAATCAGGGGTTGGTTTTTTGTATTCAGGCTGAATCATTTGATTTGGTGAGCCAAGACTTCTGAATGAAAGTCTCTGAAGACCTAAATGATCTTCAGGGAGATTGTCATTAGGGAATATTTGTCAGAGAAAGTTGTTGAAGAGAAATATCTTGATTGAAGTCTCAAAATTAATGTTATCAAAGAGAAAGTTCCCAACCAAAAGTCATCAAATGAAATATATCAAAAAGAAAGTTCCAAAAAATCAAAATCTTCTTAAAGACCAAAATTCTCTTGAAATAAAACTATCGAAGAGATAGTTCCTGACTGAAAGGATCCAAATGAAATTTGTCAAAGAGAAATTTTCCAAAGAGAAAAAAGTTTCTAAATACCAAAATTTTCCTAAAATAAATATTCCAAAGAGATAGTTCTTGACTAAAAGGATCTAAAGAAAAAAATTCCCAATATAAAGTTGTCAATTGAAAATTTTGTGAAGACCAAATCACTGAAGACCCAAAAATGTCCATAATGTTGACTAAACAAATCCAAATAAATGAATCCAAATAAAAAAAATTAATACCTAGTATACATAGTAAGATTCCATAATTTTCATTAATATGTTAGTTCTTATTGTCACTTGGATTTACATTATTTGAGGATATGTCTCATCTCTCCTCATCCAAGTGGCACATTTGAAACACCTCTAGTATATGGGTAGCCTAAGAATGAGGTGAATCTCTAGATAGGGATAGCTCCCTTGATGTACCACTTATAAATCACTCTTAAGCTTTGTTCATAAGAATAGAATGTTTTAAGTGCCAAAAAATTTGATAAGAATGATCTTCAAGACCCCTGATAACACCTCTAAACCTATTTTATTCCCATTCATAGCCTCAAGGGAGATGTGAGCACTTCAACTTAGCCTATCGGGATTGTTCTTCCATATCCTACAGGCCTAATGTGTTATAAAGTAAAAACATGAATTTTTCATGGCCTCCCTTTTATCCTAATAAATTATAAATATCTAAATTCATTATATAAACATGATTCAATAGGGTATAAATCTCACTAAGGGCTGTAATTGAAGTTGGACCCACAATTGGGCTCTAGGCCTCAAATAGACATGTCTGCATACTTGAGGTTTTGGAATACCTTGGTGAGTTATCTCCTTCTATGAGATGCTACTCATGTTTTTTCAGGTTTTTTACATCTTATTACACCTTTTTGTAAGGTTCAACCATCTCTTATCCCATTTCCTTGTCCTTCTTCTTCAAGACTACAAAATTTGCACCTAAGGGGAGTACCCTCTATCTGAGACAAAATAGAGGGTACTTACCCTATTTGTTCAAACCAATTATTCATTATAGACACTTTTATAAGTTTTAATTATTCTCCATATAATATATTATCCCTTTTTCTAGTCATTTAACCCCCAAACTCCCTCAAATTATAAGGCAAACTATGCAAAAGATAGGCTAGTGCAAGATTTTTTGGTGTGAACTATATGTTATATGCTTAGGGTCATTTCTTTTCTTGATTTCCATATCAATAACATATTTATATCATGAATATAATTATTTATGTTTCCTAGGTCTGATCATTACCTTAAATTTTTACATACCTCTTTATACCCCTTGACTGGTCAAGGTTGAGTGTAATGATGACTATGTTATGCCCCAAGGTACTACACCTGTAGGTGTGAATGCATGGATTAAGATTTTAGAACCATTTATAAGCCTTTTTTAATCCCTCCAAGATCAATTTCATCTATACTCTTTTTAAATTCATAATTCAGGGTTGAAATGTTCTCAAGATCAATCACAAGTAGTTGACTAGTTTTCTATATTTGCTCTGTAGAGATGACCCCTGTAGATGTTCATGCATGTTTGGACCCTAGGTATAATGTTTTAATACTTTTTAAAGGTTATTATTACCACATAAATTCATATCCATACCTACACAATTCATTTCCATACTTTACCACTACATTTTTCTAGCTTACTATCTATATATAGTCAATTATAACTGACTGTGTTGATGCCATTTGGACCCTACCTGTAGGTGCAAATTGGACCTTGAGACACCATAAATCAACTCTTATTGATTATATTCATGTTAATTGGTGCCCCATCCAATAAATAAGGCCATAAAAAACATGGTAGTATACCTGGGTATTGCAACATTAGTTGAATGGGTCTATTATAGCTCTGACCTATAGATGACATTGACTAAAATTAGTACATAAATATACAACTTTAGGCTTTCCAATGACCACCCTCCATTTTCCATCTACCTCAAAAACTTTGCATTGTCCTTGTCCCATGTGGAGACTACAATTTTTGATCACCAAGATGCATCAGAGACCTTTGAAACTTTATTATGAGATATCTACAAAATAGCCAAGTACTTTGTTTTGCTCTTTTAGGGATTTGATCCATGAATCAATCATTTGACCTTAGAACATTTTTTCTAACCACCATTTTTCAATATATCTTCCAAAATAGGTATTTCATGATCTATAATAAATTATTACCTCATGAATGAATTCCTTAATGTGTTTTATTACCCAAAAAGGACTCCTTAGCTCCTTGTTAAGCCACCTATAGGTGGTTATTTCACTATGCAGGCAGTGGGTAAAATTAGAGTAATATACATTATCTTTGAAATTTCATGAGATTTAGTTCTATCACAAAGATTTAAAAATAATATCTCCATTATTAGGGCTATACTTAGCATAAATTCTCCTTTCAACATGCTTGATCCTATGAGGGCACCTTTAGGTGCATGTTAAGCTACTTGTAGGCAATGAACAGGATTGGTGTGATGGCATTGGTATCATGAATTTGACCTTATGACCAAATACATGCTATTTAAAAGGGATAAAACAATATATCATGATATAAAAAGCTTGAGGAGAGCTTTTACACCACATTTCAACATTTGAAAACTCTTATAGGCACATATCAATGGTAGACTGAAAATGTAGATGATTGTGTTGATTGGGATAGTCTCTCTTTTTATAATATTGAAAGGACATAACTTGTTTTTTATTACTAATATTATGTATTAATATTATGTTCATAACTCCATGGATGTGATTTATAACCTTGCATAACTCAAAAGTTGACTGTGTATACCAGTCTTTAAGTAAACTAGCTATATGATGTTTTATGACTGCACCCTCATGGAGTATGATTTGGTATATAAAATTGGAAAGGTAAGGGGTTAATATTACATTTAAAACATGGTAATTAACTCATATCCACCCTTTAAAACCATTATTAAATCATGAAAATCTAAAAATGGTAGAAACATGCCTATCATTCTCAAATAAGACCAGCTTACAAACCTGAGTTGATTTACCCATCACAACACCTTGAAATGTGAAATAAATCATAGGTAGAATTATATAAGGAATCCAACATCATCTTTAATCAACCTTAGAATTTAGATTGTATGGACTTGTTCAAACCAAGGCAAAACCTATAAGGTACAAAGATTAGCATATAAATTAGATAAGTCAACTTCTTAGGAATGGTTCATAAAGTACAGGTCACCATTCCTTTACAACCAAACATTAAATATAATATAACTAAGTTTATAATATACCCTTAGAATAAATTTTTCTAAAACCTCCCCTACTAGTCATACTAAGTAAAAACCTAAAGACTGGTTCTTTGTGTCTAAAAGGGTGAAGGAGTAGAATAATTTTAGTTAAAAAATTTCACTTATAGATAATTTCAAATGTTTAATTAATCTTTAATAATTTCAGAGACATTCCATGTCCTTATTCTATGTTTCACCTTCCCCCATGGGTCGTACAAGTGCCAAACTCTTCTCTTTTCCCAAGAAAACTACTCTTTCTTCTGAAGAACCTATCACTTTCAATGATGAAAAATTTATTGAGGTATAATATGACACATGGCATGTTACATCACCCTTTTTATACATTCACACTTCTCAATAAGGTTATAAAACTCATTTAATGCTAATTTTGACCCTTAAATGACTCAAAAGGACATAAGGACTAAAAATACTAATGACCAAGGCTAATATGACATTAAAGTAGATCAAATAGATTATAATGCACCTTATGACATAATTTTATACACCTAAAACACATAAAAATCAAGTTTTTACCTATAGAGGTCCCAATTTGACCTACAGGGTCAAATTTGGTCAACAAATTGATGACTCATAAGGGTAACATGCCTGCTATGCTAATTAAACTAGTAGCCTAATCAGTTCATTGGGTTTAGGGAATCATCTAAAGTCTAAAAAAAATAAGGATACCTTTGACCATTGACCACAAGATTTGATCAAGACAAGACCAATTGACTACTTCAAACACATAAAACAAAGGACACACCTAAACAAAGCAAACTACCTAACAAGACACACACACACACATGTGCTCAAGGCACTTAGGAAAATTAGAAAAACAAACTACTATACACAACTAGCAAATAATCACACCTCCTTTCTAGGATCAAAATGAAATTTTCTTTCATCTCCTTCTTTATGAGATGACTCATAGTGCCAAGCATGTTACTCTTTGAATTGAACACTTGGTAGATCAGACCTACTTCTTGGCACTTCACTTTATATGCTCTCAATTAAACCATATTCAAATAATTCTTCAATTTAAAACTATTCCTTTTGGCCTTGTACACATACCTCATATTATTTCCCACTATTCATCTCATGATCAACTTGTATCTTCTTTATATGCATGATTTCAAAAAGAGCGATTTCTTGTTCCTTGGAAGGTTAAGCCCAATAGAAACTTGTTTTTACCTCCAAAGGCTAAGGTGAAATTTTCTTTGGATCTTTTATGACATTTTGAAATTTTTAATCTTGCTTATCATCACTTTTAATCAACTCTAAGGCATTTGTAAGCCCCTTGAGAGACTCAAACTCACTGTAAATGTTTTTAATTTACTGCCACAAGTCCTCATATTCTCTTTGATTAGCATCATGAAGGGGAACAATGAGAATCTCCTTCATCCTCTTCTTTAGGATCTAATATGACTTCATCCAAGATTTCTTCTTTGACACAAGGGAAACATTCTTCATTATCAACTAAACAATAAGACTTAACATAAGGCCTTACCTCTTCTTTAGCACTTAGGACCTATTTATTGCCCTCAATTTATATCTCAGATATCATAATCTAACTTTACTTCTCAATGGATTCAATATATTAAATCTCCTCCTTCTTGGTGATGCCAAGACTAGGCATCTTGAAATTAGGTGACCTAGCCCAATGAGGCTGCGAAGGAGTTATATTTTCTTCAAGCAAGAGTTCTCAATTTTCCTTAACCAAATGCTCCTCTTTAGGTCCCCATACCATATGTCCATTAAGGTAAAATGTGATGGGGTGAGTACAATATTAACAAGTTGGTAGAGGTGGAATATAAGAATCAAAATTAGATTGAGAATACATTATTGGGGATTCTTTTTGGAGTTCTTAAGGAAGGATAGGTAGACCTTGAGCTAAAATAGCTTGGTTATCTTCCTTCCACTTGATAATCACTTCATTTAAATTTGACTCAACTTTATATTTCTCTTGAGGGAGGTTAAATGGGGTGTGTTTAGGCGTAGTATCTTCTTTTAGGTCTAAACCTTCCTTCACACCTTGACCTAGCAATTTCATTCTCAACTCTAGCTTTTCATTTTGCTTCGCTAGGTTCTCTTGAAAATTTCTCTCTTGAAGTTGATAAGCATCATCATGAGGATAAAGTGTACAAGAGAGGTGACATGGAAGATAAGAGGTCTCTTTAGTAAGGGTGAGAGGGGATTACATAAGATCAAGCTCTTTCTCAAATTCACACTCCTTATCAAGGCTTTTATCCTCTTTCTTTCCCTATGATTCCATTATCTTATTCCAACCTAGGATGTTATGATTATGATTCTCTTATTGATATGGTGATGAAATTTGAGGAGTGTATGAAATGTTCAAAAAACTTGGAATCTCCTTGGGCTTGGATTCTCCACCTTGTCTCCAATTTAGGATCTCATATCTAGAGGTCTCTTCTTGAGGTGGGGATGTAATAGGAGAGGGAAATGAGGCTTGAATTCCACTCCCTTTTTTTATTATATGGACTATTGCATCTACTTATTTTCCAACTCAATCTACCTATCAATATTTGTGTTGAAAATAAAGCTTTTCTTCCCAGCTCTCTCTTCTAGATGATTAGGGAAAAAATGGCTTTGATAAGCTTGATTGGGCTCATGAATAAGGGTCAAGTAAGACTGATAGAAATCTTGGGGAAGTGGATATGGAGGTTGATAGGTTTGTTGAGGTTGTTTCTCATGAATTTTTAGTCTATCTTCTAATAAGGAAACTAGGCCACTCACATCTAGCATCTCACTTGTGAGCCTTTGCCAATTGGCTCTCTTAATAGGTGCCCACTCTCTCTTAACCAAATTTAATGCATATATCACCTTATAAATTAAATGGATAGGAATCTCTAGACCCTATCCCATTTATATGTCAAAATATCTCATGTACCTCTCATATCCCAAGAGATTTTGCTTGAAAGTGGAAATGGATTGACTTGAGAAGTGACTAGGTTGACTAGGAGGAGCAAGATATTGAGAAGGTTGGTTATAGGACTGATACAACTCATAACAATGTTGATAAGATTCAATTTGGAGTTGATAAGGATCATGCCAAGGCTAGTAATAATCACACAAAGGCTGATAAGGAATGCCATAAGCTTGAAATGTCTCACCAACTTGTGTAAAATAGTATGCAACACCAAGGTCAGCCATGGAACTTCAATAGGAAGCAATAACACAAGGAATAGTTATCAACAATACTCAAAATGAATACCTAGGCTGTTTGACTAGCTGATGTAACCTCAAAGTCATCATTCATGCTTAGATAGATGCCTCCAAAGGCTGATGTGTTGATAGATAACACCAAAAATGTTTCAAATTCTTATATTAAGATCCCCACTAGGCATATCAAAAACTATTTTCACTTATATTTTCACCCTTTGAGGATATTTCTCAACTCTCATCATCCAAGTGGCACAATTGAAACACCTCTAGGCTGTGCGTAGCCTAAGAATGAGGTGAATCTCTAGATAGGGCTAGCTCCCTTGATGTACCACTTGGAAATCACTACTAAACCTATGTTTGTGAGGGAAAATGGAGATAAAAATAAAATCAAACTATCCTAAGGGAGGTGATACACCAAAATAGTTTATGACTACCAACTAGCTACATGTTACACATGAGAACGAGGGACTAACCAAACATACACTTCTCCAATCTGCATCTTCTCACATCAATATTACATTATGAGGTTATGATGAATGTTTAGGGTAGGAAGACTAGAAAATAGGCTTATAATGGCACTATTTTAATATACTAACTCACTCAACCTTGACACATCATAAAACACTTCACATGCCCTACAAGAAGAAGCTTTCTAATTGCAAATATATCAAAAAATGAAGCAATAATGCTAAGGAAACCACAAGTCATCCCTAAGATAAATCAATCATCCAAGTTCACACACTATTAAGTCATTTAAGAGGTAAAAATCAATAGTATTTACTGATCCATGGTATGTAAATGAGCAGGGCTTCACCATACTTAGGTGGAGCATAGTTTATAAAGGCCAAAATGGCTAGTTCTTATAGAACTTGACAAAAAGAGGAAAAGAGATAAGTATAAAAGTCATGAGAAAACTTTTAAATATAATAAAAATAGTTACATAGGCATGAGAATAATATTTTAAATTAACCATGCAAGGTTAGGAAGCACAAGTGTCACCCCAAGTCATGAAACTCATGAAAAGTGGCATAGAAGTTCTCATTCTAGCTTATAAAATTACCTTCATAATTTATCCCTTTTTGAACATCCCAAAATATACTATGGATAGGTATAATTATTTTAATGAATTGTAATGGTTGTATACATTCCTCTCTATGCATTAGTTATAGTCCTAGTCATCTAGAATCATTTAGAAATGATATATCACTACCTGCACTCTAAAAAAATCCTCTTTCAGTCACTCCTCACACTTGGCCCTAAAATTGGATTCAATTTTCCATGTAAATATATGGGATGGAGTTTATGACACTTATAAATACCCTCCATTTCTTTAGACTACTTAGGTAGACCTTAAAAAGACATACACTTGAAGTTTTCACATTTCTCACCACCATGTTCACTATGTTAGTTTTGAATAGTTGAGATGAGAGCTATTTTTGAGGTATTTAGGAGTTATTATGAGGTATTAAATTTATGTAGGGTGTTATCTTAAGTCCAAATATTCCCTTCCATGTGATTTTCATCTCTTGAAACCTCCTACAACCTACATAATTCAAAAAATAGTCAAGTAAACCCTATTTAAAACTCCATCCATATAATTCCATATAGTCCAACAAGATGGGGAGGATCCTAAGAGAGTATTCTAAAAAATATAATCACTTTCATGTTTAAAATATTCCATTTTGATGTATCTCCAGCCTTGTTTTCCCAATTGGGTCTTTCGAAGGGTTTACCAAGGGTTTTAGGCCTATTTTCACTCTTAAGCTTTGTTCATAAGAATAGAACATTGGAAGTGAAAAAAATTCCATAATAATTATCTTACATACTCCTAATAATACCTATAAAGCTCTTATATTCCCATGCATAACCTCAAGAGAGATGTGAGCACTTCAAATTGGCCTATCAAGCTTGTTGTTCCATTTCTTGCAGGCCTAATGTGTTCTAAATTCCAAAAATGACTTCTTCATGGCATCCCATGAATCCTAATATATTATAATTATATAAATTCATCCTATACACATGACTCAATAGGGTATAAATCTCAATAAGGTCTGAAAGTGAAGTTGGACCCCTAATTGGGCTCTAGGCCTCAAACAGACCTATTTGCATACTTGAGGTTTTAGAATACCCTGGTGAGTTATCTCCTTCTATGATATATTCCTCATGATTTTTAAATTGTGATACATCTTATTACACCATTTTTTAAGGTTTAACCATCTCTTATCCCATCTCCTTATCCTTCTTCTTCAAGACTGTAGAAGTTGCACCTAAGGAGAGTACCCTATGTCTAAGACAAAATTAGGGTAATTCCCCTATTTGATAAAACCAAATAATAATATTATGGTCTTATTAAAGTTTTAATTATGATCCATACAATATTTTATCCCTTTATCTAGTCATTTGACCCCCAAAATCCCTCAAATTCTAAGGCAGACTATGCAAAAGATAGACTATGTGTAGGATTTTTTTGGTGTGGATTATATGTTGTATGCTCAGGATCCTTTCTTTACTTGATTTCCATATAAATATCCTCTTCATATCATTAATATAATCATGTATTTTTCCTACTTATACTCAATACCTTAATTATTTACATACCTCTTTATACCCCTTGACTGGTCAAGCTTGAGTGTAATGTTGACTGTGTTCTACCCTAAGTCACTGCACTTGTAGGTCTGAATGCATGGACTAGGCTTTGAGAACTTTATATAATAATTTATAAATCCCTACAAGATAAATTTAATATATACTCTTTTTCAACTCATAGTTTGGGGTTGAAATGTTCCCAAGATCAATCACAGGTAGTTGATTAGTTTTCTATGTTTCCTCTACAGAGATGACCCTTGTAGATGTTCATGCACATTTGGACCATAGGTATAATGTTTTAAGAATTTATCAAGGTTATTTTTACCACACCAATTCATGTCCATACCTACACAAGTAATTTCATACTTTACCACTACTTTTCTCTAGCTTATTGTTTACGTACAGTCAATTATAATTGATTATGTTGAGGTTATTTAGACCCTACCTGTAGGTGCAAATTAGACCTTGAGACACCATCAATCAACTCCTATTTATTATCTTCATGTTCATTTTTTCCCCCTCTAATAAATAAGGCTGTAAAAAACATGGGAGTATACCTTGGTATTGAAACATTGGTTGAATGGGTCTCTTATAGGTCTAACCTATAGATGACATTGATTGAAATTAGTGTATAAATATGTAACTTAAGGCTTTCCAATGACCACCCTCCATTTTCCATTTGCCTCATAAACTTTTCATAATCCTTCTCCCATGTGGATAATATAATGTTTCATCATTAATATGCATCAAATCTTTTTTAAATATTATTATGAGATATATACAAAATAGCCAGGTACTCTATTTTGCTCTTTTGGGGATTTGATCCCTGAATCAATCATTTGACCTTAGAACATGTTTTCCAACCTCCATTTATCAATATATCTTCTAAAATAGGTATTTAATGATCTAAAACATTATGAACTCATGAATGAACTCTTCCATATGATTTTTCACTCAAAAATGACTCCTTAGCTCCTTGTTAAGCCACCTGTAAGTGGTTATTTCATTGTGCAAGCAGTGGGCAGAATTGGAGTAATATGTATTATCTTTGAAATTTCATGAGATTTAGGTTTATCACAAAGATTTAAAAAGAATATCTCCATTATTAGGGCCCTGCTTACCTAAAAAATTTCTTTTTTAGCATGCTTGGTCCTATGAGGGCACCTATAGGTGCATGTTAAGCTATTTGCAATCAATGAACAAGATTGGTGTAATGGCAGTGATATCATGAATTTTACCTTATGACCAAATCCATTATATTTAAAATGGATAAAATAATATATCATTATCTAAAAATCTTGAGGAGATATTATACACCAGGTTTCAACATTTGAAAACTCCTATAGGCACATATCAATGGTAGACTAAAAAAGCAAATGACTATGTTGACTGAGATAGTCTCTCTTTTTAAACTATTTATAGGATATCAATTGTTTTTTCCCAATAATATGATGTATTAAACCTCAAAATAATATGTTCATAACTCCATGTACATGATTTATAACCTTACATAGCTCAAAAGTTGACTATGTATGACAGTCTTCAAGCAAACTGATTGCATGATGTTTTATGACTACACCCTCATGAAGTATGATTTGGAAGATGAGATTTTCAAGGTAAAGGGTTAATATTAAATTTAAAACATGATAATTAACTCATCCCCAACCTATAAAACCATTATCAAATCATGAAAATCTAAAAATAGTGGAAACATGCATGTCGTTCTCAAATAAGACCAATCTGCAAACCTGAGGTGATTTACCCATCACAACACCTTAAAATGTGAAACCAAGCATAGGGATAATTATAAAAATAATCCAAAATCATCTATAATCAACATAAAAAATTATATTGTACGGACTTATTCAAACCAAGGCAAAACATATAGGGTATACAAAGTAGCAAGCAAATTGGATAGGTCAACTTCTTAGGAATGGTTCATAAAGTACAGGTTACCATTCCTATATAACAAAACATAAAATATAATATAAATTAGTGTAGAAGACACACCCAGGAGAAATCTATTTGAAACCTCCCTTGTTGGTCATACCAAGTACAAACTTGAAGACTGGTTCTTTGTGTTTAGAAGGGTGAACAAGGAATAGAATGGTTTTATCTCAAAATTAGATCTTCCAGAACATTTAAAATGTGTAATTGAGCTTGAGAAAGATAGAGAGACATTCCATGGCCTTCTCCCATGTGTCACCTTCCCCCATGGGTCATACAAGAGCCAAACTCTTCTCTTTTCCCAATAAAATTACTCTTTCTTCTAAAGAACCTATCACTTTTAGTTATGAATAGTTGATTAAGGCATAATAGGACACATAACACATGACATAACCCTTTTTATGCCTTCACACTTCCCAAGGAGGCCTAAAACTTAGTTAATTCTTATTTTAACCCTTAAAATGACTCAAAAGGACACAAGGACTAAAAATACTAATGACCAAGGCTAATATGACATTAAAGTAGATCAAATAGATTATAATACACCCTATGACATAATTTTATACCCATAAAACACCTAAAAATCAAGTTTTTACCTATAGGGATCCTAATTTGACCTGTAAGGTCAAATTTGGTCAACGGTTCCAAAAAGTCATTCTAATAAAAATGGGTTGCAAGGAGAAAAAATATACAATAAAAGTATTTTAATGCCAAAATTTTCCAAATTTACATAGATAATGAAATAGTCTAACATTCATGTACATCCATATAATGAACAAGCCTTCTAAAAAATAAAGGGGTCCCCACTTATTCATTTGAAAATGCAAGGTGGGGTGTGTTGATTACAATAAATGGAGACTCACAGGGGTGAATACTCTTGAGTTTTCAAGAACCCAAAATTTATGTCTTCACAATCCCAATATCAATCATGAACCATGCTATAAAATGGAGACTCACAGGGGTGAATACTCTTGAGTTTTCAAGAACCCAAAATTTATGTCTTCACAATCCCAATATCAATCATGAACCATGCTATAAAAAAATGATTATACCATAAATATGAAAGAGACTATTTATAACTTCATACAAGATACTTACTTTACCCATATATTGGACCAGTGTGTGTCTAAGTGATATCTTTTACTCCTTGTCAAAGGATTTTAGCAAAGACATGGGATTAGTTGTAGGTTTCATTATAATTAGGTGTTAAGTTAGTAGAAATTTAGGTAGCTTAGGCATTACTCTACTACCATTCAAGCATCCATAACGCCAATAGAGATACCTTTGATCACCCTTCCTCCCTTATGTCATACAATTCCATGATGTGTGATACATTGATATTATTTCATCATGTAGGATTTTAATTACTTTTTATTTTCTTTTAAACTTATGGATTACTTCCCTTTTTTTTAACTAAATAAAGGAGAAGGTGACCACCCTGAGTTGGTGTGTGTATAATTGGATTCATGAGAATGTCCTTGTCAATGTTAATCACATCAATAGTTATTACCTCAAACAAGTATTAGAATTTAATGTGCATTTAATCCAAGGAGATAAGAAAAGCTTTTTAAATTTTCATGGAGATGTGGGAGCAACATTTATATACCTGGTAAAATCATTTGCTTCATATCATCATCATGGTTGAAACTCTCATTGCTTACCTGAATTAGGAATTCTAATGTACAAGATGTAACACCCACCAATTTAATTTGGATTCAAAATACATAAGTTATTTCTTGATTATACCAGGAGTGATCGATTAGATTTCCATGAAATCAAAAGGAAAACTATTCTAGAAATCAGGGAACTACCTAAAACAAATAACTAGACTAAGCAAAATAAAATGTAAAAATCAAGAACAACTAATCTAGAAAGTGTGAAATATTTTAATGAAAATAAATGAATAAAAGCATAAAACTAACTAATAAAGAAAATCTAACCTGCCCCTACTTCTAATTCTACCAGAACATCTTTTTTTACTTAGAGACATCTCTGGTTGGAGCAGCCATGAAGTAATGCTTCAAAAATTATCCATTGACTATATATGTCAATTCACTACCTTAGAGGACCTTAAAATGAAAATAATTATTACATATGATCTCATAGATATGATAAGGTCCTATTCATAGCAGGGTTAACTTGTCATGCTTTCCTTTCTTTTCATGGGCTTTGTCTCATAAAAGCACTAGGTCAAAAATCCTGAATGCTTTGTCTTTTGCTCTCTTATCGAACCACCTCTTCACAATATATTGATGTCTACTAAAGTTTGGTAAGGCTTCAACCTTAGAATCCTCCATTTTTATGATGTCTAGTAATCTGGACTCTCCTTTCGTTGGGTTTTATGTACTCTTGCATAAACTGATATATTGTAAATTTAAGCATGATTGGGAATACTAGTTATTTCCCATAGACCAACAATTATAGCAAGGCTTTAAAGGCCTACTTGTACCAATTCTGATCTACCTAGAGTGTCTATTTTAATAAGAGATACCACTCTTTAGGATTATCCATAGTATATTTCTTTATAGCATCAATGAGATTTTTTTTGGTTGATTCATCCAATACATTCCCTTGTAGGTAGTGATTAGAGGGTGATATAATTGTGATGTGATTATCATGGGCCCATTATATAAATTTAGCTAATTTAAATGTTGATCCATTATCACAAACTAAGGAAATAAGAATACCAAACCTAGTTGTGATATGTTCTTCAAGTAAATTTATCATATCTTATGCTCTTTAACTCTTGTTGGTTGTTGCCTCCATCTATCTAGTGTAATAATATATAGTAGTGAGCATAAATTTGTGCCCAATAGAAGAGTTCAGGTTGATAACACCAATGAAATCTAAGCCTCAGTGGGTAAATGGCATTCCTTTAATCATAAGTTATAATAACATTATTGCTTGCACTTCTCTTTTTGCCAAGACCTAGCATTCGTGGCATATCCTTATGTGGGAGTGAGAATCCTTGAAGACTATTGTCCAATAATAGCCCATTCTAAGTATTTTATGGGTTTTGGTATTATCAGATGGATGGTCATTACCAATCTTTTGATGTAGATTTTGTCGAATCTTCTAGGCTTCTTCACATGATACACATCTTAAATAGATGCCTTCATGGTTCTTCCTATAGATTTCCCTTCCTAATCACATAATGAGTATCTCTGAGCCTCAAGGCTCTCTTTTGCTTTCTTGAGTTCTTAGGGACATGTTCTAATGAGTAAGAATTGGATAATACCTGAATACCATTCTTCTTGAGAAGCCTGTGTTTGGTAAGCTTCTTCAATGGTGATACGTGGGTCTAGTTTAGTCATCAACTAAACAATACCTTGTCCTTTGAAAATATTGGTATGTTTAATCTCAATATCAAACTCTTATAATTTCACCATCCATTTACCCCTATGCTCTCCCAACTTTTTCTATTCTAGCATAAGCTTTACAATAGGATTTAGTATAATGGCAATGGTCTTGTTCTTTATAATGTAGTGTTAGAACTTCTTTACTACTTTGACAATGTCAAAGATTTGTTTGTTAATCAGGGAGTATTTTAGCTATATGTCCTTTAAGTCAATGCTCATAAAAGTGATAGGATGTTTGTTTTCTTCCTTATTTTGCATAAGTATAGTAGCAATGGTATACTCCAAATCAAATGAATATAGGAAGAATTCCTTATTTAAATTTAGGCTTACCAATACTAGGGCCTATGATATAGCATTTTTTATGTCTTAGAAATAATTTTTGGCTTCATGTGTCCATTCCACTTTGGTGTCCTACCTAAGCATTGCATTCAGAGGTCTAACAATTTATGCAAATCTTGATATGAATTTTCTTAAAAAATCAATCTTCTCAAAGAAATACTTGAGGTCCTTTTTACTATTTGGAAACATTATTTTGGAAATTCCCTAAATTTTGTGTGGGTTAATGGTGTTCCCATCTTTGGTTATAATGTGACCTAGTAACTTGCATTTAATAACTTTGAATATCCTCTTTTAGGGGTTTAGTGAAATACCAAACTTATTACATCTCTCAAAGATGGATTATAGATGGTCTACATGATTAGATCTATTTTTTGAAAAAATAGTAAGGTCGTCCATGTATATGATTATGCATTTACCTATTATCCCTTGGAATGCATGATCTATGGCTCTTTGAAAAGTAGCTCCTACATTGATCAAGTCAAATGGCATTTTCTTATATGTATAATTTCTCCATTTTATGGTAAATTTATTTTTCATCTTATGATATGACTCCACCAACACTTTATTATATCTGAAAAATACATCTAAGAAATACATCATTTCAGAATTGCTCACAGTTTGTATCACCTCATCTAATGAGGGCAGAGGATAGTTATCTTTCTTAAAAGCTTTGTTAAGTTTCCTAAAGTCAAAACACAACCTAATTTTACCACTCTTTTTCCTAACTAGAAATAAATTATCCACCCAAATTGAATGCCTGATAAGAAAGACTATATAGGCACTTAGCAGCTTCTCTACTTCCTTCTACATCGACGGTTCCAAAATAGGATTAACTAGTCTTTGCCTCTACCTAAATGGCTTATGATTTAGCTTGAGTGGAATTGTATGTGTGATGACTCTAGGATTGAATTTCCTTAATACATCATGCATCTATACAATTACATCTTTATATATAATGATCAATTCCTTAAACCTTTGTCTCTCCTTTGAAGTGTAGATTAAGTCAATATTTACAAGGTGTGAGTTTTTTTCATCACCCACATTTTTTGATGTAAACTCAAACTCATTAACCTTGAGTTACCTTTATTATTGTGATTGAGGATCTATATTAAAGGCTATTACTAAGGCAACCATCCCCAATGGGAGATCATTTTGCTTTAGTTAGATGACATCATCTTCCTCCAATTCATTATGGCACAGATGGATTATTTCCCCATCATCAATTATCTAGGATTCAAACTATCTTGAATTGATCATAAATTAGATGATATGTTGATCATCATCAAACACTTGAAAATTTTCAATATTGTCTAGCACTAATGGATAAGGTACCAATTTTATGGATAACTTCTATACTTTTGACTCCTACAAGGGTGCTAAATTTGTTGTTGAAGTAACCAATGAGTTAACAGTGTGGTTTTTTCTCTTATAATGCCCACTATATTTAAATCCTCAAATGACTTGATTAAATCCTAAGATCTATGCTTATACTTCTCTAAATATGACAATTTGTATTGATACTTATTAATGACTTGGTTAATCCCTAGTTTTGAGTCTTTGTATACTAGAAGTTCCTTAACATTGTTCTTGATGGTAAACTACAATCCTAAAATCAGGGCTTCATATTATACTCTATTATTTCTGCATGGATCTTAATTTGTATTTCTTTTCTTTTGGTTTAACTAACTTGATAACATCTTATCCTTGCTTGGATATTACTCCATTAAATTTGAGGGTCCATAATTAGGAAGGGTCCTGCACTTCTTATGTTTCATGATTTATATTAAATGTATAAATTCTAAGATTATGAGACTTATAAATTACTTCTTCATTAATAGTGGTGTACTCTGTAATAGGGTGCTTCATCCTTGGCTCTTGATCAATCCTAATCTAGTTGGTAATGCATCTCCATGTAGCCAAATGTGAGATAAGTCTATGGAAAGATATCCATTGAGCATCTTTGACCAATCTCTACTCAATAATAGCCCATACCCCTCATGAATATCTACTACTAGTATGTCACTAGTCATATGTATTGGATCTGATGTAACCTAGATTCTTACATCATTAAGTTATCATATCATAGACACTACTATTTTATCTAGCTATGAAATAGTCATCTTAGATGGACTTAGGGTGAAACCAAGCTTTCAGAAAAGAGAGGTTGGAATCATAGTAGCTAAAGCTATAGAATCCACCAAAAAATTATGTATATTTTTACCAAATTCCAAAATGGTTAGTGAGAAAGGAGGGACCTTAGGCTTGCTTTTGTATATGACATTTGTGTTGGCCATTTTGTCCTTTTCTATAGTAGACATCCCTATGATAGACTTCCATAAGAGTTCATTTTACTTTATGATTTGTGCCAGCTCAGGAAGAGTGATATTAGCCTTGATCTTTCTCATATCTTCAACAATATTATATCCTCCCTTGATCTATTTTTCTTTATGTTGAGGCTGATCATTCCCTTTTAGGGGAGGCAGATTATTATCATTTAGGATTTGGGGTAATAACCATATTATTAGGAGGAGTAAAAGTGGTGATAGGTTGTATGTTACTCAGATTTTAATTGTTCTTATTAAACTATTGAAATGCTTGCAATTTATCAAAATTATCCTATGCAACATTATCATATTCAATGGGTAAGGGAAACTCATAAGTTTCAAAGACCATAGATGAACTTGAAGGGTCAAATTCATAAGGGAGATCTGGAGGATTCATCATTTGATTGTGTCTGATCTTTTCCCTTTGAAATATTTCAAAGGATGCATATAACTCTACACAATCCAATTCCCCATGTTGTGATGTGTTATGAACTCTACACCAATTAGACAAAGCTTTGTCCATTATATTGATTTATGAAATCTTAGTGGATTGTTATTGTTCTGTAGGATTGGTGGGTCTGTTAAAAAACCTATTATATCTTGGAAAGCCAAAATTATAGTTATAATTCTAAATGGTGGTATTACCCATTCTTTTTTCATATTCAAGAAATTGTTTCTCAAGTTTTGGACCATTCTTTGTCTAGAATCCAATTCAACTTTGGTGGAGTCCGTGCCCTAAGTGACCACTATGTTGGTGTGAGCCAAATTCTGATTTTGTTGGTTTTATTAATAGTCATTATTTTGTGCTCAATTATTTAGGAACCTATAATTATGGTTTGTTGCTTCTTGAGCCATAGGAGGTAGAGTGTACAACTAATTTTAGTTGAATGTAGGGATATTTTGATTAGCATGTAGAATTGGATTCAAATATGAAAAGCCATTATTGAATGTTTAACCCCTTAAATTCTAGGGATTGAGTTACAGATTGAGTTGCTTGTCAATGTTGATAGTTTCTTCATATGCCAAGGCTAAAATTATTGGCAGTGGCAGTTCTACTCATAACTACTATGGTGATGGGGTCCAAAGCATTCTTATACATCTTGAGCACAAGATTTGCCTAAAGTTTATATTTCATGTTTATCCAAGTGTACATCTTCTATAAACTTGCATTAAAATCTCTAATTGATTCATTGGCCTCCCTCTTCATGTTGGTGAAATGTTGATATGCCAAATTAGACTAGTAACTTGCCTAAATTGTGCAATAAAGGTATTTTGACATGTATTCTTTTAGGTGATGGAAATTTCCTACAAATTTAGATACCAATCATAAGCAGAATCTTCTAAAGTGAAATGAAAAAGTTTTCATGCAATGTCCTTATCTATAACATTCATTGATCTCATAGTAACCTTGAAAGATTTAATATGCTCTTCCACCATTCTCCCACTTGAGGGGGAAAATGTAGGCAAATATTTATATAGGTTTCCTGGTAAATTATGTTGATCTCTAGGAATATTAATAGTAAAACTGACTAACTAAGGTTGAGTCATTATATGGTTGATGAGCAAGATGTTTCTCATTAAGGAAGGTGTTCTAGCTTAGTGTACCTCAAGGGTAGATCTAATAGAAAGGAAACACTTAGTGAGTTGGATGGGTGGATAATTACACTATGGTGGGGTAGATCTCAAAGAAACTCAAAAAAGAGGGGAAGGTAAGGCAAAAAAGAGGGTATTTTTATTCTTGAAAGGTCACTTCTAAGGCTATTTATTTGGTGGATAAGTGTCTCTTAGACCAATGTTTGTTGATTGTAGCTATTGCACACTCACGAATAAGCATGGTTAGCAATCTAGGGAAATAAGTACAGGAAGCTTAGTGATCTCAATTGAAGGTTGCTCTCTTTAGATTTGTTGTTTCACACCCTTATCTTGAGAGGTTATAGCTCAGACCAGGAAGTTATCTAGAGTAGCTAGAGTACATGCCTAGAAGACTATACCAAATAAATACTCCTACACACCTCAGATTATCAACTCAATCTACACTAATTGCTTAGACTAACAAAATTTACCAATATTCAATATTTGTTACACATATAATATAAGCATTCATCTATTAAAACAACTAGATTTATTCATAGCATTAACACTCTTCAAAATTACTTAGTTGATACTAACAAGGAAGCTAAAATTTTAATAACATAGAAAATGAATAAGAGAGAACAAACACAGTTGCATGACAATAAATGGATTGATTTCTTCCTATATATTGATCAAAACTCTAACCCCTTGAAAGAGGGTTTTACAAGTATTAAAAGAATTGGGGAAGGGGTCACCTCATTCTCCAAGTGTAGTGAAACTTTATTTTACATCAGAATAACTAGAACTTAACTTCTAGTTCGATACAAAACTATATGTTATAACTCATAGATTACATCAATCATGCAATGTGTGCATGTTGTCAAAAAAAATTAGTTGATTATAACATAAATGTAACAAAATTTTAACTAGTCTTGGTTAGCTCAAATAAAAATTACATCCAAAATTATATAAAATTAGCCTTCAGCTAAGGCTTACTCAATGGATGCATGGCATTACTATTGTTATGGTTGGAACTAAAGTGGTGGTTGGTATTATATTAGAGGTTGTAGCTAGAACTAGATTTAGAGTTGTGGTTAGAGCTAAAAAAATTTAATTGAAAGGAATTGAAGTGGTAGGTGGTGTTGAAAGTAGCACATTAAGTGGAGTTTGGGTTTTTAAACTAGTAGATGGTGTCCAAGCAAACTTTTTCTTGGCCTCTAGCTCCTGATAGTGTTTATATCCACTAGAATTTTTTTCCCATACTATGCTCATGTTTAGAAGAGATGGTCTATTCACCCTATCCTCTTGTTCCATCAACCTCGCATACTCTAATTTGGTAGATTGGAAACCTACCTAAAAGACTTCTAATTTAGTGGCCTTATTCATTTATGAACTCAAATTTGCCTCAATATATTCTAAAGTTAATCTTTGTAAAATCTACTTGAAATTATCTTAGGTTTGTTGTAACATTTGGTCAAAAATAGACCTAATTACCAACTTCTCAGTGCTATCCCATGCACATGTTAACTCTAGTTCATTTAAAATTTGCATTGTGTGCTTCTTTTGTTTTGTGATCTTTGTGACTAAAGCATCAGCAACATTTTCTCATTCTTAGACTTATTGGGTCTTAATGATCACTAGATTTAATTAATTTATTACCTCCAATGCTATGTACCTAGGGATATGATATATTGATGTATATGGGTTGATGGAGATGCCAACATGTGGCACACATCCCCTTAGTTATATGGGTACAATATATTAAGATAATAGAGTAACTTGTGCAAGTAGTACATTGGGTAATGGTCAGCCTACACTAGGATTAGGAGGTTACCCATCTATGGGTTAGATAGATGTATATATATAGGAGATGATTATCATGGTAAAGATATGAAGTAAGCATTGAGTCTTCTATTGTAAGAGGATATTGGAGGTTGTCCCCTCGAAGAGACATTGTGAAGTTATTCCTTCCTAAAGGAGTATTATATGGTGTTGCCCTACCTTAAGGTTATTTCCGCATATATTGAATATTTGAATCATATCAAGTGGTATCAGAGCTTTGATTTGAGCAATTTGTGGAGTGAAACCCTAGTTTTTTTTAATCATCAATAACTTTTGATCGGTTGTGAATTTTTCCACAAATTTTTTACTGGATATGGATAATATTTCAAATAAGTCATAGTAAAAAATAGAGATTTTTTGATTCATTTTGAGGGAGTTATTGTTATTTTAGGGTTTATAATAATTTCACTATATATTCCAAAATATAGGGAATTTTTATTCAAAAAAATTCCTGGAGATGTAAGCAGATATAAGAGAAGCACAGTCAAAATTTTAGAATTTTTTGAGTTGTTTGAAGTGATTTATTGTGATTTTATGGATTAGTTTTGACATTTTAGAGTTTCATGAACCTTAATTTTTTTTGTGGATCATGGAGTTACAAACATTTTCAAGGGAAGATGATATTGATGATAGATAATGGTTGCTCCATTTGGAGAATCATTTTACAAAAAATTTTGGGCAAAGATGATTACTTCCTTTTTTGTCTGGACCTACACTACATTGGTTTGATCAATTGAGCTATACAGAAAGTTTTTCTTCATGGAAAGAAATGGAATAGATCTTTTTAGATCGTTGGGAAATAAAACAAGAAGTAGAAAAAGAAGAAGCAGTAGAAGAAGCAGAAAAAGAAGAAGAAATACAAGAATCAGTAAAAGAACAAGAAGAAGAAGAAGTAGAAGAAGCAATAGAAGAAGAAGCAGATGAAGAAGAATAAGAAGAAGAAGAAGAATTGGATGATAAAGGTTCAAATTATTTAGCTCCAAATAAATCTGAGTCAATTTTTCAATTTCATGGATGCATTCAAAAGAAAAGGGTTATTGTGTCCATAAACCCTGCCAGTAAGTATAACTTCATCAACATGAATGTGTCCAAGCATCTACATGTTCAAGCAAAGAATATCAAATAGGTTCAAGTAGATGGTAAGAATATTTCAATGTTTGAAGATTTGAAGCTCATTATGGAAAAATATGTTTTGCATTCAGATTTTTATGCTTTGGATATGGATGATGTGGATATAGTTCTTAGATATCCATGGTTAGAGACTTTGGGAACAATGAATATTAATGTTCAGAAAAAGTTCATGAAGTTTTGGTATAAGAAAAAGAATATCACTTTACAAGATATCATAGTGAAAAATGCACCAATAACAATCTAGGTAGATCATGAAGATGAGATTAAAACAGGTGATGAAGATCATGATAAAGATTTAGATGATATAGATAAAGACACACTACAAATAAACACTTCATCTACTCAAGAGACAAAGAAGGAAAATGTAGAAGAGGTAGAATTAAATGTGGATAATGTCAAAGTATTGGAAAAGGTTGAGGTATATAGACACCCACGTCATCATGAGAGGAAACAATCATGGAACCAAGTGAGGAAGTGTCATAACAACAATCATTTTGTCTATACAGGAAATCAAATTTCCAATCATTTTGGATATGCATGGAATTCAAAGAAAAAATACTATGGCACATGGAATGAATGGGGAAATCACTATGACTATGCATGGAAGAATACCTACCATGGTCATGGTTGGAATCAGAGTAGCACAACGGAATATGGTACATTGAATAAAAAGAGGAATAATTATGCTTGGACACCAAAGTAGTATAATTATGATCATGAACAAAATTAGAGGAGAAAAATGGATTTTGGACACAAGCTTGGAGAGATATCACCTGCCAAGATCACATATGGATGGTTAGATGATCGAGATTGGAGACAAGTGTGCAATGATTTAAAGCACACTCATTATTTGGTTTCTTCCTATGTTTTGAGGATGAAACATGTCAAAGAGGGAAGTGATGCTATGTACCTAGGGATATGATATATTGATGTATGTGGGTTGATGGAGATGTTGACATGTGGCACACATCCCCTTAGTTAGTTATATGGGTACAATATATTAGGATAATAGAGTAACTTGTGGAAGTAGTACATTGGGTAATGGTCAGCCTACACTAGGATTAAGAGGTTACCCATCCATGGGTTAGATAGATGTGTATATATAGGAGATGATTATCATGGTAAAGATATGAAGTAATCATTGATTCTTCTATTGTAAGAGGATATTGGAGGTTGTCCCCTCGAAGAGACATTATGGAGTTATTCCTTCCTAAAGGAGTATTATATGGTATTGCCCTACCTTAAGGGTATTTCTGCATATATTGAATATTTGAATCATATCAAGATCATATCATTCAAGGGGGTCATCATATTCAAATGGTTGAATGTCTTATTGGTAGTATATAAAACCAAAAAAAATAGTTTATTCTCATCTTCCTTTTGAACATCTTGTTCTATCTTATAAGGAATGTGGATTAATTTTTATTATTCCCTGAGTGTCTCTAATTTCTATTCCAATTCTTTTATTGCTTGTTATATGCCCTCATGAATGGCTATCAGTGATCTAGAGTGGGTTTCCATGTAGGACTTAAATTCTTTAATGAAAGGGTACTGACCCTTATTTTTGTCTTGTCTCTTTGAAAGAGAGTAGATTTCCTCTCTTTCTTCCAAAATTAGGCCCCACTCAATATTCTATTATAAATTTATCTTCATCACACTTTGTATAAAACCACTTAACTTATCAAAGAGTGAGCTCACAGTGGGTAGCTCAATGATCTTCAAGTCTAGTCTCTTAGAAGTTGATGCTCCTAATTCCTTGGCCTTGTCTAAAAGGGTCAACTTTTATGGGTCTAATGGTTGTGCTGTTATTTGGGTATCTTTTATACATGAAATCTTAGGGGCTAGCTTGGGCATTAAATTCCATGTTATATTAGACCAATCTACATTCCCTAGATGTGGAATTGGATGAATAATGTAGACTACTTTCTTCTTCAGGGCTCTTTTGGTGGCCACCACTATTGTGGTCTACATTGCTCCTAAAGAGGGCATTGGTGAGGTCAGTTGAGTATAAGATGTTAACACTTGGGTGATGGGTTGACTAGTGGTATCAAAAAATGAAAGTGGAGACTAAAAGAGCAATTGTAGCAATAATTATGAAAACATGCCCAAATGGAGGTAATGACACAAAAGGAAAAGAAGAAATAATTGGAAAATGAAAAGAAGAGACAACTAGTAATGAAATAATAGGACAGTGGCTAAGGGGAGTAATGGGAGCATTATTACTTCATTAGTCACCCCTAAGGGGTGCCTTCCCTTTTAATCCTTGTAAGCTTATAACCTTGGCTTATTGCAATTCTTCTTCATCCATCTTGTGGCTTGGCTTACCTTTAGTTGAATGTTGCTTACCTTTAGTTGAATGTTGTGCTTGCTCACTTGGCCCCTTTATGGATTGGGCCTAAGGTCTTCTTATATTAGTTATATTCTTGTAACAAATTGTTTTCTTTTCAACTTGAAGAGCAATCACCTATTGGGTAGGAAGGATTATCATGTTGGATGTTGTGGGTGTTGGAGCTACCATGGTAGGTAAAATTTCTTATTCATTAGAGGACTCTAGACAAATGATCTCCTCTTCTCCCCCAGTAGTGTTTTCCTTCACCTAAATTGATTCTTCTACTTATTCTTGTTTTACCTCCCTCGGTTCAATTATGGACATTTGAACTTGAAGAGTATTTTCTTTCACTTTTATAGCAATAGATGATGCCTCCCCTCCACGTTTCTCTTTCTCTATCGCTATCATCATAGTATTTGGATTTTTCAAGACCTGGATTTAATCGTGTGGCTATTGGAAGGGTCTACTATTCCATAAATATGAATATGTCCATCCCCCTAGTGGTAAGATCCTAAATTTTGCTTATTCCAGTGTAAAGGAGGGATCTATTTAGATTAGCTTCAGTAAGTCCTCACTCACACCAGTAGTCCTAGCCCTTTCCTTGACTTTTACAACATATTTTTCATTGAGAAACAAAAATTCATGATCAAAAGGCTCATGCTTTTAGGGAATACCTAGGTTTTGAACTCATTATTTCATTGTCCCATGGGGGTCCCAATCCCTACAGGGTAGAGTAGCTAAGGCATAGGCTTTCCTGGCACCACCATCCTCTTCAAAGTGTCTACAATATGTGTAGCACATCCTCCCAATTATGATATGGGAGCTATGGAAGGTGCTCTTTTTTTGCTCTTGGTCAGGTCCTCATCTATCCCATTCCATAATTAATAGGTAATTTATTACTTAGCAAATTTTTCTAGGATGCATTTGGGGAGGAAAAAAGGGTTGACCTTGTGCCTAATAACCATTATAATAGTATAGTTTAGGTACAACTAGTAATGACCCAAAGTTATGAGCATATTGGTAATCTTCTTGGATATCCTTGCCATAGGTTCATCATGAATTGCCTTTCAGATGTGAATATATAAATTATCTACAATTCTCAAGATGTTTCTTGTATATGCATAGATGTGAAAAAATGTGTAAACATCATAGATTCTATTCTTGATGTATTTGGGGTTTGGATCCCATAGATCCCCATTATGTTTTTAAATAGTCCCCCTAACTGCATACAAAAGATATGACATCATATAAAAATTTCCACGTTGGGGACTCCTTTGTGTAACATTAATTTCTATAGGCATGCACAAATAATCTCCCCCAATGCAAAGGTTGAAGTGATCAATAGATTAAGTGGTGGCACCCACTCTCAATGAAGGAAATGAATACTTTGGTGGCCAAATAAATTGTTTAACAATGCCATACCAATGTGTATTCCCATCCAGAACCTAGTGATGGGCATAATATTCTTGGTGGTTTCTTTGAGTGCAAAGTTTATCTCTTGAGACAAGCCATTTCTTCATTAATTGTTATATGTTATTCTTCTTCTTCCAACTGGATATGCTTTGCAAATAAAAAGTAGCATCTAGAATGAGTAAACTCAAATACCTTTGGAATGCTTCACCTGATATGTATGTGATGATGGTGTTATTATTGACATCGTGTAAGAAACCACCATCTACAATCCTCCCTTCAAAGAATCAGTCCTAAAAAAATTCAATGCATGGCATGACTTCAGGTTCAGTAGCTACATAATGGAGAGCTTGGCATTTGCATAGAAATAGGTCAGTTGTAACTTATTATTCCTTGATAGATATACCTTAATCATAGGTGAATGGGTTGACCCTCTTTACAACCTCCCATAAATTTGAGTAATTCATGTGAATATCATCAAATATCATTACATTAAAAACAATATCCATGTACTATGTTGAATCCTTAATGAAGAATCTAAATGGTGTCTAGGCTCCCCTGTATGCTCTAAATGAAGATGCCATTACTAGTTCTTAATGATGGTAGGATTCAAGCTTTTAGAAACGATGGCTTGGCACTTTTTTACATGAATTACATCTTGTTTGAACATAACTAGGGCTTTGAATTTTTACAAGAAAAATAGATGCTCGAGCTCGATGACAATTGATGGATATGAAATTGGTTAGTAGCTCGATGTTATATCCTTTCTCATTTATGTTTACTTCATGCACCATTAATCACCAATGTCTACAATCTTGTCACCTTCAATTAATTTGAACCTGACCACCTTAGCCTAGTAGGCATGCCACATAGGATTCTTACTCATTTGGGGGTGTCACGATGTTATTATTTTTTACACTTGCCAATATGTGGCTTAGTCAAGGGTTGGTGTTTGTATTTAGGTGAAATCATTTGAGTTTTTGAGCCAAGAGTTCTAAACAAAAGTCTCTAAAGACCTAAATGTTCTTTAGGGAGATTACTAGTTAAGAAGACTTATCAAAAAAATTTATCAAAGAGAAAGTTCTCAACCGAAAGTCTATGAATGAAATCTATCAAAGAGAAAGTTATCGAAGAGCAAAATTTTCTTAAAGACTAAAATGTTCCCAAAATAAAGTTGTCAAATAGATAGTTTCTGACTAAAAGGATCTAAATGAAAGATATTAAAGAGAAAGTTCCTATAAATCAAAATGTTCTCGAAGACCAAAATGTTCCCAAAATAAAGCTTCCAAAGAGATAATTCTTGATCGAAAGGATCTAAAGAAAAACTCTGGATAAAAATTTATCAACCGAATAGTTCCCAAAGACCAAATTTCCTAAGACCAAAAAATGTCCATAATGTTAAAAAAGTGAAAATAAATAAGTAAATTTGAATAAATGAATCTGAATAAATAAATTTGAATACATATTTTACATAGTAAGCTTCCACAATTTTCACTAATAGGTTAGTTCCGAAAAATCATTCTAATAAAAATGGGTTGCAAGGATAAAATAGATGCAATAAAAGTTCTTTAATGCCAAAATTTCCCAAATTTAAATAGATAATGAAATAGGGTAACATATATGTACATCCATATAATGAACAAACCTTCTAAAAAATAAAGGGGTCCCCACTTATCCATTTGAAAATGCAAGGTGGGGTGTGTTGATTACAACAATTCCTTTAGATACTCAAAGGCAATTTTGACATTATTCATCCCCAAGAAATGTAACACCTTTCTTCAATAAGTGAGTGAAAAGATGGCATTTATTACCTAATATGAAATGAAGCATCTGATAGACTAAATTTTTCCCTATAAGTTATGAAGCTATATCAAAGTAGAAGGTGGCAGCATCTCGATAATGGTTTATACCTTGGTAAGATCAACTTCAATACCTCGATGAGAGATAATAAAGCCTATACATTTACCTAAAGTGACACTAATTAAGTTTAACCTTACACTCATGAAGCCTTTCAAATATCCTTTATAGTATGGATGGATGACCTACATGGGTCTTAGAATTACCTAATATGTCATCAACATAGTCTTCGATAATATCATGCATCATGTCATGAAATATAATGTTCATAGCTCTATGATATGTGGCCCTAGCATTATTGACACCAAACAACATAACTTGATGGCATAATATTCCCTAATGAGTGGTGAATGATGTTTTATATTGGTCTTCTGACACTATCCTAATCTGATTATATCCTAAAAAGCCATCCATAAGGGAAAACATTTCATACTTGATTATGGAGTCAACTATCATGTCGATATTTATTAGAGGAAAGTCATACTTGGGGTAGGCCCTATTGATGTCTCTAAAATTAGTGTATATTTTGATCCCTTTTGGCTTTTTATTAACAATCATAATGTTTAAGATCCACTTTGACTAGTCAATCAATCAGATGCATATTACTTCCAAGAGTTTTTCTAATTCTTTATTAACTAATACAGTAATATGAGGATGTATCTTACATAATTTTTACTTCACAAGTTTGGTATCAGGATGCACAACATGATGGTACACAATCAAGGTAGGGTCCAAACCAAGCATGTCTAAATAGGCCCATGCAAAAATGTCAACAAATTCCCTTAAAAGGGATGTAAAAACTTCATGTTCCTCCTTAATGAGGGACACACCTAATTTGATCCACTTCGAGTCATCTAGAGTCTTGATGTTTACTTCCATAGTATCCTCTACTAGGAGAGTCGAGCCATATTCTAGAATAGTTGGTAAGGATGTGAGTTGGCCAGTAATGGAAAAGTCCTCTGGTTAGACTAGTTCTTCAAGCTCTCCCAAATAGGATGAATTTGAATCTCCTAACGGTAGTAATGGCTATGTGAAAAATGTTGTAAGACATTCTTGGATAATTTTATCATAGTCATGTTGTTAATTTTTACTAAACTCAAACCCAAAATCAAGTTTGTCATTGGTGATCTCTTGAGTTGTAATTGAAGAAGGGTAAACACCCCGTCTAGTGGCACTTGAAATAGGTTTTCACCAAAATACTGGTCAATCTCTTTATTTTTTCCCTGGCCCAAAAGTGCCTCAAAGAGGTTTTCACTTTCAAACCTCAATGTTTTATTCATTTGTTTTTGGATAAGGGTGTTCATCCACTCTCTAAAATAGATTGCAAGGTCTAGTTTGATAGATAACCCTTGTTTGTGGTCTCCCAATGGAACTTCATCTCTTAGGCATAGAAAATCATAAAAAGCCTAATCATTCTTAAACTCATTTAATGGTACTATGGATTTTTTTTGGTCCCAATCTATAAGTTTAGGATGATAAAGGGGAAGTGTGGAATGTTGATTTATTGGCATAATGGTGCAAATGGTATATGGGTCAAACAAGTTGGTATTGGCAAGCTCTTCATATATGTTATGATCTAAGTTTACTTCATTATTGGCAATTTCATCACTATTCATTAGCATTGGAACATGAAAAATATATGTGGGGCACCCCTAGGTAGTTTAAATCTGAGACCATATGTTCCTTTGTATCTAGTCATAGAAATGCGCTCAAGAGTACCTTGTTAATTTGCCCCTAGGCCTCCACCTTCATACTATTAGTCATCCATAATCATGTTATGGTTGCACTTTGATAGTAATTAGCCAATTTGTCATTTTTTAACTGGGAATCATCAGTATTAAGTGGGTCCTCTTCTTGGCTAGTGGTCGATGTGAAAATATCATGCATTGGGATATGAAGCTTTCCTTTTCCCTTTCGTTACCATTCCATGAAAATTGGTTTAGCTTTATGCCTTTCAAAATTCTTGGGAATCTATGGAATCTTGGTAATATGTAATGTTTCATGGGTAAAATACTCTCTTGGACCATTGTCTAAAATGGTAAAATGATTAGACATTTCAATTGGAAGTATATGTGAAGATGATGTAAGGATATCAGGGTCTCTATAATTAGCCTCTAGTAATGCAACAAGTATCTCATTATCTTTATCCTTCTTGGGTACTGGGTTTAAACAAAAATATTAGTTATAAATTTCATATTTGACCTCCAAATACTTGCAATATTTGTATGGATATAAATCTCCATTAATAGTTACCTCCATCCCTGAGTGAGGAAACTTAACATATTGGTGTAATGTTGAAGGGATTTCACAAATTTCATGTATCCATGGTCTACCCAAAATAAAATTGTATGATAATTCTAGGTCTAGCACATGGAAGAGTGTCTTATGGGTTAAATGCCACATGATCACTGGCAAACTTATGGTTCCTTGTGATTACTGCTCTTCATTATCATAGGTTTGATAGTAATAGTCTCTAACTAAAGATCAATTGTTATATATCTTAGATGCTTGATTAAATTTAGAGACATAATATTCAAGACCAATTCATTAACTATGAGTACATGTTTGAATTTATGTCATGTGATGATAATTTATATGTATAATAGGTTGTTATGGAGAGGGCCAAGGGATGACATATCACTTTGGTCAAAGGTCAACTATTGGCCTAGGACTATGTGTCCAACCAAAGCTTGAAATTTGTTTGGGTTTAGGTCATTTGGAAATTGGGATTGACTTAGGATATTTGTAAGGGTTTTCTTGTAGATGGTAGATGTACGTAACAAATTTAGGATGGAAATTATTGCAAGTGTATTTTGGAGTTGTTCCAAAATGTCATACATGTTTTCCTTAATAGTGATGATTGGCTTACTCTTATCTAATATAGTAGGTTGGATTGGATCTTTGGCAAGAGGTTATGGGCTTGGGATGGTAATCATAGACTGTTAAGTTGTGATTGTGAAATTTAGATTAGATACAAGATCATTACAATTATAATATGATGGAGATGGGCAAGAGATAATAATTCTTGGTTGACGGTGCACTTGGTTGTGGTCATGGGGCAAGGAATAGTTATCAACATAAGGTCCTAAAATGGTAAACCTTAGTTGTTGGTTTACTTGGTTATGGTCACAAATCAAGGAAGGATTACTAACATAGGTAGGTTGATTAGCATTATTAGGTAACGGTCCTACTTTTTTGGCATTTGGTCTAGTATTCATGGTAATGGTAGAAACATGCCCACCCATAATACGACCCATGACTTTATTATAGTACTATGCAACTGCATGGTAAGTTTTTTGGTTGTTAGGATCATTTTGACCTTGGTTCCTTCCATGTAGTTAGTGTTATTATTTATATTGATATTTTTGATGTTGTTATAGTTTTTATTGATACTATTTTTGTTGTTATTGGCTTTATTATTATTGTTATTGATTGACACTATTATGCTATAGAAAAGAATTTTGGTAGATATATAGGCTTTCATTGGAATTAGATGTGCTATTATCCAATTAGATTTCACCATTTTATAACTTATTTTTGATAAGGTGATTCAAATTCACACAATGGCATATAGAATTTCCATGAATATGATGGTATTCATAAAACTCATGTTTTTTATACTAGTCTAGATAGTGTTTTAGAATCGTCCAACTAATCATATTAGCCATGGATAGATTATGAAACACTACTTCCATGGGATTACCAAGGTAACTATAAACTTGAGGAGTGGGTCTTCTTCTTAGAGGATGGGTTTACAAAGGTGGTGGCTACAACATTTGAGGATTTGGACTAGGTTAAGGCATAGGCTACACTTATTAGATAGGTTGTTGATGCAGAATAAGTTGTATTTGTGGCATAGGTTGAGTAGATAGTGTTTGTAGTATTTGGATATGATGTGACTTAGTTATTCCATTTTTAATAACATTATTATTGTGATTTTATGGTTTGGCCTTTTCATAGTTATTAGCTTGAGCTGGTGTAGATGTTTGTGTTTAGATTGGGTTAGGGCTCTGACTCGGGCCTGTATTTTGGTTTTGGCTCTAATTCTGGTTTGTGGAGGTCAACTTGATAATCCCTTTGTTGATAAGGACCTTTTCAATCTATAAACCTTTCTCAATAATCTCTTTGAATATGTCCACACACTAAATCTCCAAGTGATAAGATATTTCATTATGCAAATTATTGGTAAACACAACTACCCATTATTTATCTAGTAAGTTATGGATAAAGTGACTAGTAAGTGTTCTCCATATCTGTAAGTAGCTTTCAAATTTTTCACCAAATTTTTACTTGGCCTAACTCAAATATACTACTAAAATCTCATGTTCAATATTGTATGGGAAATGTTGCACAAACTTATCCGAGAGATCATTAAAATTAGATACTGAATTTTTTGGCAACTTGAGAAACCACTCCAAAGCCTATCTAGCTACACTCTAAGGAAACAAAAGGAGTAGGTAAATGTCACTATAAGCCACTATATGTAAAATGGTAAATAACTCTGTTAGATGCACCCTAGGGTCTCTTTTATTCTTATATTTGTCAAATTTTGGTGGATCATAACCTAGAAAAAATGGTATTTGAATATACTACATGTTAAATGAGTATGAACACACGTCATCCAATTTGAATTTATTGGTCTACTTTCCCTTTTGAATGGTTTAAATTACATCCTTCATCTTTTGTAGTTATTGAGATAAGAAAATTGATGGTATATTTGGTTGTGGTTGTGGTTGTGGTTGGGTAGTCAAAGGTGAATTACATTGAAAGAGGTACAATGTAGGTATGGAATGTTGTGGAATGTTAGTTTGATGGGTGAATCATTTATTAATATGCATTTATGGATTGGGATGTGGATTTTGGGGTTTTGATGGAAGGATATGGCTTTGTAGAATATATTTTACCTATTGAGGTTGAGTAGGGACTTGTTGCTAACTAGTCAAACCTGGCTAAATAAAGGGAACTTTATGTTGACCAAGGCCCTATCTTTGGATCTATGGAATTTTTTTAGTAAAAGGAAATGGCTTCTTGATAGGTAATTTTTGGACATTGGCACCTCTTTGTTAAACAAAAATCTATTGTGAACTAGATGCTTGTTGAATACTTGGAATTTGTCATTGACCAATATCAATATGTTGTTAATTAGACAATGTTTGTGATTATATAGGTACATTAGAATGTGACTATTGAGGTATATTTATCACTACCTATTGAGGTGGAACATTTGTTTCCCCTTATTTAGGTCACGTAGTGTTATTCCTTTATGGTAGTGATAAATTATTATGTGCCTATTTCCATAGAATATTAGTTGTCACCTATTGAGGTGGGATAACATTCATTACTTGTTGAGGCAAAACATTGGTTGATACTTGATTTCTTATCCCATGTTACGGTGTGCTTGAAGAAGCATTTGATTGAGGAGTGGAAGTAACCTATTGTGGTTAGGAAGTAGGCATTTCTACCCTTAATTATTGAAAACCACTCATGGTATTAACTAGAAGCTCTTGTTATAGATTATTCGTTAGTACATTTTACTCATCTTGGCTTGGATTGGAAGACACTTGTGTGTTATCCACTATATTTAATACATTGTTTTGAGTAGAGGCCATAGTCACTTCTTTAATGAATGGGACATTAAACATGTTACTTAATAAAGTACTTTGGGAAAATGGGTCTACACATAGATTGGTTTGACCTATCTAATCAACTGGCACTCTTGTTGAAGGAGTTATCTCTATGAGTGGAGCTTTTGATATGGCCATGGCATTGAAATTTCATGTTATCTTTAGATATGTATGATGTGCTTGTTGAATTTGTATGAATTGGTCATCCACGGGGCCCTTTCCTTTTGCAAGCATATTCAGATCTTGGTATGAAATTGGAATGAGTGTTTGATGGTAGCTAGTTGAAGCATGTTAGATATTTTGGGTGTAAGGTACATTTCTCGACATTGTGACTAGACTAGGTAGGTTTTCATGTGGGGAGTCTTCTATAAACTTGGACCCTACCTTTATGGATCTGATTAAAACCTCATCCTTATTTTTAAGCAGGTGATGACTAAAAAATTATGGGTCATAGGTTGATGACATGGTAACATAGTATGTTATTATTAAACTAGTTCAATTATAGATAGAACACTAGTTAAATATTGAGCTATTTATTCTTCATCTTAACCTAGATAAGGAGGTGTATTAACCAGGTAATGTGCTAATGAATCTTGACTTTGTTCAACATATTGAGAAGTGTAAGAAGGATAGGTTTCCATCTCACAAAATACATCATCACCATATGGGTCTTAAACAAATGTATCATTCATGACCACATTATCATAATCTGAATTATACATGGTTCCACTACGTGTGTAGTGAGGCATATCCAAATTCACAACTAACATCTCATGAATTAAAGGTCTAGATTCTCAAAACTCTTAAAACATGGTCTAAATGGCAAATGGCCTAAACTTAGCCTAGGAATGGAGTTGTTCTCCAAAAAAAAATGATGATAAGTTTAATCTCAAATGTCCTTAAAGTCTAATGTCTTTCACACAAATGGTCAAATGAAAGGTAAATAAAAATAGAAACATTGTTAGGTCTTTGGGAACAAGGCACAAAGCTAGGCTCAAAAGGTATGAATGAACTTTAAAAACTATGGTAAATGCCAAGTATTTAGAAATAAGGCAAAAAGATAAACTTGAAACAAACTTGGTCTAAAAATTAAACATAAATTCTATGTCTTTAGGAATAAGGCATAAAGTTAGACTTGAAATAAACTCAGTCAAGGTAAAACTTGCAAGGCAATTAATCTAACAATTTGAAACACTTGGACTCAAACTAAGCACATGGATTCAGAAACAAACTTTGACCATTATTAAAAGACATTAGAACTTAGACATCTACCTAAAATTAATTTGTAAATTCAATCTCAATTAAGCAAAAAGTAAGCACGAGGAGTAAAACATTCAAGCCCAAGTGATAAGCCATACTCAAATGTAAACTAATAGTGCTTAAATTTGTACTTGAAAAGAGAGTTTTGACCTTAGTTCTAAGCAAAAAAAATAGATGTGAGCCACATGAAAAACAAACCACTCTATAAATATAGTTAAAGGATTCTCCAAATCAAGCATGAAATTAGTCCAAGTTGCATAATTCAAGAGTAAGGGGTAAACACCTAAGCTAAAATTGAGCGAGGCATAGGCATAAACCACTCAATTTTAAATTTGAACTTCATAAGACAAATTTATAACTTGGTTTAGAAGAATTTAGTTCTCAAATAGACAACATTCTAAACCCAAATGGATGGTATAATGATACCCATTATAGACCAAAGGCATACATGGTTATGAACTTCATTTGACACAAGGAAAAGGTTTTAAAGTAATATGAGAAATGTAATGATGTTATCTCACTCAAAAATTATGATAATGGTTTTTGTTTTAGAACTTCAAGGATAAAAAATTTGGGATGAAACATTCAACGTAACGATGCCCTGTTTAAACAAGTGACACACACATACAAATGTTTTGAAAAAAGTCTAAGGTAAAGTGTCGTATCAAATTGTTAGAATAATGCCTCTTTAGGATAAAAAGCGGTGTACATATATGTGATTGACTCATGACTTGTTTTTATGTGTTTTTGACAAACAAAATAGTTTTAGACTCAAAATGATGCAAGTAAAATGAATAGACATAAAAACACCTAAGTGTATCATCATATCCTTAAAAACTGACAAGGTTGATTCATATTGTCAAATTCTATTGATATACTAATTGAGAGGAAATAATTTGTTACTATAATAAATTTAGATATACATGAAAAGTAGGGTTTTTTAGGCCCCCTCTTCTCTCAATAATTCATATAGTGACATGGAACTTCGAGCTACTCTCTCTACATTAAGAATATTTTTGTGATAGTGGAGTTTGTCTAAAACCTATAAGTTTCATACATTATAGATGGTCCCAAGTGTGGTTACACTAGAGATGAAATCACATCATTTGGATCCAAGCTAATCATCTTGTTGTAAAAAGGCCTTGTCTTTTTTATAACCACTATATCTATCAGATTGTTCAAGGTAGTGCAACGTTTAAATTAGGACATTGTTCTAAGGAAGATATAACTAACGAAGGTAGTTTAATATCTCAAACTAACATCCCAGTGAGTCAAACTCAATTTATATACCCCAATATGGAGTGGGGTTGGAATGATTATAAAATATGAAATCCTAGGTCAACAATCCCTTAAATAACTTATGGGGAAGTGATGAAATCCCACCCACAAGCCAAGTGCATAAAATAAATAAATGAAACTAGAAGGACTTTAAAGGTCATTTTCTAAATCACCTAAGTAATTTGAACTTGGGGAGAGCATAGACAACATTCCCTATAGGCTTGGACTAAACAACAAGGTAATGAATGAATCACTTTTGATCACTCGAGTTCCTTAAAGGGGATGGGAGGAGAGCTTATGTGCAAAGTCCAATTTGCAAGAAAACAAAACAATAAATAAATAATTACCAATAAACAAAAACTCTTAAGATAACTTATTCCTAAAAAAAAAAAAAATTAAATCACTAAGCTAAATGTGAATTTAAATCTATCCCCTTGGCTTTGTTGTTGATAATTTCAAGATTTGAAAAGCAAAAGCAAAGTTATTGATGATCTTTATGCACCAAATGCAGGTGTGAATAGAAAAATTAAAGTGCTTAAAATATCCTTTCTTGGCCTTGGGTCCATTTTGTGCTTTAAGCCAAGGTGATATCCATATAAATTATCTCAATAAAAACACAAAATCAATGCTCTGGAATGATTTCAAATTTATGTAATAAATTATCAACTTTGAAATTATTCAAGCATTTGAAAACATATAAAAATAGACAATTAAATACTTTCAATGGATGATTTCATTATTTTAAAATGATTTTGCAACTCTGTTCAACAATTTTACAATTCAGACAAACAATTTTGCAACTCAAGAAAACAATTTTGCAACTCAAGTTTGTAATTTTGTAACTCATGATTTTGCAACTCTGGTAAATAATTTCATAAATTAGGCAAACAATTTCGTAACTCAGGTAAATGATTTCATAATTAAGGTCTATAAATTTATAACTATCTCAAGCCTTCAAAAAAACATCAAAATTGACAAACAACTTTGCGATTTGAGATCACAATTTCACTAGTAAGTGTCCTAAATTCATAAATAGTCAGTAAAATCATGAAAACACAAAATAAAGAATAATTTTATAATTAAAATGGATGATTTCATAATTAAAATGATGATTTCATAGTTTAAATGATGATTTTATAATTAAACTTTATGATTTCATAATTAAAATGATAATTTCATAATTAAACTCTATGAATTCACAATTTTGTGTAAAAACAAGAAAAAACATTAAAATTGTAGAATGAATTCACAATTTTCCTTCATGATTTTGCAAATTTTTCTATTGACTTCATAGATTCCAATCTATACTAGAGAAATTTAACATTTTTCTAAGATGAATTCATAGATCCAGTCGATGATTTCATAGTTTTCCTCTCCTAATTCATAATTATACAGTCACAGATTCACAAATCCATAGTCACAAGTCAAACATGGAAAAGCTAGCAATAAATCAAGAAATTAAGTTCTAGAATGAAATATTCTTGTCTCAAAAAATATCCCAAGATACTCCATTTATGCTTGTGGGGTATGTGTTCCCATCAGTCATGTCATTATGTAATCAATAGGAATCCAAGAGGGGAGATTAGTATCACGTTAGTATGAAAGAAATTGAATAAAACACTCTAATAAAAGCTTACACCTCTAGCCTAGACACTCAAAGAGCTAGTGAACAATACAAGAAACTAACAAATGAAAGAAAACAAATAAGTTTACGTTTAATGAAATTAAGATTTGTATGTTGGAAATGAGTTGGTGTGCTCGATTGTGTGATCAATAATTCTTTGGCGATGGAGCTCTTTGAACCACCTCTCCTTGTCACCTTGGTAATGTTAAGTTTGGATTTGGATTCACTTGGATTAACAAATGGGCATGACAACACTATAATAATATAATCTTTGCATGTATTTTTACATGATAAATTTACACCAACAGATATTTTTGACTAAATTCATGCATAATAACATTAAACATAAAATCTTGTTAAATAATGGGTGAAGCCTTGTATTTATAGCCTCCAAAACTAAATCTAACCCAAGTGTAGTTAGGTTAAATTTAACTATGATTAATTTTGAACTAACCCTATTTGAGTTAAGTATGGTACATGTAATTAATATTTGGGATATATATCCCATTTATTAACCACAGCTCTCCATTTCTAAATTTAAGGCATTTTGGGAGATATTTTCAATTCCTTGACTTTGAGGATGATGACATTAGCATGACCTCATTTTTATTGAAATTTCCTTTTCGAAAAATTCATTTTCAATAATTGCACATGTAAATTCAACTTAAGCATTTAATTTTATTTGATTAATTAATTCATTCTGCTTTGCATTTTAATGCTTTAGGAATTGTTTAAGTGCCCTGCTTAATAGATCCAAAGGCCAAACTATTAATTTGTTAGGTCACAAGTTGACTTGAGATGAATCCCTAATAGGTTATCATTGCATATAGGATAATACCCCAAATATGAATGGTCCTTGATAGTTTATCATTGCTTATAGGATAATAACCCAAATAGGGATGGCTCAACATGATTTTGAGCACTAATTTCAAATATGCAGATGAAATTTGGGACATTCAATGATTCCTAGGCTTAATTTTTACTATTTGGTAGAAATCAATCTAAAATTTGGTTGGAAGCCAGTTGTGGCCAAATGGGATGTCAACAAATCCAATGATACCAAAGGATCAAACTAGATCATTTAATATTTTCTATAAACTAAGGAATACATCAGCTAATATTTCAATGTTAGAGTTGCTCTAGAAGGCTACCATTTTTAAGGATAGTCTTTGCAAAGCATTGAACCAAACATTTATGCCTCATTAAATAGAACCTTCTTATTTTGCATCTATATTAAATACTACAGAGGATATTGAGGATGTTATTTATTTATTAAATGATGATTTATCATCATAATCAACCATTGATCATAATTTACCATTATTTATACAAGATCCAATCAACAACACAATAATCAAAAGAGTTATAATTAATAATGGTTCAAGGCTTAATATTTGTAACCTCACATTTTTTCAAATAATGGGCATAAACATGGTAGATATTCAAAATACATATAAGAATATCAAAGGGTTTGATGATGTGCCACACCAAGCCATAGGTTCTATCACATTAGATATCATAATTAGGTAAAAATCCCTATCTACACAATTTTAGGTAATGCCTAATCATTTGCATTACAATTTATTAATAGGTAGGCCATGGATACATGCCATGGAGGTTATACCTTATACCTTGAATTAATGTGTTAAGTTTTTCCATGATGTATATTTTTACACTTGTCTAGTCAACAATCAGCCCTTTAGATATTATAAGGTTTTAGAACCTACTTCTTAGATTTCATCACTATCAGGAGCACCCCAACCAACTATATTGCCACCACCATAGATTATTCCCATGGAGTAGATGTATACATGTGAGGTTGGAGAGTCTAATATATATATTCCTCAACCACCATCCAAAGATACCTCTGCACCATAGATATCACCACCTAGGGTGGACAATGAGGAACATATGTAATAATTACCTTTATTGATAAATTAAGAGGATCCAAAATATGTTTATATAAAGAATTCAGATAGTGATTCTGAGGCTACGTCAGAGGAAGACACAATGCAATGCCAATCAATATTGATGATTATTTATTTGGTTTGAATTTTACACCAATTGGCCCAAGGGAATATCGAGATGATTCTAAGTTCATCATACCAATACATATAAATACAAAGAAAATAGTCATTACTAACATAGATAATGGAAATAACATTTTTATCAGTTGGGTACCATCCCATGTCTAGTTTTATTTCCATTCTCAGATTTAGTAAACAATCTCACATCTATGGATATTGAACTAGTCATCAAAATTTAGGCAAATAGTGTACAAGATAGACTACATGTGATGTTATAGATGTTACTTGATAGTGGATAGATTGCCTTGCCAATAGTACACCACATATTCATTATCCAATTGTCAAATTAGGATGGTAATCCCTTTTGTAATTTTCATAAAATCACAGGACATGTTATAGATACATGCTTAACATTACAATAAAAACATATCCAGTATAAGGCTAACGGAACCATACAGATCATATATCCTCCATCTAAGCCAATCAAGGCCCCACAATATATCTAGGTACACATAAATTGTAAACACTCCAAGAAATATGCTTTGAATATTTAGGTTTTCATTAAGAATCAGTATCAACAACATATAGCCATCGATGAGGGCTTAGATCTAAATACATGTACACTTACATTTTTATAGAATATAGAGCATGATCGTGATGAGTTAAAACATGTATTTTCTAGGATCCCATTGGCCACATTATAGTACTAGTTTCATGTGGTCCCAAGGTGGTGAACAATCTACTATTCATCATGAACATTGGAACTTAGATAAAGACTACATTTGGTAGCATATGGTTATAATAAATGTATGGTATAGTGGATAGAGCACAAAGATGTTTCACATTTATATTTAAACATAACATAGTTCATATTCTCCGTGATGATTTTGATGACAATCATTGATTCTAGAATAAGATGCTCATATTTAATTTAATATATCATAGAATACCACATGATGCCTCTTATACAGTCGAGCAACATGTTAATCAAATGCACAAGATTCAGAACAATGTCAAAGGCAAGGCTATACTTATAGAGAATGAGTGGTATGATGACCACAATGATGATGATTTATTTGAATTTTGATACTTCCAATACTTGACACAATGTTCTACCACTAAATTCTCCCTTTGATTATCCACATCCCTTGGATGTGTTATTTGATTTCTAGATTATAATATCATATTTACATTCATGTATATGTAAAAATAAAAAAAATGGTAAAATATTTTATAAAATACCAAAATCAAGACCTATTCATGCTTATATCTATGTTTCCATACATTAGTTTAATTGTGTACATTATTTTATATATGTTTTAATTTGTTGTATATCATATATGCTTCACCAATCAACATGAGTGATTGTAGATTTCATAAAACATCATTTCCAAGTTGCAAGCACTTTTATTGTTACACACTCAAAAACTTCATTTAGCTAGGAGCGTTATGGAGGAGATGTATGTATTGCTCCAGTGTCCATCACCCTGATGTTGTCTAGTGAGTGCAGTCTATCACCATTCAATTCCAAAATACACACAATATTCCTACAATATGTACATTCATCATTTATCTCATTGGCGGCATGGTATACATATTTTTTATCCTTCTTTGTTCACATTATCTTACTCACAGCTTAGATATTTATATAACATTACATTGATATCTCACTCACTAACATTGTGATATACTACTATTTATTGTAGTTATTGAATATACCTAGGTTATAACTTAACTCTTGTTGATCTAATTACATAATCATGCATGCTTTTATATTGCTTTTTCTAGCTTCACCTATTGTATGCATTCTTTGTTTGCTTTGAGAACATTTTAATATGTCATTTTTAAGTAACTCTAAAGCTCTATGTCTTTGATTTTATGCATGTGAGAACATTTAAACATGTCTTTGTGTGTGTATGTTTTGTGTGTCTACATTTGAACATGTCCTTCTATGTGGGTTTAAGCCTCCTTTGTTTGATTTTATGCATGTGAGGGCATTTGAATATGTCTTTGTATGTGTTTTCTATTCAAGTGATGACATTTGAACATGTCCCTTGTATGTGGCCTCTGGGACTTATCTTGTGTATATTTTATGTTGTGTGTACTCTTTGATTGTATGTGTCATGGAAATGACACATTGATTCCTTCTTTGCTCAAATTCAGATGCCATGATGGACATCATGCATCCACCCAGCCCTTCTAATGCCATGATGGATATCATGCCTTCCTCGCTAAGAAGTCTAACATTATATACTAAGTTGATCAATTATCTATGTGTTTCATTGTCACATATATTTAGATACACTTACTTTAACTGTTTCTTTCCACATGCATCTTACATTTTTACTGATCCAAACCATAAGGGCTATAACAGAGGTGTGTAGGGGACAATTGAGTTATGGCTATGTAGAGTAAATGCATAGTGTAATATTCAGGAAGAATAAACAAAACACATTCAATGGAGTGGAAGTCTTAACTTTCAAGAAATGCAACTTCTATTAATTATCAAATAATGGAGAAAATAATATAAAATATAATGTCAATAGTGTGTGTATATTGAGTAGATACGTAGAGCGAGTTATTGATGTTATGACTGTGAGTAATGGCATTAATTTGGGTTTTATGTGTATATATGTCTATCTATGTATATGTATGTATGTATGTGTGTGTGTGTGTGTGTATATATATATATATATATATATGTGTGTGTGTGTGTATGTATGTATGTATATGTATATATGTATGTCTGTATATGTATGTATATGTATATGTATATGTATATGTATGTATGTATATAAACCCCAAAACTAGATGCATATGTCACATATATATATAACATAAGAATACAAGAGTAGGAATAACTATTATTTAGTTACCAAGGAGTATTTCTACGATGTGTGGATCACGTTAAATGTGGTAGTTTGCAATAGTTGGAATAGTTAATGTATAGGTTGTCAATCATTTGAATTTGAATTGAGGGTCTCTTTTTGGAAGTAATGGTTGTTAGATCACTTGAAGCACATGGTCAAGGTTGATGTGTCCATGAGTGGATGTCAGTGAGGCATGTAGAATTATGAAGGACTATTAGACATGAAGGGCACATAAGTTCATCAAGTCTATAAGTGTAGGATGCATGGAACTACAAATCATGGAGTTCACAAAAGTCAATGAGTCCACAAGTGTGTAGCACATGGGACTTTGAGAAGTGCATGTAGTGGCATAGAATGATAAGGCATGTAGGTGATCAGTGCACAAAATTTGGTCAGAAGACGTAGGACTCAATGCAAGAGGTTCTAACAAGCATATTGCAAATGAATTTACAAATTTGGATAAGGGGTGCACAATCTGTATATCGAAACCAATGAGGAGTGAGTTTAGCCATGAAAAAGTTGTGCACATATTAAATATTCTACTCAGTTTACATACATAATGATACCATGATTATATTACTCAAATTTCAATTTTTACATCATAAAAACCTACTACATAACTTTTTATTTTGATTTAAGTTATTTTGTAGGCTCAATATCTCACCTCAAAAGAAGGGGAATTCATAGAGGTTTATCTTAGAGACTAGATTTCCTAGATCAGTATATAGATGGGATTTAATAGAGATTACAAATTTAACACAATCTTAGACTTAGAAAATACACAAAAATTCACTTTGGTTAGGAGCACCACATTGGACAAGAGAGCATTGATCTAGTGTCCTTCCCAGTGTTGTTTTCTAAATGCTTAAAAACAAACATTTTTAAAAAATTCTCAAAACCTCATATTACCCAAAATAGTACTCAATAGTTTAATAGTCTCAATTCCCATATTTACTTCGTTTCATGGAAATCATGTGTGGCATGTTATTTCAAGTTAGCACATAATTTTACTTATAATCATAGCTATTTTACTTAGTTTTAAAATCTATATGCATTAGATATTATTCAGTGTCATGTGTGCAGCAATTATTTTCCTCATTGCTTAGTTTTTTGCACTAGTCTTCCAAATGGAATGGAAAGTTGATGTCATTCTCCACACTGTATACACTAGACCTAGATTATACTTAGTATTTTCACTAATTTTTTGCTATTTTTTCACTATAATTAAACCTTATTCCATCTATAGTGTTTGGTTTGCTATTTATACCAATATTTACACTAATATTTGCACTATTTTTTGCTCCATAAATATTTATAGGGATACATACAGGGATAATAAATTACTTCACTACTTTGGGTAGGTCATGATGGATTCAAGCACACCTTGATTTATTAATAACACCCACTTATAGATGAGGATTGGGGCATGAACATTCCAATCCAAACTACTTCACATTAATGAAATTACAATTGTACAACTCACCACAGTCACTAGTTTTACACCAGTTTTTTACACTAAAAAAATACAATGGTTCAGATACCCAATCAGATGTATTTATTCATTATCACTCTTTAGCTCAATATATTTTAATTTTTTATATTCATATTGATTAAATACTAATATTACATATGTTTCATTATAAGTTTTTCATGGAGTACAGTTCAGTATTATAGCCTACATTTCGGACTCCTTTGCGTACGTAAGTTTAGGTATGCACTATTTTTAATTTTACTCTAGTGATTTCACTTTTGATGATTTAATAGAATAAAATGAGGGGTAAATTTAGACACATAAATTAACATTTAATTTAAAACTATGCACTTGTGACCACTCTTTTACACACTTAGCTCTAGACCTATCTTAGGGCCCCTTTTCATCACTTTTGACCACCTTTCACACTTCTCTAAGCAGATAAATGACCCTTGAATGCATTAATCCCCATTTTTATCAACATTAGACACCTTTTAGGCCCTACCTAACACACATCATGAATAAATCACCCATTGGACAAGAGAACCTTGGGGGACTATAGCACATTGCTCTAGTGTCCTTCCACCCTGTCTTGTCTTCCCACCAAATAATAACTAATTTGTAAAAAAAAGATATAGGAAGGTTTTCATATGTCCCTAATGATCCCCATTTAAATTAATTCAAGGATATGACTATATAAACACATTTCAAACCATTTTATGGAGGAAGAGGCTTCCACATCAAAACACATCATAATCATAATTGCACATTGAGAGCAAAGTACCTATTTTTCCCAATTTTGATTACATATAGCCCTAATAGCACAAAGCTCAAATTTGAGTACATTTCACAAGTCAAAATTCATGGTTAAGTAACTTAATCACATCATTATTGCACTATAATCTAACATATTACACCATTTATTCACACACCACTGTGGCTTGGGATAACTACATGAAGTTTGATCCTTCTTCAAAGTATTGATATGTAGGCAATGTTCAACACATGTGATGTTGAGGTCTCACCCAAATTTAGTTGTTCCTCCATTTTTCCTTGTTAATTTTTATAGGTCTTCACATTTCAAGGAGCTATGGTTTTTGAATTAAAATTAATAATATAGTGGTCTCTGCAAGTGATTGCAAACTCCCACACTAGATATAGGCTCTACAAACAAAGATACAAGGAACCCAAAAACCCTAATTTATGCACTACAAGAGGATAAGAGTGATGTATAGTAGATAGAAGTGCCACCCCACTTGTGTCCTACTAATGATATTATTGTCCAGGCTTAGATATCGCTGTTGATTCATGTTTCCAATCATTATATCCCCCTACATAACAAATTTCATTCTCTGATTCCTCTCACAAATATTGTTTCCAACTAAGTCTTCATTTTCTCATTACACTTCACTATTTTTAGTAAATTTTTAAATATGGTAGTTCTAAATTAGTGAATGAAATTATCATATACACTTGATTCTCACTACTCTCATGTTAAAATTGTAATTAGAATTATTTTTAGTAATAATGCATGAGTCACCAAAACACCCAAATTCTTCCTACGTACTTGGCATGCATCTTTTGAAATGTATTGGTGCATCCCTGATTGGGGAAATGAACTTTACACAACTGTTAGCTTCACTTAATTCATCTTGAATCAAATTTTGACTATGTAAGAGATGTTTTGGGATTAATTAGGTTGAATGGTTCTTTACATTTCAAATTCACATCCTTTTTCATTAAGTTAATTAAACTAAATTAATTAGCCTAATCTTATTCTAATGGGTAATTCCATAACTTTGGGAATTTCCTATTTTTTGAATTCATTAATTATATTTATTCCTCAACTCTCATAATAAGTGCTCAAGTTGATCATGACATCACAACAAATATCAATAATTATGACATCATCATAAAGTTATCAAGCACTAACAAGAATGTAAAAAAATATCAAAATTTTGAAAGCCATGCCTAATCAATGCCAAATATTAATTTTATTTTACCTACCATAGATGACTGACTCTCATCCACTCATCTTAATTTCCATATAATGGACAAGATTAGTTTGAGAAATCTATAAATACAAGGGCCATTTACCATTATTCACAAGCCTTAAAACACAATGAAGTGTTGCCCTTTTGGAGAGCCATTCTCATTCATAAAGCTTTGCCTTTCTTCTCAATTCTTAAATAATCACATGTATTCAAGGGGAGATGTTGCTTATGTTATGTATCGACATTGATAAAGACATCATGCTCTACAATCTGGGCATAAACATGTGTGTATGTTGGCTTCGAAAGAAACCTCCAAATGGAAGGTAAAAGTATCTTGTTTAGCTTTCTAGTTTCTTGTTTGTTTCTTCAAGTCTTAACCAATCATAGGACCACACTTGATATGTTATGTTCTTTTAATTTATTCTATATTTTGTTCACTAATAAATTAAATAACCTCTTTTGTATTCATTTGTTTACATTTGGCATGCCTGGTGAGACCCCACACCCCGCATATACCTTTGAGGCCTCTTAAATCCTTCTAATGATGAAATTAGACCAAGTTTTAGACTTGATTTATTTAATTTTCTTTTTACTTTGCCATTTTTTCATCCATTTCACATTGTTAGGATTGCACTGTGTGTTAGAGGTTTTATTCCCATGAATGATGAGATCGACACTCAGATCAATATTTTTGCTCTATAAAATAATTGTTTTGCCTTAAAAATGGTAGTTTAACTTTTATTCCAATCATTTCCATGTTTTTAATGAAAATGGTGAGATTTATCTAAAAAATTTAAGATTTCGCTACAAATGATGAGATTGACTTGCATGTCAGTGAGATTGTTAGGCCATAAACTGCCTAACTTTTATAGGCTCATTTGGGGTCATTTAGACTCCATTTTTGATGATTTTACTTTAAACCACATGTCATATCATGAATTTTTATATTATGTAGTTATTTTGGCTTCATGTTTCATATATTTTTCATAAAATGGAAATTACAAAGTGCTAATATGTTTTTAGTAGATTGGTAGTTCCATAACCAAAATGAAGGTTTCACTTGGCAAAACAATGATTTTACCTTTAAAATGATGGTTTTTATTATATTCTAATCATTTCCATCATTTTTATCAAAATTATGAGATTGATATATAAATTATGAGATTACTTTACAAATGGAGAGATTGCTCTACAAATGGCAAGATTGACCTACATATCAATAAGATCACAAGGTCACATATTGCCTACCTTCCAAAGGTTTGTTTAGGGTTGTTTGGACTCTTTTTTTTTAATCCACATTTTTTCTCATGAGTTTATAGATTATGTGATTATTTTTTCTTCATGTTGCATATATTTATCATAAAATATAATGTACAAGAATTCTAATTTGTTTACTTGTACGCTGCCCATGGAAGAGAACCTATTGTAAGTCTAACTTATTTGTCTCAAGTTTCACTTGTTGAATACCACATTATAAACCCCTAACTTGTTTCTTATAGGTTTTTATAGATTAAAATGGTGTTTTATACAATTAACAAGGCAAATTTCATTCATATTTATATTTGGTGCTTAACAAGGAACATAAACTTTGATTTTGTGCTCCTAAGAGCACTTGTACTTCATCATTTGCTTAGAGTACTTCTAGTTTCTTGTCTATTTACATAGAATATCATGTCTATATTATCCCTTTACCTCCTTTAGGGAGCTTAGGTGACAAAAATCACATAGTTTACTTACATTATTGTCTACCTAAATAACTATATTAAAGTATGCTCTTCTCTTGCCCATTTGTGGGGTCTTCAGAATCAGGAAAAAAAAAACTTCTTTCATTTTTTAACTACATGGGGTGGACTTCATCATCTTCCCATGATTTATAGGGGGTATTAACTATTAAGTCACATCTTAGCATCATAACAACCCCCTTATCTAATGGGATATATAAATTTAGGCTACACCAGTGGCATCTTAACTAAAATGAACCTCAGAACTTCACTCAACTAGTAGCACTTCTTTGAGATCCTTACAAATGAAGTGGTTATAAAGGAACTAAACCCTTTGGTGAATGGATCATTGAAACTCAACATCTAATTGATGGATTTGTGACCTTTGGGGACCATCTAGAAAGCCAAATAAAAACATTAGGATAGAAACCAATTTTGACGTGACATTCTAATTGATGTAGGGGTGCAAAGGTATCAGTGCCTAAAGATTATAATTTTATATAGACCTTTGAGAGATGGGTGTAATTAAAATTCCACAATAATTCATTTTAATTAATTAATTAATTAATGAACCATTACACTTTTAAAAACCTCTCAAAGGTAAGTATATCAAAGGATCAGTGATTATACCATAATCATGTGTCAATTCTTAAAGTAGATTCATGATAATAATGTGTTAATGTTTGATTGTTAAGTCAAAACCTTGCTTGTATTCAAAACCAAATCCAAAAAATAAGTTAATTCCACACCAAGTTAAATCCAACACATCATCCATACCATACCTACTTGATGAGGTACTACCATGTCTATTTTTTGGGCTATCTTCACCCTATCTTAACATTATGCTGACCAATTATATCATTAAATTTTTCACATGGTAAATATATATTATCCAATTGAAATATATTCAATTAAGGTCCATTTGGCTCCAAATCTAGTCAGAATAAATTGTTTACATTTAGTTTTCTTTTAACCCAACTATTGTACCAACCTAATTCCATGCCATATCAAGTTCATTTTGAACCATATACCAAGTCAATTCCAACCCAAATTTGGTTTGTCTTTAACCACATACCAAACCAATTCCATGCCATATCAATATCATTTTGAACCATGTACCGAGTCATTTCCAAGTTAAATCTAGTTTATCTTGAATCATGGGCTAAACCATTCTAATTTTGATCATGTTTGTCTTGAACCACATTCTAATTCTGATTTGGTTCATCTTGAACTGCATGCCAAGTCATTCCAATATGACCAAGTTCATCTTGAACCAAGATCTAATTCTAATTCTAAACTAAGTCAACTTTGATCAAAGTTCATCTTCAAATCTAGACAATTGAAATAATGCCAAATTATGTCTATTTTGACCAAATCCAATTATTATGAGTCCATTTGATGCCAATTCACAGCACTTCTCTTCCTTCTATTCAATCTCCTACACCTATTAGTTGGGAACAACAAGTTCATGTCATCCATCATTTCTTTCATTTTAATCACATCGGTCATTCCACTCTTTTCAAGTCTAAGCCAAGCCAAGATAATTACATTGGATCAAGACTACTATATTTGGGCCCATTTTATCTAAACCAAGGTCACCTCTTTGGGATAATTCTATCAAATACCAAGACCAAGACCACCCTCTTTGGGCCATTTCTACTAAGTTGATTTCACCTTCTTTATGTCAATTTCATTCAAAACCAATCCCTTTGCATGAATCCTTACTTAGGGGTGTCTTTTCTTTCATCTTGATGAATAGCATTCAAAACTTATTTGGATAAAGTCCTATTCAAAAAATATAAGTATGCCACTATTTTATGGCTCATAAAAGAGGGAGCCAAACTCCCACCTAGCTTTCCTATAAACTAATTACATACTTTTGTTCAAAAGAGAAAATATTTATGTTGAAGAGGCAACTTGTAAACCCACCCAAACATAACCATGTCATCACTTCTTAAGTACATTAGGATGGTCATCTCTTTGATAATCAATTCATGGCTATTTTAAATACCTCTCTAATTGTTACTTTATTTGGAAATTCTCTATTTACTTGTCCAATATCCAATTTTGTCTTAGAGCCACAGTAAAGCCAATAATTTCCCCTCCAAGGGCCAATATCTATTGAATACCTAAGTGTTTCCAAGTTTGATAAATATTTGATCAGGATATGTCATGATCCCCTTCCCAAGCATGATCAAATGCGTCCACTTCCAAAGTAAGGTCAATATAATCAACCAATCCTTGACATTTTTGTTGAGTCACACATTTTTAACCAAACCCAAACCATTGTTGGTCCACCTTTATCTTATGAAGGATATCTATTTGATAAAGGACCCATCTTTGATGAGCCTATATTTGAAGAGCCCATTATTATTAATCAATAACCTATTATTTGTCCATTGCTAAACATTCCCCAATTTAGAAAACTCCTTCATCCCAAAGCCTTCATTTTTAAGTGACAAGTGAAAAAGGTACTTGTGGATAACATAACTTAATAGGCGCTTTTTTGAATATGTTTACATCATAAACAAATCCCCCTTTCGATCCAACATTATTATCGACATTAGCATCAACATCAACATCTAAATCATAATTAGGTTTTATCTTAGAACCAATATCAGAATGGGGTTCCATTCTAGAACCAATATCATATTTCACATCACAAGCATAATTAATGTTAGTCTCAACATCAAATTCAAATCCCCTTGGGTTAGAATTATCTTTAGAATAATAATATATTAGTGGGTATTATGACACTAACTATACAATTCTATCAGATCCACTTAAGTCTAAGCCAGCTTTAGAATTAACTTACATTCATAGCTATTTTGACATTGGTTACACATTCCTTGAAGATCAGATTACATGTATTTATGATCCTTATACATTTGTTGAGGATGTTTCCTTGGACATCAATGCAAGTTTTCCTAGTATCCTCTATAAGGACTATGTTTCCTTTTACCCTTCTATTACCATCACACATGCCTTTACCTTTAACCAACCTAGCCATTATATTGGCATCCATCTACCCACAACCATTGATTGGGACTGACATAAACACACATTGTTGAACTCCTTCCATGGTTACATCTCAATGGCAAAAAATTTGGGGACCCAAGATAACATTCAAGCAAAATGACAATCTCCTAGTGAAACCTTGTTTGAGGTGCTCATGTACAATTAAATTCTAAACTCAACATCTTCTAGTGAAACCTTATTTGAGGCACTAGATGATAATCAAAATAAATAAATAAAAACATCCTTTAGTGAAACCTTGCTTAAGGCACTAAGGGATAATCAAAATGAATTATCAACATCCCTTAGTGAAACCTTATTCAAGGCACTATTAGATAATCCAAATCAAAACAATTACTAATAATTTGTTGATAAACACCTCTTTGAGGCACTAATAACTAACCCAATTAGTTCCTCATTACTTGATGAAGACATTATTGAAGTCAATATCGACCCCACCACAACCCAAATCAAGTTAAACCAGAATCAATAGCAATATGTGTGACTAAAAATAATAATCTTCATTTATCCTTCAACTATTAAACATTTAATTGTGATTTTATCATTCACTCAAATTTTTATATTACATCACCAAATTAGACCATTTATCCCATGTTCATGATAACACTCTTTTTTAAAGAGGTTACGAAGACACCTTATTTATAGGTTTAGAGTAATTATAACCGATGGCTAATGAAGAACACAATAGCAATTGTATAGTTTACATCAGCATAAGGATTCAGATAGAGATACTATTCAGAGTAGGTATTGGTTAGATAACAAAGGGTCTACATTAAGCATTTCATAATCCTTCATTGAGTTGAGATGTTTAAAAAAATAAGAATACAAAATAATCAAAAGAAAAAGAGAAATAATTTGTCCAACAATTAAAACCATGCTTATGACACCTTGGGCAAGTACCTTGATGAAAACCAACTTCATAGCAACATGTGTAAATAATTTATTATCTACAAGTACCTTGACACATGGGGGTATCCCTATTTACATTATAGACCATTCCACTCAAGCCATTTTGACCATTACTATGCATTACCATTCTCACCATTTTGGCCATTCACTCCTATTCAGCCTAACCCATCCTATTGTGACCATTAGTCTTCCTATCTTAAACTTGTCATAAAAGTGGAAGGTATATTGAGACTTGTTTTGGAAACTTTTTGGCATATTACCCACATGACACTTTGATGACAAGACACATTTGGTTCTCATATGGCATGGTTCTTAGATACTCATTCCTTTCCCTCATTATCATCCATTATTATCTAGCATTATCTATTAGTCCTTCACTCATTATTATCCCCTATTTTGTAGGTTAAACTACAGTGGCTCGAGGTTCATTCAGACTATGTCGGCAATGCTTAGTTTATGAGGTCAGTTTAGTCATCATTTAAGCCATGATTTTGTTGTTTAATGAGCATCCTAAGCCATGCTTTCATCATTTTTGTGAGTTACCATTCTCACACTCTCATCATTTTATGAGTTAAAACATTTTGTATCTCTTAATGCTTTATTGAGTTGAGGTGTTAAAAGCCCAAAAACATTCAAAACTATCCAAAAGACCTAAATTTTGGAAAAAGGATTAGAATCTCCATGAGATATAAATCCATAAAATCCTAAACATTAGAAAAAAGCTCAAAATCTTCATGAGAAATATAAATCCACAAAATTCAAAAACATTTGTCTTATCCTAAATCCAATCATTATTCTTGATTTTTATTGAGCCACTCATTTTAGCAACTATTGGGATGTGTGTTTCCCAAATCCACCCTACTATGGTAGATTCATTATTGGTTATAATCATTTCCACCTTGGAATATGAACTTTCATTTCATGTATCCTTGCCTAGGGATACCATCCCTTTATCAGTATTATTGAGCCTTCATTTGTGGAATTTGACTTGGTTAAATGATAAGATGCTTTATGTTGCTTTTCTTTTTAGTTTGTACTTGCTTGTTTGTTTGTTTGCCTATTTGTTTATTTTTATTATTCTTGCCTTGGCTCAGTACATCATGTGAACAAGGTCATCATCATGGTGATTCTTATCTCACTCTTATACTCGAGTCCATCCATTGACATACATCAACATTATCATCATGGTTTCTATTATTGGTGTCTTATTTCCATTTGTTTATTAGATCAAGAGTCAATTGGTATGCATAATATTATTAGGTAATCATGGTGTTTTATATCATGATGCAAATCATCATGTGCTACATTAAAAATAAAGTGCTTGAGGTTTATATATGATTTCACACTACACTAATAGTTTATCCCCTTGAAATATTATTCATTATCTAATTAAATTATTTTGTCATCTTTGATTACATCACATCATCACATTTTATTTGATAAAATAAACACAATTCAACATTTTGGCTATGTATATACTCCTCAATATGTGCATATCCACATTAACATATAAAAAAAAAATCATACACATTGGTCCATCATTATTCCCAATATTATCATGATCATTTTCCTCACCCATTCTCTCTCAATTTTTGGAAGAACTATAATAGCCTAAGGTCCATTTGGACTATGTAGGTAGCAATCAGTACCAATTGATTTATGAGGTTAACTCAACCACCCTTATTTAATTCCTATTGACATAAATATTCTTCCAATACAATCTCATTATTCTTCAACCATTATTGTGTTCTTCCAATCGTATCTTTCATTACCTTTGAGTATTCTCATGTACTTGGCTTTTGTGGTTGCTTCATTCTTTGAAAATTCATTATACCATCACATTTATGTTTGCATCATTCATCTCATTTTTAATCTATGTAATAGGTTGCATTTTTGAGCTATGATTTCTAATAAATAACTTAAATAAAATAGATTGATCAATGATCACAACAACCCTGTTAGGGCAAATCATTTAAGTCAATAATCAAATCTCCCTATTGGGGCAAATCATTAGTCAATCTATTTGGCTTTCTTATAATTCCAAGCTTTGCATCTTTCACCTTCTTCAATTAAATCAAAGTGTGTATCTTGTTTTGGGATTGATCATCCTTGAAGCCCATAACTTTCACCCTATTTGGGGTATGTCAAAGTATGATGCTTATTTTGGGATGCATCCTTCCCACTTCCCCCTACCTTAGGGCTAATTAAATTTTATTATTATTCATCATTGGAAATCAACACATGCAAGCATTGGCTCATATGGATTAATCTCATCCATGGGTTAATTTCACTTTTCTTCTTATCCATTTTATTATTTTCAAGGGCCTATCCATCAATCTTATTTTTTACCCACTCCTTCGAGGGGGCATCATTGGAATTCCCAAACATTGTTTGGGGATTTTTTGTGGAGTCATTTAAAGTAAATTGAACAAGATTTAACAAAATGTGAACACATCATTCTTCAATCATTATCAAATTATTTTAAATATTTTTTTATTATTTTAAAATCTATTACTTTGGTTATGTCTTGTAATGCCTTCTCAAATGAGGGGAAAATGTAGACACACAATTCTTACCACTCTCATGTCAAAATTATAATTCAAATGATTTCTAACATTAACACATGAATCATTGAAACGCCAAAATTATTCCATGCACTTGGCATACATCTTTTGAAACATATTAGTGCATCCCTGATTAGGGAAATGCACCATACACAATTGTAAGCTTCACTTAATTCATCTCAAGTCAAATTAAGACTGTGAAAGAGACATTTTGGGATTAATTAGGTCAAATGGCTCTTTAACTCTCAAAATTAACATCCCTTTTCATTAAGTTAATTAAATTCAATTAATTAGCCTAATATTTTTATAAAAGGTACTTTCATAGCTTTTGGAATTTTATATTTTCTAAATTCATTAATTAGATTTAATCCTCAATTCTCATGACAAGTGGCCAAGTGGATCATGACATCACAGCAAATATCAAGAATGATGACATCATTAAGAAAAATTCAAGCACTAAAAATGAATGAAAACAAATATCAAAATTTGGAAATCCATGCCTAATCAAAGCCAAATATTCATTTCATTTTACCTACCAAATTTGACTAGCTCTAATCCACTCATCTTGATTTTCATCTGATGGTTAAGTGTAGTTTAAGGAATCTATAAATACAAGGTCCATTTACCATTATTCACAAGCCTTGAAACATAATGAAGTGTTGCCCTTTCAGAGATCCACTCTCATTCATCAAGCTTCACTTTTCTTCTCAATTGTTCAACAATCATATCTAGTCAAGGGGAGATGCCTCTTACATTACGTATCGACATTGATAAAGACCTTGTGGTCTAAAATTCAAGAATAAGCATGTATGTATGCCTACTTCAAAGGAAACATCCAAAAAAAAGGTAAAAATGTCTTCTTTAGCTTTCTAGTTCATTATTTGTTGCTTCAAGTCTTGACCAGTCTAAGGACCATGCTTGAGATGTTATTCTTTTAGTTTGTTCTTGATTTTGTTCACTTATGAATGAAATAACCTCTTTTATATTCATGTGTTTACAAATATTTTTATATTATTATCCTAATTTTTCACATTAGTGTTGTTACTTAGGGTTTTTACATAAATCCTAAATTTGATTAAACATCTTGTTACTCATATACATTATCATGATCCATATCATGCATCTTAAGGATTTTTGTGATTTGATATTAAAATATTCATTGATATATCTCCTTAGACATGATAATAATATATGATTTTTTAATACATTATTGATACATATATAGCATGGTTATCTTATCCTTTTAACATAAGGTGACTATAACATTGCATTCCCCTCACCTCAAAAAGAGGGCATATTAGTGGGGGCATGTTATATAGACATGAGTCCACAAACACACAATCAGAAGAATTAGCATAATTTGATACAATTACATGATTTAGATATACACTTGGGTCAAACTATTATGCATATGGCATTGATTTTTATAGATTTTAGATAATATTTTTCATATTTGTGATAGATATTATATATAGTTTACAGAGATGAGCATAAATTTTGATATATATTTCAACTTGAAACACATTATAGTTGTATATGCCATGAAAATTCACTGAATCACACATAAATATTTAGATTATATATAGATTTATGCATTGAACTTACCAAGATGCACTGATTGAGCTTTATTTGCCTATGGTAGTTGGCTCCCTTTAGTAGTGCAATTGAGACTCAACACCCTTGAAAACCTTGGCACTACTTCTCTTTTGAAGGTTGAGATGGTACACCATTTGATCTAGGCAAGATTGGAAAGATTAGATAGATTATGTAAACACTTGAGTTGTGTGTTTGAGATTCAATCATCCTGATGGCCTTGGCATAACTCACCCTTGTACCAGATTGGGGCCATGATCACCCTCAAATCATCATCTTCTCATTTCAAAAGTTTAGTTGTGAACCTCTTTCTCTAATGCTTCAATAAATAAGTATTGTTACTAAAGAAAACTACTAAGGGGTAACATGGTTGCATCAACACATATGTGTACTCCTTCCTTGCTCTCTTTTCTTTAAGTAGTTAAATTATTCACTTTTAGAGTATATGCACTAATTACATTATAACATGGTATTGGTTGTAGGTTATATACAAACAACAAATTCAAACAAGGCTCAAATAAAAATACAAGGTGTGTTATCCACACCATGGTACACATTTATTTCCTTTAAACTAGTAATTTCATCTTTACATACCATTAGATTAAAGGGAGAGGATTTAGATACTAAAATCTAAATATATATGGTAAAGTAGTCTTGTAAACTTAACAAATATCATTCATGGCTCAACCCTTCAGCTCATGATCTTCCTGCTACCAAAAGGCTAGTATTCACCATCTCATTATGCCTAAATGCTTACCCTATAGTATAATCTTGATATTCTAATTACTCAGATCACATATAGCCCATAGTCTACATAAAAATTGATTTATATTCTACTCTAGTAGTTATAGATCTTCGATAACTTTTTATCCTCCCAGATGCTTCCAACCAAATAAGAAACTAGTATCGACGCTAGTGTCCCAAATTTGGCACTAGTGTTCAAGCCTTAAAAATGGATAAATTTTAAAATATTTTGACATGTATGGGTCAAGATATGGTATTATTTTAACCTTATCATGTGATCATTTCTAAAGGTGTGGTATAAATATAAAATAAAAGTTCATTCATCATCACCAAACCAAACACCTATCAATCTCACACTTAATTATTTGCACAGCTGAGTTCTACTACCCTATTATTTCTTATTTAAAAATTTGTTAAGTTACAAGATAGATCACTACATGCACTTGCATATATCATATTACACAATTATTCACACGAAAGCCCACAAAAGGGGGAGAATTGCATCAGTCTAAGGCCCTCTTCATAGTATATGGCTATATAGGTAGAAATCATTTATAGAGGGGTCTTCAAGGTCAACTTAAATTCACTTGATCCCAATAACCTCATTTTGCAAGGTGACATGCCTAAGATGGATAACCTAGGGTTTTTCATAAAATACTGATATACAAAACCTCTGTGAGTGATCTAAGTTGACAATATATAAAGATATAATGAACCATGATTTATATTCGACTCTAATAGTTATAGATCTTCAAAAAAATCTATTTTTTATGACACTAACTTCCAGATTAGGACACTAGAATCAATGCTAATTTCCCAACTCTAACACTATTTTCCATGTCTCTTAGATAGTCAAATTTGAAAATCTTTTAGCATGTACAAGTTGACCTATGGTATTCATTTAACCCTCCAATGAAATCATTTCAAAATGTGTAGTATAAATACAATTAAAATACCATTCATTAAGGATATATATCAATCATCAAGCAAGCTCACACTACACTACTAAAAATCATTTACACAACTAAGTTATACTACCCTATTCTTATGTCTTTCTAAATAAGTCATAGGATCAGTCTTATTACATGTCTGAATCTTTTAGAGAGTATCTCATGAGAAGTATTTATCAATTTGCAAGATATATCACTACATTCACTCGCATATATCATATTTCATAATTGTTCACACACTAGCCCACATAAAGGGGATAACTACATCAGTCTAAGGCCCTCTTCAAAGTATATGGCTACATAGGTAGTGTTTATTGACACTAAGGTATTTGAGGTTATTTTGGCTTCACTTGAACCCACTAACCCTTATTTTTTAAGGTGACATGACAAGATATAAGACCTAGATTTTTAAACAAAATAATGATTATGGTAACATGTGCATATGACCTAAGTTGATAACATAAAAGTTAATAGTGAACACTAATAGGTATATGTGGTTATTCTAGAAAAGAGTGTATTCGGAGCAAGAAAAAAATATCCATAAGAGGACACTAACATTGATGATAGTGTCTAGATCCTGATGGTAGTGTCCAAGCTGATATAAATCTCATTTCTAGAATCTAAAAAATTAAGGTAGAACATAAGATTGTCTTATTATATATGTGTAATATTAGATCTACATGTACATCATTAAATAAACTAAGTATTATTTTCCCTTCGTGTTTCAACTTTGATAAAGTTGATTAGCAATGTACTTGTCTATATTTAGTATATTCTCATATTTAACAAATTTATAATAATATTATAAATCCAAATTCATTTCATTGGCCAAAGTTTAGAATAATTTATTCCAAATTTGATTAGGTTACTCCCCCCTAACCCATCCAAAAAAGTTTCAACACTATGTGAAGACTAATAATCATAAGATTCAGAAATGAGGAAGTCTTTATACTTTACCCCTTGAAAATCATGCTTGTGATATTAGTCTTATTATGTACCTTTTACTTTTGAACTTCCTTCCTAGTAAAATATGATTTATTCATTTTTTACTTTCATTAGTACACTTTGTTGTTTGTTTTGTGTTTCTTCTTACAACTTGTCTTTTAGTAATTTATCTTCTCGTAACCTTTCTTGTTATAAGTTTTTGTTTTTTCAAATTTGGGATAAAGAGAGTTTTAATCTTAATTAGACAAAATGTTAAGTAAAATAAAAGTGAATAAGATATGCAATAAATCACACAAACTAATTTAAAAATTTCTAAATTTATAATTATGCTCAAAATGGAAAGTACCAAAGAGGAATAACTTAGCTATAAATATTGTTACATCCCGATTTACTGGCTAAGCAAACTATTTGATTATCCATAGATATTTATAGTTAACAAATTTGATTTGGGTTATTTTAACTAAGATTTGAGATATATAATTTTATGGTATATTAGGATATTGCTTAGGTGACATGATTATATTTTTATGAGTTAGTTTTAATGTAAATGTTTCCATTATGATCATGTTGATTCATTAATTCAGTTATATTTTATGATGTAAGTATATCATGATGTTATGATCTAACTACCTACTTGTTGTGAGGTTGATTTAGGATAACTCATCCCTTAGAGTGTGATGGAGGGAGATCATCATCGAAGAGGATGACGTAGATGGAGACATTGGTGGACGATAGAGAAACTAGCTAGAACTCTACATGCACCATAGTAGATAACACATGTTAGAATACATTATAAATAGTTTGCACATGTGATTATTTCTGATGGCATGAAATATTTATTTATCATGATTTGCTAGTATAGGCTAAATGGTTTAATGGAACTTGTTTTGTGTGATTAACATGTTTGATCATTAAATGCTAGTAGAACGTGTTTTGCATATTTTGATTAAAACTGGATTATTAGTTTATGAAATTATCATTAAATCTTTATGACATGAATGGTGATAATTTTTTAAAAATTATTGATTATTATAACTAAAATAAAACATGATAGTTAATATCTTGGGGAAAAAATAAAGAAAAGAGAAGAAATTCTCAAAATAAGTAAAAAATGGAAAAAGAAAAAAATAGAAAGATAAATAGAAGAGGTGAGATTTAATTAAATCTAATGATTTTTGAGAAAAGGGGATAAAATAAATAAATAAAAACTCATGCCATACTTAGAAAAACAAAAGTAAGAAATTAAAAAAAGAGAACAAAAAGAAAAGAAAAAATAAAGAGAAAATATAAAAGGAAAAAAAGCTACACTTTTCTCATGGAAGGGGAGAATATATTCAAGGAGAAGTATGCCATGTTTGAAAAAAAAATGATCTTTTGGAAATAAATTGAAGGAAGAATTCTAGGTAAAAGGAAAGAGGCAGTTTAGAGAAGAGAAAGGATATTGGAGACATAAAAGCAAAGAGGAAAGGCATCAAGGATACAGCCAGGTAGGCAATGTCATTTAATTCCGATATGATCTTCAATAAGACTAGTATATATATTTTGCTTAATGATTATATATATATATATATACATATATATATATATATATATATATATATATACATATATATATATACATATACATACATATATATATATATATATATATATATATAATAACTAAAATAAAACATGATAGTTAATATCTTGGAGGAAAAACAAGAAAAAGAGAAGAAATTCTCAAAATAAGCAAAAAGCAGAAAAAGAAAAAAATAGAAGAGCTGAGATTTAATTGAATGTAATGATTTTTTAGAATAGGGGATAAAATAAATAAATAAAATAAAAATCACACCATACTTAGAAAAACAAAAGTAAGAAATTAATAAAATAGAATTAAAAAAACAAAAAAAAGAGAAAATCTAAAAGGAAGAAAAGCTACACTTTTCTCGTGGAAGGGGAGAATATATTCAAGGAGAAGTACGCCATGTTTAAAAATATATATAATTTTTGGAAATAAAGTGAAGGAAGAAATCCAGGTAAAAGGAAAGAGGCAGTTTAGAGAAGTGAAAGGAGATTGGAGACACAAAAGCTAAGAGAAAGGGCAGCAAGGATATGGTCAGGTAGGCAATGTCATTTAAGTCCAATATATATTTCGCTTAATGATTATATATATATATATATAGAAAAATAGACACGGAAGCAAAGAGGAAGGGCAGCAAGGATACAGTCAGGTAGGTAATGTCATTTAATTATGATATGATCTTCAATGAGACTAGTATATATATTCTACTTAATAATTATATATTATATAGAAAAATATCTATATTATATATATATATATATATATATATATATATAAATAGACATAGAAATAAAGAGGAAGGTCAGCAAGGATACAACTAGGTAGGCAATGCCATTTAATTCCAATATGATCTTCAATGAGACTAGTATATATATTTTGCTTAATGATTATATATATATATATAATATATTTTGATATATATATATATATTGAATTTTATTTTATACCAGATAATTTGCAACAGCAAACCAGTTATAAAATTGTGACTTCTTCCATATTCTGTAGAAACTTATTGTCACAGTGATATAAATGTTGAAAGATATATATAATTTTAATAACTGAGTTTGAAATATCACTACATACATAGTAGCGAACTACCCTAAATAGCGATCTACCTGTTGTTAGGTTTAAAACATAATATCCTGGTTGCATGTTTGTAGTAACGATCTGTGTCTATTATACAGCTATATGAATAGACTATGATAATAAATCTTTGAATATACCTATGATTTTAGTAATATGATTTAAATGTTGAATCACTAAATCACTATATATATACTTCTAATTTAGTATATACAAGTTTATGAGTGTGTGTGTGTGTGTGTATATATATATATATATGCAAGTATATGTTATTATTTATTCATAGTCAGGTCACTTCTAAATAAATAAATATAAGGTCATAGTTATATCATGGGTCACATATATAATGAGTATATATATTGATATTTATGAATTGATTTAATTATTATATAGGAATATGATCTAAATATATTGTTAGCAATATAATAATTTGAAATGATAGATTGAACTACCCTATAATATGGAGCAACTTGTTTTGTGTAACAATGGATTATTTATATGCAACAACTTAACTATAAATGTGCAGTGACTTGTTAGTATCAATTATCATAATGTAATGCTTGATAGAGACTGGTCCATATCATATTATCAAGATATACTCATATTATGTCATGTAGAGGAATAACCACCTAACCAAATCATTCATATAACCATAAATTGTTATACTTAAACTTTATCCATATCAAGAAATATATGGTTACATTATATATAGTGGGGAGTCATCGTGGTTGTTGATGATTTAAAATTGTGCTTTGTAATAAACACCAACAATGGGAAGTTTCAAGATGTGGGACTTGCGACTTGAAACAACCTCCAGATTTTAGAGAAGCTGGTTCTTCTTTATATAGAGTGTATACTGGGAAAAGGGATTGGAATTTTAATTAGAAACACAAATGTAAGAAAGAAAATATAATCTATGGTGATGCACCTGAATGTAATTCAACCTTAATCCTAAGCATAGTGAGACTATATGTAAGATTCATTTAAATTTAAGAGCAAACAAGTGCATGATCAATGTAAAAGATGGAAACAATAGAAATAGAGGCTCACAACAAAGACTACTTTTGCAATGATACAGAAAATGTCAACAAAGGCATAGGGTTCAATCTTCTTATTTGAATCTTCCAGTCACATAAGAGGCGCAGAAACATGCACAGTTATATAAACTTTTCAACTCAAGAAAATGAGACAAAATCAAATGACATTCCTAATCACAGCTCTAAAAAGTCTACAGCCTAGACTACTTTTGCAAATGACACAGAAAATATCAACAAAGGCATAGGATTCAATCTTTTCATTAATTCTCCAGTCACATAAGAGGCACAAAAACATGCATAGTTACATAAACCTTCCAACTTAAGAAGACAGAACAAAAGCAAATGATATTACTTAGTCATAGCTCTAGAAAGTCTAAGCTCTTTACAATAAATCTCTCTCAAAAATTCTATCTGGTCCTTTTTTTTGTGATCTCTACACCCTTATTTATAGCCTTGGATTCACTCTGGATCATCTGCTTGTTCCCAATCTAATGGCCCAACTTAAATCTAACTGAACTGGAAGTGTCTAACAGAAGATATTTTATAGATTCTGAAATGCTTTGTCTTCTGGAAGTTCATTGGCTGAAACAGATTGTAGGACTCTCCCTTCTCTTAAATGCTAGATAACACTTAGCCAATTCTTTGAAAATCTTTCTATTACTTAGGAGACACTAGAAAATGACACTTGGCATGTTTTGCAGCACCTATTGAAGACACGCGGCACTTTTCGCATAACTTATACTCTTTTGTGTCTTTACTCAAGAATGTTCTGCCTTTGACACTTGTCGCTATCCGCTTCCTCAAAACTTCAATAGCTTAAAATAAAATAGGACCCACGGCATTTCTTACCTGAGTAACTTTAAAAGGGACATAAGGACAAGTGTCAATCTCTGCTGCTTATATTAAGGGACACATGGCAATCTCCACTTTACTTATTTGGGGTTACGTGGTGATCTCCGTTACTTGTAGCTACCCTTTTAGAAACATGCAGAAGATAACACGTGGTAGTCTCCACTTTACTCTATTCATACCATAGAAAAAAATTGGTCTCGTTTCATATTTACACAGACAGCGACACCTGACGGCTTCCGCTTACTTAAGAAACAAAAATTGGGACCCACCACAGTCTTTGTTATATCAGTGAAGCAAAATGAAGATAATTTGGATCACGACATGTGGTGGATTTCACTCTCTTTTGTTGGGGTACATGGCATCTTCTGTTGCTTTTAGAAAAGCAACATTGAGACCTTTTATGACTGCCACTTGGTGCTTTCCACTTGATCCTGATACATAACTTGTTAAACCTTTTGCTGAAAAGAGATGAAATGCAGGTGCTGATATGAAAATGCAGATGCTAACACTTGATGACTTCCATTGAGTCGCTATGAGATACGTGGCACATTCTAACCAACTCATAGAAAATATGAAAGGTGCCTTGAATGATGACACTTGGTAGTATCCACTTTATTTCAACACTTAGAGAAAAATGAATCAAAAGGAAAATAGAGCTCGTGCTCTGTTTTCAAAACTTCACCGTCTCGAACCAAATTATGCAAGAACAAAACTTTGCAGTGTATAACTAAAACTCAAAATGAAACGTAGAGTATTTTTTACTCTACAGTTATTGGCGACCCTAAGGACTTTTGAGCCTGCTCAAAAAGAAACCACAACTCCCACATGATCTGAAATTGCTAAAAAATATAGTTTTAACTAAAATGTTTCAAATAGATTCTATTTACAGGAATCTCTTCAAGTTCACCTTTCATCATTTCTAGCTCAAACAAAAAAAATTGTTTACACACCCAAATTTTATAAGGGCCAGTCTATAATGCTTCAAACTTAGTGTGTTGACCTGGTTTAGTAGCTCTTGCATCCCATTTCAAAACAATTGAGCATGTTTCAAAATGGGGATTTGAAGTCCTTTTATTGAAAAAGTCTTTAATTATTTTCTAATGCTTTATCAATGGATCATGTGTTGCATCCCTCTTTTCTTGAACTTCTAGAATTTCTGTGAATCTGACCTGCATGGGGCCATTTTCTTCAATTTCAATCTGTTTGATCAGCTGGAGAGTAGGAATCTCCAAGCTTAGGGGAATTACAGTAGGTTTCCCATATACTAATTCATATGGGGACATTTTGATCACCTGTTTAGGAATAATTCTATTAGCCCATAGTGCTAAATTAAGCACTTTATGCCATTCCTTGTGATGATTAGCCCCTATTCTTTTGATGAGTCTAATCAAGTTCCTATTAGTTGATTCTGCCAAACCATGACTCTAAGGGTAATAATTAGAAGAAGTTTTCAGATATATTCCATGCTTTAATGCAAATTCTGATACTTTGGACCCTAAAAATGCTTTAGCATTATCTAAAATTATGGTGCGAGGAGCTCCAAAATGAGTAGTGATACTCCCTAGAAAATCTAGGATCACATTTTTTGTTGCTTCCTTGAGTGGCACTGCCTCGGTCCATTTGGTGAAATAATTTATGGCTATTAAGATCCATTTGTGACCCATACTAGATAATGGATTGATCATTCCAATTAAGTCAAGACCCCATTGAGGAAAAGGTTCATCCACAATTATAGGGCTAAGAGGCATTGCTGCATTCCTTCTCATCCCCACATAATATTGACAAGATTTACATTTTTTAACCAGTTGATAACAATCTGTAAATAAAGTAGGCCAAAAATAACCTGCTTCACTTATCTTTATGGATATGGTCTTTGCAGAAAAATGTCCACTAGATGCTCCATGATGCATTTCATGTAGTATTTTCTTATCCTCATCTTTTTCTACACATCTTAACAATTTGCCATCAGAATTTCTTCTGAAAAGAACCTATTCAATTAAAACAAAATGAACTCCTTGCATCTTATAGTATCTTCTCTTATTTTGAGGGAGTTCTCTTAGGTAAACCCCATTTTTCATAAAATGAATCTTGCTTGTGACCTAAGATTTCTGATCAACTTCTTCTATTCTCAATACAATTTCTTCTTCTGTTCCTGAATTTATCTCAAGTATCATCTTTTCAAGCTCTTGAGTCATATATTGACACAAACCCCTACTTCTAACTAATTTAGTGGGTTTGACTTCTACATCATATTCCAGGATCTTAGTTATCCAGTTTTCTCTTTTTTTAGTAATTTCACCCATGGGTTTGACACTTGGATGTGCTACAAGTATCAAAATTTTACTTACTGATATTATATGCCTAAACTTTTTGAGAGATTTTACCATAGCATATGCTTGTTTTTCCATAAAGTTATATCTAGTTTCATATTCCCTAAGTGTCCTCGAGAAAAATGCTATTGGATGTTCTCCCTCCTGCTTATCATCCTGTTGTGTTAAAATAGCAGCAATATTGAGCTCTCCTCCATATACATACATTACAAAATGCTTAGAAAAATCTAGATTTCTAAGTACTGGATCTGTTGAAATAGCTTTCTTGAACTCTTCAAAGGCTTGCCTTCCTTCTGTAGTCCACTTGAAAATTAGGTCTTTTTTCAGCAAAAGTGTCACTGGTCTTACTAAGCCTACAAAGTCAGATATGAACCGACTGACGAAATTAATCTTTCCCAAGAAAGATTGAATTGCTTTCTTATTGACTGGAAGAGGTAAGTTCATTATAATTGCCACTCTTTTTGGGTCTATGGAAACTCCTTCTTTAGATACTATATGTCCCAATAATTTGCCTTGAGGGACTGCAAAGATACATTTCTTAGGATTCAAGGATATTCCAAATTCTTGACATTTTTTAAACATAGCTTTTAAATGATCAAAATGATCAGCAACATTCTTTGAAAAAATAGTAAGATCATCAAGATAAATCAAGATGATTTTATTTATAAGTTCCCCAAATGCAACATCCATAGCTCTCTAAAAAGTGGCTCCAGCATTTGATAGGCCAAATGGCATCTTAGCATATTCAAATTTTCCCCACTTGGTAGTAAAAGCTGTCTTGTATTGGTCTTCTTTAGCCAACCAAATCTGATTATATCCAGAGAAACCATCTAGCAAAGAAAAGCTCTCTGATCCAGCCACAGTTTGTAGAATTTGTTTCATGGAGGGCAAGGGATAGTGATCCTTGCAAGATGCCTTGTTTAGATCTCTGAAATCTACACAAAGTCTTATATCACCATTCTTTTTCCTAACTAGTACCAGATTGATACCCAGGTTGAGTGTTTGATTGGAAAAATTATTTTAGAATCTAAAAGTTTCTACAACTCATCTATCATAAGACGCTCAATTCTTGGATTCACTGGCCTCTATTTTTGTCTGACAGGCTTAGATCCTTCAATCAGTTCTATTGTGTGTTGAATGATGTCTCTATTATATCCATGAAGGTCTTTATAGCTCCAGGCTATGACTCTGTCATATTTTTTGCATAATTCAATTAGCCTTGCCTTTTCTTCTTGAGTTGCAAAATTTCCAACTTTTAATTTTTTCCCTTCACTCACTTCTACTTCAAAATAATTTGCTTTATTTACTTAGAACCTTTTCTTCTCCAGGCTTACATCTTCTAGATCAAAAAGGCTCTCTAAAGTGATTAAACCTTTGGGAAGTTTATTATTCTTTAATTGTATAATTTGATCCTCATATGCCTCTTCAATATTTGGTTGCAATTGATCAACAAATTCCCTTGATTGTTGCAAGAATGAGAGTACTTGAGAATCATTCTCAAATACTTGCCAATTCTATTCATTATTAGGGATAGCTAGCCTTACTATAACCTTTACTAACTCATTGTTAACTAATAGGCCAGTTGCTGGTTCAAACTATGAACCAATTTGTGCCATCCTATCAGCTTTATAATTTTGAATTATGGGAACTAATTCAATATTAAAATCTTTAAAATCTTCTATTAAGTTCCAAATTTTGTGCTTATAGGATTTCATTCTGACATTCTTTATTATTGCCTTTTCTCTAATTTGCTTTACTACTAATTCTAAATCTCCTTTTACAATTAGATTCTTTATTCCCTTTTTCTTGGCTAATAGGAGCCCATGTACTAAAGATTCATACTCAGCATCATTATTAGTACAAGCAAATTGAAAACAGATAGCCTTAAATTTTTTTCACCATTTGGAGCAGTAAAACAAATTCTTGCTGTAGCACCATTTTTACTTCTAGCCCCATCAAAATTTAAAGTCAAAATTTCTAAATCTCTTTCAGATCCTTGAGTAATTGGTGTCTCTTTTCTTAAAACATTTGGGATTTCATGGTCCTCATCAAAAATAACATAAGTGCCCAAACCAGTAGAGTTATAATTTTCATATGGGTCACTATGGGTCATAGCTAACAATTGTTTATTTTCTTTTTCCTGATTCTGCTTAGTCCAGTCACCTATCTTAGTAAAATGGAAGGAATCTAGTTTGGATTTGCTTACCTCTGATTGATTGTTCACTAAGGTTGTTGTCTGTAGATGAACTATGTCTTTGAGCTTACTTTTATCAGTAGGTCCTTCAGTATATTTGGGCATTGCTTGATTTTGAAGAGCTTCTTGTAATAGTGTCCTTTGTTCAGGAATAGCTAACATGTCCCAAGTTGATACTTGTGCTGGGATCATCTTCAGCTGATCCACCACATTCATTAGTCCAAAAGTTTGAATTTTTGGAAGATTAGGATATCTTGTCTTTCTTTGAACTTGTTTAGGAACTTCTTGATTATGTACTGGCTAAAGCATTTCTTGTCTAATAGCTGCGTGTTGATGACATTGAAATGAAGGATTCTCCATAACTTTATTGTTTACAACTTTAGGCTATTCCAACACTCTTCTCTTTGATCTAGTACAATAGTCTGATTGCACCACTAGTTTCTTGGAAATAGAAGCTTCATTCAAAAATATTGATTCTTCATCTTCAACCCATGAGAACAAATCATATTCTGAGGTTATTTCTTCCTCTTGTTGCAAGGACATCCCTTGCATCTGAGCCACTAGAACTAAATTCTACATACCAGAAGACTGGTAGGCTTGATTGTCACTGGAACTTGCAAATTGACCATCCATTCTTCTTTGCTCTGCCACCTTTTGTTGTAGAGTACCCATAAGACAATCTCTAGGTGTATGAGCATTATTGCAAGGAAAACACCAGGCATTAGTGTTATCTACATAGTTATTTTTCCTTGAAACAATTTCCCTATTTGAATTGGGAGAAATAGTCTGTGAGGGTGTGGGAACTGAAACTAATTGGTTTGTTGGCTAATGGTTAGTTTGTCTTGGAGGAACCTAATATTGGTTTAGCTAAGATGAAAATCTATTTTCTTGATAGCCTTGATATGGAGGCTTAGAATAAGTATTTTGTTGTCTTTTTATATTGATCAACTCATTAGAAAATGTCCTTAAGATATTTTTGATATCATCCAGCTCAGATGACTGAGTAGGGACAATTTCTTTAGCAGATGGTTGAGGATAAGTGTACATAGACACAAGTGGGGTTATAGATTTAGGGACTTCTTGAGGTAATTGTAAGGAAATTTCTAGGAATATGGGCATGGGAGGTCTTGGAGGTAACTTTCTAGCATCTATTAAATTGTTCTCAGCTCTGACCGCATATTCATAAGCCTCTAGCAAAGTGTGTCCTCCAAGTGACTGAATCATAATAGATATATCTAAATTCAAAGCCTTAAGATAAAACACTATGGCCATACCTAGTAATGCTCTAGTTGTAACAGGGATTCTTTCCCAAGTCTTTTGAAATATGGAATTGAATTTAGTCATGGCGTCTTGTGGTCCCCTTTGAATGGTAATTAATTGATGTAATAAAGAAGACTTATCACCCTTCTCTATGAACCTTTCAAAGAAAATATCTCTGAGTTGATCCTATGTAGAAATGGTATTTGGGGTTAGGGACCGGTACCATTATAAAACTTTCCCTTTAAAACAAGCTACAAATAATCTTATGGCCACATTTTGATGTGTGATGACATGTATAGCACAGACATCTAATACATCATGCAGATGCTCTTCAGGTGTTTTAGAGTCTTGCCCACTGAATTTAGGTAGAGCTTTTAGGGCATTCACTAGGATAGGGTCCCAATTGGTTAGGGGTATTGGAAGAATCAAGAGACTACCAGTGTTATATCTTGCATATTTTCTTGGGGGTATAGGGACTCCCATATTTTCTCTGGGAATTGGTACAAACTGGTTGGCTCTTCTTCTTGGACTTGTTACCAAAAGAGGCAAAAGAATACCTGGATTTGTAGCAGATTGTGATCTGGTTACTGGTCCATAGCTATGACTCCTCGTAGCTCTTTGGTTCATATGATCTTGAAAGAAACTTCAAGATTTGTCCCACCAGGCTTGCCAAAAACTGTTGATGATTTAAAATTGTGCTTTGTAATAAACACCAACAATGGGAAGTTTCAAGATGTGGGACTTGCAACTTGAAATAACCTCCAAATTTTAGAGAAGCTGGTTCTTCTTTATATAGAGTGTATACTGGGAAAAGGGATTGGCATTTTAATCAGAAACACAAATGCAAGAAAGAAAATCTAATCTATGGCGATGTGCATGAATTTAATTCAACCTTAATCTTGAGCATAGTGAGACTATATGTAAGATTCATTTACATTTAAGAGAAAACAAGTGCATGATCAATGTAAAAGATGGAAATAATAGAAATAGAGGCTCACAGCATAGACTACTTTTGCAGTGATACAAAAAATGTCAACAAAGGCATAGGGTTCAATCTTCTTATTTGAATCTTCTAGTCACATAAGAGGCGTAGAAACACGCACAGTTATATAAACTTTTCAACTCAAGAAAATGAGACAAAAGCAAATGACATCCCTAATCACAGCTCTAAAAAGTCTACAGCCTAGACTACTTTTGCAAATGACATAGAAAATATCAACAAAGGCATAGGATTCAATCTTCTCATTAATTCTCCAGTCACATAAGAGGCACAAAAATATGCACAGTTACATAAACCTTCCAACTTAAGAATATAGAACAAAATCAAATGATATTACTTAGTCACAGCTCTAAAAAATCTAAGCTCTTTACAATAAATCTCTCTCAAAAATTCTCTCTGGTCCTTTTTCTGGTGATCTCTGTACACCCTTATTTATAGCCTTGGATTCACTCTGGATCATCTGCTTGTTCCCAATCTAACGGCCCAACTGAAATCTAACTGAACTGGAAGTGTTTAACAGAAGATATTTTATAGATTTTGAAATGCTTTGTCTTCTGGAAGTTCATTGGCTAAAATAAATTGCAGGATGCTCCCTTATCTTAAATGCTAGATAACACTTAGCCAATTCTTTGAAAATCTTTCTATTACTTAGGAGACACTGGAAAATGACACTTGGCATATTTTGTAGCACCTATTGAAGACATGTGGCACTTTTCGCATAATTTATACTCTTTTGTGTCTTTGCTCAGGAATGTTCTTCCTTTAACACTTATCATTATTCACTTCCTCAAAACTTCAATAGCTTAAAAGATAATAAGACCCACAGCATTTCTTACCTGAGTAACTTTAAAAGGGACATAGGGATAGGTGTCAATCTCCATTGCTTGTATTAAGGGACACATGGCAATCTCTGCTTTACTTATCTGGGGTTACGTGGTGATCTCCACTAACTATAGCTACCATTTTAGAAACATGTGGAAGATAACACGTGGTGGTCTCCGCTTTACTCTATTCATACCATAGAAACAATTTGGTCTCATTTCATATTTACATGGACAGCGATACCTGGCGGCTTTCGCTTACTTAAGAAACAAAAATTGGGACCCACCACAGTCTTTGCTATATCAGTGAAGCAAAATGAAGATAATTCAGATCACGACACGTGGTGGCTTTCGCTCTCTTTTGCTATGGTACATGGCATCTTCTGTTACTTTTAGAAAAGCAACATTGAGACCTTTCATGATTGCCACTTGGTGCTTTTCGCTTGATCCTGATACTTAGCTTGTTAAACCTTTTGTTGAAAAGAGATGAAATGCGAGTGCCGATATGAAAACACGGATGCTGACACTTGGTGACTTCCACTGAGTCGCTATGAGATACGTGGCACATTCTGACCAACTCATAGAAAATATGAAAGGTGCCTCGGATGATACTTGGTAGTATCTGCTTTATTTCAACACTTAGAGAAAAATGAATCAAAAGGAAAATAGAGCCCGCGCTCTATTTTCAAAACTTCACCATCTCGAACCAAATTATGTGGGAATAAAACTTTGCAACGCGCAACTGAAACTCAGAATGAAACATAAAGTATTTTTTATTCTACAGTGGTATATCTATAACTATTTCTTAAATCATTATTTTCATTATTAATACCACGAATATCTATAATCATTTCTTAAATCACTATTTTCATTAAATTGCTATAGATATAATGAATTAAATCATAATGTTTGTGGAGAAACCATGAATATTTTAAAAATAAAAACATTGGGTTAACTAGTTTATCATAGTAATATTATGATAAACAAGCCTTATTAATACCATGAATATCTATAACCTAGAATATATGTAGTTTATATTCCAATTTATGATACAGTTTTAAAATGGGATTTACTAATATATACAGTAGGTATTCCTATGGCAGTGACTTAAATCAAAATACGACTTAGAGGAATGGAGTATTATTATTTAAATATACATGTGGATTGTTGACGTTACATGTAGACCACCTTACAACTGCCTACTTATATATATATATATATTTCAATACATGTTTTTGATATCTTATATAATTGGTGTGCCTCACTACCCTCCCTAGATGTTACATGTGGTAATTGTTATATATTATATTGTAAGGTAATGTTAAATTGATACATGCTTGTATAATTTTACTTAGATCCTGTTATGCCCTGAAGTATCATAAATAACAGAATTATGGGATTTAGATATATTTATTATTGTGGTTGAACAATTGATGTATTATATGGTTATACCTATGAGGATGGAGATTAGAGTAACGAACACTAATTTATGTTGTAGTAACTTATTCAAATATGCCTAATTTTCCCATTGATTTAAAAATAAATATATTAGAATTGGATTTTTTCAGAAATAGTGGATCATATTGACATTAGCCTTGTGTAACTTTAATATCATTGATATCTCTATAAACCTTAAGCAATAATAAACATTAATGTTGTAGTGTTACATTGTCATATAGAAGAGAAGAATAATATGTATTAGTTTGTTGTGACAATAGTGATATCACATAAGGATTTATGTGTTATACCTATTATCCAAATATATTATTAGGCTTTTATGGATTTCAAGCCGATCAGGCAATCAATATATAAACTATGCAGAGACAAAGTCCACATTTTGGCTATGTTTAGGATGAGGTATTTGTTTCAAACTCATTGAAGAGACTAGTAGGGTGTCTGAAACATAATAGTTGTATATAAACAGGATGATGGGGTTGAACCTGTAGTATCATTTTTATAGATAAAATACATAAGCTATTTTGGGATGCAAAAACATTAGGGAACTATGCAAATACCTTAAATATGTAGATTTGAATAAGATGTTATTTTTTTATATGTTGAGAACTAACAATAAATAAAAAGAATGGAATATTGATATAGAGAGGTATATTGACTATAGTACTTAGTTCATATTTTGATGATTCATTGATGTAATGATTGGGAAATCTTATAAAAACCTTGATTTGTGTCATAAATGACTGTTAGTATATATATGTGTGTGTGTGTGTGTGTGTGTAGTATTTAAAACTTGTGTGCAGTATATATTATAAGTGTGTTAATAAGTATGAGTGTTCAAACATATATAATGTATAATATTGTATAGTGTTGTGTGCCTATAAGCTATAGTAGTATGTAGTTTAACCATAGGGTATACCTAGGTGGTATAATCTCATACTTGCTTGATTCTTATTTAGCATTATGGATCATTTGATTCTTAAAATCATAAGTTGGTTATGTGTAATTATGTTCATAAATAATGAACTATGATATTATGAGATGCCATATAGTACTACAGTATAAATGTATGTTATATTCAGGTGGTGCATACTAAAATTTTTATGTCTAGACTCACACCAATGTTTGACTGATTAAATGTAAGCGTGTTGGTTATTACTATGAATAACATGTTTAGTGAAAATTAGTAAGAATTTATGTATGTGTGCATACGACCCTTGAGAGTGTAATGAATGCTAGAATAAAATATTATGTGTTTCATGGAAACTATGACTTGCTTTATTATATCTAGTTGCTCAAATAGAAGCTTGTGTTTCCTTGTATTATGACTATTTTATTATTATTAAATGGAGAAAATTAATATTTATGCTTTAGAACACTAAACTATGATAATATGGGTTATCATAGGGTGTATTATGTTTAGAAACTAATTGTGATAGTGAGAAAATGCAGTTAAATATATGTTTTATCCAGATGGTATAAACTATAGTCATTATTTCTAGTATGGGATAAATAATAATGTGAGATTCATTAATATGTTTGATGGAATAAATGTATGTTTTTTTATTACTCGTATGCATAGCATGTTATGAGATATGATTACTAATATAATGTAAATTGTATGAATATGTTGGTTATATTATGTTAACCAATCTTGCATTCTTGATACTGAGTAAGGAGTGAGATGGACTTCACTGGCTTACTAGCATCACAATGTCAGATGAAGGCAATCTGATCAAGTGATGTGTATGAATTTTGATTAATTTATAGATCACCATTATTTATTTATTATTTGAAAACTTTGGCTAAAGTAATGTCTAGTAAGACATTGTCATTTCATGAGTATGATTTACATGTTTGTGCAATATATTGTAATAGAACAGATTTATATCATACATCGCATGTTTAGTTTTAGAAATCATACATCACATGGGTACTAGCTTGTCTCTCTAGATTCTTGTGCTATCATATCTACTCATTTATGAAAGGATGGCCATTCCTTGATGGAACTAGTGTGAGGGATCATTGGTTCATGGTTGGTGTGAAAAAGCATTCCGATGAGCTCTCCCTCCCCACAACAGTACTACTTTTGAGATGACACTTAAGATTATCAGAGATACTAGAGTCTGGGGAACTCATGCTCTAGGGAGCCATGTATCTTATTCATGTGTGTTGTATTATATTGTATTTATTATTGTAGAACATTATCCTGAAGAGTTGTAATTACCTTTATATTGTGGATTAATAGCAGTGGTTGTATATTATACCAACAATGGTTAATTATTTATAATTACCTTATGTATTTGTATTATGATGTGTTTTATATGTTGATAGTGATCAATTACTATTAGATGTCATGTGCTTATTTATAGTTATCATTCTTATAATATTTTGTATGAATATTGCTTAGATTATCGTGGTGTAATCTATTTATAGTATATGTGTTTAATTAAAAAAATCACATATTTTTAGGTAAAACCTGATAGGGTTGTTACATGTGGCATTAGATCTATCAAAATCTAAGACCTAATGAATCCATTAGCATTTCTTGTATCCTTCTATTTATCATAAAATAGAATAGTGAAATGTGTATGAAACATTGAGTGCATACCTTAAGATCACTTATACCCTCTTAGAGTTGATAAAGGGTTTTTTTTTTTTAGGGTCTCAATGGTGATGGTTGTATACAAGGTTTGGGTAGGTGGAAACATAGCATAGTTCATGAGTTGTGAATAATATATCCCTACCATAATTTGATCACTTAGATCGAATACCTCGAGTATGACTATAACTTTTTTGGTACTCAAGTTACCTTCACCATTTATGTTTTGTGTTGTGAGTGTTTAAAAATCATGAGATGATTCTCAATTAAATATATGTGCATTAGTTTTGTGCCTTATTTACACTAATCTTGTAAAACAATTTTTATATTGGCACCACCTAGTGTGGTGGGAATTTTCTTGTAGTAGAGTGTAGTTATCTTTGTTGAGGATTCCAATGTGTTAGAAGTTGGCTCATAAGTTGACACCCCATATGTTTATGTGGATTAGGAAAAAGTACCAGTTAGTATAGAGGTGAGTTATTGTTCTTCCACCTTCTTTTTACATCATTATAAGCCACTTAGTGGATTTTTTTTACTATTTTTGGGAAACTAAAGGTTTAATTTCATATTAGTAAAAAGGTCTAGATTAATCTAGAAAATATATGAATATATTATCCTAAATTAACCTACTAATTTGCTAAATTTGGATTTGATCAATTAATTACTAAAAATATCAAACAAGGGGATAGAGAGTGAACTTAGTTGATTTCTAGACTGAGACAAAGGATTCTGGAACTACAAATTATTGAGTTGACTGGGCAAACTATCAAAAATAGGACCCAAAAGTCTATTTTCTACCTAGATAGTAGCACCAAAAATTGGACACTTAGAGGTCCAGCACTATAGTCCTATTTTTGGCACTATATTCCTTATAATCTTCTTCTTTTGAGCTTTTTGGGTTTTATTCTGATACTTTGGGAGGCTCTGTGATTAGAATCTCAGGTCTCAATCATCTGTGAATCTCTGTGTGCAACTAATTCTATCCTCTAGGGTCCTATTTCATCCTTAGGCTTTACAAGTGATCTTAAATCAATTGGAAAAATTGGTTAGTGTGTATTTTTCACTGAATGTATGATCACACCCCATGTGTGGGCATGTTGCCTACATACCAATACTCTGATGAGGGATCAAGGCCAATGTAGTTCTCCCAAATTGAATGGTATTATGCAATCATGTGTACACAATGCAAGTATTATGTGAATCTAGGCAAGATTGAGATGACTCGTGACTTATGCAAGACCTTGAGTAGGTTAGAAATAGCATTGGTTGGCTATATGTAGAGAATAGGAAGATTTACTTGAGTATTCTTAGTGTATTTCTAGCCCATGCCTTTTGAATGATTATCAACCCTTCTAAATGACCCTTGAATAGGCTTTTATAGGGAAACTAATGATCCTAGGTTAGATGACTTCATGTTAGGCTGATAGGGAAAAAGATAAGGATCTAGGGAAATTTGACCGTTTGATGATAAGAGTGACTTGGACAATACCACTGGAAAGTGGACACCTTAGGGTCCAGTGCTATAGTCTAACTTATGGTGCTATTGTCTAAGGGGACAGGGACCTTAGGGGATATGTTTTCATTTAGGAGAGGAGTTTGGGGTAGTTGGGGCTGATTTAGGAAGGCTTTATGTGACTAGGAAGTAGTAAAAACATGCCTATTAGGTTGTACAAGCAAGTAGGAAAGACCTATGGTTTCAAACTCACAAGTCATGCTCAAGTTATACAAATTATATTTTTATGTGATTACATTTGCCCCCCCCTTTATTCTAAGTATGTAACTAAGATAAATAGTAGGATAAAGGAGAAAAATAGAAGTGTAACTGAACTTACCTATGAGGCTAAGCCCAAGAATCTATGTGATGTTAGATTTATGCATGGTGAGAGCACATTGTACTGTGTGAATCTACAAACAAGGAAAGTAAAAGTAGATCAGTTCTTACTAGATATGTTATATCTAAAATAAGAATGTATAAATTTGGGTAAAGAGAGAGAAAGGAATGAATACACCTCCTTGGGCACATGAACCAATACAAAACCTATTATGCTACTAGGTTGTGTTGGATGAATATTGAACCAAGAGTTATATCGATGGATGAGATGAGGGATCAATCCCTTAGAAGGTGGCTCAAGAATGAAAAGGTAGGTACTTTGGCTCTATCATTGCCATATATGTGAATTTAATGAATCATACATATACTAATCAATGTTTGAACCATGTGTCCAATCCCTCTGAATAGGTAGCTCAAGAATACAAAGGCTAGCTAAACTTTTAGCTCCATTGTTGCCTTGTGATGTGAAGTTGAATAAAGAAGATATTGGTATAGATGAATGTCATATGAGATGGCTCTTGGAGCCCATGAATGTGTTATAATCTGAAAATATTGGCATGGATAGCCAAAACTAAACTAGAAACTAGGCCAATGTTGGCCACTTGTAAAGATGGAGATTGGACTGTTATAGAAGCCCCTCCAAAACTAGAATTAACTTGGGAACTCAACTACATGAGAAGCAAATTTGTATGAAATTTTTATTTAAAGTGATTCCAACCACCTACAAATTGAGTAAGGCATGCAACTACTGGTAATATGCAAGAAAATATACTGAACTCAAAAAAGAGAAGCCCCATGTGTCATGTACATTGTCCCTAATAACTGGTGTTTGGAACATAGATTATGAATTAAAATTTATATCAACTACCATGTCTGAATTTTAAGTGGAAACCCTCATTCAATACATGATGCCACCTTGTATGTAGATTCTCTGAGTGGAAAAATGTTAAAAACTATTGAATTATAGACTGTACTATACTGGCAAGATTGTGACTAAACTCACCCCTCTACTTGATTTTAGAAAAACTAAAAATTTTGCTATCTACAAAATAGCACCAAAAACTAGAGACTTTGGGGTCCAGCATTGTAGTCTTACTTTTGGTGTTGTTGTCTAGAGCCAAAACTAAAAATTGGACTATGTTCTTTGTTGTCTATCTGATTTGGCCTACCTATGCTAAATTCAAGAATCTGGACTGAACTGCTTTGAAACTATATTTTTTATTATTAGGAGCTATGATCTCTATGACAAAACCCCTATTTATTTCCCCCTCTCTGAGGGTAGTAATAGATACCCTACAATGACTACCCTCAAAATAAGAATCCCTGCAAGTGTGTTAAGCTAAAAAAAAGTTTGATATAGCATTGATATACATGATCTCAAGATATAGCAAAAGTTGTAAAGAGAAATTGTTAGATCCACAGGGGTATGCCTAGATAGATATAATAATTTAATATAATGTGCATGATATTGAATTAAAATTTAAAAAATTAGTTTGTTAGTTGTTAGTGGTATGGAGGGATGGATCATGATGTCCATCATGGCATCTAAGAAGTAAAGGAAATGCATGATTAAAATCATGGCATTGCACACAAAGAGAAGCAATAAAGCAAACAAGCATACAAAGTAAGAAGAAATAAACACACAAGGGTGGCCAAGGGGCCCAATAGACATGTAAGGCATACAAGGCATGTTCAAATGTTGCATACACACACAAGAATAAAAGATTGGCATAAGGACCACAAGCACATAAGAAGGCACACAAAAGGGACATTAGAAAATATCCAAAGGCACACACAATATAGAAAGAAGAAAAGGACATTGGAAAATGTCCTAAAACACAAATAGGAAACATACAAGAATTGGAAAATGTAACACATCCAGCTAGTTAAAGCAAAAAATGGAAGCATGCAAAGTACTGGAAATATAGACAAGCATCTAATTATGGAAAGCAAAAAGCATGAGTATACAAGATATGTGATACAAGACTAATGTGTATGCTATGAAATATAAAAGATGTCAATGTAATATCTGTGTAAGCAAGTAAGGTATGTATTACATAATATGTCTAGAGTGTGGAGTGTTAGAATGACATAACCTGGATGGTGTAGTCATGTAGAGTGTGCCCCCAATGGGTAGATGTATTGATAAGTAGTTTGAATGTATATGTAGGATGCCCCCTTGATGGGTGGAGTGAGACAATCAAGGATCTGAATATACTACACACACTCAAAGAAGATCAAGTGAAGCATGGTAATATAGATAAATTGGTAAACAAGTAGTATAAAACAACGTAATGTAAGTCTAACATAGTGTTTAGAAATGTAAGAACATGGATGATGCATAAAATTGACATGTTTTTGTATTTTTGTGAAATAATCTATGTACAATCAAGAAAAAGAGACTATGTCTAGGAAATACTACAAAGGAGTGATACTAACTGATGAGTCTCGGATGAGATTTCTTGTTATGGTGTCTAGTATCAAAAAGATGAATCATGCTAGATTGTGAAGCATGAACGAATGGATATGAATATGACTCTAAATATTTGGATTCGTTGTTGGTATCTTGAAAATCATAATAACCTATATTGTTCTACTCATCATTATCATCTTGATTTGAACCAATGGAATGCTCGTGTTGATTTTTGTTGTGTCTAAATATTTTGCTTTGATAAATTGTGTCTATGATTGCTTTGTCATAAGATGTTCAATGAATCCCAAACCTTGGTGACAAACATTATCAACTGCTTGAATAGGAGTAGTGATGCCTTAAGCATGCTTGTCCAACCATTAACCTTGAAAATCAAACTATTGTAGATATTTCTGACAAAACCCATACAATTTTGAAAGTTGAGTCTCATTTTGGAGAGGTATATTTGCATATTTTTTATGCTTTACCTATGCTTGTGAACCTATTTCTCATTCTAATTTTACTTGTGAACTCTTATTTGATCTTTGAATGCTTTTGGAATCACTAGTTGTAGAGTTACTATGTTGTGATTTATTGTTTTGATATGTAACATTGCTTGCAACCAATTGATTAGGTGAAGGTGCATATACATGATTGACACTAAGATGCCTTTGAAGCTTTTGAATTATGATCTAATTTTCCAATGTTGTGATCTTTTCATGTAATAGTTGATTCTATATTTGTAAATATGAAATGAACTTATTTATACCAGAGTTTTGATCCCTTAGAGTCTCACAAGTACAAACCTTAGTTACTTATGATTGAACATGTAAATACATATGTTGAAGATAGTTTAAAGAAGCTATAGGCTGAATGTATGCATCAAAAATAATGGTATAGGCTGCCTTACCTTTTGGAGGAGCGATAGCATGGACTTGATTAGAGGGAAAGATGTTATCACCCTCTTAAGGGATAGGAGGAGAAGGGATTTCTTTCTTCTGCATGAAATATGACATTGAAACAAGAGTAGCCAAAGAGGCATATACATCTAGGTAGAAACTATGCATGTAGGCTAAAATGCATGTAAGTGTAGTTATGAATTATATAGCAATATGATTATAGAGAACTTTCCATATGAGAGATATCAAGAAAAGGGTTGAAAGCATGGATTTGTGCATGAATGCATAAATATATTTGATCTATATGATGACATTTGTAATGTGTTTAGCATGACAAACTTGTATGTTTTTCACTATGACAAAGAGAGAGTAAAGGATAGAGAACATGAATTTTTTCATAAAGGCATATAAATTTTTGATATGCAATATGACATTTTGAATGCATTTAGTAAGATAATTGAGAACAACTTTCCATATGAGTGAAAAAGAATTTTGGATCTTGTACATGTTTAGCACTACATTTTGTAATATCATCCCATATAATGAAACACAAACATGAAATGCAAAGGATGAAATGTTGTACTAACATATGATAGACTTCATCATTCATGTACATGATAGGACCAATGATGGTTTCCTTATTTTGTGCAAGAGATGTAAGAAACATGTGCAAATAAGTAAAATCCATTATTATTTTATGTAAGTTTGAAGCTTATATATACAGTGATACCTCAGGAAGTAATGGGACCTAGTGTATGCAACTAGGGATTTTTCAAGAATTTTATTTGCACAATACTATGAATTTTTAAATTTGAATTTGAATTTTGGAGATAAGTATACAAGATAAAATTCAAAAAATTATGGGAAATTACTTACGTGAATAGGACCTAGTAGATTCAACTAGGGCTTTGAGATAAATAATTTTTCTAAAATTACTATGGATTTTTGAAATTTGAACTAATTTTTTTAATTTTAACTTTCAATCAAAATTTGCAAAAAATAAGAGGAGTATTCTGGAAAATAACATGGAATTAGTTGGTGTAACTAGGGTTTTAAATGATATTTTTCCAAAATTAATATAATAATTTCAAAATTTTACTGATAATTTATAGATTTGAACTTGGAAAATTCAAGAAAAATCTAAAAATATTTCTAAAATTAGCAACATATTTTTCCTAGTGATCTGAAAGTGTTTTCATGCAAATAGCACCTAGTATGTAGAAACTAGGATTTGAGTGAATTATTGAAAATATTGCACTAAATTTATAGTTTTTTTATTTTTAAATTCTATAAAAAATCAGAAAAATAATACAAAAAATCAAAAATAAATGGCCCTAGGGTTTCTAGGTTTTTTGTGTGAAAATTCAAAGTAAAGGGTTCACCAAATGTTTTACTATTTTTGGGAAACTAAGGGCTTATTTTCCTAATTAATTAAGAGGTATAGATTAATATAGAACATATGTGAATATAGTATGCCTAAATTAACGTACTGATTTGCTAAATCTATATTTGATCAATTAATTACTAAAAATAGCAAACAAGGGGATAGAGAGTGAACTTAGCTAATTTTTGGACTGAAATAGAGGATTTTAGAACTGTAAATTACTGAGCTGACTGGGTAGACTATAAGAATAGAACTCAAAAGTCTAATTTTTTCCTAGATAGTAGTCTAAAAACTAAATACTTAGAGGTCCAGCACTATAGTCCTATTTTTGGTGAAATAGTCCCTATGATCTACTTTTTTTGAGCTTTCCAGGTTCTGTTATGATACTTCAAGAGGCTCTGTGTCTAGAATATCAGGTCTCGATCATCCATAAATCTTGGTGTACAACTAATTATATCCTCTATGGTCCTATTTCCTCCTTAGATTTGACAAGTGGTCTCGAATCAGCTAGAAAAAGGGGTTAGTGTGTATTATGCATTGAACATATGATCACACCCCATATGTGGGCACACTGCCTACATACCGATACACCAACGAGGGATCAAGGTCAATGTAGTTCTCCCAAATTTAATGTGTGTTGTGTAATCTTGTGTACATAATAAAAGTATTATGCAAATCTGGGCAAGCTTGAAATGACTCATGACTTGTGCAGGAGCTTGAGTAGGTTGGAAATAGCAATGGTTGGTTGTATGCAGAGAATAGGAATATTTACTTGAGTGTGCATGTTTATATATTGTGCCTTTTAAATGATTTCCAACCCTTTTAAATGACCCTTAAATAAGTTTTTATAGGGAAACTAATGATCTTAGGTAAGATGACTTTATGTTAGGTCGATAGGGAAAAAGATAAGGATCTAGGAAAATCTGACCCTTTGAGGATAAGAGTGACTTAGACAATAGCACTGAAAAGTGGACACCCTAGGGTCCATCACTATATTCCAACTTATGGTGCTATTTTCCAAGGGGACAGGGACCTTAGGGGATAAGTTTGTGCCTAGGAGAGGAGTTCAAGGTAGTTGGGGCTGATTTAGGAAGGATTTGGGTCACTGTGAAGCAGTGAAAACATGCCTAGTGGGTTATGCAAGAAAGCAGGAAAGACCTATGGTTTTTAAGTCACAAGTCATGCTCAAGTTATATAAATTACATTTTTATGTGATTATAGGATTCATATATTTATGATGTTGATTTAGTTTTTTCCTTAAACGAAAAGTTGTTTTTGAAATCTTATTTTAACCTTTTCCCTTAAGTTTATGGGATAATGTCTTCTACTTCTTATTGAGAGATAGCTTGTAGGATAGGATGAGTTGATACATCATTACGGTTAGTATTTTCATTCTAACTATGGAAGCAGTTTACGACACTACTCTTACAAGTTTGGTAAGTATGTAGTGATTTTGGCAACTTAGGTTGTGGTGTTTTTTAATAATGTGTGAGGGTATTTTTGAGTTATGTTGCTAAGATGTTAGTTCACTAATTTCCACTTGTGACCTTTTATATTCTCACTTTCTAGTGTTATTTTACCTAATCTTGTGAACTTTAACCATGTGGAGTGGCAAACCTTGAATTTATATTGATTTTAGATTAAGAATTATAAGTTGATTATAATTTTTATGTTATTGCATACCCTTGATTAGATTGATAATATTCTCTTTTTCTTGGAGAATTTTATTTTAAAAATATATTTATGTACCTTTGTTGAGAGCGAGTAGGGTATAGGATATGTGAAACATCTTGGTAGTCTAAAAGGGTTGAGATAAACTTTTAACTTGTCGTATACTAACTGAACAAGTAGGGAGACTTTGTTTCACTTGTTTCCTTTATAAGATTGTAAGGATGGTGTCTTCCTTGGCATTTTCATGCTATGTTAATATTAAAATTGTTTTATTTTAACTACGAATATAACACTACAAGTCAAGTTGTGAAATATGATTCTAGTTATGTTTGGCTAGTCGCAACTTAATGCAATTATGGACTGATTGTATGATTTCTCTTATATGTATGTCGGTACATTTTTCATTGAACCTTGTGCAAATTTTAGAGATCATTAGGTTGTGGAGAACTAAGGGAAGAGTGGTGAATTAGGAACATGAGTATTAAGAGATGTAAATGGATCCTATTTAGTCTCACATTAACTAGGTAGTTACTAAGTTTGGATCTGACAGGCAGACTTGTCAAATCTAGGATTTGATAGAAAGACTTATCAAATTCAATCATATGGCCATACGCATGTATATTTTGGAATGTTTATTCCTTAATTTTGTATACATTGGAAATATAGTTTTTCTAGTTCATGTTCATCATCATACTTGTTAGGAGTTACATGGAATAGCGATAGTATTGACATGTTATACTTATCATAAGCTACGTAGAGTAGCAATGGTGTTAACTTATACACAACATTCTTGCTAGGTTCCCTAAATACTTTTATCTAAAATGAAAAAAACACTCTCTAGGGATGGAAAATTTCTATGGAACTCTCCCTGGCCATTTGTTTTATCTTTTATGATGATCTCATGTGCTTTTGTTTGAAGCTTAAAATCAAGAAGCCTATGGAACTTTCATCAATATATGTGAGAACCTTCATGGTATTAGAAGCGATCAGTCCTATGGTATATAGACTTGTGTTGCCAATTATAGACCTCATGGTGGTCATGATAAAACCACTAAGAGTAAGTGATGCTTGTAAACATTGTTTACATTATAGATAAATGTCATAGAGCAAGGTCTTGTTGGACCAATATTCTATGAATAGTAATTTTGGTAAAACTATAATGAGTTTTATAGGCTAATTTTACATTTATTTACTTGATTTGATATTTTATATTATGTTATTTTTCTATTGAATAATTGTTTTAATTCATAACTTATGTTTGAATAAGAGTCATCTGGGATGATGAATAAATTTAAGGGGGGAAGGATGTTACATCTTGGTTTCCTTACTAAGCAAACTATTTGATTATCCATGGATATTTATAGTTAACAAATTTGATTTGGGTTATTTTAACTAAGATTTGGGATATATGTTGTTATGGGATAGAGGTATATTGCTTAGGTGACATGATTCCATTGCTATGAATTAGCTATAGTGTAAATTTTTACATTATGATCATGTTGATTCATTATTTTAGTTATATTTTATGATGTGAGTATATTATGATGTTATGATCTAACTACCTACTTGTTGTGGGGTTGATGTAGGATAAATCATCCATTAGAGCGTGATGGAAGGAGATCACCATCAAAGAGGGTGACGTAGATGGAGATGTCAAAGGATGATAAAGAAATTGGTTAGAACCCTTCACACACCACAGTAGCTAGCACATGTTAGAATGCATAATAAATCGTTTACACATGTGATTATTTATGGTTGCATGAAATAGTTGTTTGTTATGATTTGATTGTATAGGCTAAATGATTTAATGAAACTTGTTTTGCATGATTAACATGTTTGATCATTAAATGCTAGTAAAATATGTTTTGCATATTTAGATTAAAATTAGATTATTAATTTATGAAATTATCATTAAATACTTATGACATGAATGGTGATAATTTTAACAAAATTAATGTTTATTATAATTAAAATAAAACATGATAATTAATATCTTGGAGGAAAAGCATGAAGAAGAGAAGAAATTCTCAAAATAAGCAAAAAGAAGAAAATGAAAAAAATGGCAAGATAAATAGAAGATGTAAGATTTAATTAAATATAATGATTTTTTAGAAAAGGGGATAAAATAAATAAATAAAATAGAAGTCATGCCATACCTAGAAAAACAAAAGTAAGAAATTAATAAAATAGAATAAAATAAAAAATAATAAAGAGAAAATCTAAAAGGAAGAAAAGCTACGCTTCTCTCATGGAAGGGGAGAATATATTCAAGGAGAAGTACGCCATGTTTAAAAAAAAAGGAGATTTTAGAAAGAAAGTGAAGGAAGAAATACAAGTAAAAAGAAAGAGACAACTCAGAGAAGAGAAAAGAGATTGGAGACATAAAATCAAAGAGAAATGGCAACAAGGACACGGCCAGGTATGCAATGCCATTTAATTCTGATATGACCTTCAATGAGACTAGTATATATATTTTTCTTAATGATTATATATATTGAATTTTATTTTATACTAGATAATTTGCAATAGCAAACCAATTATAAAAATGTGACTTCTTCCATATTCTATAAAAAATTATTATCATAGCGATATAAATGTTGAGAGATATATATAATTTTAATAATTAAGTTTGAAGGAATGCTACATACATAGTAGTGAACTACCCTAAATAGAGATATACTACTTCTACGTTTAAAAATTATATCCTGATTGCATGTTTGTAGTAGTGATCTGTATGTCTATTATACAATTGTATTAATAGACTATGATAAAAAATCTTTGAATATGCCTATGATTTTATTAATACGATTTATAAGTTGAATCACTAAAATCATTGTATATATACTTTTAATTTAGTATATACACATATATGAGTGTGTGTATCTATGTGTATATATATGAGTATATATTATTATTTATTCACAGTCCAGTCACTTCTAAATAAATAAATATAAGGCTGTAATTATATCATGGGTTGCATATATAATGAGTATATATATATATATGTATATATATATATATATATACACACACACACACACAAGTATATATTGATATTATAAATTGTTGTAATTGTTTTATAGGAATATGATCTGAATATATTGTTACAAATGTAATTATCTGAAATGATAGATCAAACTACCCTATAATATGCAGAGACTTATTTTGTGTAACAGTGGATTATTTATATGTAGTGACTTAACTATAAATGTGTATCAACTTGTTAGCATTAATTACCATAATGTAATTCTCAGAAGAGACCAATCCATATCACATTATCAAGATATACTCATAGTATTTCATGTAGAGGAATAGCCACCTAACCAAATTGTTGCTATAACTATAAATTGTTATACTTAAACTTTATTCGTATCAGGAAATATATGGTTACATTATATAGTGGGGAGTTATCATGGTATATCTATAACCATTTTTTAAATCATTATTTTCATTAAATCACTATAGATATAATGAATTAAATCATAATGTACATGGAGAAACCATGAATATTCTAAAAATAAAAATGCTAAGTTAACTAGTTTGTCATAGTAATATTATGATAAACCAGCCTTATTAATATCATATCTATAACCCAAAATATTCGTGGTTTATATTTTGGTTTATGATAGAGTTGTAATTATGGATATGTGTAAAATGGGATTTACTAATATATATAGGAGGTATTCTTATGGCATTGACTTAAATCATAATGCAGTGACTCGAAGGAATGGAGCATTCTTATATAAATATACATGTGGATTGTTGATGTTATGTTTGGAGCATATTATATCTATCTACTTATATATATTTCAATACATGTTTTTTATATCTTATATAATTGGTGCACCTCACTACCCTCCCTAGATGTTACATGTGGAAATTGTTATATATTATATTGTAAGGTAATGTTACATAAATACATGATTATATAATTGTACTTAGATCTCATTATGCCCTAAAGTATCATAATATATAGAATTATGGTATTTGGATATATTGATTATTGTGGTTGAATTGATGTATTATATGGTTATACCTGTGAGGATGGAGATTAGAGGAATGAACATTAAGTTATGTTTTAGTAACTTGTTCAAATGTACCTAAGTTTCCCATTCATTTAACAATAAATATATTAGAATTGGATTATTTCATAAATAATGGATTATATTGACATTAGCCTTATGTACTTTAATATCGTTGATATCTCTATAAACTTTAAGCAATAATAAGCATTACTATTGTAGTGTTACATTATCATATAAAAGAGAAGAAGAATATAGATTAGTTTTGTATGACAATAGCGATATCATATAAGGAGTTATGTGTTATATCCGTTATCCAAATATATTATTAGGATTTTGTGGATTTCAATCCAATCAAGCAATCAATATATATAAATTATGCATAGATAAAGTCCACATTTTGTTTATGTTTAGGATGAAGTATTTGTTTCAAACTCATTGAAAAGACTAGTAGGGTGTCTGAAACATAGTAGTTGTATATAAACAGGAAGATGAGGTCCAACCTATAACATCATTTCTATAGATGAAATACATAGGATATTGTAGGATGAAAAAACATTAGGAAACTATGTGAATGTCTTATATATGTGGATTTGAATTAGAGGTTATTTTCTTCTATTTTGAGAACTAACAGTAAATAATGAGTACGGAATATCAATATAAAGAGGTATATTGGCTGCAGTACTCAGTTCATATCTTGATGATTCATAGAATTAATGATTGAAAAATCTTATAAAAACCTTGACTTGTATCATAAATGATTGTTAGTGTATATACAAATAGTATTGAAAACTTGTATATGGTACATATTATAAGTGATTTAATATTTATGAGTGTTCAAATATATATAGTGTATAATATTGTATAGTGTTGTGTGCCTATAAGTTATATTATTATGTAGTTTAACCATAGGGTATACCTAGGTGGTATAATCCCATACTTGCTTAATTATTATAGATGATTATGGATCGTTTGATTCTTGAAATCATAAGTTGGTTATGAGTAATTATGTAATTATGTTCATAAAAAATTAACTATGATATTATGAGATGTCATAGAGTACTACAGTAAAATTTATGTTATACATGGGTGGTGCATAATAAAATTGTTATGTCTAGACTCACACCTATGTTTGACTGATTAAATGTGTGTGTGTTGGTTATTAATATGAATATCATGTTTAGTGATAGTTAGTAAGACTTTATGTATGTGTGCATACAACCCCTAAGAGTGTAATAAATGCTAGGATAGAATATTATGTGTTTCATGGAAACTGTGACTTACTTTGTTATATCTAGTTGCTCGAATAGAATCTTATGTTTCCATGTATTATGACTATTTTATTATGATTGAATGGGAAAATTAGTAGCAATGTCATAGAACACTAGACTATGATAATATGGGTTATCATAGGGTTTAGTATGTTTAGAAATTGATTGTGGTAGCAAGAAAATGTAGTTAAATATATGTTTTACCCAAATGGTATAAATTATAGTCATTATTTCTAATATGGGATAGATAATAATGTGAGATGCATTCATACATTTGATGGAATAAATGTATATTTTTTTATTACTCCTATGCTTAGCATGTTATGAGATATGATTGCTAGTAGGATGTAGACTATATAAATATTTTGGTTATATTATGTTAACCAATCTCGCATTGTTGATATTGAGTAAGGAGTGAGATGGACTTCACTGGCTTACTAGTATCACAATGCTAGATAAAGGCAATCCAATCAAGTGGTGTGTATGAATTTTAACTAATCTATAGATCATCATTATTTATTTATTATTTAAAAACTTTGGCTAAATTAATGTTTAGTGAGACATTGTCATTTCGTGAGTATGATTTACATATTTATGTGATATCTTGCAATAGAATGAATTTTTATGATACACTATATGTTTAGTTTTAGAAATCATACATCACATGGGTACTAGCTTATCTCTCTAGATTCATACACCCTCATTATTTACTCATTCATAAAGGGATTGCCATCCCCTGATGGGACTAGTGTAGGGGATCATTGGTCTGTTTTTGGTGTGGAAAAGTATTCATATGATGTTCTCCCTCCCCAAAATAGTATTACTTTGGAGATGACATTTGAGATTTCTATAGATACTGGAGAGTTTGGGGAACTCATACTTTGGGGAACCATCTATCTTATTTATGTATATTGTAATATATTGTATTTATTATTAGAAACATTATCATGAAGATTTATGATTACCTATTTACTATGGATTGACATCAGTGGCTATATATTGTACCAATATTGGTTGTCTATTTGTAATTACTTTATATGTTTGTATTCTGATGTGTTTCATATGTTGATAGTGATCAGTGACTATTAGATGTCATGTGGTTATTTACATTTATCATTGTTGGAGTATTTTGTATGAACATTGCTTAGATTCTAATGGTGTAAATTATTTATAGTATACATGTTTAATTAAAAAAATCATGTATTTTTAAGCAAAACTTGGCATGGTTTTTATAAACATAACATGTAGGACTGTAAGTGCAATTGCAAAACTAATTGTATGAATATGTGAGGTTACTATGTATCAGTAATATGGGTTCACATCCACCTAAGATAAGGCTATGTTATTCAGACAAGGCAAGCATGTGTTAATGTCTATAGGTCACTCTAACATCTGGTAGGGTTTTATATCTCTCTATAAAATTAGATTGATGTGTCTTTTCTTATTGGTCTTTTATGTGTGATTGGGATCTCTTGGATCATTTCAAAAATCATTATTATCCTTATTCTTCTTCACTTGGAACCCTAGATTAATAAGTCACAAGGAAAAAATAGAATATATGCAAAAAAAGCATTAGTGGTTGAAGTTGTATTTTACCTCAACACCCCTTGTATTAAGTGTTGCCTATATACCAATAATATAAATGGAAATTAAACTCCATGTATTTCTCCCATGCTACAGTGGTGTGTGTGAAAGACTTGTGTGATGTTATATGATTGTGCAATCTTAGTGTGATTAAGTGATTCAACAATGACTTGTGATCTTGGAGGTGTATTCAAACTTAATTCAAAGTTGCTTTAGCTTTGTGGACTCTGAATTGGGAAGAACAAGTATTTTCTTCTCAATGTGTAGTTAGATGTTCTAGTGTTTTTGAATCATATGAGCCTTTAGTGAGAAAATGGTTATAAAATGAGGTTTTATAGTGATCATTTTAGAATTCCTTAAGATGGTAATTACAAAACATGTGGGATGACCTATTGGGTAAATTTTAATTTTAAAAACTCATTTTTATTTGGTGGGAGGACACAGTCGATGAAATTAGACACCACCAATGAGCAGGATAGTCTTAAAAGAATGACCTTGACTTAAGATCATAGACAACTAAGTTGTAAGTGTCAATCAGTCTAAGGATGAGCTCATGTTGTTTAGAGTGAAGAATAACTAGATTTAATAATCAATGGTTGCTTGGAGTAATAGGTCATCTACATAAAAATGATGGAATGGAGTTAAGAACCTTAGAAATGACACAAGTGAAGTATTTATAAAAGGATAGTCACAAGTGCATTATTTTATCAATAGATGTTAATTTATGCATCTATATTTGGCTCCCTGTTACTATAATAATGCAGCAAAGTGAAAGTACTAGAGGACAAGGAAAAGAGTTATACCTAAACTTACCTATGAAACATAGTCTTGAATTTAGGCCACACGTTGAGTTGTGCTTCATGAAAACCTACAATAAAACATGTATAAAATAACCCTTACTTGGGATGAAAATCTAAAATTAAAGACAAGAAACTTATAAATCAAATAAAGGGAAAAATACACTTATTTGGGTACACAAACCATTGTGTTTTCTAGTGAAATTTAGGTGACTTTAGAGGGTAGGACCCTTGGAGATTTTAATTTTCATTAAAACACTTGGATTAGACTATGTATGCCCCGATCCTCATCAATAAGAGGGTGTTGTAAATAACTTAAGGTGTGCTTGACTCCAACATTTCATACCCAAAGTAGTATAGAACCTTAGAATCCCTATATGAATTCCAATAGATCATTTTAGTGCAAAATATGGTGCAAACTAGTGCAAAAAGGAGGGAATCAACAATTACAGACAAAATAAGATTCAAATTTGGTGTAAAATTGGTGAAAAAATAGTATGGTTTAAGTCTAGTGTATACAACATAAAGAATGACATGAGTTTCCATTCATTTTGCAAAAATTGGTGAAAACTGAGCAAGAAAGTGGTCATATACAACATACATTCCCCTAATCTGATAATTGAGCATATTGATTTTGATAACTAAGAAATATCAATCATGTGTCGCACATGATGCCCACAATTTGACCAAAATTCATGATTGACTTGTGTATTCATCTGAAATAATCATGTATACTTGTTATAAATTGCCTTATAACTAGCTTGGTTCTAATAAATTCTAAAAATCATTGTTTTCTTCATGTTGGGAAAAAAACACATTATTTTACAAATGGTTAGCATGTGTCTTCGTCCAAATGGAGTGTTATTTCCGAAAGTAATTTTTAAGTAAAATTTGTGTATGTAGTGTGATCAATCGAGTAAAAATATTCATGTTTGTGTAGTGTATTATTTCAACTTAATCGCTTAGACAAACCATTGTGTATGCCCCCTATTTTGAGATGAATTGTAAAGCTTGCTTAATAACTTAGCTCAAAATAATAAATTTATGTGAATGATGTTATATAAAAGATAAAAAATTGGATTAATAATGATAACATTGGATATCATGGCATCATCATAGATAAACTATGAAAAATAATAATATAAGATGAATGTAGTAACACGCATACATGGTGTTATGTCAAGATATATTTTAGAAATTAGGCACATAGTCAATAGTGATCATATACTGAGCATTTGAAACTGAAATAGATTAACATGAGGAGGATGCATGATATCCATCATGGCATCAAAAATCTAGAAAGATGCATGATGTCCATCATGGCATCAAATAAATGATCAAACAAGTGTCATGGCCATAACACATACATAAAAAGAACATAATAGAAGGATAATGTGCCACATACAAGGGAAATGTTCAAACGTCACTCACATGCTAAAAAAATATAGGAAATATTAGAACCACAATCAAGAATATGTTCAAATGTCCACAATCCAGACAAGTTGAATGCACATAAGATATGAGGTAAGAAATAAAATATGAAAAACATGTTTGAATAAGTGAAGTTGATCTAGATTCGCAAATTGTAACATTAGTATATTTATCAACTTAGGTATTGAGTAATCTATCAATGTGAAAGTAAGAGTGCAAATAATTTTGCAATGTAATGTACTGAAGTGTGAACAATAGGGATAGTCAAAGAATAATAAAACCTATGTAAAATGATTCCCCTAGTGAACTTTATGTGATATAAACAAGTTTTAAGATTATTTTGATTGGTTTATATCTAAAAAATTAAAATATATGTTCACTAAGACAAGTCAACTAGAACCATACAAGAGCATAATGTGTTACTATTTGGGTTAAAGTAGTTTTATATGTGTAAAAGTTATCAGCCTGAGACAATATCACCACTTGTAACTACATCTGGAAGTGACACCATATATGCTTTGAAACTCACTCAAGTACACTTGTGAATTATATTTGATATAAAACCATATATAGAGAATTATCGCATATAATGAAGCATAATTCAACTAGTGTAAAGGAACTAGATATAACATGCCTAGTTCTTGGTATTTAAATTTTTTGAAATATTAACTTTTTTTGTATTTTTTAGAGATATAAAAATATGAATTGTTTATGTATAGAATCATCATAGATGCATAATTTTGATTGGATTCTTGATTTATTTTCCTTTAATCAAAGCCAAACAATAAACTTTTGTGCTCAATTTTTATCTAATCACATATGGACGCAGTCAATTTGGCTTGACCTACCCTTGGTTTCCTCTTTTGCTTTGATGTTCCTTATATTTTTCTTTAAAACCAAGTCACCAACCACAAATTCTCTACTGTGAATTTTTTTGTTATATGCATTTTGAATGTGATTTTGATATGTTTTGAGATGTTCTTCTACTTTCATGCATATATTATTCAATTGTTCTAACTCATGTAAACAATTTTATCTGTATTTATCATCTACAATAACCCCTTTGAGGGATACCCATAAAGATGGAATATCCAATTCTAATAGAAGTACAAATTTGATCCCATAAACCAAAGAATATAGAATAGCCCTAGTGTTTTTTAATCCAAAAGGTATCACTATATAACAAAAAAGTACCCCATGGAGTGATAAATGTTGTTTTCTCTTGATCTTCATCAACATTTATGATTTTATTATAACTAGAGAAGCCATCCATGAAATATAGCATCCCATATCTTATGGTGGAGTCAATAATCATATCAATGTTGGGTAGTGGGAAATTATCTTTACGACAAACCTTATTTAAATATATGGAGTTTGAGCAACAACAAATTTTCCCATTAATATTTACTACCCATATAAATTTAGACACCCATTTTGGATAGGTTATAGGTCAATTTGAAATATGCATCAAGAAATATTTGAATCTCTTCCTTAATTAGTAATGCAACTTTTGGATGCATTTTGTGTATTTTGTTTTGACTAGTTTTATATCTGGGTGAAGTTTTATCCAATGGACTTTGACCTAAAGGTCCTTGCCTGGCATATCAGAGTATGCCCAATCAAATATCTTGAGGAATTGGTGCAATTCCTACTTTATTGATTTTTCCTCATCATTTTTAAGTGTAACATCTAAAATTATGATTCTTGGATTTGTATTTATTCCATAATTAAACTCAATTGTTTCCTTGTTTATAAGCATAGATCTATCTTCGATATAAGATGTAGTAGGAATTATATCATAACCATCAACTTTTACATCATTATATGAATTTTTAGACTCAAAAATAAATACACAAGCATTTATAGAATGAAGAAACTTATTCTTATGAGAAAAGGAAGGGGGATCCTCATATGCTCCTATATACTCTAGCAGAGACTTGTCATTAGAAAATTCATCTAGTGTCAAGAGATCTAGTCAAGCAATATCATCATAAGCTTTGGATATACAACTAATAATGTAGATATATGATTGACTGAGTGTTTTTCCTATTGAATAGATTTACTAAAAATTATGGATCTCTTGGTAAATGTAACTAATTTTGAGTTTCGTGAATTATTCATGTAACCAAGTCCCCTTTTGCCTTTATGAGTAAATTCCTCAACAAGATGGAGAATGTCATGTGCATGTTTTTCTAGTCCCTCTCCTCTATAACCCATATTTTCTAAATACCTTAATCCAAAATCATATTATTGTTCATTTGTATTATCAGATGAAAATACTTCTTATGTAATTGTAGGAATTATTAACAATTTTTCCCCATAGCTCAGATTATCACCCCAACCATTTGAAATTTTGCATATCATGCCAGTTTGTCTTGTGAGTTAGTTATTGGTCCTAAAAATCCCTTGAAATAATCCATGATTAATTGGTCTTTTTGAGGCATTCACTTTGGTTTTAAAAGGGATTTTTGTGAGAAAAGCATTATTGAGGCTTCTTTGGATCCAAAAAAAGGGGTCTATCTTCAAAAAAGGTTCAATGGTCCATTTCAAGAAATCCTGAAGGAATTAGTCTTTCAAGAAAAAATCTTGAAGGAATTCATTTGAGATTAAATTTTAAGGAAATGGGCACTTTTAAAAAAGCCAATAGTCCAATCTTTTTAAAATATAATGGTCCATTTTTAAATTCTAAAGGGTTCTTTACAAGAAATCTGAAAGGCACTTCTCAACATAAAGGGTCACATTCTTTCAGAAAAGGACCATTTCAAAAGTTTCAAAGACTGAAACAACTTTTCTGAAGGGTCACCTTCTCTTTGGAATAGGTCACTTTCAATTTTTACAAAAGTCATTTCAAAAAGCCTGAAGGCCATTTCAACTTTCTTGAAAGGTCACTTGACACTTTCTTGAAGGGTATTTGACAATGAAAAGGTAATTTCAAGGTTTCCAAAGGGCTCTTTCCTTTTAGAAAAGTCTTTTTCATTTTTTTTGAAGGGTTCTTCTCAAAAATTCTGAAGGACACTTTCCCTTCAAAAAGAATTCTTTTGAGAAAAAAGTTTAAAAGAATCCTTTCAGGAAAAAAGTCTGAACCATTTCTTTCAAGAAAAAAATTTGAAGAGAAAAATCTTAGACAAATTGTCCATGGAAATTAAAGAAAGCAAAAAATATGAAGGATATATTTTCTAAGGAATTGTTTCAGACATTTTGTCTGAAACAACTTTTCTGAAGGACACTTACAACTTTTTCAAAGGGCACTTTTTCAGCAGAAGACCATTTCAACTTTTTCAAAGGGTCACTTTCCAAGGAAAAGGTACTTTTCAAGGTTCTTGAAAGGCTATTTCCTTTAAAAAAAGTCCATTTCACAAAAGTTGAAGGGAACTTTCCTTTCGGGAAGGTCTATTTAAGAAAGCCAAAGGGTATCTTCGAAAAAGATCATTTTCAAAGTTGTGAGTGGACCAAACATTTTTTTGAAGGGTAATAAATAAAATTATGAATGGCACATTCTAATAATCTAAGGGACCATGTAAAAAATCCTAAAGGTATGAATTCCCATGGATAATTTGTCCACAAGAAAATGATAGTCAAAAAGCTTCAGATAAATTGTCTGCGAGAAATGGACCAAGCAAATTGTCTAAAGAAATAATTTCAGGAAAGTGGATGAAGACAAGGGTTCAGGAGGAAAGCTCGAAGAAAATGAATGAAGAAATATTGTCTATGGGAATGGATAGAAATAACTCCAAAAGGAATACAAACAGAAATAAAGAGCCCAAACGAATGCTAAAGGAATACATGCAGTACATGCAAAGTGACCCAAGCTTGATTAGATGCATCCAAGACAAGCATGAACATGCAAAAAACTAATAAATATATTATTTTTTCTATCTATAATAAGATATATAGTCTGAGACTATAGAAAATAGCATGCCAAATAATAAATGCAAATATCAAATCATTCACACTTGGCAAAGACAAGCAGCTACCTTCAGGCATAGCTCTTTCAGTTCTAAAAGGGAGAGTCAAATGCATAAAGGGCTTGAGGAGTTTAGCATTACATGGTAGTTCAAGGAGATAACATGGAGTTTCAACATTGCATACCTAATATCAATATGGAATTTCATGCATACACTCAAGTTTATCTTGTTAATCAAAGTTTTTTCAAACACTTCTAACTCAACTTCAATTGTTTGAAGATTGGTGTAGCATCATGCATGAAGAAAATTGAATTACCAAATATCCATGCATGTTTGATAAATTTGAAGAATTTAATGTTTATTATAAATAATGATTATGAAATGGGCTCTCCATCATTTTCAATGCCAAAGAGCTTCTCATGTAGGACATAAATCAGAAGGCTTGGTTATATTGGCATAGTTGAAGTTGGACTTGGGGTGATGTGGGACTTGATTTCTCTTCTATTTTCAATCTTAATCTCTTGTCTTTTGTATGTTTTTTCTATATAAATTGGCTTTTTCAGCCTTGAATGAGATCCCTCTTTTGGCAAGACCAAACTCTACAAAAATTTGAGTTCTATAACATTTTTTAGATATAACAGAAAGGACTGATTTTAGATTCTAGGATGTTGGTATAGTGTATTTATGTCAGTGATTTTCATATGTGATAAAATTTCCTTCCTTGTCAAGTCTTGATTCTTACCTAGCAGTATAGTTGATCAGATTATGCAGGTCATGATCTGTGTTTGATGTCTTTTAGTTGAGTTCATAGTGGATATAATTGGTTGGTTAGTGCCTTGAATCATGCCTATTCCATCATTTCCCTCAATATTTGATCATTATATAAAAACCTTTTCATGAAATACTGATACATAGGAGTCATTTGGAGTTGAAAGTTCAATCTTTTTCTTGTCTAATCAGTGTTTTTAAAAGTTCAAATTGATTAGATGAACCAAAATATAGGTGTATCACCATCATTAGATAGGATTTCCTTTTCATTTTATTTCTTACCTTTTTCTTGGTAGTTTTTAGTGTAGAGTAGGGATCCTAATTGATACACCAAAGGGAGCTAGCCCTTATAATCTAGATATTCAATCCGCTAATTAGGCCACCCATAGCCTAGGATTGTTTTCATGTTTCAGTAGACTATGAAGGCCTGAAACTACCTTCACAAGGGTGTGAGTCTGGTTGATAATAGTTTTTGGCATGTTCAGTGGGACATCGAAGAAATTCTTTTCATATCTGAAGAATTTTTGTAGCAGTAGAAGATATTCATCATCACCAACATCTAGTTGCAAAGCTCATAACATCATTTAGGCAATTATTTCATGTCAAAGGTTACCACAAGGTCAACAAGTAAACGTATTCCTTTTGAATTTATATCATATAAGAGATCAAGGTTCAGGAGGCCAAATCCATATCCCCAATAGAAATATTTGTCTCCTGGTTATCATATTGTTCTTAGCACTATAATACCCACTATCTAAATGGGTATCAAAAACTAGGTGTTTATTCCATTCAATAGAGGTAGCCCACTGAATCTAGCCTAGTTTGAAGACATTCCTATGTCTACTCTCAAAACCATCCCATTCTTCTCAGGAGAAAATCAAATGACCCTTATTAATCACAGACAAGATGTAGTTAATCCTTGTTCAATCCATATTATTGTTCAGGATAATGTTGTTATTAGATTGCTTATTGCTTCCTTCAAATGAAAAGCATTGCAGTGGTAGAGAAACCTCCCACTAAACTCCATTTCTACCTAGGATGAATTTGGTGTAGCCTTAGTCAAGTAATTTCAAGACAAATCTAATCACCTCTCTTTGGTTGAATAGTTAACTACCACAATGAGAGCTCCACATTATTTAATCTCAAATTACAAAATAAATGGAATAAGATACATATGTTGATTAGGCCATCTCTTGAATATGCATTTTTGTATTATTTAAAATCCCTTAACTCTGACATTAGTGTGATGATACAGTCAATGGGTGGTACTACTTTACCATATGCTTATGAGGTTACAATAAGGGTAGAGAACAATTTGATACAAGCTAGTAATCTTTATCGAAGACCACCAATGCCTATATTTCAAGAAATAAAGTCCATACTAGCCCCTCAAATGCCTTATATCCCATCTTTAGCTCCTATTCCATCACTTAAAGCTCAAATTGGAGCCCCTACTAGTCAATATAGTGATATAGGAGAGTTGAAAAGCTTGTTACAATCCTTTGGGAATTAAATAGTGTAACTCAAGAGATAATAATACCAAACTAATATACCCTATTAGCAACAAAATCAAACCATCTATTAGCCCTTCAAAGATAAAAGGCCTCCTTATTAAGGTTTTAGAGAGAATAACCCACCTTATCAAACACAAGGATCTATAACTCTGGCTCAGCCATATGCTACCCTGGATCCTAATGCTCCTTCCACTTCAAATACCATTTTTCCCACCCCAACTAAGAGAAAATTGATGTAGAATTTAGGTTAGCAGTCCTCAAATCTCAATGATGCTCAAAACAAAGCCTTGGTATCACAAAACTTCACTATGCCATAAATAACACAAAAAGAGTTTTTTTTTCAAGGAAGTCAGTACTAAGATAAAAGCTTGGCATCACAAGGAGAGAATCAATAGGTTTAATGGTAACTTGATTCCATTAATGTAAATTGGCAAGTGGATGATCATATTGCTTTTACTTAGGGTGTTGAAACTAACTATACAAGTGGTCAAATTGTAACTATAACTAGAGATAAAAAGAGAGCCATTGATGTGGCTCAAGAGGTGACAAATTCTTCAACTACTTCTAATCTTGTTTCTAGGAGTACAAAAGAACAACTTACTTCCCCTAAAACTCAAAAAATTAGAATATAGAGGTTATTAAAGTTTATTAACTACCTCTAGTTCATGAGCAACCAGTGTTTCAAAAAGTGCAACCAAAGATTGGTGGATCTCATTTTAGTACAGTGGATTAGATGAAGAAGTATAATATTAGAATTACCATGTGGGATTCTATTTCCATTCTAGGACAAAAATATATGATCATCTAAGAGCTTTCAGCTCTCAAATTTCCTCCAAAACTGATTGAGAAAGAAGGTGTTGTCTTAACTAATTTGGATCAGCCAACTAAGAAACAAGTACATCAAATAATAAGATGGAAAAGGTGGAAAAAACTAAGGTAAATTCAAATAAAACTCCTCCTTTTTACCTTTATTTAATAGTATGTGATACTTTGGTTCATAATTGTATGGTGGATAGTGGAGCTAGTAGCACAGTCATGCTTAAGTAAATTGTAGACAAGCTTGGCCTTGTTTATGAGCCAAACACTAAGGGGTTATTAAAATTGTATGGGTCACAAAAAAAGATGTTAGGCATCATCAAGGATATAAAATTTACATTACATGCTTGTCCCAATGTTACTATTCAGTAGAATGTTGTTGTGGTAGACTTACCTGCTTACTTTGCAATGTGCCTTTCAAGGGACTTTACCTCAAAGATTGAAGGATATTTATCAATTGATTGGAATTGTTTATTGTTAAAAACTAGGTATGGTACTAAGGTAATAATTCATTTTGAAGCTATTGTATGTTTCCATATGGAGCCACATATGCCAAGTGTTGTGAACACTAACTGTATCATCTCGAATGATGTACTAGAAACTAGTGGAGTAGAAAATGGATCACCTTTGGATGGAGTTCAAGATTTGTTTTTTCATGAGTGGGATTTTAATTTACATGAACATGATCCTTATAATTTTATTGAAGAAGAATGACTTGGTGTGTGTTTCCTTCATGAGAATGATGTACCAATTCCAGCCATGGTTAAGGATGATGAATCTAGTGAAGGTTTGTGGCAATTGTACTTTTATGGATCAAGGAATAAACATGATACAAAAACAAAAATGATGTTATTTTTTCCAACAAATCAAAGGTATTTCTCTTCTATTAAAGTTTAATTTGGTTGTTCAAACAATGTTATTGAGTATGAGGCACGAGTTCATGGTTTGCAGTGGGCAAGGAAGACGAAAGTTAACACCTTGCAAGTTTTTGGTGATAGTGAACTTATAGTTCACCAAGTAAGAGGTTCAAATTCATGTAAAAAATTGTTTCTTAAATCTTACAAGCATAGAATATGGGACTTAATTGAAGATATTTAAGCTTTTAATATTCAGGCAATACCAAGAGGCAAGAATAAACACGCAAATAGGTTGGCTACCATTTGAGCACAATCTAGTATCCCAAATGATATAAAAAGTGATAAAATTCAATCACATACAAAACTAGTTATAAGGCCCTTTGTTCCAGATAATCATGAAAATTGGCAAGTGTTTCGAAGATGACAATCAAATTATGAGATTCTTGTAAGAAAAGGCTGAGTTTTCTTCAAAAAACCAATCAAAATATATGCAACAATATGGTGATCAGGTTGTGCAACTAAGAAAAAATTAGTTACCCAAAGGATTGGTCACACTTGAGAACATTTTCAATGGTGATGATGAGTTAAGGAAGGAAAATCCATCCTTCTCGACAAAAGAAGAGCACTATGCCAATGTAGACATTACAGCTAGTAAGAATTTGAAGTTGGGTAAGGTATGCACTCCACAAAAAGAAGATTTCATTGAGTTATGAACAGGTTTTTCTAACATATTTGCTTGGAAATATGATGATCTCAAGGGATTTGACCCAAGTTTATCTCAACACACCATTAAGATAGAGGCTGAAACTAAACTAGTGAGACAAAGACAAAGGCCTGTTAATCCTAAGCTTGAACCTTTGATGAGACGTGAGCTTCACAAGCTCATAGAGTCAAATATTATATTTCCAATCAAGCACTCAACTTGGGTGGCAAATCTTGTTCTGGTATGAAAGAAGAATAATGAGATTAGATTGTGTGTTGACTTTCATGATTTGAATAGGGCTTCAATTAAAGATCACTATCCATTACCATCAATGGAACAAATTTTACAGTTGGTTCTAGGTTTAGAGTGGTTTTCTTTATTGGCTAGATATAATGGCTATAATTAGATTTTGGTCAAGGAACAAGACCAATTTAAGACAGCCTTCACAACCAAGTGGGGGACATTTACATACAAAAAGATGCCATTCATTTTATCTAATGATGGAGCAGCCTTTCAAAGAGCATGGATATGGCATTTTGGGGCCTTCTTAATAATTTTGTACTTGTTTATTTGGATGATATAATAGTGTCTTTAAAGACTGAAGATGATTACATGGTTCATCTCAGGTAAGTGTTCGAAAGGTGTAGGCAATTTGGGTTATCTCTAAATCCCAAAAAATGTGTCTTTTTAGTTCATGAAGCTAATCTCCTTGGCCATGTGATCTCAAAGTATTGTTTGAATATATATTCTAAAAGGATAGACTCCATTCTTACACTCTCCTTGCCTAAGCACAAAAAGGCTATGCAAAGCTTCTTTGGGAAAATCAATTTCATAAAGAGATATATTTTAGATTTTGCCATTTTAGCTAAGCCACTTATAGCCATGCTAAAGAAGAATTAGAGCATCAACTGGTCTAAAGGAGTTAAAAGTTTTGAAGATATTAAGAAGGCCATAGCTAGTGTTCATATACTTATAAATATAGATTTCACAAAAGATTTCATTTTATATACATATGCTAACATGGACACCATTTCAAGCATTATTATGCAACAAAATCATGAGGCTTTGGAGCAGCCAATAGTTTTCTTTAGTCAAGGCTTGGAAGACTATGAAACAAGGTACTCTTTTATTGAAAAACATGTACTTTCAGTTATAAGGTCTCTTAAATAGTTTAGATACTTGTTGTCTACCAATAAAATACACCTAATGGTCTCTCACTCAAGCATCAAAGAGTTCCTTTTAAACAAAGATATAAATGAGAAGAGAGTTGGTTGGATTACCAAGGTAATGGAGTATGATGTGGAAATTAAGGTCACAAAGTTGATTATAGGCAAAGAACTTTATGAGCATCTAGCTAAGGACTTGCAACAAACTAATGAGGCTATTTTAGTGTTAAATGATGAAGAGTTTGCAGCTGGTCAAACCTCACCTTCCATCTGGTTTCATGACTTGGTAAGCTACCTCCAAGATGGTATTTATCCCTCTCATCTAAGTGCTTCAAAAAGAAGATATTTCAGGTTGCAATCAATTCCATTCTTGCTTATTGATGGTGTTTTGTTCAAGAAAGATATCAATGGCATATTGCTAAGATGTATAGAGCCAAGCCAAACTCAGAGATCGCTTGAAGAATTCCATGATGGATATGGTGGAGGAAATTTTTTTGAAATAACTACAGCCCTTAAGACCATGAGAGGTGGGTACTATTGGCCTACTATATTTGGTGGTTGTCATGCATGGGTTAGGAAGCACAAATAGTGTGTTATGTTTGTAGGAAAGGTGAAACTTGCAACCTTACCTCTTCAACCAATTGTGGTGACCAACCCTTTGTCCAATGGGGGTTGGAATTTATTGGTCTCTTAAATCCTCCTTCAAGTTCAGGACATAAATAGATTCTAACTACTATGAATTATTTCACACGTTGGATAAAAGCAATGGCATTGAAAGAAGCAAACTAAACCAATGTTCTAGATTTATATGAAGGTTTACTTACTAAATTTGGAGTTCCTTCAACTATTATTTTTGATAATGTAATGGTTTTTATGGGAACTAGGATCATTCAACGGGTTATCCAACATGGAATTTATCTTAGCACTTCATCAAACTATTATCCACAAGGCAATGGCCTTTATGAGTCTACAAATAAGAACCTATTGAAGATCATAAGGACTATTGAAGACAATCAGAGGTCATAGCATCTTAAGTTAAAGTCAGCTCTATGGGCTAATAGGATCAGATACAAAAACATAATAACCAACTCTCCATACAAGCTGGTATATGGTAAGGAAGCAAGGTTACCCATTTCTCTTGAGTTTCCTACTTTGAAACTAATACATCAAATTGAGTTTTTGGAAAATGAGCCTATAGAGATTAGGTATGTTGAGCTTATAGAGTTGGAAGAGATAAGAAATCAATCCATGTTATCCATGGAAATTTATCAAGCACAAGTGAAGAGAGCTTTTGACAAGGGAGCTTCTTCGTGAAGTTTCAAAAAAGGAGATTTGGTCCTCAAGTGGGATGAGGATAGAGATAAACCAAGAAGGAACATGAATTTTAATTCCCTTTATAGTGGCTCATTCATAATCTCCAGCTACAAATCCCATAGTACCATCTAGCTTTCAAAGATGGATGGTGAAGAGCTTTCAATCCTAGTCAATGGGATACATTTAAAACATTGTTACTAAGGAGCTAGGATCCTTGTTTATTTGTTTTCCTCCAAGTCATGTTTATGCACATTTGTTTTGTTTTGTTTTTTCCAAAATAAGTGTTTTGTTTGCACATTTGCTTTGTTTAGTTAGTTTTCTTGTTTTTTGTGTTTCCCTTCTTATTTTAGAGGATAAAGGTTATCTCATGCCAAGTCAAAAGAGAGTTTGAAGTCATGGATCAAATTTGTCATTACTTTGTGAGTCCAGGAGTCATATAAATGGTCTAGTTCTCAATCATAGTAGGCATGCTTCCTAGCTAAGTCACCAAAACGTTGACAATTTTACCCCCCTAGGTTAGATTGTCATACCTACCAGTCAAAACTTTGCATATCATGCCATTTTGTCTTGTGAATCAGTTATCGGTCCTAAAAATCCCTTGAAATAATCCATGATTAACAAGTATTTTTGAGGCATTCACTTTAGTTTTCAGAGGGTTTTTTGTGAGAAAAACATTATGGAGGCTTCTTTGGGTCCAAAAAAAGGGGTCCATCTTAAAAAAAAGGTCCAACGGTCCATTTCAAGAAATCTTGAAGGAATTCATCTTTCATGAAAAAATTCTTGAAGGAATTCTTTCAGGATTAAATTCCAAGGAAATGGGCACTTTTAAAAAAGCCAATAGTCCATTTTCAAATTTTGAAGGGTTCTTTGCAGGAAATCTGAAAGGCACTTATCAGCATAAAGGGTCAAATTCTTTCGAAAAAGGACCATTTTAAAAGTTTTGAAGACTGAAACAACTTTTATGAAGGGTCACCTTCTCTTTGGAACAGATCACTTTCAATTTTTCCAAAGGTCATTTCAAAAAGCATGAAGGCCTTTTCAACTTTTTTGAAAGGTCACTTGACACTTTTCCAAAGGGTATTTTCCAAGTAAAAGGTACTTTTCAAGGTTCTTGAAAAGCTCTTTCCTTTTGGAAAAGTCCTTTTCATTTTTTTCTGAATGGTTCTTTTCAACAATTCTAAAGGACACTTTCCCTTCAAAAAGAATTCTTTTGGGAAAAAATTCTAAAACAATTCTTTCAGAAAAAAGTTTTTAGAGAAAATTCTCAAACAAATTATCTATGGAAATTGAAGAAAGCAAAAAATCTGAAGGATATCTTTCCAAAGGAATTGTTTCAGACATTTTGTCCAAAACAACTTTTCTGAAGGACACAACTTTTTTAAAGGGCACTTTTTTCGGCAGAGGACCATTTCAAATTTTTTGAAGGGTTACTTTCCAAGGAAAAGGTACTTTTCAAGGTTCTCAAAGGGCTCTTTACTTTTGAAAAAGTCCATTTCACAAAATTCGAAAGGCTCTTTCCTTTCAGAAAGGTCCATTTTAAGAAAGCCAAAGGGTATCTTCGGAAAAGGTCATTTTCAAAGTTGCAAGTGGACCAAACATTTTTTCAAAGGGTAATAAATAAAATTTTAAAGGATACATTCCAATAATTTGAGAAACCATTTTCAAAATCCCAAAGGTATGAATTCCCATGGACAATTTATCTGTGGGAAAGTGCTAATCAAAAAGCTTCAGACAAATTGTCTATAAGAAATGGACTAAACAGATTGTCTAAAGAAATAATTTTGGGAAAGTGAACAAAGACAAGGGTTTGGGAGGAAAGCCCAGAGTAAATGAATGAATAAATATTGTCCATGAGAATAGATATAAATAACTCTAAAAGGAATACAAACACAAACAAAGAGCCAAAACAAATGCTAAAGGAATACATGCAGAGCATGCAAAGTGGCCCAAGCTTGATTAGACACATCCAGGACAAGCACAAACATGTAAAAAACCAATAAAGATATTATTTTTTCCATCTATAGGAAGATCTATAGTCTGAGACTGCAGTAAAGAGCATGCCAAATAATAAATGGAATAATCAAATCATTCACACTTGGCAAAGACATGTAGTTGCATTCAGGCACATCACTCTTAGTTCTAAAAGGGAGGCTCAAATGCATAAAGGGCTCAAGAACTTTAGCATTGGATGGTGGTTTAAGGAGCCAACATAGAGTTTCAACGTTTTATACATAATCTTAATATGGAATTTCATGCATGCACTCTTGTTTATCTTATTAATCAAAGTTTTTTCAAACACTTCCAACTTAGCTTCAAGTGTTTGAAGATTGGTGTAGCATCATGCATGAAGAAAATTTAATTACCAAAGATCCATGCATGTTTGATAAATTTTGAATAATTTAATGTTTATTCTAAATAATGATTATGAAATGGGTTCTCCATCATTTTCAATGTTAAAGAGCTTCTCATGTAAGAAATAAGTTAGAAGGATATTATCAAAAGGCTTGGTTATCTTGGCATAGCTGAAGTTAGACTTGGGGTGATGTGGGAGTTGATTTCCTCTTCTATTTTAAATGCCAATATCTTGGCTTTTGTATGTTTTTTCTATATAAGTTGGTTTTTTTAGCCTTGAAAGAGATCCCTCTTTTGGCAAGACTAGACTCTACCAAAATTTGAGTTTTGTAACCTTTTTTAGATAAATAGAAGGACTGCTTTCAGATTCCAGGATGTTGGTATAGTGTATTTATGTTAATGATTTGCATATGTGGTAAAATTTCCTTCCTTGTCATGTCATGATTCTTACCTAGCAGTATAGTTGATCAGATTATGTAGGTCATGTTATATGTTTGATGTCTTTTAGCTAAGTTCATAGTGGGTATAAGTGGTTGGTTAGTCCCTTGAATCAAGCCTATTCCATCATTTCCCTCAAACTTTGATCATTAGATAAAATATTTTTCATGAAATATTGATGCAAAGGAGTCAATTGGAGTTGAAGGTTCAATCTTTTTCTTATCTAATCAGTATTTTTAGAAGCTCAAATTGAGTGGATGAACCAAAATATAGGTGTGTCACCATCATTAGATAGGATTTCACTTTAATTTTCTTTCTTACCTTTTTTTCGATAGTTTGTAGTGTAGAGTAGAGATCCTAATTGATACACCAAAGGGAGCTAGCCCTTAGAATCTAGAGATTCAATCCGCTGATTAGGCTACCCACAGCCTAGGATTTTTCCATGTTTCAATAGACTGTGAAGGCCTAAAACTACCTTCACAAGGGTGCGAGTCTGGTTAACAATAGGAATCACCATATAATTGTGAAGATTAGATTATACCCTTATCTAAGTAGGAAAGCCACATAGGGAACATAATTTTTGGTAAACTCAATTACCTAATAGTACTTAAATGGTTCATGATCCATAAGGCATGCATATAAACACCCTTGGTAACTGAAATTCAAACATGCATGTGAAGTGGAAGGATTATCTTGCATATCATGAATCTAAGGCCTTATAAGCAAAATGTTGTAATTAAGATCATTAGGCACAACTTGGCATGTTGTATCAATAGTTATAAGACCTAATGTGATATTCAAGCTTATTTTTTACAATACTTTGTGAGGAATATTCTTAAAGCCTTTAATATTCATATATGAATGATCCAAATGTTCAACATGTATAATGAGAATTCTAAGGAATAAAATATTTCAAATATTCAAATTTGAACCATTATCAACTAGGAATCAGTTAAATCTCATGTCATAAATTATGAGATGAATGTATAAAAGCAAATATTGATTAATGGTGTGTTGCAGTGGTAGATCTTCCTTTTAAAAAGATATATATTCTTATTTCTACCACAATGTGTTAATGATGGGAGCAAAATACTTTGGTTTAACATTTTGTGGTATAATAGTGTAATGTAGTATTGTGTACATAATATCCTTATACATATTTGAAGGTTGGAGTAACTATAAAATGAATATATTTGTTGTTGTGGTATTAATTTGATTGATGATGTTAAATTATTGATTTCTTCTATCTTTTCATGCATGATAGTGATCCCAAACTTTTTTAGTGATAGTAGCATGGACCACAGGATCTACTATAAGCCTAGTGTGAATAGTAGACATGGGATGGTAGCTAAGGTAATTTAGAGGTCTAGGGGAAGGAAGAATAAAAAGAAATAGTTGAGCTCTCTAACATTTAGTAGTAATAGGTGGCAACTCAAACTAAACCATGTAACAATAAGCATCATGAATTTGTTCATTATGATGGTATTGGTTTATGTTGGATTTTATCTTTTGTTTAAAATTATGTGTCCATAGACATACATGTGACTAAAAGATTTTACATTTTATAGGAAAATTACATCCAAAGAATACTGGAAAAAAATGAATTAAAAAATAATAAATATATTCAATCATTATTATCATAACTACTATGAAAAATAGAAAATCAATAACCTAGAATCCTAATAGGAATGGTAAAAGTGAAAGAAGGTAACCCTAAGATAAACTAGGGTTTTGCATTTTTGAATAAATAAGTTGACCAATGTGTTTTAGCAAATTTAGGATTAAGAGAGTTTTAATCTTAATTAGATAATTTTTTGAGTAAAACAAGAGTGTATAAGATATGCAATAAATCACAAAAAGTGGTTTGGAACTTGTTAAATTTAGAAATATGCTACAAATGGAAAGTACCAAAGTGGAACAACTTATCTAAAAATATAACATGTAGGATTGTAAGTACGACTATGAAACTAAATGTATGGTTTTATGATGTCATTGTGAATCAATAATAGGGCTATGCATCTAGTTGGGATAAGGTTGCACTATTCAGATAATCCAAGCCTAGGCTAGTGTTTGTAAGGTCTACCAACATTTGGCAAGAATTTAACTCTCTATGTAAAATTAGATCGGTGCACCTTCACCTATTGGTAATGTGTGTGTGACTTGAGATGATTGGATCATTGCAAAAATTCTTGGGTGCCTTCTTATTCACTTGTAACCCTAGTTTAGTAGGTCATAGAGAATCAATAAAATAAATAGGAAAAGGGGTTAGTGGATGAATATATGTTTAACCTCAACACCCCCTATGTTGAGTGTTGCCTACATACCAATACTTTGAAGAATGATCAAACTCCATGTAGTTATCCCATGACATAGTGGTGTGTGTGAAAGACTAGTGTAATGCTACATGTTGGTACAATTGTGATGAGATTAAGTTCTTCAATAATGACTTGTGATCTTGGAGTTATATTCAGGCTTAGCTCAAGGCTACTTAGGTTGTGTAAACTCTAAATTGGGAGGAATAGTTGTTTTCCTCTCAATGTGAAATTATCTTTTATAGCATTTTTCAACCATATAAGCTTCTAGTGAGCAAATGGATTAAAAATGTGGCTTTATATAGATTATTTTAATTTGAATAACTAGTTATTATTTGGTGGGAGGATACAAATAACATGATCAGACACTATTGGTAACCCAGAAATCCTTAAAGGAGCGGCCTTGTGTTAAGAGAAAAGACAACTAAACTAGAAGTGTAGATCAGTTTAGGGAAGAGATGAGGATGTTTGGAGTGAAGAATATGAAAATTTAGTAATCAGTGGCTACTTGGAGGAATAGGTGATTTTCATAGAAGTGAAGGAATGATAGTCAAGGACAATGGATTTGGTATGAGCTAATTATGTATAAAATGATAGTCACAAGTGCATTGTTTTAGTAATAAATTTTAATTTGTGTCTACACTTTTCTTTTTATAAATTTTATTTTAAAAACTATTCCTTTTGTTATTTTTCTTTATGCAACTTTTCATATTCCAGTTGTTCTTTATGTAGCCTTTGCTTTTTAAATTTTTTCTTTTTTAACTATAATTTTTTTATTTTCCAATTGTTCATTTTGTAGATTTTCCTTGTCCAATTCTAACTTAGAAGATGTAACCACCATTTGAGTAGGTAGATCCATTATAAGAAGTGTGCTTCAATTTGGTAGTGTATTATTCTATGTATCTAATGTAAGATCACCACTATCAATGACATTTTGTAGTTTTCTCTTCAAAACCTAATAATTGTCCATATGATGTCCATGCATTATAAGTTATACACAATAGTGTTTGGATATATTAACATGATGCATAGGATTCAAAGTGATCAAATTATTTTGAAGTGTGTCTCTTAGAGTTTCAATTGGATTCTATTTAACCTCATGAATTTTTTTGAACCATTACTCATATTTTGTTTGTGGACTCTATCTTGATAATGTGACAAAATAAATGCACTTATTATAAAAAATGAACCAATATAATAATATACTTAGTGTGTTTCTATTTTATGGATGTCAGATTGAATGCAAGTAACTGAAGAAATAAAAACTAGATTAAGAGTTGCTCAAATTAGGAACTAGGTGTCTAAATGTGCTTGGATGAAATCATCAATTTCTAGATGAAAATGTATAGCACATGTGTATGAGATTTATGATTCTATAATGCGAGGTTGAGCATTTCTATTTTGGTATAGGTCATTGTCCATGCTTGAAATATATCTACTTGTGTGATATCAAGTCCTCTTTATGTGCACAAATCTAAGAGTATGTTTCCTTCTCTTTAAAACCCTAGGTCCACTTTTGGTAATAGGTTTAGGCCTATAAAATGGGAAGATTAGTGGGTTGAGATAACCTCAACCAATCCCCAATGAATGATTGAGTATTACTTACATATCCAATACTTTGAAGAGGGAACCCAAACTATATATAGTTCTCCATGTTAAATGTATGTGTGTAATGGTGTTATTTTCATGAATGGAACCAAAAATCTAGTTTTTGAAACTTAGAAAACGAAAAATTTTGCTTGCCTTGAGTGATTCAAACTTTGTCTAGGACTTGATCCTTATGACTGTCATGCTCAAAATTTTCATCCAAGAAAACCCAGTAAAATACAATATATATTTTTTTATTAATTAATTTACATTTACTTATTCATTATTTACCGACAATAATTCTTAGGGGGAGTAAAGTGTTATAATTCAATAACTTTAAATTTTACTATGTCATTTTATGTTTTTTTTAAAGCTACACACATGAAGTCAAATCTCTTTTGGAATTAGAGAAGCATTATATCACTACTTGAATTTTTTTAATTTGGTTCAGTTTAAGCTACTTATATTGATTCATTCATGGGTTTAGACTAAATTGTATCTTATTCAAGTCATTTATTCTAAACCCAAATACAACAATGAGTGTTCTGATTATGATTTTTGAGGTCTGACAAAAATGCAATTTGCATATCAACTCTACAGCCCAAGATATACATTTTTCTTAATATACACAATCCTATAACTCAATTCCTAGACTTTGTTAATTACATTAAGTAAATTCATTCAGTAAAATCACTTGATAGACAAGATAATCAATAATAAACATAGAATATAAGTCACATGGTTAGTGTTTCCATAACATGGCAATTGTAAGTTGTCTCAGTTACAATCACACAAAGACTATCAAGCATCATTTTGATATGCAAGGTGACGAGCAAAGTTTCAACCACTAATTAAACTAATGTGGACCAATATCTATATGTACAACCTTATTAATCAAATAAGATAGCTAATTATCAACCTAAGGTGCGTTAATATTTACAAGATGTTGACACTATATATGCAACACTCATTCATTATTTGAGATTTATCAATTGCAAATAGGTAGCACACTTTGCATAAAATAAATTACACATTTTGAAAATGCATAAAAGTAAAACACACTTACAAGAACTGAATAACTGAAATGAATTAGAATAACTATGTTGGAAGATTCCTTTAAGAAATTTAATAACATTCACAATAATTATAGTTATGTAAAAATTAATTTTAACTCACACATACAGAATTAAAAAGAAATGAATAAATACTTGCACACAAACCAATGACTATTCTAACGAGTCAAAATATTCACTACAACTCCTTATGAGGGGGCCTTTCTCGATTGGATTTCAGTTCCAATCCTTCCATTGGATATAAATGCTTTTACTTCAAATCAATTGCTTGAATTCATAATCCTATAAAAATTAAAGATTGTTACAGCAAAATTTACATATATTAACTTCATATACTTTAGTCGTTATTCAATCACTATTTTTTAATTATCCTTAGCATATGCCTTGTTGTATTAAATATATAGGTAGCCACCTTTATTATTTCAACAAGAAAATACCTAAGCTAGGAATACAAAATAGATTTCAGGAATGCATCTTAGCTATGAGAATGTTGCCAATAATTATTGTGAGAAGACATAATGGGAAGATGTTTTGTTTGGAAGTTGGGATGACAAAGAGGTATGGTCCAATAAGGGAGAACCATCATCAAAACTTTCAGCCATAAGTTGTTCAAGTTTATAGCTTGTAATATGCATTCTTTAACTTCCTCATCTACTTAGCAACAACTAAGGATGCCGTTACATCTACTATAAGATGGAATAATTGTCCAACAATTGCTACAAGCTAGTCATGGAAACCTATAGGTTGTTATGGGCTAGTCTCTACAGGTTGAATCGATCCATGTGTTATAAGTTAACTTTAGCTAGTTGATATGGGTTGGGTCTATCCAGTAGCTTTATGTTAATACATCTCTATTTACTACAGGATGTCACTGTCCAAATTGTTACACATTGTCATTGCCTAGATTATTACAGACTATTCCTATTTGATCATGTTCTTAAAATACATGATATTAGAAATAAACCAATATAGTAAATATAGTCTACAATGTATCTAAATCAAAAAATATACCATTTCATTCATATAAACATAAACAAAATATATATCATATTTGTTTAGTGTTGTTGATAGGAAGAATATACAAAAACATAGCTTTTTATATATAAGAAGTTTGGCAATAGAAGGCTCAAGGAAAGATATTAAGTGTTCAAAGTAGACCATTTTTATAGCTTATCACCACCCCTAACTTAATAGGTTGTTTGTCCTCAATCAACTATCAATTTATGCATTTCATGGGCACATAAAAATTTGAAGTCAAAGGGTTGTGATTCTCTAGACCCTTGTTTACCAAATAAATCCCAAACAAGCCTCCAGCTTGTTGACCTTTGTATGCACCTCACATGTGGTATGTAGAGGCAACATGACACATGTAAGACAATTATAATAATCTTAGACAGAGCCCTCTATATGTGCATGTCATTAGTAGAATCTGCCAATAAGGTAGGTGTGATCTTGGCATGATAATTAAGAAGTCATAATAAGTGACAACCTGATAGCGACAAACCTATTAGAGTCAATGTGATCTAAGAAAAGTAAGTAGAAAATGTTAAGATTGACAACTAATTTTTATAAACATCTGGGAAGCAGTGAAGTATGGTGATGTAGCTGACCTCAAGCAAAGTATTGCATTTCAAATATGGTAGTGGGTGGTAAAGACATTGATTATTGGTTAGAGGTAGCTAAGTTACCTGTTGACATGCAAAGTTGTTTAGATCTCTATAAAAGGAAGATAATGAGCAAAGAAAAGTGGCCTATGGCATACATCCCAGAGACAAATGGGGCTAAAGGTAAAAGTTTAAGAGATGGGGAGTTAGAAATTGATAACGAGGTGTTATAAAATTCCTAAAGAGTGTATAGGTTATGATTTATTTTAGTGCCTTTGAGCATGTATCAATACATGTAATCTTGAGATGATAAGTAATGAAATGATGTTGTATCCTTATTATAAATGATGTCACCCCATTCACATGATAGTGTGCTTAAATTATATGATGTGTATGTGTTATGTCTATATAAGTGCATTATTTATACCATGTTTTACTAATGAAATACAACATATGCTCTAAAATCCTGACGTGTGCACCATGTAGATGTCACCATTACACCCAACTACCTTTGACATGCTTCATATCCTCTATATCTTTGTGTCTTAAGTGAGTGTGTATTTATTATTCCCTGCATGATATGTCTGTGTGGGAGTTATTTTAATAAGGTTTCAAACTAAACGTGCAACACAACTTCTTCCATCTCTTATTTTTGTATTTTTGTCAACCTGTCCTTACCTTGTCTAGTCAGGAATGGGATACCATGATGGAGGTTGAAAGGTAATTATTAACTAGTTCATCTCCTCCTTCCTTTAAATTTTATATATGTGTGGACTCTTTCAAGGGTAGCTTTGAACTTATATCTAGAGAATGTTCTTTTCCTTCTCAACTCAAGTGTTAGTTCTTACCATCTAGATATACAGGCACTAAATGCTTCTTGGCCCATCTTAGTCAAGAATGTGAGGTATTAATTTTGAGATCCTATTTGTTCCTTTAAAAACCATATAACAACCTCTCTATTTTTCATTAGTGAGTTCCATTCTTCTTTTATCAATTCATGTGGAATAGCCTCTCCTCTAATCATCAAGATAGTTTCATTTTCTTTTGCTTGGTATTCCATCAATTCTTTCCCTCTCTCTTATTTTCATTTACCAAATAAGCAAAAAAAAAATTTAGTAGAACATCACCCACATATAGGTTTGATTTTCATTCTACATTATGAGGAACAACATAGTTATGCATATAAAACTCAAATAGTTGAATACGAGCTTCAAGGGTACAATTACCATATATCTCAAAAAATGACGTGGGATCTATTACCAAGCATGGAAAATTATAAATACACCCTCATGAATTGAAAATTTAACCATTATTCCTTAATAAAAATAGAGTACACACTAGTAGGTGGCCTACAATTCAAAAGTTACTTAGTCAATTTTCCCATATCTTCCACTTTTTCTTTCAATCTCATGATTTGAGTTTCACCTTCTTGGACTTTCTTTTCCAATTCATTATTATTTTCTTTCAGTTGATTATAATGTCTAAACCAATTAAATTGTACATCCTAGAATTGTTCACCTCCTCTCAAATACATTTCAATAAAAATAAATGCTTGGTCAAGTTTGTTTTTTTTGGTGTAAGTGGATGCAATTAACTTTTTAATAATTCTAAGAATGGTGGGATCTTCTTCTACTACTAGCTATGTTATGGGTTGTGGCATAGGCTATGTTTTAGGATCTTATAGATGTGTACTTTATGATGCATATATTTGTGCTAATGTATCTGACCCATTTTCTTCTTCCAACACCATGAGACTACCCCTAAGGATTTTAATCTCCCTAAGAGCTTGCTTTATGGATTGAAATTCTACTTGATGTGGAATTTCAAGGGTTCTTTAGTCTATGTTATCTAATTGTTCATACATCTCTTCATCTTTCTACCTTTCTTTCCTTACATCTTCCTCTGTTGATTGTGAATAAGTCACATCATGTTTCCATTTTTCATAATTTGAGGACCTAGAGCCATGTGAAGTTGAGTACTCTTCTTCATCACTACTAGTTGTTGGAGTACTATCCTTTTTAGTCCCTATATCTTCCTCAAATTAATCCTCACTGAAATGAATTAGAGTTGGGGTTTTTGAAATAGATTTTACAGATAGGTTACCTCTTAATTTGTTTGATCTTCTTTTGTAAACCTGCATGGGTTTAGCTCTTTTCCTTTTAGCAGGTTTAGAAGTTGAGGGGACTTTTTCTTTATTTTGTGTTTCAACCCTCTCTTCTCCTTATGATTCAAATGTAGTGGGTGAAATTATCAATTTATTCTTTCTTTTTCTTGATTGCATCATATTTTATTATGTTATGTGCTTTCTTGATTATTCAATAGTTGCCTCTTGTCTTCACAATGAAGCTTCCTCCTCTACAGCTACCTCTACGTCTTCTTCCTCATAATTTTCCTCTTTTGCTTTAAATTATTCCTCTACTTCTTCTTATTCATTATCTTCCTCTTCCTCCTCTTCTAATGGAATTTGTATAAAATCATCCTAAGTTATATTCGGTCTACTACCTCTTACACACTATTGAACAATCGATTGAATTAGGCACTAGTGAGACAAAGATTTAAGGTTGTCCTTTTGGTGTTCTCCTACCATTATTATCAACAAATTTAGAATAAATTTTAGCATATTTATCCTTGTATCATGCCTCAAATTATTGAGGAGTTTGAAATGAGTTACATATAACATAGAGTTTTAACCTTCATAGGTGAAATACTTAACAACATATACAGCAACTTGTGCCCATACTCAGGGTAGAGAAAGGTGGAGTGTAACTTGTTTTGAAGAGTTCAAGCACTCTGCTAGGTTGTGGAGTTAAAATCTTCACTAATGCAAACATGGAGGAGGTTTTTGAGAGGTTGCTGAGTTGCAGAGCAACCGACGTTAGTCTGATCAACCGACATCGGTCATATATAGTGAGAAGAGCAACTGACATCGGTCAGGTATCAGCCGACGTCAGTCATCTCTAGCCAGACAGGGATCGACGTCGGTCACCTGTGCGGTTCCAGAACTACTAGTTCATAGACAGTTAGTTAACGAACCAGTTGTTTGCATGATAAAGGCTAATTTTAGCCTTGGAGCTGGGGATCTAATTATTGTAATTGGATGTCTAATTATTGTTTGCATGAGATCTATATAATAGACTCATGGGCTATATTGTAAAGTGTGCTAGTTTGAGTTGAGCTTGGTTAGCTCCTTCAGTGTGAAGAGAGCAAGGGTAGCTCCTCCTAGTTCCATAGATGTGTTATAGAGGAAGGCAAGGTAGATCCTTCCAATTGTAAGATCATTTGAATTGCAGGTTGTTGCAAGTTCATGGGAGATCTACATGGTAAGTAAGATTGGTTGATCTGCAGGTGTGTGTGTGTGTGTGTGAGATCTAGGTTTATAGGTGTGCAGAACCAGGTTGATTTGCAAGTGTGCAAGATTAGGGAGGTCAGCAACACAACAGGTAGCAAGATCAAGGGAGATCTACTTGGAGTATGTTGTGTACTTGGATTATGGTGTGTACTCGATCATGGAGTACGTGGAGTACTTGTGTACTGGCAGTAGTGATACTGATTAGTGGTACTGGCAGTAGTGATATTGACTGGTTGGAGGTGAACAACAACTCTATGTTTGAGTTGATTGTTGGGACCGTAATTGAGAGAGTGAACTCTTGAAAGTGAATTACTGTACACTTGGTGTGGGAAGCCTATAAGGTGTGGAAGAGTGTGGCGTCTCTCCATTGTAATTCTTTTCTGGAAGAGTATTAATATAATTGGGTATTGTCTCTCATATTCTGTGTTGTTTCTGAATTCTAGTTACTTGTGATTCTGGTTTAATTATGCATGTTTAGTTGCTTGTACAAGGTAATCAATTGTGTGCTCCATAATCCTGACACACTCATTTTTTATGCATAATATGTCTCTGGCTATTGTAACACTATGTCTCATTTCCCATACCTCCCCTATTATTGGGAGGCTAGTTACCTGACTGATCAAGTCTTTGGTAAATCTTATCCTTAACATCTTTACATTAGTTTCATAATCAACAAAGGTTATGGTGAATACTTCTATAACATCATCATTATACCCAATCAAATTTTTAAAATATGCCATCCACCCTGTATCCCAAAAGATATTGACAACACTTGATTTATCCTCAATGGTGTGAGGTATGTAGGTTATCTATGAATGTCTCCTCCCATAGTTTTTTTGTGTTTAATTGCATCAAAATAACCAAGAGGGTTGTTGGAGTCTAAATGTGTTTGTGCTTATTTAGTGACTATTATTGTCTTAACCTTCCCTACTCATAGTTGCATTAACTATCACTTTTGTTGCATGCTTTAGAGCATGCAGTTTATCTTAACTCAATTAAGTCACCCCTAATTATCATGTCACTCAATCTTGAGTAGAGGATAATATAGGTTATACGTATGGAAAAAAGGGGTATTTTATGGTGGAAAATTTTTGGTAGTAGATATAAAAAGTGATGGGATCAGTTTCCAAAAACGAGAAATGAATTTCCACAGTCTAATCCCATAGCAATCAACTAACATGTAAAATTATATAATGACACAGTTGTGAATATCTACATGAGATAAAATATGATTACTTTGGAAGAAGAAGATATTATTACCTTTATTGATTTGGTTAATTAATTATGTGGATCTGCTCGGATGCCTTTAATGAGTGTTGGAATGGTAGGATTTGTAGGAAGATGACAGAGTAATTATGAGGTAAAGAGTGTGTTGAAGCTTAATAATGCTCATTCTAGAGTATTTTTGTGTTTGGCAGTGTTATAAGCATGTTTTTTAAAGTTTTGATGTGATGATTTCCATTATTATTGATTACTAGTGGGAGTGTTAGTTTCTAGATAGATAAGTACTTTCAAGAGAAATTAGTGAAGTGTTGAGAGGTGCCTTATAGTAGTTGCAAACAACTAAGGGAAAAAATAGTGCATATAACTATCTGTCTCAACTTTCATCAAATGTCCCATAATCCTGTATCAACTTCATCTGTCTCTATATCAAAGGTGTCCAGCTTTCATCTTGCAACAACTCTTACTCTTTGCATCTTGTATACTTACTATCTTGTAAGATTGATTAGTCATTATATGGTAATTGCTACCTATTTGCATCATTATCATTGCTTCATATAACACTGATTACTAATTTTTTGGCATGTACTACCCAACCTAAAATAATTTTTTCATCTTGTAGCAATTTAAATTGTAACCTATAACAATCCAGATGCAAGTTACAGTTGTCTAAGGGGAGTTGTAGTAATTGCTTAAGCCTTAGGAAGAGGTGGTGAGCAAAGAGGAGAATGAAAATTTGTATACACACTAAATTAGCTAGAAAACACACATATCATGTCTTTTCACAGTCATTTCATAGGACACTTTGACTAGAGAATATGAGCTTTTATTCACATCTAGCCATGTCCCTTTGTCTAACTGGTCTTAGTCTTACTACATTCCCTAAACATCTTTTTACTTATCCCTAGTCATCTATAGCTTTTCAAACTTAACCCTTTCAGACCCAGGTAGCTATTATAGGCCTAGACCCATCCCCCAGGTCCCATACCCCTTGGACAACAATGCCCAAATAGGACTACAACATTGAAACCTAAAGTGTCCAATTTCTGGCATTATTGTCCAAGTGGAAATTTGGTCCCAACAGTTAGTTTCTTCCATAGGATGAGTCTTACCCCTCTTCTTTGCTTCATTCCTAAGTTTTCAAATGTTATCCAAATGCAAATAAATCTTCCAAATTTGAAATAATGGGTCTCCTATATAAAGGACTACACAAGGCATTTTATATCTAGCACTTCCTATTTTGGTACATTAGACATAATAAAATCAATCAATAGTATATCTTAGCTTCTCTAAATCACACATAGATTTGCATGCTTGATCAAAGAAGGGCCTAGGAAAAATTCATTTTTGTATCAATTATGTGCATTGATTATGCACATTCCCTAAGGGAGAACTCCATCGGATCTGAGACCTTGGCTTGAGGGTTAGTGTAGGTAACAATCAAAATAGCAGGGGTTCTTGATTGTGCAATCATTCTTCCCCTAACATAGATTTTCCCCCTTTTATTTTTGATATATTTTTTGTTTCCATGTGTGTAGACAAATACAGGTATTTAAGATTGAAATGGATCTATAGCGAGCTTCAGTGACTCCTAAGACCTAAAATTTGGTATGTAGGGTCATACCGAGCAGACGAACAAAACCCATAAATATTTTAGCCTCAGGACAATAGTGATAGGAAAGGAATATATCACCAGACACTAGGGTGTCTTATTTATAATGCTCCTATCCAATCAAAAAATGAAAGATAGATTCAAGTTTTAGACAATGTCTTAGTCCTCTGTGCAAGTTCTCATACCCTGAATCATCTTGATTTTCTAGATAAGTATTCTTCTCCCTTATGCAAATTAATTTGATCAAATTGATAGACACCTATATTTTACTATATTTAATCAGAATTATTCCCATATTCTAGACCTTTATTATTTATAAATTAAACATCTAATTTCCTAAAACAATAAAACATTTGGTGAACTTGACTTACTTCAAATTTTGCATTAAAATCCTAGAAACCCTAAGGTAAAATATTTTTAATTTTTTTCATTAATTTCCTAATCTTTCCTAAATTTTAAAATAAAAAACTAAAAATTAATTTAAAATTTTCCCAATAAATCCACTAAAACCCTAGATCTCTAAACTAAGTCGTTAAACCCCAAGCCTTCCTTACCTATTATGTTTAGAAATTAAATTTGAAATTTTTGCAAATTGTTTACTTTGCCAAAATTCATTTCAAAATCTCAAAATTAGTAGTTTCTTATGCAAAAATTTAATTTCTAAAATTCTAAATTTTATATTAATTTTTGTACATTTGTCCTATTCAAAACTACTTTTACAATTTAAAATTATTGCATAATTTTTAAAAATTCTAAAACCCTAGCTAAATCCTAGATTTCCAAACTAGGTCCTCCAACTTCAAATTTCCCTCCCTTACAATTTTTATAAAAATAATTTGAATTTATTGCAAATTTTTTGGGTTATCAAAAGTAATTTTCAAAATTCAATGCTAGTAGTTCTTTGTGCATTTATTTTCTTCATTGTACTTTTCAAAATTCTCTTTGGTGATAAAATGGCCACAAAGGCAATTCCTCCTTCTCATCCCATAGATCAATTTCTAAAATTTTCTTACAATTATGACAATGATTGGACAAATTTGCAAAATTACACATTGGCTAAAACTATAGAAAATGGTTTCATTTATAGTGAAGATAATGACTATTATTGTAATGAAGGATATGATGATATATGTAATGATGAGGGTGAATCACAAATAGATGATTTTTTTTTTCTTAAATCCATCTCTTTTATTCCTTCTTATAATAAAAATAATTTTGATAAATGGGAAAGATACTTCTCACCTCATTCTCCTAGACATAATACACCAAACGCACAAACTAGTTACGCACTACCAAGTGAACCACTTATTAGTCATGATTTCCTTCCATGTGAGCCTAATCTCTCTCTACCTTTTGCTACTACTATGTTCAAAATATAACAATATAAATTCAATAGAATCAAATTACCAAAGCATAGTTCAAATGATGCATTATGTGTCCTTAACTCTACTCTCTCAAAAGAATGTTCAAATGATAACTCTTCTACTCTTACTTCTCATGTTGAAAATGAAGAAAATGCATAAACTCCATTCATGGATAGTATAGATACACATGATATTCCAAATTCTAATGATAACTTATTATATATTAGAAATGAATTTAATCTTTCTCTTACACCTCTCCCTAGCAATGATGGAAGTGATAATGAATATGATAGTAAACATGCAAATGAATATGAGAATGAAAGTGAATATGAAAATGATACTTCACATTCTTCCATTTCAAATGAAAAAAATATAGATTGTGATAATGCATGGAATAATGATGACTACTATGTATATAGTGAAGAAGAAAATGCATCTCATGTTTCTAACTCTTTTCTCACTTCTCCTCTCAAACATAATGCACTTGTGAATGTCATTTTTACTTCTATGAATGATATTATTTCCAATAATGCACATGTTAATTTTAATAACACATCTTCTACTACATTAGAATGTGATTCAGTAAAATAGAAAGATACCAATGAATCCCCCAAGCTACCCCTCACTATAGTACAACCCAATTCTCACCCTTCACCTAAAGAGAATGGTAGCCCACATCCCTCTAGTAAGGTTCAAGCTACCATTATTCCCAAGGTTCAAGAGAGCACACCTACTCTTTATGATCCACTTGCTAAATGTAGCATTCCCATGTTTAAAATTAATAATCAAATTTAATGATTAAATGAACCACTTCAATATACTAATGTACCATCCCAGGAGATCATCTCTTTGATGCATGCAGTTGGTGACCTACAAGACCAAGTACATCTCCTTACCTTGGAAAACAAAGCTTATAAATCTTGGATGGATGTCAATGATCTACATGGTAACCCTGTTCTAAAGACATTCATAAAAGCTTCATTGCCTAAGCATTTTTAGATACCATCATTACCTCACTTTAATGGAAATGGATATCCATTCGTACATCTGCAGGCCTTTCAAAAGGCTTTGCCACCTCATGCGAGCCGTTTGATTCTTCTCAAGTTGTTTCAGTAAACATTAGTGGGGGAAGCATAGAATTGGTTATTTCATCTACTCCCCATCAGTTCATTACACACATATGATGACTTAGATGAGGCATTTCTCAAAAACTACATCATAAAAATAGGCCCTCATGTTACATTTGAGAAACTAGCCACACTACATCAGAATTCTTTAGAGCTATTTAGTGAGTATATATTAAGATTCAAGGCTCACATGTTAAGATTGAAATAAAAACTAATAGATTTAAATATTCTACATATCTTCATCAAGGGCCTTCATCATCCTCTCCTTGAGCATCTACTGTATTATATAGAGCCTTGTTTCAGACATTTGTGTTACACAATTCTAGATTTGGAAAAGAAAATGGGATTAATTGAGGTAGATTTAGTTGATTGGATCACCCTAGACTTCACAATATCATCTTTAGATACAGATCCTACCACTCAACATCCACCATATCCTAGACAAGATAGGATACCACAACTAATAAAGCAACTAGTCAAGAACAAAGAACAAGTTTTTAGAACACAACCTACATTATTTACTACAGAGAACAACAATAAAGCACCACTATAGTTTAATTCAGAGCAGGATAGTCCATCGACCATATTATCAACACTAATAGATAGGAGGTTAATCACATTACCTTCTATTCACTGATGAGATCCACATCTCTTACATAGACAACCACATCAACCTTTTTGAAACTATCATTATATCTATGGACACAAAGATAATGATTGTTTTAGACTCAGATATTGCATTACTAGATGTGTTGATAATGGTATCATAACATTCACATAGGGGACATAGAGATCTCCTCCATTATGGAACCCTAAACATCATTCCTCCATGACTGAGTCATCCCAAGGCATTCCTTTTCAAGAATCATTGATCCCTCGTTGTGAGTGCAATACAGCTTTTAGGACAGAATCTCACAGGAGATCTCATATTCTATCGCCTCAGAAGGTCTAGAAGACATTACAATAACAACCTACATATAGCACCATAGTCTATGGAATACATAGTGTAATTTTATATACATATCCAGTAGAGTCACAGGCACAATAGCAAAGTACCACTCATGAGAAATATTCACTACAGGCAAATTTTTAGGGTCCTATCTCATGTAGCAACCCGTTACAGTTAAGATGAGATGAACCCCCATCACATGTTAAAATTTCATCTCAATCCATTGCTCTATCATATGCATCACAACAGAGGCCATAGGGTGTTATTTCATGTAGTAATCCACTATGATTATGAATCAATGAGCCTCCCCCACAACACATAGTTTCAGTTACACATATAGTCAAGTTGCATTTTTTAGAATCTCCATGTATAGCTATAATTAGTGCATAATAGGTAGTATCAGATACAAAGCACATTATTACATAGCATGAGTAGTATGGGCACTTTTTCACTTGGTTGATAGGGTTCAAATAGTGATATAACATAGAATAATATAATGTACAATCATACTCAGTTTAGTTCATAAGCTTCACTTAGTAGGGTAACAATGGAGCTAAAGGTATAGCTACCCTTTGTATTATTGAGCCACTCTTGAGGAGGTAATACACACACAGTGTTATCTTACATCCCCTACTAACAACTAACATTCTTAATTCCCAACAACTATCCTATCCAGATCTTACCAACTCAACCTATCTAAATGCTTTACCAATATTAAAGCCAATCAACTCATTCAAATAATTTACCAATCTTAAACCAAACTATCAAAGTCTAGATATTACCAAATCAAACTTATCCAAACACTTTTTCACTCAAACCAAATCAAACATATCCAAATCCTGCTTTACCAATCCCAAAAACCAGCTCAAACTTATCCAAACACTTTATCACAACAAACAAATTTTTGCCTACATACAATTACAATTTGAAATCAATAAGCCTAGCATCATAATTATCAAAACATCACATCCAAACATATCAAAACATCAAATCCCATATCCCAAGCACATGCAAATTCAAATTCAATACTAGATCAACCATTTCTAAAATCAACGACTTACAATCAATAGACCAACATATTCCAAAATCCATAACACGAATACACATGAGTTCAAAATCAAACCAACATATATAAATATATATATATATATATGTTAGGTTGTGGAGCTAAAAGCTTCACCCATATGCAAACATGGAGGAGGTGCTGAGTGTCATAGTAACCGGCGTCAGTCAGGCCAATCGACATCGGTCAGGAGTAGACAAGAAGCTGCCGACATCGGTCATGGATCGACCGACGTCAGTCATCTCCAGACAGACAGGGACCGACATCGATCACCTGTGTAGTTCCAAAACTGTTAGTTACATGAACAGTTTGTTTAATGAATCGGTTGTTTGCATGTAAAGACTAATTTTAGTCTTGGAGCTACATTTTTAATTATTGTAACTAGAAGTTTAATTATTGTTTGCATGGGATATATATAATAGACTCATGGGGCTATATTTTAATTTGTAGAATCAGAAGGGTTCTATCTAAGGGATAATCATAAGGACTTGGTTAGGCAAGGACAAAGGTTCTTTTGAAAGTGTAAGATCTAGGTCGACAGGTGTGCAAGGCCAGGTTGATCTGCGGTATAGCAAGATCAGTTGAGATCTACATGGTAAGTAAGATCTAGGTTTGTAGGTATGTAAAGCCAGGTTGATCTATAGGTGTGCAAGATCAGGTGAGATCTACTTGGAGTACATGGTGTACTCGGACTTGGAGTATGTGTGTGTACTCGGTGGTACTGGCAGTATTGTTACTGACTGGTTGAAATAACAACTCTGTGTTTGAGTTGATTTTATTTATAATTGAGAGAGAGAACTCTTGAGGGAAGATTACTGGTATGCCCAAGAGGGGTGGGAAGAGTGTGATCTCTTTATTGTATTTACTTTTGGATGAGTATTAATACAAGTGCGTATTGCCTCTCATATTCTGTGTTGTTTTTGAATTCTAGTTACTTATCACTCTGGTTAAATTCTGTGTTTAGTTGCTTATACAAAGGTAATCAAGTGTGCTCTTAGTGAGCAGGGATCCTGACAATTGGTATCAGAGCTTGGTTAGGTACACTAACAGGTGGTCAGATCTTGTTAAGTGTTTGTTGATTACAGGTCACTCTCAGGGGTTTCTGATTGAGAGTATAGCAATGGCAGAAGAAAGTACACTAAGAATGGAGGAACTCAATAGCAAGAATTCTCAATTACTGAATTATGAAAAGAAAGAGTAGGTAAAGAAAGATTGTTGGTTGGTAGAAGATCAGTATGAAGGAAATGAAGAAGCAGATGTTGCAGGTATTGTTGCACAGAATACTCTTGTATGTTCCTTGGATAAAGTAGAATCTTGGATTATAGATTCTGTTGCCTCTTTCCATGCAACCTGAAATAGAGTATTTTTCCATGATTATGTCTAGGGAGACTCTGGAAAGATTTATTTAGGGGTTGGTGAGCCTTGTAAAATTGTTGGCAAAGGGGAAGTGCAGCTGAAATTGCAGACGGGCAACACATGGGTGTTGAAGAATGTCATGCAGGTCCCAGTCTTGAAGAGGAGTCTAATTTCTTCAAGAAAGTTGGGTGATGAGGGATGCACAGTAACTCTCACAGCGGATGCACTTGAATTAGCATGTGGTAAGAAAGTAGGTATTCTTTATCTATCTACTTGTATTATTGATTCACCTTCTATTGTAAAGATGTGGCTTTGTAGGCTTCGTCACATGAGTAAGAAGGGGATGCATGTTCTTAAGAGGAAGTCTGATGTCTTTGACAAACTTAAGAACTGGAAAGCCTTGGTTTTCATGGAGGATATGATGGATAGAGATCAGTCACAGGGGCTGAATAATTTTGAGTAGGGTAGTTTGGATAGGGTTTTGATCCAAGGTGAGCTCGTGGGTAAAAAGTCATCACTCACAGGAAAACACAGTTACCGATGTCGATCAGGTGGAACCGATGTCGAATAGGTAGGTACCGACATCGGTCATGTGTAGACCAGATTTGGTGGTGTTAGGCAGGTGGAGACTGACGTCGATCAGGGAACCAACATCGGTGACCAGGTGGACACCGACATCGTTCAGGGAACTGGTGTCGGTGATCAAGTGGAATCGACATAGGTTGGGTGCAGACTAGGGTCGACCAAAGAATAGATTTTGGGCAGACAGTAAGTTGTCAAGGAGTCTCAAACACCCATATGGAGGACTAAAAGGGTAAGTAAGCCTCAAATTCATTATTTTCCTTCTTTATACTACTTGTTGCTCACTGATGGTCAAGAACCAGGAAGTTTTAAAGAAGCAGAGCAGGTAGAATCCAGGAAATAATGGGAGCATGGCATGAATTCTTTGGAAGAGAACCAAATGGGAGATTTGGTAGAGTTGCCAGCCAAAAAAAAAGCACTAAAAGACAAATGGATTCCCAGGATAAAGAAAGGAGAGAATGGACACGTGAGATGAAAGACTAGGTCATATGGTCTTGTGCAAGCTCCAAGACAGTGGTACAGGTTTGACAGGTGTATGACAAAGCATGGCTTAAGTCAATGTCATTGTAACCATTGTGTTTATTTTACCAGGGTGGATAATGGTCGTGACATTATCCTGTTACTGTATGTAGTGGGGTCACACATGCAGGGATTTGCTGAGCTAAGGGTAAAATTATTTCAGTGGTGTGCTAGGAAGGATTTAGGAGGAGCAAAATTCTTCGGCATGAGTATTCCTAGAGACAAGGAAGATCACAGGGTGATGTTGTCTCAGGGTGATTGTGTGAATAAGGTAATGGCGAGGTTCAACATGTAGGATGCAGAACCGGTTAGCACACCTATGGATGGATAGTTCACAGAATAGTGTCTCCAATCACATGATGAGGTTGAGTACATGAGTACTAGACCTGAGTTTGCCCAAGCAGTGGGTGTTGTCAGTGAGTTTATGGCCAATTCGAGAAAGAAGCACTGGAAAATAGTTCAGTGGATTCTCAAGTATTTGAGAGGGACCAGTAGCAGGTATACATGTGATGCAGGGTCAGGGACTTCTCTACATGGGTATGTAGATTCGAATGTGGCAGGAGACTTGGATGACAGGGGTAGCACCACAGGATGTGTGGTGGTTGGTCTTCAAGATTGAACTTGAAGAGGGATACAAGCCATGAAACAAATTAGATGATGTACAAGTATAGGTACAGGTGCAGTTGTTTATCTCTAAGTGGGAGATTGTTAGGTTGTGGAGCTAAAAGCTTCACCCATATGCAAACATGGAAGAGGTGTTGAGTGTCACAGTAACCAGCGTCAGTCAGGCCAACTGACATCGGTCAGGAGTAGACAAGAAGCTGCTGACATTGGTCATGGATCGGCCGATGTCGGTCATCTCCAGACAGATAGGGACCGACGTCGATCGCCTGTGCAGTTCCATAATTTTTAGTTACACAAACAGTTTGTTTAACAAACCAGTTGTTTACATGTAAAGACTAATTTTAGTCTTGGAGCTGTGTTTCTAATTATTGTAATTAGAAGTCTAATTATTGTTTGCATGGGATCTATATAATAGACTCATGGGGTTGTATTGTAATTTGTAGAATCAGAAGGGTTCTATCCAAGGGAGAATCATAAGGACTTGGTGAGGCAAGGACAAGGGTTCTTCCAGGTGTGTAAGATCTAGGTCGACAGGTGTGCAAGGCCAGGTTGATCTATGGTATAGCAAGATCAGGTGAGATCTACATGGTAAGTAAGATCTAGGTTTGCAAGTGTGCAAAGCCAGGTTGATCTGCAGGTGTGCAAGATCAGGTGAGATCTACTTGGAGTATGTGGTGTACTCAGACATGGAGTATGTGTGTGTACTCGGTGGTACTAGCAGTATTATTATTGACTGGTTGAAACAACAACTTTCTGTTTGAGTTGATTTTGTTTGTAATTGAGAGAGAGAACTCTTGAGGGAAGATTACTGGTATGCCCAAGAGGTGTGGGAAGAGTGTGATCTCTTTATTGTATTTCCTTCTGGATGAGTATTAATACAAGTGTGTATTGCCTCTCATATTCTGTGTTGTTTCTGAATTCTAGTTACTTATCATTCTGGTTAAATTCTGTGTTTAGTTGCTTATACAAAGGTAATCAAGTGTGCTCTTAGTGAGCAGGAATCCTGACAATATATATATATATATATATATATATATATATATATATCATAAAGTTTTCAAAACATATACATCATGTCAAAGTACAATCAATCATGAATGGGCATCATGCCCTCACTCTCTCCTCCAGTGCTAGTACAATAATCCTACCTAGCACTCGATGACCCTGCACCTCCTTGAGCTCTCGAATGCCTCTCACATTGACTATCCCACTCTAATAACTGACCATGCTCCTCACGTAAGTCTGCATATCATCACTGAAGATCCATATAGTCATCCATAATCTTCATGCTCACCACACCATAATCAGGTAGAGGCATCCTATGCTTATCTAACTTAGCTCTAAGCTCATCCATCTCTACTACTATCCTAGCATATGTAGTTGTAGCTATAACAACCCTATTAAATAAATGAGCATAAATTCCAGTCATAACTATCACTCTTTCTATCAAACCCTCCTCCATGACATTATCAGGAACATGCCACATTAGCTCTTAGAGTATCAACTCAATGATAATCTCCCATAACTCATCATATCTCCTGACCACCCTAGCAGGGGCCTCATCCTATACACCTCTCATCTCACTTACACACATAAAAAGTACAACACTACATTAGATATATACTTTCAAATCCAAACTAAAGCATAAATGTAGGTATAGTTCAAATATAATAATTGATTACCTCCCATCATCTGTATCAGCTCAAGATCCTCATATGCAAGAACATCCACTCCATCCACAAGATATAAAGGATCTCATCACTACCTAGCCCACCATGAATTATATGCCTTAGTGCATCCCACGTCATCTACATTAAGAATATATATATAACTGCATCTCATGTATCCAAAGGTAGCAGTGCCAACTCAGCTTCAGTCAGTCTAACACAAGCCCCTGCTCTTGTTGGTGCCCATACACTCCTCAACCATACCCATGCTACAGGAGGAACATCCCGTCAAACCCCAAACTACCCAGTCACATGCTCATATACTCCAACCTAATGATCATGTAACCAACAATTAACCTACATATATCATAGTTGCTTTCCATCCTTAGGCCATCTAGGAAATCTTTTATATGGCCTCCATATGATATAATGTGCCACCAATGTGTCTAGTATCCTCCTATAATGATCTATTCCAAGAGATCAAATAGCCAGCTCACCCATTTATCGCTCACCAAATGGCTATGGATATGCCCAACTAACCCTCCATAATCTAATAGGTCGCACAACTACTATGTGCTTATACACTCAAGAATGTAACAAAGTGGCCGCACCCACATCACCACGGAATTCCTCCTATGTAAATATATATGAATCTCTATATAAGTGGGCAAGCATAGTCCTACCCCATGAGAACATGGTACCATACATCTCAATGCTACAAACCACCCTGTGGATCCTGTAAGTAATATACACTCCACTACCATCCACTTTAACAATAGAAGCCAACAATATAGCTAACCACTTCTACAAGTGTGGAACACTCTATTGTACAATCACTGACAATAGCACATCACTATCACTATCGTAGTGATGTACTCTTGAGGTCACACTATAAAATCATAAGGATGCATGATCAATGGCAGTTGTACCCATGTCATCCTATAAAGTCACCCATCACTAACTAATCGGCAAATGCAAAATATGATATACATCCTATAGAGTAATAGTGATCTCTATAATACGAAGCTAAAATGTACAAGTATCAACATTCTACCTCTCACATAAGGCAGTAATCATGTACCTAACCCACTACACCATACCTAGGTCACATACATGACCCAATCTAGCCCTATCCATAAAACCACACTCATCAATAGATAATGGTAGCATCCTTAGTGTCTCCATCACTTGACCTCTACAAAACTCTCGTATTTGCACCTCACCTTGCAAACACTAGAAAATAGAGTATATATCAGAAAATCATGCCAAGTAAACAACCAAGCTATACAACAATAAATATTAAATTAGAATCTCAAAAAACCATCCACAGTGGACAAAAACACTGCAAAAGCACACTATCATTAGACTACAAAACTAGAACTTGGACAACAATGCTGCATCTTAGACAACAACACTAACTCCAGGACAAGAGCATTGAAACTAGTCAAATTTTTTCTAAACTACTTAAAATAAATCAAAAATACCTAAAATAGGTTTCTAAACATGTACAAATTAAGTGTTAAGTATACTCACCAGGCTAATCTCCCCATTGGCCTCAATCTGGGTTACCAACTGCTCAAAACGGGTCGTGAAAGATGCTCATCTCTTGAGCATTTTGAACTCCAGAGCTCCAATATCTCAAACTAGTCACTACACAAATGAACCCAAAGTCAATCAAAATTCTCATATCAACTAACTCTTTTATTCAAAGGCAAAACACTATTTTACACATAACTAGAGACTCATACCTTTGTTTTACAAACCGTTTGATTCAACAAAATCATGACAATGATACATTCAACATCACATAACCTTTACTCTTTCACTACATCATTTGCCTACTATTACATTCACACACCCCTATACCTCTTTTGTACCTCAACAATACAAATTGGTACCTACTAATCAAAACATTCAAGTAACCCAACTTATTCAAGCAATCAACCGTTCACTTCATTCAATCTATTACTACCTCATTTGCTTACTATGACATAAATGTTTATATATCTCTACTATACCTAGATACAGGCTTCAATCCTAATCAATCAAAGATATCTTTCACTCCCAGTAATTCAATCTCACCCATTAAACAATAGACTTTCAATCTATTCAATACATACTAACCAAGTTCCTATACATTCTGCCACTATTCATCATTTTTGGCTCAACCTCTTCTATCATAGATTTTGTCCCTCTCTCAAAAAGGGGGCATCATTGCTACTATTCCTATTCCTACACTTATCCAACACACCTATCCACTCGCATAGATAGATACACCATGATTCTTACACTTCTAGTAGTCAAATTATCAAATTCAGCTTAGATCAATTGAAACACAGTGAATCATACTACATAGGTCACTCAACATGGTTTTTACACCTCTAGCATTCAAATTATCAGCATCACTCAACTCAAATTGGTCAAGATTATATAGTGGTTCATATTATATGGGTCACTTAACATCACTCAACTCATATTAGTCAAGATTATACAGTGGTTCAAATTATATGGGTCACTTAACATCACTCAGTATAGTTTGGTCAAGGTTATAGAGTGATTCAAATCACATTGGGTCACTCAGCATTACTCAAGACATTTAGAGGGATACACCTTTGATTTATAGATTTCTATACTATCCAGATGCATCACTCACATACTAGATTTGGGGGCATGACACAAATGTTTGTGTCCATCTTCTAAGATTATACATTTTGGGATGGTAAGACTTGCCATTTTCTTCTTACACATTTATCAGAGTTTTTATTTTACACCTAGGCATTACTTATATTGTCATTAGGTTAGACCATATGGTCATCTACAATGATTGGTCCATTATATTACTCAGACCCAGGAGTTTGTATGGGACAGAAGGTAGACATTGATTTTGGACCTCTGAACACTTCTCAAATCTAGTTCAGATTATTCAAATTCAGTACATGAGGTATCTATTACAAGGATTATTTCCTTCTCTAGGCATTATTTAGATTTAGTATAGGATGCATCTATTACAGGGATTCCTTTTTTCTCCAGGCATTACTTAGATTCAGTACAGGGGGCATCTATTATGAGGATTCCTTCTTTCTCTAAGCACTATTCAGATTCAGTATAGGGGGTATCTATTACAAGGATTCCTTGTTTGTCCAAGCACTATTTTTAGTTCTTCATCCACTTCCCTAGCCAGAAAGTTGGACCCTTTTCCAACACACTTATCTTCATGTAAGTAAGTTTAGGTATGCATCTTCTTTCTTTATTTTAATCTAGTACTTCATTTTATTGCATCACTAGACTAAAAGGGGGGCAAATGTATACACCCTAAATTGATCAAGCAAACACATATATCATGTCTTTTCACAGTCCTTTCACAGGAAACTCTAACTAAATAATATGAACTTTTATTCACATCTAACCATGTCCCTTTGTCTGACTGGTCTTAGTCTTACTACATTCCCTAGACATCTTTTTACTTATTCCTAGTCATCTATAGCTTTTAGACTTAACCCTTTTAGACCCAAGAAGCTCTTATAGGCCCAAACCCATCCCCCTAGGTTCCCTACCCCCTGGACAATAGTGCCCAAATAGGACTACAATGCTAAAACCTAGGGTGTCCAATTTTCAACACTGTTGTCCAAGTGCAAATACGGTCTCAAAAATCAGTTTCTTCTGGAGGATGAGTCTTACCCCTCTTCTTTATTTTGTTCCTAAGTTTTTCAATGTTGGCCAAATGTGAATAAAGCTCCCAAATTCAAAATAATGATTCTCCTATATAAAGGACTACAAAAGGCATTTTATATCTAACACTTACTATTTTGGCACATTAGACATAATAAAATCAATCAATAGTATAGTTCAACTTCTCTGCATCACACATAGATTTGCATGCTTGATCAAGGAAGGGCCTTGGAAAAACTCATTCTTGCATCAATCGTGTGCATCGATTATGCACATTTCCTAAGGGAGAACTATATCAAATCTAAGACCCTAAATTAAGGGTTAATGTAGGAATCAATCAGAACAATAGGGGTTCTTGATTATGCAATCATTCTTTCCCTAACCCAATTTTTCCCCCATTTACTTTTGATCTATTTGTCATTTCCACGTGTGTAGATAAATATAGCCATTAAAGATTTAAATGGACCTACAACGAGCTCCAAGGACTCCCAAGACCTAAAATTTGGTATACATGGTCATACTGAGCAAATGAATAAAACTCAAAAAGCTTTTATCATCAGGACAAGAACGTCAATAAAGGACTATAGCACTGAATACTAGGGTGTATTATTTCTAGTGCTCCTATCCAATCAAAAAAATGAAAGATAGATTCAGGTTCCAGATAATATCTCACTCTTGTGTGTGAGTTCTTAGACCCAGACACATTTGAATCATCCTAATTTTGTAGATAAGTGTTCTTCTCCCTTATGCAAATTAAACTGATCAAATTGATATAAACTTGTATTTTACTGTATTTAATCATAATTCTTCCCATATTTCAGACCCTTATTATTTAAGAATTAAACATCTAATTTCCTAAAATAATAAAACAAAAGTATATTTTTATTGCTTCTTTTCCTTTTTCCACCCCTCCTTAGATGGTCAACAAGCTGATTTTCCATAAAGGCTTTTCTATATGGACATGGGTCATCCGACGACTAGTTTTCTAACCAAAATCCATCAACAATGATTGAAGGTTTCATTGTTGTTTTTTTTAAATCTTTTTTTTTTTTGTATTTTTGCATTTTTTATCCTGACCAATCAGTAGAGCAACTAATTAGGTAGAATATTTATTCAACCTATAGATAACCAAACATATGTGTGGCTATATTGGGTTATGATACAATCATTACCCTTTATCTATGGAGTGGAAGGGTAGGCTGAAATATTTTTTTAATGTGTGAACAAGGTTTTCTACAGGTTCAATGGAAGGAAGGGTGTGCTCGTCTAGAAGTTGTCATGTGAAGCTCCCTTTGGAAAGTAGTTTCTTGTACAATTTTAACTAATGACCATTAACTAGTAAGTATAATCTTACCTGGTCAAAAGTGTAAAATTTGATAGTTCCACTATCAAATATTTCTTCTATTTCATAAGGGCCAAGCCATCTAGTTCTCAACTCCCCCTTGTGATCTTTATACTTATAATCAAAAAGTAGGTCTCAATCTCTCAATTGAAATTATCTCATCTTGACATACTTATCATGTCATGTGATCCACTATTGTTGTACCACTTCTATATGATGTAATGCTTATCTTCATATTTTTTTAGAACTATTTAGTTACATGATTGTGTCTTTCTTTGCCTATGACAAGTCTAGGCCAAGTTCCAAAGATGTTTGCAAGGTTTTATGCTCAAATTCGATGGGGAGAATAAGTTTCTTCCCATAGACCAATTCATATGAGGTAAATCTAGTTGTAATCTTCCATGTGATCTTGTATGCCCATACTGATTTATAAAGAACTGTTGCCCAATCCTTGTAGTGCACATTTACTATTTTTGTGAAAATGTTTTATAATTATTTGTTTGTAACCTATACCTAACCATTTGACTGAGGGTGGGATGGGGTGGGCTTCTTGTGTCTGATTTCATATTTATGAACAAGGGTAGATGTGAGATCAGACATGTGAGTCCTTTGATCTATAACAATTTCATGTGGAACTCTGTATCTAGTGAATATTTCCTCATACATAAATTTTGTAACTTTTTCATCTTGTGCATGTGATAAGGCTTTCAATTTTTCCTAATTAGTCACATAGTTTATGCAAACTAGTATGTATTTGTTGGATTTGGGATCTATTGGTCTTAAAAAATCAAGTCCTCATTCATCAAATGGTTCAAAAACTATATGAGGCTAAAGTGATGTCTCATCAGAATGTGTGGGTTTCCCCATACATTGGCATTGATCACACTCGAGGGTATATACGACTACATCTTTATGCAAGGTGGGCAATAGTATCTTACATATATGATCTCGATGTCAGTCCTCTTTGTAGTAAAATGACCTCCACATGGTTCATCATGACATGCTCTAAGGATGTCAACAACCTCATCCTCTCTTATACATAGGCGCATGATTGAATTAGGCCCAATGATAAAAAGGTACCCAAAGATCCATGAGTATGAACCAATTTTCTCCACTGGATTACGTGTTTCTTTTGGAGAGAAATGCTGTATAAGCAATCCCTCAACCAAGTAATTAGCGATGTCTACATACCAAGGAGTGTTAGTGGACAATACAAAAATATATTCATCAAGAAATGAATATACTATTGGGCTTTGTTTATCAGATGTTGAACTTGATAAAAATTCTGCAACTACCTTATCCTTACCTATCCTATCAACCATAGTAATATCTATTGTCCCCAAAATCTGTCACTCATTTTTTGGTACAACATATGAACCATTTTGGTCCTGCAGGCCAAAATTCTTTCTTCCCTTCTCAAAAATTGTTTTGAGCATTCACATTCTTCATTATTCAAGCTTTTTCAGTCAAGAGACAAGTAGGTTTAGCAAGTTCAACGGCTTACACAGGCGAGCTCTCTCTAAGGAACAAGTTCCCAACACTTAGGCATTTTCAAGCTTGGTTCAATGCTGAGATTAAATCAAAATGTCCATCAGCAAGCTTTAATCAAAAGAATGAACCATTGAACCTTGAACCAAAATGGTTCAACGCATTCAAAGGTTTAAAGGGTTCAAAGGTTCAATGGCATCATCAAGCTTAAAGAGTTAAACGCTTCATCAAAAGTTCAAAGTTCAACCGCTTCAACAAGTTTAAAAGCTTCAAAACACTTAACGAAAAGAAGAAGGCTTGAACTACTGAACCTTGAACCAAAATGGTTCAAAGGTTCAATGGGCTCAACAGTTCAAAGGATCAATGAGCGGTTGGTTTAACCTGGTTGGTTAAAGCAGTCAATTGAATGAGCGGAACACAAGATTGAACCGTTGAACCAAAGTTGGTTTAATCGAGAAGTTCAAAGGAGTGCCCCAAAGCCCAAAGGGCAAGTACCCTTGTGGAGGGTAGTGAACCAAAGGTGAGTGCCCTTCTAGAGGGTAGGTGATGAGCAAAATAGATCATTACAAAAGGCTGAAAGTGTAAGATTTTCTTCAGAACAATGAACAAGGCAAAAAAGTTAGAATTCCTTCAGAAAGAATTTCTGCAGAAGAATTTCACAAAGGCATTTCCTTTGGACAAAATGTTTGAAGGAATTCTTTCAGATATTTTTCTCGAAGGAAATGATCAAAATCCTGATGGAAAGCAGCTAAGGCAAGGGAAGATTTCCTTTGAACAAAAAGTCTGAAGGAATTCCTTCAGAGATTTTGTTCGAAGGAATTGGAGCCCGAAGACCGCCCGAAGGACCCCGAAGGGTAGGTACCCTTGCGAGGGGTTCTTAGCGACCAAAAAATGGACCTTCTCAAGGCCAAAAGGGACACCTTACCTTTGAGAAGTTCCAAAGATATTAAGGCCTGTGACTGATTTCTATGAACTCTGTAGGCTCGATTCTACGGACTCTACAGGCTCAATTCTATGGACTCCGCAGGCTCAATTCTATGGACTCAGCATAATGATTTCTACAGACTCAATTCTATGGACTCTACAGGCTCAATTTTATGGACTCCATAGGATGATTTCTATGGACTTGATTCTATGAACTTTGTAGGCTTGATTCTATAGACTCTGCAGGCTCAATTTTACGAACTCTACAGGCTCAATTCTATAGACTCCGCAAACATATTTCTACAGACTCTTCTCAAGCTCGAGAGACTTAGAGAAAGCAAAGGCCTCTATGGACTCCACAAACCTTCTCCTTGAACTGGTCTCTGGAAACTTCCACTTCTTATCTTTGCTCCGAGCTTTCCTTGAACCATTGAACCCGTTGAACCTTGAACCAAAATGGTTCAAAGGTTCAACAGGTTCAACAGTTCAAGGAAAGCTTTGAGAAAATATAAGAAGTGGAAGTTTCCAGAGACCAATTCAAGGAGAAGGTTTAGGGGAATGAACCAAAGAAGTGATGAAACCAAGGAACTAAGGAGGCCACCTGAACCATTGAAACAATGAACCTTTGACGTCCCTGTGGACATCAAATTCAAGCTAATGAAATATCCGTTGATTTTCAAATGTGGCACAAAACCTGAAAACAAACTTTGTGACCAGCTGAAGAAGGAGCTGAAAGAGCCAGAAAAAATGAAAAAGATAGCCAAAGAGCTCAAATTATGACAGGAAAGAGAGAAAGACCAAAAATATCAGTGCAGGAGTTATTCTAGTAGGTGGAACAGTCCACCAAGTAGATATTTAAGCTTGCAAACTTTAAAAGTGTAGCCTGTTTTTCTCCCTTGGAGTAAAGGCAAAGTGGACAAATGTGTAGACATCAAGAAAAGGACCAGACAACCCATGCTAAGGAGAAGACATTTGAGATAAATCAACACGCCATAGTTAAGGTGGCCGCCCTGTTACAACATGGCCCTCTTTGACAAAAATGAAAATACATTCAAGGCATTGAATGCAACATGGGTCGTTCCATAAAACAAAGTGCCGAACCTTTATTGGCTACTATATATTATAAATCTCTTCTTTTCACAAAGAAGATATTTTTGGTTATAGAAGTAAAACTTGGCCAAAATTGAAAGATGATTACTGAGACTTTGAGCTCAGATTGTTGATCATATTTCTTTATTTGAATGAGAAAGGAGGTTACTTTTAGACTTTGTGCTATTATAACTTGTGTCATTTAGGGGATTGTTCTTATGTATATTTATTGAATGTGTTCTTGTCCATTTTAAGGAAATAAGCTGAACTAGTGGAAGTAATCAGGAAGGTGTCCTGAAGCCAACTGCGGGAGACTTTGTGCTGCCACAATTGTCTTTAGTGTGCTTGCATGTTTTCTATTTCTATGTAAAGGACTTTGGGATGACTTTGCACCCTCATTGTCTTTCGTATCTCACTCTTGGGCAGTTGAGGTGGAGACATTGTGTTGCACCTCATTCTGTTGGTTACCGCCCTTATTACCAGTTACTTGTTACCTACCTGAAAGGATTCTTGTTGTTAGCTGTAGGCCACTTCTGAAAGAAGAGAAGTGCCTCCTATCATTTCACCAAGATTTCTCTTTTGGCTGTGAACATCATCTCTAAAAAAATAGAGATGGATGGTGTAGTCCTACCCCTGAGTGTTATTTTTTGCTTATATATATAGTATATAGCTCCTCATAGTTATTAGGGAACCTCCCCTTGATGAGAGGAGAGATTTGTCCACCTCTGATGTAGTAAACCTACACATTTGGCTGACTAATCTCCCTATGTTGTGGATAAAGAGACCTATTTTGCATCATCAGTTAGCTGGTGACAAAATATTCACCTAATAGTTTTTGGTGACTTAGCTGGGGAAGAACAAGCAGTTTGAAGCCTCAAGCTTCGAGTTGAAGCAGGGCCAGTTCTTTTCTATTTTTATTCTACAATCTAACAACTCCACGCTATACTAGAAGCCAGAGATCCCAAGGTGTTGTTGACCCTATTTTTGAGTTGGTGCAGCAGGGCAATTTTGATTTATTCTCTCCTCAACTTCAAGTTCAATGATCTAGGAGTGCTCCTTCTACCCATACCAGGTCACCAACACAGGGCATAGCTTCCTTTTCTACTGTTAGCAGAGCTTTACCTATACATACTCCACCCAAATTTGTTATCTTCCTTTTCCATTATCAAATCATGGCGGTTCAAGGCCCCTAGAGTAACTCTTTTGGCCCGCTCAATCTTACTCCACCTCTACATGAGCTACCACGCAGTTCAAGGAAGAATTTCCCCAAATTCTTTGGTGATGGGAGAGTTCATCCTGATGAACATATTGCAGCCTTTAGCATAGCTTGTGGCGTGATAGGTATGGAATATGAAGACGTAGCAATCAAGATGTTTGTGGAAACACTACAAGGTGCTGTTATAGACTGGTTTTACCATCTATAGGCTCAATCAGTGATTGACTGGGACACTCTTAAAGCTAAATTTAAAGCCAGGTTCAAGCCTACAGAAGATGCACATGCCTTGCTATCCCAGTGCACATAGATGAAGAAAGAACCTCATGAACCGATGACGGACTTCAGTGCCAAGTTTGACAAGTTGAGGAACAAGATTTCTATAATTGCTCAGCCAACACCTGAAAACCTCAAATGCTTCTTCATCAACTCACATCTATCTGAAGTGAGTTTTCTACTAAAGGAGTTGGCCACATAGACCTTGCTACTACTCAAGATTTGGCTACTGAGGTATAAGATGACATTATCTTGGCAGGAAAGATAAAGAGAGATACTAACAGAGGTAAATCCTCTTCATCCTCTGAATACTCACCTACAGCCACCACTGATCCAATGGTGCAAAAGCTAAAAAATGAATTGCTAGCTCTTAGAAAGCAAGTGGTGCAAGGGATGTCATCTGCTCCTTTGTATAGAGATGTACCAAGGAGGACATTCCCCAATCAGTCATACCAAGGCAATGCTACCATGAATCAAAGGCAAACAAATCGTCTTCCTCCCCCATGGGGGAACCTTACCATTGAAACACCTCCAACCAATTTAGCAGTTGGATATCTTAAAGCAGAATCAAATTTCTCCTTCCAACTTGAGTTGAACCCAGAAGATGACGCTAATCTCTTCACAGAAGGAGAAGAAGAATTAGCTGGCGACTCCAACATTGGTTTCTTGAATTACCAGGATGAACCCAAAAGTGAAGGTAAAATAGCTTAGAGATCATATGCTATGTTCACCTAGTCTAAGGATCAGTTAGCCCATCAAGTTGATAAAGAAAAGACAGAGGAGTGAGCTCAGCCTGTAATTTTAATTTCTAAATGAGGAACTTCTCTACCTTTCTAGCCAAAAGACCCAGTGATTGCTAAACATGTAAGTACCCCAAACATTTTTGCACCTTCAACTTTGTAGATCAGTCCTCACCCTCCTAAAAACCAGAAGGATGAACTCCCTTCCCCTATTTGTAATCCATTTCATACATTTGACATGGTCAACCATGTCAAGAAAACTAAGATCCAAATGTTTGAATTTGAATTTTTGCAATCCAACTCTGAGTAGTTGGATAGGTTAGTGGAATGTGTGAAGAATAGAACCGTCCCTAAAAGACTAGCTATTCTAAAGGTGACTCCCACATCTACCCAAAATAGCCTTGTCATTACTCCTCCTACCAGTCCCAAAAGGACTGAACCATTCTATGTCTCCCTGTTGATAAATGGACATCATCTAAACAATTACATCATAGACTCAGATGTGTCAGATAATGTCATGCCTACCAAAGTAGCTAAATCCCTTGGTTTCACACTGACCAAGACATTTGGGAGATGTTTCTCCATGGAGAACAAATAAGTGCCACTGCTGGGACAAATCAAGGATGCCCAATTTGCGTTCGCAGCCTTCCCAGACAAGAGGATCAAGATGACAGTCCTGGTGGCCGACATCTCAGCCTCATACGACATTCTTCTTGGAATTTTTTTTTATAAGGATGTTGGTGGTGAATTAAGCATGGACCTATCCGAGGTGAGGATCCCAGTCAAAGGCATTATGCAGAGACTACTCCCTGAGAAGGAAGCAAAATATGTGGTCACTCAAACATCAGTCCCTAAAGCTCAAATTTTGTTTGAGTCTTTAGGCATGGGTAATTACTTCTTGACTACTGAGGATGTTTGTATCTTAGCTGATGAAACTTATGAAAATGACAATCTAAAAATTAGTTCAGATAAAATAGCAAAAGATGTAAGAGAGCACAGTGCAAGCCCAAAGGAATCCTCCCCTCCAAACGAAGAAAAATCTAAAGTAAGGCTAGCTCCTGATGATGTATGGATATTAGAATTTGATAGCAATTATTCCTCTACCAGTTTAAGAGTTAGGATTGTATTGATATCTCCTCAAGGAGATATTTTTCCTTCTTCATACAAGTTGTAGTTTAGCAACACCAACAACACTGTCGAGTATGAATCGATGCTGCTTGGATTGAAGGCCAATCAAGACAAGGGCGTCAAGTTCCTTCATGCTAAAGGAGATGCTAAGCTAGTGGTTTGTCAGGTGAGGAACCTGTACCATACCAAAAATGAGAGATTGCAGCATTACCACAATCTGGTTTGGGATCAAATTGAAAGATTTGATGCTTTTAGTATATCTGCAGTTCCCAGGGAATTCAATGACAGAGCTAACACTTTGGCTATTTCAACAACTCTTTTGATTCCTCACCCTAATTTTAAAAGAGACAAGTACACTATCAAATTGGTCTTTCGACCAAGTGTGCCTGACAATGCCAATCATTGACAAGTGTTCAATGGTGACAACCAACTCATTGCCTTCTTGGAATAAAAAGGTAGCTTTGAATAGCTTCACTTCAAAGGCAGTGAATCAGCCCTTGAAACAAGTTTAGACATAGGTGAAGAAGTCCTGCAACTTAAAGGAAATAAAATCCCAAAAGGATTAGTTTCCCTTGAGAAGTTGTTTGACAAACATGACAAGTTCATCAAACAACAACAAATGAATTCAAGCTCCTCTCAAGAGTTTGATCAAATAAATTTGGGTACAAAAGAAAATCTTAAGATGGTGAACATTAGAAAGTGTTGCACCCCAAAAGAGAAGTTCAAGTTCACTGCTCTACTTTGCCAATACATGGATGTCCTAGCATACTCCTATGATGATCTGAAGTCACTCAGACTTGAAGAAATTTGCCATGAAATTCCTCTCAAGAGTGATTCAATGCCTTACAAGCAAAAATCCAGGCAGTACAATCCAAAGATATTAGGTATTATTCTGTCTAAAATATAAAAAATGTTGAATGCGAGGATAATTTTCCCAATTCATCATTCCACATGGATTACAAACGCAGTTCCTGTGAGGAAGAAGAATGGAAAAATTCACCTTTGCGTGGACTTTAGGAATTTGAATTAGTCATCTTTAAAGGACAACTATCCTTTGCCCATCATGGACCAAGTGATTTAGATAGTGACTGGTTCAGAGATGTTATCAATGCTAGATGGCTTATTAAGATACAATCAAGTTGAATTTGGTGAAGCAGACCAGCATAAGACTGCCTTCACCACACCTTGGGGCACCTTTGCATATCGAAGAATGTCATTTGTCCTGATAAATGCTGGTGCCACTTTTCAGAGAGCAATGGACCTTACTTTCAAAGATAAAATAGGTAAGTTCATGGTGGTGTGCCTTGATGATTTAACAGTCTTTTCCAAGCATCATCTTGATCAAGTGCACCATTTGCAATAAGTGCTAGAACGTTGCCGCCAGAATGGCATTTCTCTAAATCTCAAGAAGTATGTCTTTGGAGTGACAGAAGGGAAGCTTCTCAGACACATTGTATCCAGAGAAGGCATAAAGATTGACTCAAAAAGAGTCAAATTCATCCAGGAACTTATCCTGCCCACAAGTAAGACTGCAGTTCACTCTTTCTTTGAAAAAGTGAATTTTTTACGAAAGTTCATCTCTGAGTTTGTTGAGAAGACTCACCACATTGTGGACATGATGAAGGGCAAAGCAACTTTTAGCTGGACTGAAGAAGGCAAATTGGCATTTCGAGACATCAAGACAGCCATTGCCCATGCCCCAATTTTGGTTTGTCTAGATTATACCAAGGATTTTATAGTGTATAGTTATGCTTATGAGCACACACTTTCAACAATTTTGGTTCAACTAAATGAAGAAGGTGTGGAATCTCACATATCCTTCATGAGCTATCCTCTCAAAGCTCATGAGCTAAAGTATTCAAACATGGAGAAGCATGCTTATGCAGTGGTAAAGGTAGTGAAGCATTTTTGCTTTTACATCTTAAATTCACATACTACTGCCCTAGTTCCTGACACCAAAGTCAAATCCATATTAACTCAGCAGGAGTTTGGAATGAAAAGGGGTAATTAGATTGCTAAAATTTAGGAGTTTGATCTAGTTATCAAATCGATGAAGCTTGTGAGGGGAAAGGGCCTCTATCAATTGATTGCTGATAACAGACCTGAAGAAGTAGGGCATGAAGAAATAGAAGTGGAAGACACGCCAATAGTCCTCTTTGTCTCCACCACGGTATTGCTCATTTCCTTACTTATGGTGAGTGTCATGCCCACCTATCTCATAAATAAAAGAGAATTATTAAATTGAAAGCTTCCAATTTTATCCTCTAGGACAATAGCCTGTATAAGAGGAGCCTTGATGGAGTGTTCCTTCGTTGTGTGGATAAAGAGCAGCAAAACCAACTTTTGAAGTCCTTCCATAATCTGGCCTATAGAGGAAATTTTTTTGCTCTTGTAATAACCCATAAGATTCTGTGAGCCAGTTATTACTAGCCTACTCTATTTCAAGATGCATATAAATATGTACAAAGATGTGAACTATGCCAATAGTTCATGGGAAGACCCAATTAGCTGTTCTACCTCTCAAATCAGTGGTGATAGAAGAGCCATTTCAGCAACGGGGAATCAATTTCATTGGTGTTGTAAACTCGTCTTCAAGTGCTGGACATGATTATGTCCTGATAGCCACATATTACATCACCAAGTGGGTGGAATCTATTCCAACCAAGCATGCTACTTCAGAAGTGGTGTGTGATTTCCTAAAAAAAATGTCATTTCCAGGTTTGGGGTTTCAACCAAGATTGTGGCGGACAATGTTGCCTGTTTCTCTTCTCATGAGATCACTCAATTCTATTTTTACTATGTGATTACCCTCTCCCACTCCTCTAATTATTTCCCACAAGGAAATGGTCAAGCTAAATCAAGCAACAAGAACCTGGTGACCAACATCAGGAAGCTGGTGGATGAAAACCAACGAACATGGCATAAAACATTGGTTGATGCTTTATGAGTAGACAGAACTACACCCAAGAGGGCGATAGGTATGTCACATTTCTAGCTTTTGTATGGTCTCAATGCAGATATACCAATCACCTTGGAGTTTCCAGTGTTGAGATTTGCAAAGGCGGTTGAAGATCAGATGTATGAAAGCTCCATCAATAAAAGGATCATGTGCTTAAATGAGCTGAATGAGCAGTAAACTATGATGGTAGATTGAATCACTATGCATCAAAGTCTGGTGAAGAAGCTCTTCGACCAGAAAGCAAAAACCCATGATTTCCAGATTAGAGATCAAGTCCTGTTATGTGACAAAAGAAGAGAACCAAAGGGAATGCATAGAAAGATTGATTCCCTAAGGAGAGGCCCGTTTACTATCCATGAGCTCAATGGTGAAAATTTTTTCCTATTGAAGTATCAAGATGGCACACCCTTTTCTCTACCTCATAAAGGGCAGCATATGAAGCACTTCAATTCTTGAAGTATCAAATAATATCATTTATACATATGTATATTTGCATAGTCCTTGGTTCTGTTTTGTGCTTTTCATTTTCATTTTTGGTGCCTTTTTTTTTTGGTTAGCATGACTTTGTAGCCTAATGGCATACTTAAAGGCACTGGAGATTCTGGTTTCTACTCCCCTCAGCTGCTTCAAAATTTCAACTGAAAGAAGTTTCCCAACTGGAGCCAGCTGTTGTCCCCAAAATCTGTCACTCATTTTTTGAGACAACATATGAACCATTTTGGTCCTACAGGCCAAAATTCTTTCTTCCCTTCTCAAAAATTATTTTAAGCATTCACATTCTTCATTATTCAAGTTTTTTCAGTTAAGGGACTAACAGGTTCAACAAGTTCAATGGCTTCAATAGGTGAGCTCTCTCTAAGGAACAAGTTCCCAACACTTAGGCATTTTCAAGCTCGGTTTAACGCTGAGGTTTAACCAAAAGTTCCATCGGCAAGCTTCAATCAAAGGAATGAATCATTGAACCGTTGAACCTTGAACCAAAATGGTTCAACGCATTCAAAGGTTCAACGGGTTCAATGGCATTGTTAAGCTTAAAGAGTTAAATGCTTCATTAAAAGTTCAAAGTTCAACTGCTTCAGCAAGTTAAACGGCTTCAAAACACTTAACGAAAAGAAGAAGGCTTGCACCGTTGAACCTTGAACCAAAATGGTTCAAATATTCAACCGGTTCAATGAGTGGTTGGTTCAATGCGGTTGGTTCAATTGGTCAATTGAACGAGCGGAACACAAGATTGAACCATTGAACCAAAGTTGGTTCAATCGAGAGGTTCAAAGGAGTGCCCCAAAGCTCAAAGCACAAGTACCCTTATGGAGGGTAGTGAAACAAAGGTGAGTGCCCTTGCAGAGGGTAGGTGATGAGCAAAATAGACCGTTGCAAAAGGCCGAAAGGGTAAGATTTTCTTCAAAAACATGAACAAGGCAGAAAAGTTAAAATTCCTTCAGAAAGAATTTCCACATAAGAATTTCACAAAGGCATTTCCTTCAGACATTTTGCCCATTAGAAATGATCAAAAGCCCAGTGAAAAGCAGCTAAGGCAAGGAAAGATTTCCTTTAGACAAAAAGTCTGAAGGAATTCCTTCGAATATTTTGTCCAAAGGAATTAGAGCCCGAAGACCGCCCGAAGGACCCCAAAGGACAGGTACCCTTGCAGGGGGCTCTTAGCGACCAAAAAATGGACCTTCTCAAGGCCTGAAGGGACACCTTCCCTTTGAGAAGTTCCAAAGACATTAAGGCTCGTGACTGATTTCTACGAACTCTGCAGGCTTGATTCTACAGACTCTACAGGCTCAATTCTACAGACTCCACAGGATGATTTCTATGGACTCGAATCTATGGACTCTGCAGGCTCAATTCTATGAACTCCATAGGATGATTTCTATGGACTCGATTCTATGAACTCTGTAGGCTTGATTCTACGGACTCTACAGGCTCAATTCTATGGACTCTGTAGGATTTCTACGAACTTGATTCTATGGACTCTATAGGCTCAATTCTATGAACTCTATAGGCTCAATTCTACGGACTCCACAGACATATTTCTACGAACTCTTCCAAAGCTTGAGAGACTTAGAGAAAACAAAGGCCTCTAAGGAAGAAGATGAACCGTTGAACCTTGAACCAAAATGGTTCAATAGTTTAAGGAAAGCTCTGAGCAAAGATAAGAAGCGAAAGTTTCCAGAGACCAGTTCAAGGAGAAGGTTCAGGTGAATGAACCAAAGAAGTGACAGAACCAAGGAACCAAGGAGGCCACCTGAACTATTGAAATAGTGAACCTTTGATGTCTTCGTGGATATCAAATTCAAGTTAATGAAATATTTATTGATTTTCAAATGTGGTGCGGGATTTGAAAACAAACTTAGTGACCAGCTGAAGAAGGAGCCGAAAGAGCCAGCAAAAGGGGAAAAGATAGCCTGAGAGCTCAAATTACAATCGAAAAGAGGGAAAGACCAAAAATATCTGTGCAAAAGTTATTCCAATAGGTGGAACAGTCCACCAAGTAGATATTTAAGCTTGCAAACATTAAAAGTGCAACCTATTTTTCTCCCTTGGAGTCAAGGCAAAGTAGACAACTGTGCAAACATCAAGAAAAGGACTAGACAACCCATGCTAAGGAGAAAAAATTTGAGATAAATCAACATGCCATAGTTAAGGTGGTTGCCCTGTTCCAGCATGGCCCTCTTTGACAAAAATAAAAATGCATTCAAGGCATTGAATGCAGCATGGGTCGTTCCATGAAACAAAGTGCCAAAACTTTCTTGGCTACTATATATTGTAAATCTCTTCTTTTCACAAAGGAGATCTTTTTGGTTATAGAAGCAAAACTCTACCAAAATTGAAAGGTGATTATTGAGACTTTGAGCTCAGATTATTGATCATATTTCTTTGTTTAAATGAGAAAGCAGGTTACTTTCAGACTTTGTGTTATTATAGCTTGTGTCATTTAGGGGATTGTTCTTATGTCTGTTTCATGAATGTGTTCTTGTCCATTTTAAGGAAATAAGCAAAACTAGTGGAAGTAATCAGGAAGGTGTCCCGAAGCCAACTGTGGGAGACTTTGTGCTGCCAAAATTGCCTTTAGTGTGTTTGCATATTTTCTATTTCTGTGTAAAGGACCTTGGGATGACTTTGCACCCTCATTGTCCTTCATATCTCACTCTTGGGCAGTTGAGGTGGAGACTTTGTGTTGTACCTCATTCTGCTGGTTACCACCCTTGTTACCAGTTACTTGTTACCTACCTGAAAGGATTCTTGCTGTTAGCTGTAGGCCACTTCTGAAAGAAGAGAAGTGCCTCCTGTCATTTCACCAAGATTTCTCTTTTGGCTGTGAACATCATCTCTAAAAAAAGAGAGATGGATGGTGTAGTCCTACCCCTGAGTTTTATTTTTTGCTTATATATATAGTATATAGCTCCTCATAGTTATTAGGGAACCTCCCCTTGATGAGAGGAGAGATTTATCCACCTTTGATGTGGTAAACCTGCACATTTGGCTGACCAATCTCCATATGTTGTGGTTGAAGAGACCTATTTTGCATCATCAGTTAGCTGGTGACAAAATATTCACCCAACAATATCAAACTCTTGCGATAGAAACAACTATTTAATTATGCTTCTAGTGTGTAAGTATATATAAGGGGATCATGTGTGTGTGTGTGTGTGTGTAAGGGAGATTATATATGAGTGTGCATGTGTATATACAAAGAAGATCTTATGTGTGTGTGTATAAGGGAGTTCATGTGTGTATATGTAAGAGAGATTGTGTGTGTGTGTGTGTAAGGGAGCTCATATATATATGATTTCTCAATCTCCCTTACATACACACACATGATCTCCCTTGCATATAGACACATATGAGCTCCCTTACACACATGATCTTCCTTACATATACGCATACACACACACTCATATGTGTGTGTGTGTGTAAGATAAATCATACATATGATCTCCCTTACATATACATAAATACATACACACATACATACACACACACACACACACACACACACACACACACACACACACACACACACACACACACACACACACGAGTGTGTATGTGTGTAAGGAAGATCATATGTGTGTGTGTAAGGGAGCTCATGTATATATATATGATTTCTCTCTCTCACACACACACATACACATACCCATGTGTGTGCATATTCAAAGTGTGTATGTGTACTAAATGTGTGTGTGTGTGTCTGTGTGTGTGTAAGGAAGATCATATGTGTGTGTGTGTATAAGGGAGATCATGTGTGTGCATATTTAAAAGAGATCACGTGTGTGTGTGTGTAAGGGAACTCATGTTTATATATGATATCCCTCTTTCTCTCACACACACGCATGAGTGTGTGTGTGTGTCTATAAGGGAGATAATATATATATGAGTGTGTTCTCCATCACACACACACACACATGAGTGTGTGTGTTTGTATATGTAATGAAGATCATTTACATATATATGAGCTCCCTTATACATACACACATGATTATATATATATATATATATATATATATATATATATATATAGATATATATATATATATAATCTCCCTCACACACACACAAATGCATATGCTCATATGTATATGATTGTGTGTGTGTATGTAAGGGAGAAAGTATATATATATATATATATATATATATATATATATATATATATATATATATATATAGTGAGTGTATGTGTATGTGTAATGGAGATTATTATATACACACTCATTATGATCTCCTTCACACACACATACACATGAGTGTGTGTATATGTGTGTGTGTGTGTGTGTGTATACACATACACATATATGATCTTCCTTACACACACACACACACACTCATATATGCATATATATCATATATATGCTCTCCGTTATATATATATACATACACACACATATATGTATATATAAATGTTGATGTGTGTATGTAAGGGAGATCATTTATATATGATATATATACATATATAAGTGTGTGTGTGTAAGGAATATCATACACACACATATAGCATATGTATAAATGATCTCCTTTACATACATACATGCACACTCATATGTGTGTGTGTAAGGGAGATCATATATATATATAAAATCTCCTTCACACACACACACACACACACACACACACACACACACACACACACTTATATACGAGTGTTGTGTGTGTGTAAGGGAGATCATGTGTGTGTGTGTGTAAAAAAGAGATCATATATACACATATGTATATACACTCATATATATATTAGTGTGTATATATGTGTGTGTTTGTGTGTGTATGTAAGAAAAATCATATATATGATCTACCATATATAGAACACATGCATATATCATATGTATATATGATCTTCCTTACATATATATGATTGTGTGTGTGTGTGTCGCTATCTGTAAGAAAAATCTCTCTCTCACACACATATATATATGTGGGAATATGAGTGTGTGTGTGTAATGGAGATCATATATATATATATATATATATATATATATATATATATATATATATATATATATATATATATATATATGATCTCCCTCCCACACACATACACTCGTATATAAAAATAAATATACGCATGTGTAAAAGATATCACATGCACACGCACACACACATACATGATCTCCATTACATATGAGTGTGTTTGTGTGTAAGGGAGATCACAAATATATATAATTGATCTCACTTATATATGCACACAATGACTCATACACACACACAAATGTGTGTATATATAAGGGAGATCATATATATATGATCTCCTTTATATACACACATATTCATATATGTGTATGCAAGTGTGTATAAAAGAGATCATATATATATATATATATATATATATATATATATATATATATGAATGATATCCATTACATAAACACACACCTATTATGATCTCTCTTACGTATACACACACACTCATATATTATATATATGAGTGTGTGTGTATACGTTAGGGAGAAAGAAAATATTATATGTATTATATATAATATCCCTTATATACACACACACTTAAATATGTGTGTGTATGTGTACAAGGGAGATCGTATATATATGAATGACCTCCATTACATATACACACACTCATTATGATCTCCCTTACATACACACACACACACACCTATTATGATCTCCCTTATATATATATATATATATATATATATATATATATATATATATATATATATATATATATATATATATATATATATATATATATATATATATATATATATATATATATATATATATATGATCTCCCTCCCACACACATACACTCGTATATAAAAATAAATATATGCATGTGTAAAAGATATCACATGCACACGCACACACACATACATGATCTCCATTACATATGAGTGTGTTTGTGTGTAAGGGAGATCACAAATATATATAATTGATCTCCCTTATATATGCACACACTGACTCATACACACACACAAATGTGTGTATATATAAGGGAGATCATATATATATGATCTCCTTTATATACACACATATTCATATATGTGTATGCAAGTGTGTATAAAAGAGATCATATATATATATATATATATATATGAATGATCTCCATTACATAAACACACACCTATTATGATCTCTCTTACGTATACACACACACTCATATATTATATATATGAGTGTGTGTGTATACGTTAGGGAGAAAGAAAAGATTATATGTATTATATATAATATCCCTTATATACACACACACTTAAATATGTGTGTGTATGTGTACAAGGGAGATCGTATATATATGAATGACCTCCATTACATATACACACACTCATTATGATCTCCCATTCTTTCTCTCTCTAACACGCACACACACACACTCATTATGATCTCCCTTACATACACACACACACACCTATTATGATCTCCCTTATATATATATATATATATATATATATATATATATATGTATATATATATATATAGATCTCCCTTATATATATATATATATATATATATATATATATATATGTATATATATATATATATGTATATATATATATATATGTATATATATATATATATATATATATATATATATATATATATATATATATATATGATCTCCCTCCCACACACATACACTCGTATATAAAAATAAATATATGCATGTGTAAAAGATATCACATGCACATGCACACACACATACATGATCTCCATTACATATGAGTGTGTTTGTGTGTAAGGGAGATCACAAATATATATAATTGATCTCCCTTATATATGCACACACTGACTCATACACACACACAAATGTGTGTATATATAAGGGAGATCATATATATATGATCTCCTTTATATACACACATATTCATATATGTGTGTGCAAGTGTGTATAAAAGAGATCATATATATATATATATATATATATATATATATATATATATATGATCTCTTTTATACACACTTGCACACACATATATGAATATGTGTGTATATAAAGGAGATCATATATATATGATCTCCCTTATATATACACACATTTGTGTGTGTGTATGAGTCAGTGTGTGCATATATAAGGGAGATCAATTATATATATTTGTGATCTCCCTTACACACAAACACACTCATATGTAATGGAGATCATGTATGTGTGTGTGCATGTGCATGTGATATCTTTTACACATGCATATATTTATTTTTATATACGAGTGTATGTGTGTGGGAGGGAGATCATATATATATATATATATATATATATATATATATGATCTCCCTCCCACACACATACACTCGTATATAAAAATAAATATATGCATGTGTAAAAGATATCACATGCACATGCACACACACATACATGATCTCCATTACATATGAGTGTGTTTGTGTGTAAGGGAGATCACAAATATATATAATTGATCTCCCTTATATATACACACATTTGTGTGTGTGTATGAGTCAGTGTGTGCATATATAAGGGAGATCAATTATATATATTTGTGATCTCCCTTACACACAAACACACTCATATGTAATGGAGATCATGTATGTGTGTGTGCATGTGCATGTGATATCTTTTACACATGCATATATTTATTTTTATATACGAGTGTATGTGTGTGGGAGGGAGATCATATATATATATATATATATGCACACACTGACTCATACACACACACAAATGTGTGTATATATAAGGGAGATCATATATATATGATCTCCTTTATATACACACATATTCATATATGTGTGTGCAAGTGTGTATAAAAGAGATCATATATATATATATATATATATATATATATATATATGAATGATCTTCATTACATAAACACACACCTATTATGATCTCTCTTACGTATACACACACACTCATATATTATATATATGAGTGTGTGTGTATACGTTAGGGAGAAATAAAATATTATATGTATTATATATAATATCCCTTATATACACACACACTTAAATATGTGTGTGTATGTGTACAAGGGAGATTGTATATATATGAATGACCTCCATTACATATACACACACTCATTATGATCTCCCATTCTTTCTCTCTCTAACGTGTGCACACACACACTCATTATGATCTCCCTTACATACACACACACACACACCTATTATGATCTCTCTTACATATACACACACACTCATATATTATATATATGAGTGTGTGTGTATACATTAGGGAGATCATAATGGCTGTATGTGTGTATGTAAGGGAGATCATAATGAGTGTGTGTGCGCATTAGAGAGAGAAAGAAAGGGAGATCATAATGAGTGTGTGTATATGTAATGGAGGTCATTCATATATATACAATCTCCCTTGTACACATACACACACATATTTAAGTGTGTGTGTATATAAGGGATATTATATATAATACATATAATATTTTCTTTTTGTTTATAACAGTTAGAAGTCGACGTGTGTTTAACCCTTTTTATATTTTTTTGAGAGTTAAAATGTAGAATAACCTATACATAAGGAAAATATTGATTTATGCTAGATATAAAAAGTGCATTCAAAATAATAATTTGATTGCATAAACAAGAATAATATATAATGCTTAGCTTTGAATCTACTTCAACATTCTTCATCTTTGGTAATTGGTTAGAAAGGAAGTTCATGAGGAGTCATATATGATACATAATGTCTTCTAACAAAGTTGTGAAGGATCAATCCATGGATTGTTCCTTAGAACTGAGTTTCACATTTGAAGATAAGATTATGGGTGTTGACAAAACAAAGATAGTCCCCACAAAATGCTTGATGAGGAAGGGTGGTCAACAAAATAGATGTAATTTTGATAATCAAGATGATATGAATCAACATACCATGGTTGGGTTGGTCTCAAACTACATTCAAGATTGCCATCTTGGAAGAATGGGGAATGTGCAGCTGTTACAAGATGTTTTCCATCCACCACCATTCTGATTTTTAGTAAAGGAATGCAACACTTTAGTCATGCTTTGGGAAGCATGGAAGGAACCAGTGGAGTTCAAAGTAATCATGGTAAACACAATATAGAAGAGGTAAGATTAGTTGTGGGCATGCATTGGATATATTTATTTGATAAGCCACAAAAATTTGTCAGTACTTGGGGTAGACACGAGGTGTGCAATGACTATTATGACATGAGCTTGGGTGAGATATTTTCTCATGATGATATTTGGTCTACTTTGGGTCAGCTTTGCATGGTGTTTGATTTTTCACCTCTAGGATTGCCATTGAGTGAAGAGTACCATAAAAAGTTAACGAATGGTGTTGGATACATACTTCCCATGGAGAAATTTACATGCATCATGAGAAGACCTCAAGGAGAATTTTGCATGAAAATCATAGTAGTATAATGTAAGCATGGTGGAGTAACTTCAAAATTAGATATCTGTGTAAAGGATCATCAACAATATACGAAGGAAGTAAGTGGTGATAGTATTCTATCAACAAATGTTAGAAAGAACACATTTAGGACAACTATGAGTCTGATTCTCAGCCTTGATGCTGCTATCATCACCATTATCAGCGACCGCTTTACTTCATTTACACTTATATAAATAGATTTACAAGGGTTTCCAATCATGGGAAAGATTAATTTCTAGTCTATGACTATGAATAGAGGATTTTCATCCCTTGATTGATTACCCATTGCTTCTACATTTATCACACTATTGATTGGTACACAGGTTTGTCATTTTTACAATTATGACACCATTTTTATATTGCTAGTTTTGATGATTTCAGTCATGAATAGCTGTGAATTTGTCCATTTTAAGAGAGTTTTATTGCATGATGATATTAATAAAATATGTCTGCTATTAGGGATAATCAACCCAACCATCCTAATGCTGATTGGGATGAGATTGAAGGAGGTTTGTGGCTGTTATGACTTGTTTACATCCAATATGCAAGCTATTTTGTGTCATGAATTGGAGGAACCAGCCCACAATAACATTATGGGACCCACTGGAGCTTAAGGTTATAGTCATGAAGCAAGTGTTTGGGATCCTTCATCATATGAGAAGAGCAGATGGGTGTAATAAAAACATAATGGTGAGCACTTGGGGCAGCCTTTAGCCTTAAGGAAATGTATGGAAGATGTTCTTATGTTGTGGGTAGAAGGATTCATCGAGGGAGAACATATAGATGTGGGTGATGGATGGAGTAGACCCCATGATAATTATTGGTAGAGGTTGTGCCACTTGATAGCTATGGGACTCAGATGTTATGGTCATTATAGTATGACGACTTTGGTGTATTCGAGCATGTATGATGCTCTTGGGCAAAAGATTCAACATGATAGGTATTGGGGAGCTAATGAGATCATCTCTCACATGGTTAAGGGAATATCTTTGATGAAATATTTTGGCAACCACACCAACTTCAAGAGTGCTCTTTTACAGTTCAGTTTCAGATTCTCTAAGGCAATAATAAGGAAGATTTTTTTTTTCAAAACATGGGGTTACATATTCCAAAGATGGATGTGGGATCTAAGTATTGGTAGGAAGGTTCAATATGGAGAGATCAAAGTTAAAACAACATTGCTTGAGGACAAGTGATTTCAAGAGGGGAGGATTGTCATGTACCCTTCTTGGGTTTAGAGAAGAATGAAGACCCTTAGCCTATTCTTTTGGTTTTTCGTAGGCTAAGGGAAGGAAGGAAAAAGGGGAACATGGTGTTTTCTTCAAGTTGCCAAAAAGTGACTTTATGTTGGCAACTTGTTTCTATTTCAACTTTTAAAAAAGGGGACTTTCTAATTTGAGCAAGTTAGCCCTTACTTATAAATTAGAAGGAGAATTAATTTTTGAATATTCAAATTCCCCCACCACTTGGAGTTCCCCACTTGGGAGTTGGTTTGGAGGGAAAAAGGTATAAAAGAAGGTGGTGAGGTTCATTTTTGGCATGCATGATCATCTATCTATTTATTTATTTGATGTTAAGCATGTTTGCTTGTACATTCAACTATTGCAGATGAAAACCCTCATTGGCTTTTAGTATTTGAGGATGAAAACCCCCAATATTTAGTTGGTGACTTCATCCAGGGGTCATGTTTGGGCTATAATTCATATTTTCAGGCACAAGGGTCATCTGTGAGGGTGGTGAATCAGTTTGGGCAGCTTTGAAGGTTGGCAAATTAGTTTTGATAGCCTTGGGTGTTGGGTGAATCAGTTGGGAAGCCTTAGAAGGCTGGGTGCAGTAGTAGGGTAGCATTTGGAGGGTGAATGCAGAAGTTATAGGACACTTGGAGTGCGACGACTTGCCTAAAGGGGCTATCATTCATATTGGGCATTGCTTGATGGGTGGAAAATTTAGTTTCTTCTCTCATATATTCAGTAATATTTTTACAATTTTTTAGGACTGTAATCCATATAAAATTTAGGGTTATTGTGTCAAATAAATATATCAAAGTTCCTTGATTTTTATGAGGGTTTCTAAGAGGTTTGAATTTTATTTTATGCTTAATTAGCTCATTTCAAAATTTTGTAATTTTTGTGTTAGGGTTTCAATAAAAATAAAAATTTTGTATTTTCATTTTAAGGGTTTCTTGAAAATTATAGAATTGTCTAATTTGGTCCTAAAAGAGGGTTTCTTGCAAATTGCGTAGCTTATTTTCAAATATGTAGGAAGATATTAGAAGTACAGAGGTAGAAATAGGTAGGGACAAAATCAGGGTCTAGTCATCAAGTTCTAAAAATATTATTTATAGAAGCTTGGACACTTGTGTCGATGCAGGTGTTCTAATCTCAATGGTTTTATTTAATATAGAAAATTCACTATATTGTGGAGTGACCATCTAGAGCCTTCTTAAATTTTTATCACCTTTATATTGATGTCTTTTGTTCATGTGCATAGTGTGTAGATGACTGTATGTGGATCAAACCCTAGCTCTTCACCTTAGGTCTTTATACCTTACTAGAAATATGTTAATGGGCTCATAGTGTGAAACATATCTTAATGACCCCTCTCTCAATAGACATTGCCTTCATAGCCAATACTCCAAAGAGGGCTTTAGACATATGAAGTTTTCCTCTAGGTGTTGGTTTGTGTATGCATGAAGATGCAATATTCTATATGCAAAGACATGTAATGACCTAACTGTAACTTAACAAATACTTCTCATGGATAATTCTTTGAGTGTTTTAGACTTGTAATATGATTTCTCCTATGACTGATATAAAAATAAGGAAGAATAAGGCAATATAATTCAATTGTGCAATCGATCGAATGAGCTTGAATATGTGCTTATTTAGTATTTGTTAGATGGACAATGAGTATGCTTAGATTTATATTTATACCACACTTTTTGAAAATATCTCATGGTAGTGTTTAATAAGACAAATATGTTGACCCATATGTTTCAAAAAAAATATAATTTAAATGAATTTTGAGGACTGAACACTTGATAAGAATCTTGACACTTGTGTTAATGCAAGTGCCCCTATGTGGGATGCATGAGTTCGACTAGGTAGGAACCTAATTAGGATCTGAAACTGACAGTGAACGATATATCTTATGTTTTAGGCTTTTTTGTATAGTGCAGGGGATTTGGGTCATCAGAAATGATAGGGTCAAACTATAAGATAAATAATTAAATACAGTGAGATGATGTATGTAAATATTTTGACAACAACAAAGTTTAGAATTGAAAAGTAGAGCCCTAATAAATATTTATCAAGTATACAAATATTGAGATGTTATATAAATCAAATTTTAATATCTATAATATGTACCAATGTTACCACATTTTGATTTAAAGTCTCTTATAAATAAACATGTGTTGTATTTTATTTTATATTACAATTTTAATATTTAACATATTGTTAATATACAAGAAAATATATTTTGTTGTTCTAAAATTCTTAATGATTTTATTATTCAAGTTTTCAATATTAAAAGTTTAATTAATAGATATTAACCATCTAAATTTCAATAAAAACTTTTAATCTATCTTTCTCAACATTTTAAGTAAAAAAAATTAAAGTGTTATAATAAACAAAAATTACAATATATAAATAAAAATAAGAAAATAAAGAGCAAATTGAATACAACCTAACCCTTTGGTATAAAAAAAAAAATAGTCATTTATTTTGAGAAGAAAAAATAAATAGATAAATAAATATTTTGAAAAGAAAATATGAGACCCAAACCAAAAAACACAACCCAAAGGGGGAAAAAAAAACTATGATCCGAGAAAGGAAGTAGCGGGGCAGTGATAATAGGAATTGGAAAACTATGGAGTGGAAACTGAGATATAAATTACATAGTTTTAGGGACGTTATGTTATGTTAGGGAGGAGATATCAGTCGCAGTTGAAGATAGGGATGGGAAATTCGGGATCAGGCGGTAGGTGTGAAGAGGAAGAGGAAGAGGAAGAGCAAAAGATAGGCGGCAGCAGCCGTCGCGCAATGAGGAGGAGGTTTTCCAAATTCAGCTCAACCCACGGTAGTAATAATAAAAGTAACTTTGGCAACAAAAAACTCTTTACTCCTGATGTGTTTAGCGGAATTGCGCGCATCCAAATTTTACAGGTACGAAGAATGTGTGTGTGGTTTTTTGGGACCAAGCGTGCCTTGTAATAAAATAACGCAATGCATCCGTGCAGGCGGAAATGAAGTTCAAGGACAAATGGTTTGCCTGCTTTTCCTTGGGACAGCAAACTTTCAAAACTGCCACTTCAGATCAGTTGGGTACATTACACTGCATTCAGGGTTTAAATATTGAGCTCGGATTAACTTTTTAATAAATTTTGCATATGCAGGGAATTGCTTTTCCAAATTCCGATTGGTGCGTTGGTTAAGATAATTTGAATTTTGAAAGTAATTTTGTTATTAACAAGGAAAAAACCATTGCTTTAGCTATTCAACAAAATCGCTAAAAATTATTCCGGAGCGAGTAAATTTGATCACTACAATGAAGGCCCCATTAAAATTCTTCTCTTTCCTGTCGAGTTGCGAGTCATGGGCAGAAAAGTCCTTCCAACGAAGATGGACATCAACAGTAACAGTAGGAAGAGGGGTGTCATCCTCCTCCTCGGGAAACACGTCCACTCCCTTGTGGCGACGTCTTGTCTGTGGGTTGTATTTCTTCTAAACTGTTTAAAATCTTCATTTTCTACGAACTGGCTTGACCTTTAAAAAAACTTTCTTTCTTCTAAACTGTTTAAAATCTTATTTTTTTACTAACTGGCTTGACTTTAAAAAAAAAAAAAAATGAATACTCTGGTTATTAGAATTTAAAACAATATTGAACACATGATTTAAAAGCGTACATCTCTGGGAAAATTACAACATTTGTTTATCTCTGATGCTTTGTTTATGGTCTCATAATGCCTTTTTATAGAAAAGTGTACAAGAAGGACAACTAAGAGATATGTCCAAAATAGAAGAGTCTCACTTAGTTAAGCTTAAACTTGAATTGGAGATACAATCAGTCCACTGGGATGAAGTTGCTATTTATGATGGAGATGAGAGGTATTTCATCAGCCAAGAGAATCTCAAATGATATAGAGTCAATGGGGTTCTCATATAATATTAAAATTAAAATCTAAAATGACTTTAATGATAAAAATTAGGTGCGTTAATAATAAGAGTAATTGGAAAGTTATGATTTTCCAAAAAATATCAACGCAACATAAATAGCAGTTTTTGGAGGCCTTCGGAGTTAGAATGCCTCGCCATGTCCCTTTTACAAATACTTACCTTGCCGTGTTGCTTTTATAGACACTTAAATTTGGCACAAAACCCTTATTTCCATATTTCAGTTCCAACTCAATTTATTTGGAAAACTTAAACACTTTAACTCGTTTCTAGGATGGCCCCAACCTCCCATAAGTCTATATTTAGTCCATAGAGCTTAAAGCACTGCAACACTTTTTCAAAAGATATTTGTTAGTACATTTGGATTACATCTTATCCATTGCTCAACCTTGCCTTGAAAATAGAGCTCAACTTGTCTCCTAGACAAACCCATGGCCGTATGGGCTTGCCTTGGACAAACCCGTACCTATACAGGTTTGACTATTTTAGCTTTGTGGATCTATCTCTTTATTACTGTTGGTCATGAGCCTTAACCCTTCCCATTCACATTTTTTAAAGTCGGTCAACGCATATTAGTTACTCCGGATCATCCTATAAATACAGGGTCATTCCATGCCATAAAATCAAGGAGTGGAGGAACATAAGAGAACATTTGACACTTGGCATAACAAGGGGCAAGCCTAGAGCCAAACTACTTCATTCAAGTAATACTTCATTGAACAAATCCTACACTCTTGCAACACTTATCTATCTTGGTCTTTTTTCAAAATCTCTTGTTGCAAAGAAGGGTAATTAGATTATAGTAGTTGCATTGATCACTTAGTTTGCAACGTTGCTTCGTCAATTGGTCGACTTCATTAATTTTAAGATTTTTGATGTTTCCACAGTCCATATGAGTGAGTAGTGTAGGTTTCTGGGTAAACTGTGTATTTTATTTTTGCTTGATGCGTTTCAAATCACAACTCATGATTCATCATCAGAAAAATTCTTGAATGGAACTGCAGCCTGCCCTCCTTATAAAGATCAATAGTGTGAAGGTTCAATGGATAGAAATGGTCACTTAGTGTTGCTTGAACGTTATAAGAATAACAATGGTCAAAAAAGGACAAAAGGAGATCAAAGTTCAAAAAATCCCTTTTGAGGAGTGTGAGTTTCGTGCCTAGAAGGTTCAAATACAAAGGGGAGACAAGACCGATGAGAAGATTGACCCAAAACCATTAAATAATTGATTAGACCCATAAAGTTGTTAATGGCCCCTAGTTTAGTGGTAACGTTGGTATGGAAGAAAGAGCTAGCCCAAGTTCAAGGTGCATAAACATCTAATCCCGAAGACAACTAAAATACGAGGAGGGTCCTTACCTGTTAAGTGACCTACTTTTTAACTTATTAAGGATGGGTCTCCATGCTTGATTAAGCTCAATCCCTTCGTCTTGATTAAGATTCTGGGCATGCCGACCTATCTCTATGCATTCCCTTAATTTCCGTTTTTGGAAGTGGTTTTCTACATCAAGGACTTTAGTTTTGTCAAGGCGGATGGAATGCTTAGTTTTTAGGGAGTGTTCCGCGAGGGCTAATTTTTCCGACCTATCAAGTCTTATGTCCATAGCATGCTCCTTTACTCTCGTTTGAATGGATCTTCCCGTTTTGCCAATATAGGGGATGCTGCAAGAACATTCAATTTTGTAGATTCCACTTTTTGACCAAGGATCTACAAGCAGAGTCTATTTAATATCTATTTAATTGCCATTTTTGTTGCATATGGTCACATCTATTTAATTGAAGGTTGTTTATACCTATTTTGTGTAAAAACTAGAATTAGGGTAAACACAAATGGTGAACCCCAACTCTTTCACCCACTTAACCAGGGTTTGCAAACCCTCTTTTCCTACACTTTCATGGTTGATTTCAGATTTGATTTCTTTCTATGCATGCTTTTCCAATTCCTAATCTCTACTTAAGTACCCACATTATGCCAATTTCACATAGGGTTTGATCTCTTGTTTACATTCAACCTAGGGTTTTCAAACTTGCATCCTCCTAGGGTTTGCTTAATTATTTCAAATTTGATTTTCAGATTTTTGCCTTGGAGGTTATTCTTATTGATCTTGCACTCCTTGTACCATTACATTCTCATATCTTATGCCTAGATGACTTAGATCACTTCCCCCTATTAGACATAGTGCTAGGTTAGGTGGTGACACTTGTGAATTTCAACAAATACTGTTGCATCCCACTCGCATTTCCAAATTGGCAATCACTAAAGAAGTACTTCCAAAAGAGGTCCTATCTCAAAACAATAGTGAACACGAGGATACTAGGGGCAATGATAGCAACCATGATAACCCTCCAATCAAACCTCAGGATGTACCAAGTTTCCAAGACATGAGCGAGAATCAGTTCGAAGACTTTGTTGCCAAAAAACCCGATGAATTGGAATCTGTGATCTATTAGCTGCCACAAGCTCAAAAATAAGCAGCTCTTCAAAACAAAAAGCGTATGGTTGAACAACCTCCAATGGATGCAATTGGGCCTTCTACATTGGGTGGTGAGGTTAATCCTCCAGTGATGCTAACCAAAATACCAATACACCACCAACAAATTCATACATACAATTTTTTGGACTTGGACACTGCTATGTATCTAGGGACATGATATATTAATGTATATGGGTTGATGAAGTTATATTTTCTGGTAGGATTTAAGGACACAACAACCTTCTTCTTTTGAATGCATCCATGAAATTGAAAAATTGACTCGGATTTCTTTGGAACCAAATTATTTGAACCCTTATCATGGGAATTTTATATCTAGTGGTGATTCTACCGATTTGATAATACAACTCAATGGCATTAACGCAAGAATTTCACAGATGTTAAAAGCATCCAAGATGCCTAATCACGTGTTATCATTTGCAGACATATTACAACATCCTTTGGCTTGTGAGATACTTATGCACCCTTTACCTCCATCTTTTCATATGCCAAGTTTATGACTTTTAACGGAAAAGGAGATCTCTCTTTACACAAAATATTTCAACACATCTTGTTTAGGTTATCAACATGACAAGATTCTCATGGCCAAAATGTTTCCCAAAAGCCTCACAGGCTATGCCTTAGACTAGTTTTATTCTTTACCTAAGCATTCAATAACTATATTTCATGAACTACTAGGTATTTTCGAAGTTATTTTTCAATCAACATTAGCCAAAGTGTCTCTTTCACACAAATTGCTCAAATCAAGCAAGGTCCTCGTGAATGCATTGTGAACTATGTCCTTAAATTCAAGACTTTACTTACTAAGATGTCTCACCCACTTCTTGATAGTGAACTACAAAGCATATTTTCAAGTAGCTTACTTAATCCTCTTAAAGACAAGGTAACGTTCACTGGCTATGATTCAATTGATGACCTTTCTTATCCTTTGCACAACATCGAGACTAAGCTTATAGATGCAAATATGCTAAAATATAAACCAATTGCTTCAGCATCCAATGCTCCCTAATATTAAGGAAAGATGACATTCAATCTAAGGGCTGATGATATATCTAGTTCTCAAGTTAAAAAGAGGCCAAAACTGTTAGCATAGTATCACAAGCTCAGGATAAAAGCACATTTGCAACCACTAGGCCAAGGAGAGAATTCACAAGGTTACTCGATCAACTTAGTCAAGTGATAAAGAAACTTTTGGAATGTAATGTCATTTCTTTCCTGAACCACTATAATCCCTATGCATTTTGTGATTATCATTAGGGATAGGGACATTCTGCCAATAGTTATAAATTGTGCCATAAATTTCAAGATCTAATCGATGATAGCATTATCTTAGTAGATGGCCATGCCTCTAGTGTGAATAAGTTGGTGGTAGGACCTAATAAGTGTTTAAAGATCTTTAGCAACCCATTGCCAAACCATGATGCTCCAAAGCAAGACAATGTGCACATGGCATCAAGTATGGAACCTAAACATGAGCTTGATAATGTCATTGGCATGGTATCGGGTTCAAAAAAAAAGCCACCTGCTATAACATTCCATGACCATGAAATACCTATTGATGGGTCTAACAATGGTTCTTTATACATACATAGTATCTCGTAACTCTCTTAAGGGCTACTCTGAAGTTGTATCTTGAAAGTGGTTCCTTCTGTTGCAGTATTGAAGTAAGCTCATTCTATCTAGTTATGCAAGCATTGAAGGCTTCTTGGCTAGTTTGTGCCAACAATGTTAGATATTAGTTTTGTGCTTCTATTTTCTCCCTTTTGAATCTTGTAGCCACCTCTCTTTTGTTCATCAATTTAATCCAATTTGTTACCATTATGTCAGGCCTAGTGGCTTCCCTTCTAATCATCAATGCGGTCTTTTATCTTTCTCATGATATTCTGCTAGTTCTTTAACCCTTTTTCTTTCGTTAGCAAGATATGAAGAGAAAGAAGTAAGTAGTACATCCCCCAAATATAAATTTGGGTTCCATTCTAGGTCACAAGGAACAACATAGTTATGCATATAGAATTCACAAAGTTGATTATGATCTTCAAGAGTGCTATTTGCATAGTTAGTTGTAATATCCCCCTTTTTGGCTTAGCTTGCTTTCGGGTCCTTAGCTTGGTTGTTCCCACAAAGCTAAGGAAAGGAAAGAAAAAAGGGAACATGGAGGGAGGCTAATCTATGAGCAAAAAGGTAAGAAGTACCTAAGTATTCTAATTTTTAGTTGAGTTTGCAAAAAGATACTTTTAATCTTATGTTCACTTAAGTTGTGGTTATGGGAGCCTTAACCCTAAAAAATGGAGTTTTAAAAGAATGAGTGCTTATGTTTTAAAAGGGTTACAACCCTCCAACTTGGGTGCCACCTTTGGAGGTTGGATATAAAAGCAATGGAGGAATCTTGTGAATGATCATTCTGAATATCGAATTGGAAACTTTGATCAAGTATGCCAAGCTTGATCACCACATCTTGAGGACGAAAACCTTCAAGTGTCAAGGGTTTGGGGATGAAAACTTCCATTCCTTCTACTTGAGCAACTCTATTCAAGGGCTGTAAGTGAGCTTCAAAATTGCATATTTACATGCAAGTGGATCTATAAAGGTGTTTTTGGACACCACTTATATTGAGGAAATATTGCAAACCCTATTGGAAGCTGGTTTTGATGATTTCACATGTCTTTGAGGGCGGCGAATTATCTTGGGACCTTGTTCGTGGCATTGAAGACCATCCCAGGGTGTGGCGACTTGCTTAGAGAGTTGAGTGAGCCATTTGGAGGGGTTCGTTGAAGTCAAATCAGGTTGCATATGTTAAACATAGGCTTATACTGAGAGGGGGGGTGAATCAGTATAACATAATCTTTTAATCTTTTCAAATTTAATCAACCATAACAACCATAAACATTCAAGATCTAGCAATTAATAACACATGATTTATGTGGACACTCTTTCAGGAGAAAACCACAACAAAATATTGAGCTTATATATATATAACTCTTTTATAATGTTTGCAAGCACCAACCTACTGGAGACACCAATACCCAAACCAAACAACAACTCGGTCAATTTGAGAGCACCCACCCACTGGAGACACTGGTCCCCTTCGCCAAGCACCAACTTGGTTAATTCGTGAGCACCGACCCACAGGAGCACTAACCCCTAAACTTTGAGGCATCGACCCCAAGCCAAATCGATTCCACCGTCTATGATTGCTTCTTCAATCGAATGATGGCTTTGCTTCTCTTACACTTTTTCTCTCACTGATTTTCTTATATAATTTCTGCTCTCCTCTCTTTCATAATTCTCAAATGATATTCTTCATTAGAATAAATCTTCCCTTCACACTTCTTTTCTTAAGAGATATTCTATTTCATTTTCTGCTCTTCCTCTCTTCCTTCTCTCTCACACTTATATGATCTTCAATCAAATCGAATACACATTATACTTCCACATCTCTTCTCCCTTATATAGCCTTTAAAGGATGTGTCCCATCGAAGAGGTACCTCTTCACCAAGAGATGTGACCGTTGACATTTTTGTTCACTTCCGTAGACATTTTCATTCACTTTTGGCAACAATTCCGTTCACTTCCGGCAACAATTCCGTTCACTTCTGGCAACAATTCCGTTTGACATTTCCATTCATATCCGTTACAATTTTTTTGATATCAATGACAATTATTCCAACAATCTACCCCTTTGTCATTGATGTCAATCCCCATGAATTAGTATATGAACTCCCCTGTCTTCAATTCTTCCCCTTTGACATCAATGGCAAAGGGTTGTACACCCTGCTCCCCCTGAGTTGATGCTTCCTCTCATAGTCACTAGATGAAAAATATATTATCTTCTTTTGTTGTCTTTGTTGCAATCTTGAATTTCTTTTATACCACTTATTGTAATATCTTCTTTTATTGTTCTTTTTCGTAGCATCTTTCCACTGTGCACATCATATCTCTCTTGCTTCAACATAGTCTTCACTGCCATTTCTTCTTGTGCTTTGTGCTCTATCATGGCCTCCCTGCCATTGCTCCTTGTGCCTTTTGCACAAGCACATATTACTCCTTTTAATTGTCTAGTTGCTGCATCCGCTTCCAAACTTGCACAAATTCTCTTTTGAGTTTGGTTCGGGCATCCTCTTTCTTGTTCTGGTCTATAGGATTACTTCCACATTGTCTCGCTAATGTCCATACTTATTGCAATTATAACATATAATGTCTTTTGACAATGGATTAAATGAATTTCTACCTGAGAAACCATATGCATCTTTGTTTCCGTTCCAACCATTCTCATTCCTCTCACGTCCTTCACTTGTGCCATAGTTCCATGCATACTCATTTCTTGCATGCCCATTCCTCATATCTACATTTTTGCCACTGTTCCATGCGTATCGATTTCCTCACATGTCTCTTACACTCCTTTGCTCTATGACCAAAAATGTTGCAATTAAAGCAATAACCATATAACGATCCTTGGTACTTGTCAGACTATTTTGGCAAGAATGATCTTCTATCATGCCAATGGTTCTTTCCTTTGTCTTCTACTTGCGGAACTTCGTTCTTCGGGGAAGTTTTCTCTTCTATCTTCACAGGTTTAGCAATTTTAACATCCTCCTTGGTAACCTTTTGTTCATCTCCATAGCCAAGACCTAACTTGTCAAATAGTGACCTCTGACGATCTAGAATCTCATCTAGAACCTCAGTGCTCTTCTCAAATCTTAAGCTGCTTGTCAATTTAGCGTTCGCCTTTTCTAAATCCTTTCTCAAGGCAACAATCTCAGCCTCTAGCTTCTCACATTCTTCCTTCTTTACTTTTAGTTCGATTTTAGTCTCTTCCTTTATTTTCTTCGCCTCTTCGACTTGAGCATTTAGACTCATGATGACCATTTCCAACTCCTCTCGAATTTTTGATAACTCTTCTTCTCTATCTTGATCATCTTCTTCGTATTTATGAATTTGTCGCTTTTGATTCCGATTCTCTTTCTTGAGCATTTTGTTTTCATTCAAGGCACTTGAGAAACCGTCCTGACCTTGACAACTAGCCATGTGTGCTCCCGGGATCTACCTTCCAACGGTTAGACTGATTCTGAAGGAACCGCTCTGATACCAATTGTTAAGCACAGGCTTACACTGAGAGGGGGCGTGAATCAGTATAACATAAATCTTTTAATCTTTTCAAATTTAATCAACCACAACAACCATAAACATTCAAGATCTAGCAATTAATAACACAAAAGAACACGGGATTTACGTGGAAACCCTTTCGGGTGAAAACCATGGTAAAATATTGCTTTTAATATATATAACTCTTTTACAATGTTTGCAGGCACCAACTTACTGGAGACACTAATCCCCAAACCAAGCACCGACTCGGCCAATTTGAGAGCACCCACCCATTGGAGACACCGATCCCCTTCGCCAAGCACCAACTTGGCCAATTCGTGAGCACCGACCCACAGGCGCATTTACCCCTAGACTTTGAGGCACCTACCCCAAGCCAAATTGATTCCACCGTCTATGATTGCTTCTTCAATCGAATAATGGCTTTGTTTCTCTTAACTTCTCTCACTGATTTTCTTATATGATTTCTGCTCTCCTCTCTTTCATAATTCTCAAATGATATTCTCCATTAGAATAAATCTTCCCTTCACACTTCTTTTCTTAAGAGATATTCTATTTCATTTTCTGCTCTTCCTCTCTTCTCTCTCACACTTATATGATCTTCAATTAAATCGAATACATATTATACTTCCACATCTCTTCTCCCTTATATAGCCTTTAAATGATGTGTCCCATCAAAGAGGTATCTCTTCACCAAGAGATGTGACCGTTGACATTTCCGTGAATATTTTTGTCGACATTTCCGTTCACTTCTGTCGACATTTCTGTTCACTTTCAACAACAATTCCATTCACTTCCGGCAACAATTTCGTTTGACATTTCCGTTCATATCCGTTACAATTCCTTTGACATCAATGACAATTATTCCAACAACATAATATTCTATTTAATTTTTCAGTGGCGACTTGACTGGAGGGCTGATCTTGAGGATTTTGGGGTTGATTTGGAGTGTTCGTGAAGTATAAAATATTTTAAATATTTTATACTAATTTTCCAGCTTGGACGACTTGCCCAAGGAGCCTTTTGAAGGCCATTTTGAAGATTTTTGGTAGGTGAAAATAATCTGATTTATTTCCTATATTTTTTTGAGGTAGGGCGAATTAGTTGGAGGTTTTGGGCATCTTCAGAGGGTTTTTAGACTCCTCTTTGACAAGGTACAAGTTATATTATTTCTGATTTTTTTGGCAATAAATGATAAGGGTTTGAAGGAATTTTCGAGGGGAAAGGCAAGGGTTTAACTCTGAAAATTCTGCCCTTATTTTCTGAGTTGGGCGATTCACTTGAGAAGGATGTGCAAGGGTTTAGGGTGCCTTGTTTGGCCCTAAACAATAGGCTATTAATTATTGTTAATATTGGTGAATTTTACAACCTATTTCCAGTGGGTTTGGCATGAATACAAGTCTGATTTTTCGATGTTATTACATGCTATTTATTCCTATTTGTGGCGACTTGGTTTGGGTAAAAATTGATCATGTTTTAGGCCCTAACATTGGCCAATTTTTACATGATATGCATTATGGAATTTTTCTGCAATTTATCTTCAGTTGTAGAGAGTTTTCGCAGTGGATTTGGTGACAGGAAGAGGGCGTGAAATCAGCTTGGTGGCGTTGAGGGTTTGGAGTGCAAAATACATCAATTCAGCTTCCTTTCTTCAATCAATGTGAGCCATAGTTGGGTAAATCTCATAAGGTATTTTTATATTTATTTTTGAATATTTGGTAGTGTGAGATTTTCAGTTTGGTGATGCATATACAGCCCTAGGGTTTGCTGGTTTTAAATTTCAGAATTCAGTTTTTGTTTGGGATTGTTAGGGAACATTACATTAGTTGACTCATGTCTTCTACTTTTTTCTTTATTTTTGTGATTTGTGATTCAACCTTTTTGAGCTTTATCTTCAAAGCTTTATTTTCATCCTTCATTTGGTTGAACTGACCGTACCATTGAATTTGCATGGTTTGGTTCTTAGCATCCCTTTTCATAAACAAGTGCTCCTAATTTGGCCTATCTGTTTGAGAAGAAATGGATGAAAAAGTCTTCTCAATGCTTCCTTCAACCATAGGAGATTATCCTGCTATGGGTTGTACTACAAGGGCTTAGGTGTCCATTTTTTGCCTCCGCCACTCTGGCCAACGTGTACAATCCATTCTCCCTTTTCTTTAGTTCTTTGATTTGTGCTCTAAGGGTTTCAATTTCTCTTAGGGCTTCTATCAATTTTTGGTCTTCTTGTCATCGCTGAACATGGGTTTCCTGTTCTATTTTCTCTTCCCTGTCAATGGATTGTTTTTCCATTTCTTCTTGTTTTGCTGCATTCTCTCCCTGTTCTTCTATTGCTACATCTCCTTTTGTTGCATCTGGTGAAGGTCCCTAAATGCTCCATTCCACCAAATGCTGTAAAACCAAAGCTAAATGAGAAAGAATTTTCTTCTCTAGACTTGCTGGAAGTTTGAGCTCCTTCATTGGGTTCCTCTTCTTCATATGTTACTTCACTTTCGATGTCAACGGCAACAAGGACCATAGGAGAATGTTGTTTGGTTATCCTGCATCTGATTCTTTGTGATTGTCTTCTAGTACCAGGAAGTGGAACCCTTTGCCTCTTCTTAGGTCTTGATATTGAGGGGATATCTTCTGCTCTCTCTTTCTGCACTGGTTTCTCACCTATATCTTGGGACTCTGAGGGAGAGCAGATTGATATTAACTTTCTCCTTATTCTTCTCTCAGTTCTTTCCACATTTTCCCTTGATCCATAAACCGGATAAACCCTTATAGTTAAATCAAATAGTTTCTAAAAACGGATACTGAAAATCTCAATTCCTTAATTAAAATAGAATTGGATGCGAAATATTCTGGGAATGAATGCAAAGTGCTTAGAAAGCTCTATAAAATCATTATCACTTTAAAAAACTCTTGATTTATGTCATTTTATAATTTCTTGTAATTTATTTAGTGTTTCATTAATTCATCTGCAAACTGAATTAAATAAACTGAAACTCAGTATACTGAAGGGAAAATGACATCAATCTGATAACGGAGTTCACCCATTTGGGCTACGTCTCCGGGATTGCTAATTCGTAATCCGATCCATTATAAAGGATGCAGATATTAAAAATTTTCAACTTACATCTAAATGGAATATGAAATTGAAAATAATGCTGCAATCTGACTGTATGAAGACTCTGACTCATTCAACAAACGTCTTTCCTTTGTGAGCAGCATCTGTTTTTCCTCTGTGCATTCGGGCAAATTCTCCATTAAGAGTATATTAAAAACTCTTAATACGGGCATAGTAATCTCAAGGAGTGTCTCTGATTATTACAGACCTGCAATCCTTGATATAACCCTGCAACCACATTATCAAACCTTCCAAGGCTATAAGCCTTACAAAAATAAAAGGATTAAAAAGATAACACAGTCTTAGGTTTCTCTGTGTATCAATACATAATCATACACATGTCCTCATATTAGTTCCACGACATAGCGATAACTAATCCTTTTAGCAAGAGCAGGGTCTCAGGTTCAAAACATAACCTGACCCTTTTTGGCATATGTAAACTCTCATAAGATAGACAAAAAAACAAATAACCTTGCCAAGAGGCTCGGGCCTATGTGTCCATTCCCACGTCCAGTCTACATCCTTGTAATTGACACCATTTGCCATGATCTCAAAACCCTCTAATAGGCCTATGGTCATTCTTGTCTGTTACCCGGGCTGTGTATATCATCAACCCACCTCGGTTCGGGAGACCCTGCGAAATAGAAGAAAACATCCATGTATATCTTCCATGGTTACAAACATCTTACCGAGTAGAAGAGAACGCATCATCCTCGCCTCCGAATTGCCTTAGTCATATACAGTCACGGGTCTGCAACCGTGTATCATTCACATTCACCCACAGTTCAAAAAGCTATCCAAAATAGATGTAACGATAGTCCAGACTCGGTCTAGGGCCTTACAACATCGATACATATCCAACAAACGGATTTGGATTGTGCAATGACCTCCATTCGAGACTGTAACACATTTCGTCTTGGTCTACACCATTCGTTCACATCTTACAAAAGAGGCGTTATGGAAACTAGACGGGGCTCCAACGACTTTTACCAAATATAAAGCCCATAACATAGACTCAGGTCTGCGTTTTCAAAATAAGACCACCTTACAAATGGTGATCTCCTCCGCTTGCAACTGGAACTCGCACTATCTATCTTGGGACCTGCGTATAGTTGCCCAGCCCGTTAGATGCATCGCCTCTTCCATTCCGGGCTCAGCCAATTATGCTGTCATTCCGTGGCTCGGTTTTGTGTAGGTAAGTATGAACATGTATGCTCCCCATAAATGTGCAACCATACGCCAAAATAAGTAGATGCCTTGGCATTTTCACATGCTAGACGGAGGAATGTGTGTTCCAATAGAATCACCCTGTGTGTTTTTACCTAGCCGTTCCAATAGCTTTTGCCAATGGTTCGAATCCCTTAAGTCTCGGCATGTATTTCTTAAGGAATAAAAACAAATCCCACATTCGTCGGTGAAAGACTCATTAAAGGCTTTAAATAGCCTTGAGTCTAATAGATAACTTGTGGCTTCGGCCACGCATCTCGCTGTTTTGCTTGGCGATGCCAACTCGGCTCGACTGAGTGTGGATGAGCTCGAAATGTTGGTTGGAATCCAAGCAAATAACAGCGGGTTAGTTCTGGTTCCAAGTTTGGAAGATCTCGAGCTTGGTTTGGATAGTTATTAAACCAACTACGAGTTGGTGGATTAGTTGTCCATAACATGTAACTTGAACTTGATCTCGGGCTTAATCGCGACGAGCTGGCACTCGGGCTAGATCTCGAGCTCGACATGTGACTTGGGTTAAACTTGGCATAGAACATGAGTGACTTGGAAAATAGAAAGGATGTGGTGGCTTGAGGACCCACCACATGGACCTTTTCAATCGCTCCTCATCCTGCCATTGTCAACATGAGATGCACCAAAATAATATGGTATAAACTGTAATGTAATTGGGAATATTAAAATTACATTAATATACCATGGTAGCCGGATCCGTTGCCGAAACAAGAGTGGATCCCATCGGCTACGGTCTCTGTAACCGGCCTTTTGCAACTACCACCGAAGAAGACCGGTGAATTAAAAATCCTCCGAATCAAAACTCCCCACAAAAAGGCTTTGGTTCTCCAAAAGTCCCAATAATCCAACTGACTCAAAAGTTTTCTGATTCTCTTCCTTGTCATTGCCAATCTTCCTGCACTGATTCCAAAATACAGGAGCCAAAAATAGCATATGGAGTTATGAAGTCAATCTATCAAAATGACGCAATAAAACTCCATTTGCAAAACATCATTGAAATAAGACGTTATAAACTTCCCTGCAAGAAGTCAATTGTCCAACTAAAATTGCAACCTGATCATGGAGAGTAAAACAAACTCTTTACCCATTCTCCCAAAATGACTTGTCACCCAAAATAGTCATAACATATGGCAGATTCTCTCAACCCCTGCACTGCATAAAGGCTAAGGTATTCTCCGTGTTATCAACATCACATGAGGGAAATCAAATTGTGCTGCATATGCCTATAGGACTTGAATAAATTGCACACCTGTATACTTGCATTTTTACAAATGTTGCCCATCTATGGGTCTTTGAAAGTACATCACTATGAAGTGAATGACAAACATACATGTGTGTACAAAAAGTTTGCAATATAAACATTGCCCATAATACTGTGGGACGTAAACATACATGCAAAGTATGAAAACGTGCAATGAATTTGTTTATCCTAAGGTTATAACTGCACAATATACACAATACATGAGAGAATAATCAAGACAATAGATGTGATCACCATCCTATCAACAACATACTTAATTGTTGTGTCCCTAAAACTGATTATTAAATCTTTCCTTTTACCTGTCAAACTCCAATGTTAACTTAGAGAATTTTTATAATAAGAGCTTTTTTACAAACTCACAAATCTACAAGTAACTGTAAGCAAAATATTGTATAAAGGTGAGGAGAAAACCAAGAATTTTAAAACCGTCTCGAGGTTTCCTTCACCATTGACTGCTCCTTGATTCATATCTCCACAACTCATCCAAACTGAGTTAGTTTTTATCACAACGGAAAACTGTATTCAGGGGATAGCAAAGTATCTTCAAAACACAACTTTATCAAAATTCCTTACCTAAATTCGATAGTTAGAAATTCCCTGAAATAGTGTTTGAAGTAATGACTAAGCATACTATTTAATAGTAATGCTTATCCAAAACTATTCAAGTAAACCATTTTATCAACATAAGGGCTGTTCCCTCTTCATGGTTTTCACAACTGAATAGAAGGTTTCATCTGATAAACTCTATCTTACTAAGAGTTAGATGATCCATCTTCATTTTCAAAAGGCTTAAAAAACAAATCCAAACAAAGACATATTTTACTCCCAAAGCAACCTCAAACAAAGGATTCAACCAAAAATGTGCAAATATAGTTACGTTTGAGAATAATTTATACCTCTGGAGAAACTGTGAAGTGCATACCTGTTGAGCAATGGTTGGCATACTGTTGGTGTTAAAACAACTTCTTGTTTGTTTCCTGCAACACTTAACAAAGTTGTGACTCATAAACCAACTTATGAACCAATTCAAAATCTCAATCCATAAACTACAAAAACCTGTTCAATATCCTGAACAATGCTTTATTAGCCATTTCCATATCTTACCATGGAATTCTTCTTTTCACTTGTTTCTATAATCAAGGACATAGGCATGCATAATATGATTAGTAATCCGAAAATAAAGGCTACACAATTGGTTATCAAAGACCAAAATATTGTGTCAGTATCAATATGAAATCAAACCCCAGTCATACCTCAATTTGCCCTCTGTGTTAGAATAGTTATAGGACTGAACTGTTCCTCTTGGATGTGCATCACTGAAAATCCCTGGCATTTTATCTGAATGTGTCTCAAGAAAGAAAGACTGATCATCTCTCAACACCATCTCACACCTCAAGTGACAATATGTTGTGTTCTTCATCCATGTTGATCTTGCAGGGCTAGTGGTTTCAAAACCTTGGCTGTTAGAAGCTTGTCTTCTTCCAATGAATTGGAATGTCTTCCAATTTTCCTTTGTACTAGCCTTCCTGCCTGGTCAAATCAAACATAAAAACAATACCAAGAATTTGATATCTAAAAACTCCAAAAATGAAGTATACCAACAATTGAAGCAAGTCTCGTATCAACATGCTCTGATACTAAATTTTGATCCGTAAACTGGTTAAACCCTTGTAGATAGTTAAATCAAATAGTTTCTTTAAAACGGATACTGAAAATCTCAATTCCTTAATTAAAATAGAATTGGATGCGGAATATTCTGGGAGTGAATGCAAAGTGCTTAGAAAGCTCTATAAAATCATTCATGTTTTTAAAAACTCCTGATTTATGTCATTTTATAATTTCTCGTAATTTATTTAGTGTTTCATTAATTCATCTGTAAACTGAATTAATTAAACTGAAACTCAAAATACTGAAGGGAAAATGACATCAATCTGATAACGGAGTTCACCCATTTGGGCGACGTCTCCGAGATTGCTAAATCGCAATCTGATCCATTATAAAGGATGCAAATATTGAATTTTTTCAACTTACATCCAAATGGAATATGAACTTGAAAATAATGCTGCAATCTGATTGTATGAAGACTCTAACTCATTCAACAAATGTCTTTCCTTTGTCAATAACATCTATATTTCCTCTTTGTGCATTCGGGCAAATTCTTCATTAAGAGTATATTAAAAACTCATAATACGGGCATAGTAATCTCAAGGAGTGTCTCTGATTATTAGACTTGCAACTCCTGATATAACCCTGCAACCACATTATCAAACCTTCCAAGGCTATAAGCCTTACAAAAATAGAAGGATTAAAAAGAAAATACAGTCTCAGGTCTCTCTGTGTATCAATACATAATCATACACATATGTCCTCATATTAGTTCCACGGCATAGTGGTAACTAATCCTTTTAGCAAGAGTAGGGTCTCGGGTTCAAAACATATTCCGACCCTTTTTTGGCATATGTAAACTCTCATAGGATAGACAAAACAACCTTGCCAAGAGGCTCAGCCTTGTGTGTCCATTCCCACGTCCAGTCTACATCCTTGTAATTGACACCATTTGCCATGATCTCAAAACCCTCTAATAGGCGTATGGTCATTCTTCTCTGTTACCCGAGCTGTGTATTGTTGACCATTTTGGTCCTGCAGGCCAAAATCGGTCTCCTTCCCTGCTGTTCTGAGCCAGTTCATTTTTTGATTTTTTGCACAAGTCTGGAAATTTCTACGGACTCTGCAAGCCTATTTCTACGGACTCTGCAGGCTTTTCTACGGACTCTGCAAGAAGTTTCTACGGACTCTGCAAGGAAGTTTTCTACGGACTCTGCAGGCGTTTCTACGGACTCTGCAGGCAGAGATGAGTTCCCGACACTTAGGTGCAAAAGAAACCATTCAAGTGCCCTTGCAGAGGGCAGTTCCGGACTCAAGTGTCCTTGCGGAGGGCAGGGAACATTTTCAAAGGGACCAAAGAGAAGGCCGAAAGGGAAGTTTCCTTCAGAAATTTCTTTAAGGCAAAGGAAGTACCCTTCGGAAGGGTCGTTTCCAATTTTCCCGAAGGGCACTTTTTTAAGGTAGTCGAGAGAAAAGACAAGGACATAATTCTTTCGGACAAAAAGTTCGAAGAAATTCGGAAGGGCTACAAGCAAGAAAGCTCGAAGAAAAACAAGTAAAAAGACTAAGGCATAGAATGATTTCTTTCGGACTTTTGTCCGAAGGAATTCCTTCGGACAAAAAGTCCGAAGAAATTCGGGAGAGGCCGCGGGAAAAAAGCCCGAGAAAAAACTCCAAAGAAGCGAGTGAGACAATTCTTGCGGACATTTTTTCCACGGGAAAATGGCCGAAACAAAAGCCCGACCGAAGAGAAGAAAGCCGAAGGAAAGGAAAAGGTCGAAGAAATTCCAAGGGGTGACGGGCCCACAGACGTCAAAATCAAGCACGGTGAACTAGCCGTTGGAAGTTCAAACGCCCAGTGACGGGTGCGTGACGTCAAATTTAAGGCGGTGAAATAGCCGTTGATTTTTGAAGAAGCTTAAGGACAGGCCATGAGTGAACTCAGTGCCCTGCCAAGAAGATAGCCCCGAGGGCCGAAGGAGACAGAGAAGACAAAACCAGGAAGAGACAAAGTGCAGAAACGGAGAAACAGTCTTGGTGGCAAAGAGAGGTGTCGACTCAAGGATTTATTCCTGCAGTTGGAACAGTGCTTGCCAAGCGGTCATCAAACGGCGCAAACAGTAAGCGGCGCGGCCTGTTTTCTCCACTTTGCATTTATGAGCAGACAAACCACGTGAATATCTAAAAGAAAGCAGTCTGTTTGTAGAAAATAGGTGCGGCCTGTGCTTTCACATTAATGTTTGAACGCCAAAGTCAAAGCAGGAGCTGACACAACATTATCTATCAAGCGGCTTCCTCTTCCCAATGCTGGGGACGCACATGGGCCACTTGTAGGAAGGTGCCAAAGTCTTTTCCTCTTCTTTCTATATATTGTAAACTTCTCATTTTGAAAAAAAAGATCTCTTAGCCCGTAAGGCAAAGCTCTGCCCAAAAATCTCTGGGTTTGTAAGGCAGAACTCTGCCGGATTTTTACCTTGAATCAAGACTTAGCAATTTTTTACCTCCATTTGAACTTGCACTCACGCATATGTCTATGCCTTTGTTTTGTGTTAAGTCATTTTCCCTTATGCTTTCGCAGGATGATTTCAGCATGTCTAGTGCATTGTGAGTTTTCTTTTTGCAGGTTAGCCAGAAGTGTCCCTAGAGGAGTGTAGATGCCTGCGAATAGGCTGCCATAGTGCGTCTGAGGACGCCTTTGGTAGATCTTCCTCCCTGTATATCCACGGACCCCTAGCTCACTGATGCAGAAGGATGTTTCGTGTCAAATGAAGTGTATGGGAGCTAGTTCTTGCTGAAAAGTGTATGTTCGGGCTGAGTGGATCAACTTTTTTAGTGTATCACCTTTTAGTTTAGGTTTAGGTTTTGTTTTCAGCATCCTTCTCCCTTTTCACCCCCCCTTCTTTTTTCATTTATTTGTTAGTAGTAGGAAATCCAGGACCTAAAAGATACATCGAAGGGAGCTAGCCCTTATCTAGAGACTCTCCCCCTAGTTTTGCTAGGCCCACAGGCAAGAGGGGAGTTTCCATTGTTGCGTGTGAAAGGTAGGAGCTCGGCCTCCTGTCCAGAGTGCAATCCACTGTGTCAACAGTTTTTGGCACGCTCAGTGGGACCAACTAGGACAAGTTGTGTCCAAAGAGTTGAATTTTTGGTGTGTTCTTCAATCAACCAGCCTTTGGAGGATTTTTCATCAACACCAATGGCGACTCCGAGTTGAATCCGCTGGTTAAGCAGTTCTGGTGCCATCAAGAAATCTTATTTTTTGTATGTATAATCCCTTTACACAAAATCATTGGCCTTGTATTCCTTCATATGGTTTTAATCAAGCTCAGGATTTTCATGGAATCGCCTCAAGCAGCTCTCCTAGTTGCCCTTCAACAATAAGGGAAGTAGCACTGGAGTTTGAGAAGCAGGTGATGGAGATAGACAGATCGGATGAGCAGCATAGATATCAGCAAGAGCTGATGTACAAAGAGGAGTGTTTGTTCAGGCAAGCTTAGGCCTTGCAATCCATGGAGGAGGTAGCAAAATGGAAGAGTCCATTCATTCAAGGCAGTCAGCGTTGTGTGCCCCCTCCTATTCTAAAGAAAGCCCCCTCTTGTGCACCAAATCCTTTCTATGAGATGGCACTTGCTCATTCTAGCTCATCTGATGCATCAATCGATCTTGCTCTTAACCCCGTGCGCCTAGCTTTCCAGCACGCCTCTCTTCAGGGAGCTCTTCCTGTACATGAGCAGACCCTCCCAAATCTTACCCAACCTCCTCAAGTCTTTCAACATGATCTCCAAATTCCAAGTTGGAAGAAGGAAAATCATGAACCAGCTCGGGACCTTGAAGAAGACAAAGTTGTTGCTTCTTCTCAAGGGAAAAGTTCCAATCCCAAGGTCATGAGCTGGAAGCAAACAATGGAATCATGGGGCAGGAAGGAGAAGGAAGGTTTTGCTCAAAACATTGAAGAAGATGAAGCTGCTCCTATTCATCGTGATGATGATTGTGACCTCCAAGAAAGACTCTTTTAGGAAGATATAGCCAGGAGAATTGCAGAGTTGGAGTCCAGAGTGAGATTCCTCAGCCAACGTGTGATGGACATGTCTGAACACGCCCCATCTACACACCTCCAAGAGAGCTGTCAGGCCACACCTGATATAGATGAAGTGCTAGCCAAGTGGAAAGAGGAGAATCATTTGATTCTAGCTCAAGGACTGCCTCCTCTTCCACATGGTTTTTCCACTTCACCCCTTCTCAAGGAGGAACCTGTTCTGCAGGAGGCGAGTGAGGAGCAGAAGATCCAATTTGCAGTTTCCCAAGAGGCTATCATGAAATAAGAAATCATCATCAATGCTCCTTTTGAAGACATCATCGACAATGGAGAAGACACAGGGCATGCATACATGCAGATGTTCCAACAATACGAAGAGGAACGTAAGCATGGTGAGCTCTCTCCTTTGATGAACTTCCTTGTTGCTTCGATGAGGAGGACGACTATGCCGAGGAGCCTGAGTTGGAGGAGGATCAAATGAATGTCTTTGAACAATTAGAGACTCTGATCTTTGAGTGGGAAAAGGAGAGGCCTGTTCATCTTGAGAATAGCTTTGAAGAAGAGAGCTTTGAACAAAAAGGTGATGTTCTGTGGGATGAACAACCAGTTTGTGATTCCATTTCAGACATCACAACAGTCACCCTTCTTCAAGAAGGCCATGAGGGAGCAGAGGATGAGTTTGACGGGGTCTTCAATGAAGCAGAAGGGAACAAGTCAAACCATGATGCACTGCAAAGGGACCATGCACATCAAAGTGCCTATGGTTATGAGCCAACAACGATTGATTTCTTGGTGAGACGCACCAGCATGAAGGACCAATATTCAACAAGCTTCCAAGAACAAGAAGAGTACATATATGTTGGAAGCATGTTTGACTCTGATCCACTCGGACGCAAGCCAATCAAGGTGGCAGGCAAGAGGAGCAGGTCACCAAGTCTTCTTTCCATTCAGCCACTTGTCTGGCACCATAAGTTTCCTTGCCAGGAAGGGGACTTAAGAAATTTTCTCTTTGATCTAGGAGGGATGCAAATATACCTGGTTAGCTGTACATAGTAGTTTGCTTTCAGTTTCCTTTCCTGTTTTCCCTAAGTGCTGTTTGCACAAGTAGTGTTTTTAGCCTTGTGTGTGTTTTCCTTTGTGTGTGGGGTAAAAGCTTCATGATTGATTCTTGGATCTATCGGGGTTGTTGCTAACTTTTTCAAGCTGCGTTCTGACTCCGTGCCCAATGGATTTTAAGGCAACTGGTTTCTAAGCATAGCAGGCATGTTTCCCTTGGGAGTCGCCAATTTGTTGACCATTTTGGTCCTACAGGCCAAAATCGGTCTCCTTCCTTCTCTGTTGTTCTGAGCCAATTCATTTTTTGATTTTTTGCACAAGTCTGGAAATTTCTACGGACTCTGCAGGGCTATTTCTACGGGCTCTGCAGGCTTTTCTACGGACTCTGCAAGAAGTTTCTATGGACTCTGCAAGGAAGTTTTCTACGGATTTTGCAGGCAGAGACGAGTTCTCGACACTTAGGCGCAAAAGAAACCATTCAAGTGCCCTTGCGGAGGGCAGTTTCGGACTCAAGTGTCCTTGCGGAGGGTAGGGAACATTTTCAAAGGGACCAAAGAGAAGGCCGAAAGGGAAGTTTCCTTCGGAAATTTGTTTAAGGCAAAGGAAGTACCCTTCGGAAGGGTTGTTTCCAATTTTCCCGAATGGCACTTTTCGAAGGCAGTCGAGAGAAAAGACAAGGACATAATTCCTTCGGACTTTTTGTCCGAAGGAATTCCTTCGGACAAAAAGCCTGAAGAAATTCGGAAGGGCTACGAGCAAGAAAGCCCGAAGAAAATCAAGTAAAAAGACTAAGGCATAGAACGATTTCTTTCGGACTTTTGTCCGAAGGAATTCCTTCGGACAAAAAGTTCGAAGAAATTCGGGAGAGGCCGCGGAAAAAAACCCGAGAAAAAACTCCGAAGAAGCGAGCGAGACAATTCTTGCGGACATTTTGTCTGCGGAAAAATGGCTGAAACAAAAGCCCAACCGAAGAGAAGAAAGCTGAAGGAAAGGAAAAGGCTGAAGAAATTCCAAGGGGTGACAGGCCCACAGACGTCAAAATCGAGCATGACGAACTAGCCGTTGGAAGTTCAAACGCCCAGTGACGAGTGCGTAGACGTCAAATTAAGGCAGTGAAATAGCTGTTGATTTTTGAAGAAGCTTAAGGACAGGCTGCGAGTGAACTTAGCGACCCGCCAAGAAGATAGCTCCAAGGGCCAAAGGAGACATAGAAGACAAAACCAGGAAGAGACAGTGCATAAACGGACAAACAGTCCAGATGGCAAAGAGAGGTGTCGACTCAAGGATTTATTCCTGCAGTTGGAACAGTGCTTGCCAAGTGGTCATCAAACGGCGCAAACAGTAAGCGGCGCATTTTCTCCACTTTACATTTATGAGCAGACAAACCGCGTGAATATCTGGAAGGAAGCAGTCTGTTTGCAGAAAAGAAGTGCGGCCCGTGCTTTCACATTAATGTTTGAACACCAAAGTCAGAGCAGGAGCCGACACAACATTATCTATCAAGCGGCTTCCTCTTCCCAATGCTGGGGACGCACATGGGCCACTTGTAGGAAGGCGCCAAAGTCTTTTCCTCTTCTTTCTATATATTGTAAACTTCTCATTTTGAAAAAAAAGATCTCTTAGCCCGTAAGGCAAAGCTCTGCCCAAAAATCTCTGGGTTTGTAAGGCAGAACTTTGTCGGATTTTTACCTTGAATCGAGACTTAGCAATTTTTTACCTCCATTTGAACTTGCACTCACACATATGTCTATGCCTTTGTTCTGTGTTAAGTCATTTTCCCTTATGCTTTCGCAGGATGATTTCAGCATGTCTAGTGCATTGTGAGTTTTCCTTTTGCAGGTTAGCCAGAAGTGTCCCTAGAGGAGTGTAGGTGCCTGCGAATAGGCTGCCATAGTGCGTCTGAGGACGCCTCTGGTAGTTCTTCCTCCCTGTATATCCACGGACCCCTAGCTCATTGATGCAGAAGGATTTCTCGTGTCAAATGAAGTGTATGGGAGCTAGTTCTTGCTGAAAAGTGTATGTTCGGGCTGAGTGGATCAACTTTTTTAGTGTATCACCTTTTAGTTTAGGTTTAGGTTCTATTTTCAGCATCCTTCTCCCTTTTCAAGCCCCCCTTTTTTCATTTATTTGTTAGCAGTAGGAAATCAAGGACCTAAAAGATACATCGAAGGGAGCTAGCCCTTATCTAGAGACTCTCTCCCTAGTTTTGCTAGGCCCATAGGCAAGAGGGGAGTTTCCATTGTTGCGTGTGGAAGGCAGGAGCTCGGCCTCTTGTCCAGGGTGCAATCCACTGCGTCAACATGTATAGCATCAACCCACCTCGGTTCAGGAGATCCTGTGAAATAGAAGAAAACATCCATGCATATCTTCCATGGTTACAAATGTCTTACCGAGTAGAAGAGAATGCATCATCCTTGCCTCGAAACTGTCTTAGCAATATACAGTCTCGGGTCTGCAACCGTGTATCATTCATGTTCGCCCAGGGTTCAAAATGCCCTCCAAAATAGACGTAACGACAATCTAGACTCGGTCTCGAGCTTTACAACACCGATACTTAACCAACAAACAGATCTGGATTGTGTAATGACCTCCATTCGAGACTGTAACACATTTTGTCTCAGTCTACACCATTCGTTCACGCCTTACAAAATAGGTGTTATGGAAACCAGGCCCGGCTCTAACGACTTTTACTAAATATAAAGCCCATAACACGGACTCAAGTTTGTGTTTTCAAAATATGACCACCTTAGAAATGGTGATCTCCTCCGCTGGCAACTGGAACTCGCACTATCTATCTCGTGACCTGCATATAGTTGCCCAACCCGTTAGACGCATCGCCTCTTCCATTTCGGGCTCAGCGAATTATGTAGTCATTTGGTGGCTTGGTTCTGCATAGGTAGGTATGAAGACGTACGCTCCCCATAAATGTGTAACCATACGCCAAAATAAGTAGACGCCTCGGCTTTTTCACATTCTGGATGGAGGAATGTATGTTCCAGTAGAACTCACCCTGTGTGTTTTTGCCTAGCCGTTCCAATGGCTTTTGCCAACGGTTCGAATCCCTTAAGTCTCGACATTTATTTCTTAAGGAATAAAAACAAATCCCACATTCGCCGGTGAAAGACTCATAAAAGGTTTTAAATAGCCTTGAGTCTAATAGATAACTCGTGGCTTCGGCCACGCATCTCGCTGTTTTGCTTGGTGATGCCAACTCGGCTCGGTTGAGTGTGGATGAGCTTGGAATGTTGGTTGGAATCCGAGCAAATAACGATGGGTTGGTTTTGGTTCCAAGTTTGGAAGATCTCGAGCTTGATTTGGATAGTTATTAAACCAACTACGAGTTGGTGGATGAGCTGTTCATAACAAGTAACTCGAATTTGATCTCGGGCTTAATCACGACGAGCTGACACTCGGGCTAGATCTCGAGCTCAACATGTGACTTGGCTCGAACTCGGCATAGAACATGAATGACTTGGAAAATATAAAGGATTTGGTGGTAGGTCATGTGGTGGCCTGAGGACCCACCACGTGGACCTTTCCAATCGCTCCTCATCTTGCCACTTGTCAACACGAGATGCACTAAAATAATATGGTATAAACTATAATGTAATTGGGAATATTAAAATTACATTAATATACCATGGCGGCTGGATCCCCTTCCGAAACAAGAGTGGATCCCACCAGCTACGGTTTCCATAGCCGGCCTTTGGCAACTATGACCGACAAAGATTGGTGAATTAAAAATCCTTCGGATCATCCCTTGCTACATTTTCTCTTGTTTCCCCATTGCTGCTTCTTGCTCAGTTGCCTCATTGCTTTGTTGTTCCTCATCTGGCAATTGTTGCAAAGTTAGGAAATCATCCCATGCTAAGTTGGGCCTTTGGCCCTTTAGACATTTTTGCACTATCAACTAAATCAGACAATGGTGGGACAAGGCTTTAGGTTTTCCTTTTTGATATTCCTAAGCAGTTTTCATTAGCATGTTCAACATGAAATTGGGCACATTTACCCTTCTACCATGTCTTAGGTGATTGAGGAGTATAAACTGAATTGCATATAGCATAGATTGCCTTCATTCACAGGTTAAATACTTTATAATGTAAACGACAACTTCTGCCCTTACTAGAGACAATGAAGAAGTGTACCTTGGTTAGAGGATTCTAACTGCTCATTCTCTGCAGATAATACATTCTTGTTGCAGTAGCACTAGGTTTTCTTTGCCATAACTCACCTATTCGTGGTAGTCTAGTGTTATGTCCCCTTCTCGGGTTTAGAGAAGAATGAAGACCCTTAGCTTATTCTTTTGGTTTCCCATAGGCTAAGAGAAGAAACATGGTGTTTTCTTCAAGTTGCCAAAAAGTGACTTTATGTCGACAACTTATTTCTAATTTGAATTTTAAAAAAAGGGACTTTCTAATTTGAGCAAGTCAGCCCTTAATTAAGAATTATAATGAGAATCACTTATTGAATATTTTAATTTTCCCCTCCCACTTGGAGCACCCCACTTGGGAGTTGGTTTGGAGGGAAAAAAGTATAAAAGAAGGTGGCGAGGTTCGTTTTTGGCATTCATGATCATCTATCTATTGATTTCTCTGATGTTAAGCATGTTTGCTTGTACATTCAACTATTGGGGATGGAAACCCTCATTGGCTTTCAATATTTGAGGACAAAAACCCTCAATACTCAATTGGTGACTTCATTCAGGGGTCACGTTTGGGCATAAATTCATCTTTTCAGGCACAAGGGTCACCTGTGAGGGTGGTGAATCAGTTTGGGTAGCTTTGAAGGTTGGCAAATCAATTTTGACAGCCTTGGATGTTGGACAAATCAGTTGGGAAGCCTTGGAAGGTTGGGTGCAGTAGTAGGGCAGCATTTGGAGGGTGAACGCAACAGTTATAGGCTACTTGGAGTGTGGCAACTTGCCTAGAGGGGTTGTCATTCATTTTGGGCATTGATCAATGGGTGGAAAAATCAGCTTTTTTGCTCATATATTGAGTAATATTTTTACAATTTTCAAGACTACAATTAATGCAAAAATTAGGCTTATTGTGTCAAATAAATATATTGAAGTTCCTTGATTTTTATGAGGGTTTCTAAGAGGTTTGAAATTTATTTTATGCTCAATTAACTCAATTCAGAATTCTGTAATTTTTGGGTTAGGGTTTGAATAAAAATCAGAATTTTTATTTTCATTTGAAGGGTTTGCTGCGAATTCCAGAATTGTCTAATTTGGTCCTAAAAGGGACATTGTAGTGGTATCAGAGCCATTTTCTTGCCAGTCTGTGAACGATGGGGTCACTACATAAGGATATTGCCAGTTTTTATTTATATAAAACTCTTCCAACAATGATTCAAGTAGAAATCTCTTTTACAAACTTTATGGAGTTGGAGTCATAGAATGGCAAAGGGCACTATGAGGAAGTGTGGTCAGATAAAGGGAAGAGAGAATCAAGGTCCGAACCTCAAAACCCTATTGAGGGGCAAATGAAATTCCACATGCAAGTCGAAGGTAAAGATTATTTGATAGTAGAAAATGTTTTATTAACTCTTAATCACTGCATGTATCAACAAAGGAATGAAGAAGCCAAGGAAGAAATTGTGAAAGTGAAAGCACCATTCGCTAATTTTTCAAAGAGTTCAACAGAAAAGAAGTGCATAAATCACATGTACGAGGCAGAATTTTATGATCCACCATCAACAACAAAAGTGGATCCTAGTGTTGAAATGAAACCAGCTGCTATAATGTCCCCAAATTGGGACAAACCCTGAATTTCTAATGTTTGTCCACAAACCTTAGCCAACGGTGAAATTATCTGATTTTTCAGCAAACCCTAGATATCAAGCCCCTACCAACAAGCTGTAATAAATCATTCTAAATCCTAGCAATACTTAAAAATTCAGAATACTGAAGTTCCAATTTTAGGGCATCAAACAATATTTTAGTTCCCTCAAATTACAAGAAATTCCCTAATATCACAGCCAATGATATATACTCAGAAAATTTAGAATTTAGGTCTCAAACTCCATATTTCCTTCACTAATAATTTATCAAATTTCCAGAATATTGTGATCAGAATTTATACCTTTTTATCAGCCAGTTTCCACTTCAAATATTAGCTGGAAAATAATATAAAAATATGATAATAATTTTGAGTTTATAAACATAGTTTTTGGCTTCAAGTAGCCATTCAAAATAGTGGATTACACTCCCAAAGGAGTTGCCTATCTGCCTAGAAGGTTCTGTTGTGTTTATCCCCACAATTGCTGCCTTAGACACATGAAAACCTGACCTTTACCTAGGTCGCTGCCTTCCAAAACCAGGTACAGCCCTAGACAATCGCTGCAATCAATCCTCAATTTCAACGCTGCCCCACAAATGACGTTTGTTGCCTATCATAAGCCATTTGCTACCTTCGTTGCATCCCTACAACAAGTCGCCACACTTAGTGAACCCCTGACGAATGCCACCTTGCTGCGTTTGTTCTATATTAGATGAATATACTGCAAAAATCAAATCAATGAAGCTCAATACAAACCCTGAATGAGGATGCCCTAGTGGAATTTAAGGGTTTTCGTCCTTATTTCAAACTTCCATTGAAGGGTTTCGTTCTCAATAGTAAGCTAAGCATTTTCGTGCTTAAACTTACAATTTCAATTATCCAAAAAGCATAACCTTTCAATTGAATCCCAATCCTTCTTAAATACTCTCCTTTTTAGTTGGGCACTCCATATGAAGGGAGAGTAAGTGAATTATAAGGTCGGCTACCTTTTTGAATCACTTAAAGGCTTTGTGAGCCCTTTAAGTCAAATGGGCCCTCCTCAATGTAAAATTAGATTTACTTAAGTGAAAAATCACTTTTTACCTTCGAAGAGGGGAAATTAGTGCTTCCCTTGTGCCCTTCTTCCCTTAGCCTAGAGGAAACACCAAGAGAACTAGGGTAAGGGTCAGTTTCTTGCTTAGGCCAAAAAGGGGGACATGATAGCTACATTGCAGGGAAGTGTGGAGGATGTGATAAGGACTCAGAAAAGGTGTGATGAATGGCTAAGAAGAGTTAAGGAAGCTAAGTTCATAGCTATTCAAGCAAAACAACATCCAAAAAAATTTAAAGAGGAAGGTGAGCTCTTGAATCATTGTTATGACAGTTCTGAATATGAAGAAAAATCGGATTTGCAAGAGGTTTATGAAGGGGAATTCTAGGAAGACTTTGTTGTGAGGCATGCACATGAGGAAAGTGCTTCACTAGCTGCTTATATTGGTCTTCAACTTGCTGGAATCTTCAAACCAACAACTAAGGGTAAGTGAGAAGCATTAGGGATGGATATGCATTTGAGGTGAACATTTTGATTAACCATAATTTGGGAGTTTTGAGTCACATGAATGGTGGTGTTTAGGTTATCTCAAGAATCTCTCTTTCGGAAAAAGTGGATGAATATTGTGACTACAACTTAAGGTATGATAATATTTATGGTTTGATGCTCCCTACTTTGCCTCTGCAAGATTCTTGTCATCATGGAAAGCATTCCAAGAAGGGTGATAGGGTCAAAGATACAACTTATAGCATTGGGCATGTAGATTCCATGATTCAAAGTCAACATTATGTTTGCATATGGGACCCGGGCAGAATTCCGAATGACGAAGCAAATAGAAGCTTTGAATCTACTTCGACATTCTTCATCTTTGGCAATTTGGTTAGAAAGGGAGTTCATGAGGAGTCATATAGGATATATAGTGTCTTCTAACAAAGTTGTGAAGGATCAATCCATGGATTGTTCCTTGGAACTGAGTTCCACATTTGAAGATAAGATTATGGGTGTTGACAAAACGAAGATAGTCCCCACAAAATGCTTGATGAGGAAGGGTGGTCAGCAAAATAGATGTAATTTTGATAATCAAGATGATATGAATCAGCAGACCATGGTTGGGTTGGTCTCAAACTACATTCAGGATTGCCATCTTGGAAGAATGGGGAATGTGTAGCTGTTACAAGATGTTTTCCATCCAACACCATTCTGATTTTTAGTAAAGGAATGCAACACTTCAGTCATGCTTTGGGCAGCATGGAAGGAACTCGTGGAATTCAAAGTAATCATGGTAACCACAATATAGAAGAGGTAAGCTAAGTTGTGGGCATGCATTGGATATATTTATTTGATAAGCCACAAAAATTTGTCAGTACTTGGGGTAGACACGAGGTGTGCAATGACTATTATGACATGAGCTCGGGTGAAATATTATCTCATGATGATATTTGATCTACTTTGGGTCAGCTTTGCATGGTGTTTGGTTTTGCACCTCCGAGATTGCCATTGAGTGAAGAGTACCATCAAAAGTTGACAAATGGTGTTGGATACATACTTCTTATGGAGGAAGTTACAGGGATCATGAGAAGACCTCAAGGAGAGTTTCGCATGAAAATCAGAGTAGCACAGCGTAAGCATGGTGGAGTAACTTCAAATTTAGATATTTGTGCCAAGGATCATCAACAAGATATGAAGGAAGCAAGTAGTGATAGTATTCTATCAACAAATGTTAGAAGGAACACATTTAGGGCAGCTATGAGTCTGATTCTCAGCCTTGATGCTGCTGTCATCACCATTATCAGCCACCACTTTACTTCATTTGCACTTATACTAATAGATTTGCAAGGGTTTCCAATCATGGGAAAGATTAATGTCCAGCCTGTGACTATGAATAGAGGATTTTCAGCCCTTGATTGGTTACCCACCGCTTCTACATTTATCACACTGTTAATTGGTGCACAGGTTTGTCATTTTTGCAATTGTGACCATTTTTATATTGATAGTTTTGATGATTTCAGTCATGAACAGCTGTGAATTTGTGCATTTTGAGAGAGTTTTATTGCACGGTGATATTAGTTTAAGATGTTTGATATTAGGGACAATCAGCCCAGCCATCCTAATGCTGATTGGGATGAGATTCAGGGAGGTTTGTGGCTGTTATGATTTGTTTACAGCCAATATGCAAGCTGTTTTGTGTCATGAATTGGAGGGACCAGCCCACAATAACATTATGGGACCCACTGGAGCTCAAGGCTATAGTCATGAAGCAAGTGTTTGGGATCCTTCATCATATGAGAAGAGTAGATGGGTGCAATAGAAACACAATGGTGAGCACTTGGGGCAGCGTTTAGCCTTAAGGAAATGTATGGAAGATGTTCTTATGCTGTGGGTAGAAGGCTTCATCAAGGGAGAGCATATAGATGTGGGTGATGGATGGAGTAGACCCCATGATAATTGTTGGTAGAGGTTGTGCCACTTGATAGCTATGGGACTTGGATGTTATGGTCATTATAGTATGACGACTTTGGTGCATTCGAGCATGTATGATGCTTTTGGGCAAAAGATTCAAGATGACAGGTATTGGGGAGCTAATGAGCTCATCTCTCACATGGTTACGGGAATATCTTTGATGAAATATTTTGGCAATCACACCAACTTCAAGAGTGCTGTTTTACAATTCAGTTTCAAATTCTCTAAGGCAATAAAAAGGAAGATTTTTTTCAGAACACGGGGTTACATATTCCAAGGATGGATGTGGGATCCGGGTATTGGTAGGAAGGTTCAATATGGAGAGATCAAAGTTGAAACAACATTGCTTGAGGATAAGCGATTTTGAGAGGGGAGGATTGTCATGCCCCCTTTTTGGGTTAGAGAAGAATGAAGACCCTTAGCCTATTCTTTTGGTTTTCCATAGGCTAAGGGAAGGAAGGAAAAAGAGGAACATGGTGTTTCCTTCAAGTTGCCAAAAAGTGACTTTATGTCGGCAACTTATTTCTAGTTCGACTTTTAAAAAAGTGGACTTTCTAATTTGAGCAAGTTAGCCCTTAATTATAACTTATAAGGAGAATCAATGAAGACCCTTAGCCTATTCTTTTGGTTTTCCATAGGCTAAGGGAAGGAAGGAAAAAGAGGAACATGGTGTTTCATTCAAGTTGCCAAAAAGTGACTTTATGTCGGCAACTTATTTCTAGTTCGACTTTTAAAAAAGTGAACTTTCTAATTTGAGCAAGTTAGCCCTTAATTATAACTTATAAGGAGAATCAATTTTTGAATATTCGAATTCCCCCACCACTTGGAGCACCCCACTTGGGAGTTGGTTTGGAGGGAAAAAGGTATAAAGGAAGGTGGTGAGGTTCGTTTTTGGCATCCATGATCATCTATCTATTGGTTTATTTGATGTTAAGCATGTTTGCTTGTACATTCAGCTATTGGGGACAAAAACCCATCATTGGCTTTTAGCATTTGACGACAAAAATCCCCAATATTCAGTTGGTGACTTCATTCAGGGGTCATGTTTGGGCTATAATTCATCTTTTTAGGCACAAAGGTCCCCTGTGAGGGTGGTGAATCAGTTTGGGCAGCTTTGAAGGTTGGCAAATTAGTTTTGACAGCTTTGGGAGTTGGGCGAATCAGTTGGGAAGCTTTAGAAGGCTGAGTGCAGTAGTAGGGCAGCATTTGGAGGGTGAATGCAGCAGTTATAGGACACTTGGAGTGTGGCGACTTGCTTAAAGGGGCTGCCATTCATTTTGGGCATTGTTCGATGGGTGGAAAATTCAGTTTCTTCCCTCATATATTCAGTAATATTTTTACAATTTTCAGGATTGCAATTCATACAAAATCAGGGTTATTGTGTCAAATAAATATATCGAAGTTCCTTGATTTTTATGAGGGTTTTGAAGAGGTTTGAAATTTATTTTATGCTTAATTAGCTCATTTCAGAATTCTGTAATTTTTGTTAGGGTTTCAATAAAAATAAAAATTTTGTATTTTCATTTTAAGGGTTTCTTGCAAATTATAGAATTGTCTAATTTGGTCTTAAAAGAGACATTACATCCAGTTTCATCTTTCATCATCTCTTCTATGACTTCCACTCATAGCCCTCTGATGGTAGCTACATTGTCTACCAAGGTTTCTGCAAATTCTTTGGGCAATCTGGTCATCATACCCTGTCAATTTCTCAAAGGAGTCCAATCATCCTGCATTTCTGAAGATGTTTACAAGATCTTGTCTTCTTGTCCGTGTTGTGAGATTTGTTGGTCCTCTCTGAGTATGTCTCCTCCCATGGTTGGCTAAGGTTGCTTCCTTGTAGCAAAGAAGTGAATCCTTGGTTTGTAGAACATAATAGCGGGTTTGGAATGGTGTTATGTTCTTGTATGGCCGATGCGATAGCTTTTGATAATAATTTTTTCATTATTGCCATCTTTTCTTGACTCATTCCCCTCGTGCCTTTGGTAATCACAACAATCATTTCTTCCCAACATACACGCTTGCTTGTCACTTCCACGATGGTACATTCCATGTGCCCATAGCATTTATATTGAGTCATGCAGCTTTTTGAGGAACTCCTCCCAACTGCCATGTCACTCACCCTCGAGTGATGGATTGAGTGTGCTTAATCGTGCAGAAGGGAATATTATGATTGGAAGGGATTGGATTTGCAGTTGAAGAGTTTGATTTGACATGATGCCCAAAAAGGGAGTATTTTTTCACGGGCTAACCCTGTAGCATGGGAAATGGTACTTTAATGCTCACGTTTACATAACTACGAATGCTTTAATGAATAAAAACATGATTAGTTTAAAAAAGAATGACATGTTACCTCTTACACATTGGTTTACCAATAATTTCAGTTTTTGCTTCTGCTGGTGGCTGGATCTTGTTTGTACCTTGTTGAGTAGTCATGTAGTTTGCAAGACTTACACCTTCCTGTAGCAAGGCTTATACCTTTCTATAGCATGTGGCTAGTAAGCATGCTTGAGAAAAACTGGTTAGAGGTGACTGTTTGGAGAGTACTTTGATTTTGATGTCAATCACTTGCTAGTGTTGCTTTTGCTTCTACTTGGCCTTCAAATATACAAGGATATAGGTCTGACAGGGCTAAGTGCTTAATGGTAATCTCCCTTTGGGTACTTGTAGAGTTGTTAAGTCAGGATGATGTTTGGAAAGGAGCTGGTTAGGGGAGTGTAGGGAATTGTAAGAGAAACCTACAACACTCTTTTGGCTAACTTGCAACACTTTCTAACAACCCATGGCAACTAGATGTATGTAATCATCCACCCCAACTTTTAGCAGAGGTATTCACCTTCCTAGAGCATCTTTCCATCATCTTGTAGCATCTACAATTCAACTTGTAGCAACTAGGACTTACCTTGTAGCAACTACTGCTTAACCCATAAGAAGCTCTCCATCTAAGAGCCATTTCTCTCCATCTCCTCTGTTCGCATGAAGTTCCACTTTCTCGGGGTTCTCCTCAGTTATGCTTGCCACTTTTGCCTGAACAACATAGCATTTACAATTTGCTTTCTTTTTACGACAATTTGGACAATACATAGTCAAAGCCTACTCTGTTTCTTGTTTTCTCCGTGTATGTAGCGTGTCCAATTGTGTAGCCAAGTGACTGATGATATCTTGTTTCATATCTTGTAGTAATTTGCTTACCTACATCTGTGAGAGTCCGTTGGTTGATTTTGATGATGATGAAGGCAATGTTTTGTTGCTGCAGTTCTTCATCATGGACCTCGAGTAGTTTCTAACTTTCTACATAGAGAGTGATATCCTCAAATGACAACTGTGATACATCTCCTTTGCTCATCAGATCCAATGCTTCCAAACATTCCTTATTAATTCCCTTCAAGAATGCCAATTCGATGGATTCCGGGTCCAATGCAATTTGTTTAGACTTTTCTAAGCTAAAGATAAATCTCTCCATGTAATCCTCCAACGGTTCATCTTCGTTTTGTGACATTTGGAAGATGTCATTGCTTGTGCAGTCCCTTCATCTGTAGTAATCATGGTACTTAGAGAGGAATTTCTCCTTCATGTCCTCCCAAGTCGAGTTTGCATCTTGCATCTAAGAGCCACGTCTTTGAGAGCAACCTGAAATGGTTTAAACTTTTGAGCATCTTGGTTGTAGTCATAACTACGACACAAGACGTCAAACTAAAAGAGGAACATTTCAAGATCCTCGCTTGCCATTCCTCTAAAGTTGGGCAAAGTAACGAGAAATATTTTTCATGGGTGCGTTATCCGTAGGGTATTGATGGGAACTTTGAAGGTTGTAGCTTCATTGGCAAAGTTTTCTTCTTGAAGGTCCCCCATAATCTTCCAAACTACTTGTAAATTAGAGATTTATGCCAGCCACTCTTCAAATTATTTGTCAACTTTAGCCCAAGGTGAGTAATAAATGGTGGATTTTAGCTTATCTAAGGGAAAGGAAAGCATTCTCATCGGGGGTGATGGAATGGGACTCCCTAGAAACTCTTCTGGAAGTTAAACAAGGATGTCTTGTTCAACTAGTTTAGTGGGTTCAACAGGTTCTGCAATTTTCTTTTTTCTTTTTGGGGTTATAAGGGCTTTAAGTTCTCTTTTGGAGAGGAGTTTGGGTGAGGGTGAAAGGAACTGAATACCGGATCCCTGAGTGTAGGGTGGCCAGACTGGCACTCTTTTGAATGGTGCAAAGATGTCCTTCTGAGGGGAAAAAGGTGTAATGTCCCCTTTCTAGATACAGTGTTAGTCTATCATTGGTTTCCCGTGGACTAGCAGTTTAGTTAGGGAACCATGGTGAGTTGGCCTTGGATGGGCCATTTGGATGTGTAGTTTTGGTTTGGATCCAGTTGGCATGATCAGTGGCAGTTTTGAGTGCCTTGTGTCAAGTACCCCTAGAACAACAAACATGCTCTGATACCAGTTGATGGGGAATCCAAGAACAAACACACCTGTTCTGATCCCACTTGTTAGGATCTTGCTCCTCAGAAAGAGCACAATATGATTACCAAATACAAGCAATTAAACATGCGAAAATAACCAGAAGTACAAGTAACTAGAATTCATACGTAGCACAGAATATGAGAGACAATATATAATCTTATATATTAATACTCATACAGAAAAGAATACAATAAAGAGTCGCCACACTCTTCCACCTTACAGAGGCTTCCCACACTTCAAGTGTACAGTAATTCTTCTTCAAAAACACTCCTACCAAAAACGGTCCCAACACACAACTCACACACAGAATTGGTGTTCACCTCTCCAACCAGTCAGTAATAACCCTGCCAGTACACCAAGCACTCAAAAGTACTTCAAGTAGATCTTCTTATGAACCTGCAACCTGCAATTTAACAGACCATACTTACATGTAGATCTCCTATGAGCTTGCAACAACCTGCAACTCAATGATCTTACAAATGGAAGGATCTTCCTTGCCTTCCTTTTCAGCTCATCTTTACAATACATGCCAATGGGTCTATAAATAGATCCCAGACTTAAACAATAACTTAGACTCTTAATTTACTAATAATAGAAACGCAGCTCAAGACTCGAAATAGCCTTTAACATGCAAACAACCCGTTCAACTAACTGTTCGTGCAACGAACAGTTTTGGAACACACAGGCGACCGACGTCGGTCCCTGTCTAATTGGTGCTGACCGACGTCGGCCGACTCCCTGCCGATGCCGGTTGCCTTCTGCATTCATCATGACCGACGTCGGTCATACTGCCGACGCCGGTACTTCTGGAACTTCAGCATCCTCCTCCATGTCTGCATAGTTGAAGCTTTTAGCTCCACAACTTAATCTCCCACTTGGAGATAAACAGTTGCAACTGTACTTGTACCTGTACACTGTCTAGTTTGTTCTCTTGGCTTTGTATCCCTCTTCAAGATCACTCTTGAAGACCAACCACCACAAAACCTGTGGTGCACACCCTGTCATCCAAATTACCTGCCACATCCGCATCTACAAACCATGTAGAAAAGAACTTGACCTTGCAAAGCATGTGCACCTGCTGCTGGTCCCTGTAAGAATCCACTGAAATGCCCTCCAATGCTTCTTTCCCGGATTGGCTCCAACTTTCTGACAACTCCCACTGCTTGGGAAAACTCAGGTTTAGTACACATGTACTCAACCTCATTATGTGAATCAAGACACTGTTCATAGAACTGTCCAACCATCGGCGTGCTAACCGGTCTCACACAATCATCCTGAAACAAAGTCAACTTGTGACCTTCCATGTCCCTAGAACACACTCATGCCAAAGAATCTTGCTGCTCCCAGATTCCTCATGACAAATCTCTGAACTAGCTTTACTTTTAGTTCAGCAACTCCCTGTATTTGTAACCCTGCTACAAGCACAACATACAGTAATAGGATAATGTAGCTAATATTATCCAACCTGGTAAAGAGAAACACAATGATCAAACCTCCATTGTCCTGTAGCATATTCAAGACCATATACCCTGGCCTTCTGTCTCACGTATCCATTCTCGCTCTTCTTTATCCTGAACATCCATTCGTCTCTCAGTGCTTTCTTCCAGCAGGCAACTCCACCAAAAACTCCGTTTGGTTCTCCTCCAAGGAATCACATCCTCATCCATGCCAAGCTTTCATTGTTTCCTGGATCTACCTGCTCTGCTTCTTTAATAACTTCCTGGTTCTTTACCATCAGTGAGCAACAAGTAGTGTAAAGAAGGGAAATGACGAATTTGAGGCTTACTTACCTTTTAAGTCTTCCATATGGGCGCTTGAGACTCCTTGACAGCTTGCTGTCCATCTAAAATTCGTCTCAGTGACCGATGCCGGTCACATCTCAGTCTGCACCCGACCGACGTCGGTTCTATGCGACTGCCTCACTGTCGACGTCGGTTCCCCCTGATCGACGCCGATGTTTATCTGCCCTGAGTCACCGACGTTGCGCTGCACATAGCCGATGTCGGTCCCTGTCTGGACGCCGACGTCGATTTTCTAACCGACGTCGGTCTCTGTGTTTTTCTTGTGAGAAATGACTTTTTCCTGCGAGCTCTTTTTGGATCAAATCCTTGTCCAAATCACCCTTGCTCTGCTCAGAATTTCTCAGCCCCTGTGACTGATACCTGCCCGTCATCTTCTCCTTGAAAACCAAGGCTTTCCCGCTCTTGTCAAGAACATCAGATTCCTCAAAAAACGTTACCTTTTTTTTCTGCATACAGAAATTTCGATCTATGCTCTTCAAATCCGAAAGCATACCCTTTGACTCAAGAACATGCATCTCCTTCTTATTCATGTGACCAAGCCTATTAAGCCACATCTCCGAATCTACAGCTGAAGTAGATAACCCAGAAAGATAATCAGTAATACAAGTAGATAGATAAAGCGTACCTACTTTCTTACCTCTTGCTACAACAAATGCACCCTTGGTAACCTTCCAAGAGTCCGCTGTGAGAGTTACTGTGCAACCCTCATCACCCAAACTTCTTACAGAAATCAAATTTCGCTCCAGAACTGGGACATGCATGACCTCTTTCAACACCCATGTGTTATCTGTCTGCAATTTCAGCTTCACTTTCCCTTTGCCAACCATTTGACAAGGCTTACCATCCCCTAAATAAATTTCTCCAAAGTCTCCTTGGACATACTCATGAAAAAATTCCCTATTTGGGGATGCATGAAAAGAGGCACCGGAATCTAAAACCCAAGATTCTACTTTATCCAAAGAACATACCAGAGCATCGTGTGCAACGAACTCTGCAACATCTGCTTCTTCTTCATGTCCTTCATGCTGATCTTCACCCGACCTGCAATCTCTCTTTAAGTGCCCTTGCTTTCCACATTTCCAGCAGGTTATTCTGCCATACCTGGACTTGGACCTCCTGCCATTAAACTTCTCCATTCTTAGCTTACTGTCTTCTGCCATTGCTCTATTCCCACTCAAACAAAAATCCCTGTGAGTAACCTGTAATCAAAACACACTAACCAGATCTGATACACCCTGTTAGTATCCCAACCAAAAGCTCTGATACCACTTGTCAGGTACCCCTAGAACAACAAACATGCTCTGATACCAGTTGATGGGGAATCCAAGAACAAATACACCTGTTTTGATCCCACTTGTTAGGATCTTGCTCCTCGAAAAGAGCACAATATGATTACCAAATACAAGCAATTAAACATGCGGAAATAACCAGAAGTACAAGTAACTAGAATTCACACATAACACAGAATATGAGAGACAATATACAATCTTATATATTAATACTCGTACAGAAAAGAATACAATAAAGAGTCGCCACACTCTTCCACCTTACAGAGGCTTCCCACACCTCAAGTGTACAGTAATTCTTCTTCAAAAACACTCTCCTACCAAAAACGGTCTCAACACACAACTCACACACAGAATTGGTGTTCACCTCTCCAACCAATCAGTAATAACCCTGCCAGTACACCAAGCACTCAAAAGTACTTCAAGTAGATCTTCTCATGAACTTGCAACCTGCAATTCAAAAGACCATACTTACATGTAGATCTCCTATGAGCTTGCAACAACCTGCAACTCAATGATCTTACAAATGGAAGGATCTTCCTTGCCTTCCTTTTCAGCTCATCTTTACAAATCATGCCAATGGGTTTATAAATAGATCCCAGACTTAAACAATAACTTAGACTCTTAATTTACTAATAATAGAAATGCAGCTCAAGACTCGAAATAGCCTTTAACATGCAAACAACCCGTTCACTAACTGTTCGTGCAACGAACAGTTATGGAACACACAGGCGACTGACGTCGGTCCCTGTCTAACTAGTGCTGACCGACGTCGACCGACTCCCTGCCGATGCCGGTTGCCTTCTGCATTCATCATGACCGACGTCGGTCATACTGCCGACGCCGATACTTCTAGAACTTCAGCATCCTCCTCCATGTCTGCATAGTTGAAACTTTTAGCTCCACAACTTAACACCTTGTGGAGTACTTACTATTTTTAGTAAGTTCGGGTTCAGTGTCGGATCGAGATTTTCAGAGTGGGGTTAGATGCTTCTCGTCGAGACCTTTCCGGCGAGCTAAAGATCAAGGCATTCTGACATCATCTTCATATTTATTTTAAAGTCCGAAGTTATATAATGTGTTTTTGACATAACTTTAATAAAGTGATTTAAATAAAATAAAATAATATTCTAGAAGCTTCTTGAAAGATGGAAAAAAAAATAGAAGGCTTGGCTAAGCTTCTAATCATTGAAGAATTGATATTTGCTTTTGATATGTCCATTGTGGAGCCAAGGGTTTTTGCGGTTTCTACATTCGATTATTGAGAACGAAAACTCTCTTTGATTGGCATAATTGAGGTGTTGAAAGATCCTTCGAAGAGTTGCAAAGTTGAGGAAGTTACTTTAGACTTTTTACTTGTTCTTCATTGGCAAATCTTGGAGTTTGTTTAGGGCAATTAAGGAGAATAAATGGTATTATTTTTCCAGCTTGGCATTGGCATCAATTTTGGCATTTGAGAAGGAGATTAAAGTTTGATTTTTAATAACAGCAGTCTGATGTAATTTCAGACCTTATGTCAGCATACCTGGGAGCCACAATTTTATTCATGGAGGCCACAAAAGGCAGCGATTTTATTCCTTAGGTTGGACGCTCCATTCTTGAGGGCCCTACAATCATTTTTGGTGCTTGAGTGGGGTCTTTAAGGCTGTATATTATTTCATCTTAGAGGGCAGGTCTGAAAACAGGGGCTGCTCATATAGAGGCTTGGTTTGGCATCAAGAAACCGTCATTACATTCTCCAAAGGCTGTCTTCTCTACATCGATTTAGAAGACTTAATAATCAGGTTCCTCTTGTAATTCTGAAGTAGTTTGCAGTATCATTTCAGTCATTTAGTCTTGCTGCTGTAGGTAATCATTCTCAATCAGATTTGACATTGTATTGGATATTCATTGTAAGCCAAGAGTCTTGGCTATTCAAATTACCATTGTACTTGGAATTACATTCAATAAGGAGTTATAAGTTGCATGCCATGTGTTCGATGTAATGTTCATCTCTATAGCATTCATAATCAGCGTTTAGTTTGCATACCAATTGTTTGTCAAAATGTCTCATCGCTGTAGCTGCACATTTGCATAGTATTTAGGCATCTATTGGCATTGAAAAATACCAAAATACATTTGCATTTCATCTTCTGTTATTAGTTGTCATTGGCATTGAAGTAGAAAGTTATCCTTTGCATCTTAAAAGTTTCCTTGGAACAAGAAGACGATATTATACTTTGATATCCGTTTACAAGACAAGTGTTTGACGAAATTCCCAAGTATACAAATCAGAAAATTAAGGGCAGATTTTGCAAGGGATACTACAAAAGGATCCTCCTATTCCTTGTTCTTGGATTGTTATACTAATTCAACCAAGAACTCCTCTGCCACTATCTCTTCTAGTTTTTCAGGTGACAACCGTGAAATGGCTACTGGTGTTCTTTCGTGACTTGTAGTTGTTTCAAGTGGTGACTCTGCTCCTGGAGTGAAGTTCAACTGTCTAAGCAAGAATCTACCAAAATGGTCTCGCTCTTGTTGCATACAAATCAACCAATCTCCCTTTGTGATTGTGCTTGCCTTGTCCTGCACAAGGTTAGTTTGAAACGGGATTTTCTTGTTTTACTTAATCTAATTTGTAGAAATTGAAATTCTGAAAGCAGGAAAGTTACTCTACGATTTTTTTTTTAAATCTATGAAAGCAATAAATTTTATACTAGAAAAGCAAGAAATTGTAAGCTAGAAAAGAGGGAAATCTAACCTAGCCTTAAGATCCTAATGCTTGACACCTATCGTTGACAATGATGCCAAAGTGATGAGCAAATTTAAATCACAAACTAAACTTGATGTAACAAATGCTTGCATACAACCCTACAAATAAACAATGGGATGAGACAATCACATGGTTTATCAGTCGTGCTACTTTCATTAATTGTCAATCTAGGGCATGTATTTGGAAAGATGTCGGCACTGCATATGCAACACTAGTTCTTTTGAAGGTTGACACATAGTAGGAATAATCGGTGAGTAACTGTCGGTTGGTCGGGAATTCTTGGTGGCGAATACTCGTCACTCGTAACCGTCGAATAGTAAAAAAAAAAAAAAAAAAAACCAGCGAGTAACCGACGGTTACTCACTGAACCTATGTCTCACGACTCCCACATGGGATTGATGTTGCTAGTACGCGGATATGCGGTTTTTACCCCCCAAACGCTCCTCAAACGTGGAAAAAATACAGATTAGTGTTATAAAATGCATCACACCTCACTCTTCACTCACGCAAGATTTGGAGCGTTCTAACGCAGATTGAGAAGATTTGAGCAAGAAATTACTAGGGTAGTTCATTTCAAAAAAAAAAAAAAAAAACATTCTCAGCGTAAAATTAAATTCTAAATTAATTGAAAACATGTTAGAGACATATTTGTGATGATTAGTGTACAAATTTTATGGATTCCATTTTAATTGCATGCATTCCATAAATTTTCGTCAAATTCCATGCATTTTTTTATTTTTTTAAATTTTTTTTCAAGCATGTAAATTAATTCTAATGCAATTGAAAACATGTTTGCTACATATTTGTGATGCTTAGTATACGAATTTGATGAATTTCATTTTTATTACATGCATTTCATGAATTTTTGTAAATTTCATGCATTTATTTATTTATTTTTTAAATTCCAAGTATGTAAAGTTTTATAATTTAATTAAATACATGTTTGATAAATATTTTTGTTGCGTAGTATACAAATTTGATGCATTCCCGTTAAAATTTCGTGTTTATTATTTATTTGAAATTGTTGTTTGTTATTTCGTTAAATAACAGTGATAGATTATCATTATATTTATAATTTGATCGTTAAAATTGTAAATCGTAAATGCATTTAATTTCCGATTTATAGTTTATAATTATCATTTATTTATCGTATTTTAATTAATATTTTGTATTTAATCATTAATGTTTTTATTTTAATTTTTTTTTATGTTGATTTTAACATTGTTGTGCTTTGCAGGTTATCCATTAGCAAACAATGGCATCCAGTAGTGTATCAGGCTCACAGTTAGTTAGTGGTAGCCAGTCAGCTGCCCCCTATGCTCGCACAAGCGTGGAAGTATGCTACACGGGTTAGAACGTCTCAAACGATTTCGATTTACAATTTTTGTTCGAAGAGAATGTCACGAGGCATCAATCGCATGAAGTACCATCTTCTATGCATTCCTTGCCGTGACATTACGCCTTGTCCCAATGTCACTGAAGAGGCAAAACAAGAGATGATGGCGGAGCTTGTTTCATTACATGAAAAGAAATTAGAGAGGGCAAGGATGCAAGCAGCCCTATCAACGACCATTGGTGCCACATCAACAGAGGAAGAAGCAACAACGATGATAGAGATTGTGGGCTCTAGTCGTGGTCCACGCAAGTGCCATGATACATCTGCAACACTTTCATCTCAGTTACACTCTTTTGTGCCTAGAAACACTCCTGGGGCACAACCTTCACTCGAGGCTACAAGATGAAACAAATAGGTGCATGCAGAAGCAGATAAAGCATGCACAAATTTTTGGTACTTCAACAACCTTTCCTTCAACGTGGCGAGCAATCTGTATTGGGAATATTTGGTTACAGCTTTGACAGTTGCAGGGAAAGGGTACGAGGCACCTTCTCGAAAGGACTTGAGTGGAAAGTTGCTCAAGAATGTAGTTGAAGATGCAAAGTTGATGGTAGAAGATCAGAAGAGATTGTGGCGTAAATTTGGATGCACCATTCTTTCTGATGGATGGACCGATGGAAGGAACCGCACCCTGATCAAATGGTGAGCTTGTATTTTTGAAATCTATTAATGCATCAAATAAAATTAAAAATGCAGAAACTTTGAGTTTGAAGCTAGAGGAGGTGGTCTTAGAGGTGGGCATCGAGAATGTTGTCCAAATTATTATGGACAATGCAACAGCATATGTGGCGGCTGGAAGACTTCTTATAGAGAGACATCCGTCTCTCTTTTGGACACCTTGTGCGGCACATTGCCTTGACCTTCTTTTGGAGGACATAAGCAAACTAGATTAGGTGTAATCAGTTGTCGAAAAAGCCAGAGAAATAACTAAATATATCTATAATCACCCTGGGGTTCTCAGCGTGATGAGAGAGCACACCAAGGGAAACGAACTTATTCGAGCAGGGGTCACGAGGTTTGCAATGAAATTTCTTACATTGCAAAGTATTTGTAGTTTGTTGACTCCTTTGAAACAAATGTTTGTCTCTCAAGCATAGATGGAGTCCTCTTATTCGAAAAACGCTGATGGAGCGAAGGTTTCGAAGATAGTTTTCAGTGAGGCCTTCGAAACGAAAGCTACATGGATTGTGAAGGTAACTTGAAATTGCAATTTAAATTTGAAGTTGTTTCCCTTGTTTTCAATTTTTTAAACTTGAAAGTTTTTCTTTTATAATTTATCTATAAGTTTGTAACACTAAGTCTAACTTTAATTTGTTTGTAACTTTTTAGCTTTCAGAGCCTTTGGTGAGAGTTTTGCGATTGGTTGATGGAGAGCAAAACCCAATGGGATATATTTATGAGGCCATGGAGAGGGTCAAAGAGGTAGTGTAACATTATTATAGAGGGGATTGTGCCATATTTGATCCCATTTGGGAGTTGATTGATCGGAGGTGGAACAATCAACTCCACCAACCCATCCATGCAGCAGGATACTATCTTAACTCCAATTTTTTCTACTTCGATCGTCTCATAGATGCTAGTGGAGAGGTTATTGAGGGACTCTCAACATGCATTGAGAGTATGACCCCTGACGTTGAGGTGAGGGACCTCATTATTTCAGAGCTGCAGAACTACAAACAGGCAAAGGGAAGGCTCTTTTTTTCAGCACTAGTCATATGAGGGAAAACCACGCAGTCACTAGGTAATACAAAATGAAGTTTTTACTTGTTGTACTTGTACTTTATCAATTACATATTTACAAATTTAAAATTATTAATTTATTACAAAGTTTTGAATATGTTGTTTGCAGAGTCGTGGTGGGAAGATTGGGGTGGAAATACCTCAAATCTTCAAAGGCTAGCCCCCAGGATTTTATCTCAGTGTTGTAGCGCTTATGGATGTGAGCGCAATTGGAGTTTGTTTGACTCCATTCACATGAAGCGCAACAAGTTGAGTCAACAACGACTCAATGACTTGGTGTTTGTGCAATACAACTTTCGACTTCGCACAAAGAAGCTGGAGAACGTATCGGAGGAGCCTATCGATTTAGATGAGATTGATCCCTACAGGGATTGGGTTGCACATGAGGAGGCCCCTATGTTCACAGAGGAGTTTGCTGATTTCAAGAGACAAGTTATCTAGGGTGCAGCTGAAGCAAGAGCAGAGATTGGATTGGAGGACATCCTTGGAGATGAGGCAGAGGCAAATGCAAAGGCAAAGGCAGAGGTGGAGGTGGAGCCACAGGTGCGGGTGCAGCCTTCTAGACAAAGCAAGGCTGGTCAACTGAGTGGGAGGACTAGAGTTTCACAGCCTCCCTTATTTTTCCAGAGGGCAGGAAAGAGCAAATTATAGATGATTGTAATTTGTATTTGTAGTCTTGTAGATTCTTGTATAAGACTAAGTCTATTTGTACTTTGAGACTTTGTTGTATTCGCATGATTATGCGATTTTGTACATTCTATGTATTCAAATCTAATAGAAACTACTTTCCCTATGTTTTACAGACTCATTGCATCTATTTTGTTTCTATAATTTTTAGAAAAATAATGTTATTTTTAAAAAATCGAATATTTTTTGCCTTTTTTGCCTTTACCGGTTATTGTCGATTATTCAACCGAGTGGGGCGAGTAACCGCCGGTTACTCATTTTGGGCCCTCGACGAGTACTCGCCCCAAATGGTTATTCCAACTATGGGTTGACAAGCTAAAAGTTGTGTATAGGGAAACACACTTGCACAAAATAAATTGCATGAAAGTAAATTTGCAAGAAACGAAATCACATTCGCGGGAAATGAATTGCATAAAGCAATTGATTTGTTAATCATGTTTTTGAGAAGCTTTCTGATACTGAATAAAGAATGCTCACACAAATACCAATTGTTTTTACTAAATTGAACTTATGAATGCTGGAAACACACACAAAATTGAAACTATAAATGATCACACAACAAAAATAATAACTAATTAACGGATCAGGGACTTCACCACAACTCCTTGTAAGGGGGCCCTCCTCGATCAGATTTGAGCTTCAATCCTTCCATTGAATATGATTGCTTCACTTCAAATCATGCTTCCTTACATTAATGAACCTATAGCATTGTGAGTATTGTTACAACAAACATTACAAAAGCTTCAAAGTGTAATTCTTCTCTTCACTCAACAATACCTATTCAATATTCAATACTACTGTTTGTGCCTTGCTATCCCCTCTTTAATAGAGAAGGCAGGTTCTTTATTGTTACTATTTAGTTACAGCAAAAATTGTCTTACCCAAACTGCTTAACAAAATCTATGAAAGCAACCTACTTATGATAAATGACGAATCAATTAGTTACAAGAGAGAACATGACACAAAGGAGTTTGTTGTATGGTTGCAATGGTTGGGAAGCTTGGTCCATTGGAGAAAGGGGTGTTGATGACTCATTCGGGCATTGATCCACCTTTCCCTAGACTGTTGTAAGATCCATCCTCCATGTTTTGCTAACCATTACTGCTCAGCAGGTGTAACAACAAAGGTTGTAGATAACCATTATAGTTCTGCCATAGGCTAGAACAATTGTGATATAGTTGCAACAATTGTTTCTGCAGTTGCTATGGGTTAAGACAAATGCCTTCTGCAGTTGCTACGGGTTAGAACAATAGTCTACCATAGCTACAAGTTAGCCTGCCTAGTTGCTAATGGTTGACATGCCTAGTTGCTACGGGTTGGCCTGCCTAGTTATTACATGCTGACTATTGATTCCTGCGACTTCATAACTCGTCCTTGAGATTTGTATGTACCGAATTAGTAGCAGAGCCAAAATAATAATGAAAGTACATGATGGAAACTCATTCATAAAATAACAGTTTTAAACATAAACACCAAAGATATTCATATCATATTCACTGAGTACTATTTGACAAAAAAAAGTACAAAAGACAACTTTATGTACTTAGGATTGGTAGAAGGGAATCAACAAAAGAGGTTCTAGGTCATTCAATGGTTAATTTCTTGGCTCATCAGTTAGGAAGATAATTTTCCTCCACTAGAGCAGCCACAAATAGATTGGGAAAATACAAAGAGGAATTATGCCGAGCTGTCTCTCAGTGGATGGAATAACACCCAAAGTACGTGATTGGCGATGTGACCTGTAAAGCCTTCTGTCCATTAGTCTCTTTATTAACACCGCAAGGGCTTTTTTGTCAAATTGAATGCTTTCCTTGTCCACTTGCCAACTTTTTTTAGACTTCAAGTGATTATTATGTTTTATTGGAGATTCTTTTGAATAAGATTTTTTTTATAGATGATCATTATGTGACTAAGGTTTGAGGGCCATAGGCCTGCTATCTTTTGCCCAAGGGGCACACTGCCATATCACCCACCTTTTTTATGTATTTAAAATATTTGCACAACTTTTTGTATATTTGAATGAAAATATGTTCTTGCAAAAAAACATTCTGCATGACAAATCATGTATCTTGTGCTCTTATGGATCCTTTCTTTACTGTTTTGCTAACTCTAAACTCTTCTTTAAAGCCAATGATAGACTATAAGTATAAAGTATAAACCAATAAAGCTAGCATACTCATGTCTTCGAGTTTGAATTTTGCGGTGTGTTGTTGGCACCTTTAATATAAAAGCCTCTTTAAACACTTGCACTATCATTTTCTTTCTTCAACTAACCTTGAAGGATTTTCAACCTTTAGGAAGACCAGTGCTAATTTTGTACCCATCAATGATGGGTTCATCTTAATCTTGATTGAAGAAACTTGTGCTAATTTTGAGAATGTCTCCTTCAATAAGAATTTCCCTTCCCACCATAAGAGTTTTATGTGGCATATTGACTGCAAGTGCAAACAAGGATAAGGGTTTTATTGAGACATGAAAGTCTGATTTCATTCTCATAAAATGGAATGTCACTAGATCATTGCATTATGTTAAATAACGAACAAAACATGACTTATGATAATAGATCTAGTTAATGGTCATCTCTCCTCAAGATATATCTAATTAAATTATTTTGGTCTTGAAGATATCTCTAATTAAATTATTCCAACTCCCATTATAATAGTAGGAATTTCAAGAATATTAAATAATATTGGAAGGGGTAATTGACAAATGTTGTGGCCCAAGAGCCATAACAAGAAGGAAAATTCGCTAGCTGTTGTATTCACCTCATTGCTCATTTACTAACGATTTCTCTTGCAAGACTCGTCAACACATTATCTCCCTAACTGCATGTCCTAAGGAGTGCACTGGGATTGGGTGGCCCAGTTCGTGGTGCTTTGTGAGAGATGCCCTAATGGTCATTGGTTATATATGTCTTCATCCATGTCATATCATTTGCGTACTTGTCTTCTGCTTGGTCATGTTCTCCCTTTCCTTTCCTCTTCTTGTTTGCATGTTTCTAGTCGAGTCGATGCCGTCTAGTGCTCCCCTCTTGGTCAACATCATTGGCCAGGGCAAAGTAGTACTGTGTTTGCTTGACATTTTTCCTACCACCTCAGTCGGGCTGATGATGCCAACTAAGTTTGAGTAGTGAGTTTTTGGGTTTTGAGCCATATTTATATGGATCCCTTTTGTCATTTCTAAAATAAAAGACATCCAATCTACTCTGCCCATGCACACAAATCCACCTTAGTAAGAAGAGGAGGAATTAGGGCTTAGGAGCTTACACTTGAGGAAAGTTAGTTTGCACAAGTTCTTTGAAGATATCAAGAAGAGAAGTTGAACCAACAAGGTACACCTAGTTTTTGAAGTCCCCGATTAAGGATACTTAGGTCTTCTTCTTTCCATCTTGAGCTTCATCTACATCTCACAAAGTGCCACTTGAGCCAAGAGGGAGATTGATGAGCTGACAAGTCAACCCAATGTAAGTATTTATAACCATAGTATTGAGATTCGAACTTGAATGAGACTTGTAAAACACTTTTTAGTCTTGGACTTGTACTCGGCAAAACTCAATAAAATAAAAAATCAGAAATTTTAAAATAAAATAAATTCTTATGCATTTTACAAAAAATAATATTAGTAATGTATAAACATTTTTATCTAATATATAAATAATTAATATAAATGTTATTATTTAAATTAATTTAACATATCAAATTAATTAAACCTAAATATCAAGCCATCTACTCAATAGGTTTTTTCAAAATAAAATTCAAAACATAGAAAATGATCAATAGGTAAAAAGAAACAAATGTATTAGTGGGTTATAATAATATTTTTCTTAAGTGACATATTTGTAATATAATAATAATTTTAACATTGTGAAAAATAAATTTTATTGAGTTAGTCGAATTGAGGCTCTAAAACTCGTGGGCCCCTACTCGGGTCGGGATTTTGTAAGTTTTTCATAAACTCGCAGAGTCTCAATACTATGTTCCTAACCCTATAATCTTTCTTTATTTACTTTGGTGGATATATATTGTATTGGTATGTTATTGTTTTCTATGCTTAGATTAGCTTATGTTTGTTAGTGTATGTTATCTTTGCATGCTTTATTTCCTTTATTTACACCTCTCGGTCACAACCCTTAGAATATATATCTTTTGGTTACAACCGAATGGCATTAACTCTCTTTTGATTACCCCTCTTACATCTTGGATCGAGGTAGGTCTTTATTCGTCAATTCCTTACATGGATCTAATGGTATCCTTATGATCCTCATTATACACGGCCCTTGTCTATAGCCCCATATTGCTTTGTGGAATAGCGTCTTGTATGCATGTTGGATATAGTATGGTCTTCCACCTTTTCCTATATCAGAGGATATTTATATTGTCGACCATATTTGCCCTACATACAACTATAATGTTGATAAACAACATTAGCGCTCATGCTACTCCTATTGTGTTGATGACATCAGGGTTTTAATGTTGGCTTGGCCCCTCGGCCGCCGGCCTTCATCTATCATTTTTCCTCTTTGGCTCTCCCTTTCATCTCTCCCTCTAGCCTCTGTTCGACCTGGGCTCTCCCCTAGTTGTCCCCAAGACCGTTGCTCCCTATCCCTTCCTAATGATTGCCTTCTTCTACTTGGTCTTTGTACGCACCTATTGGAGGTTATATGGCCACCTCGGGTTTAGTTTTTTTGGCTGCCGATTCTCCTCCGACCTTGAAGGATGCATTGGGTGCTCCCATTTCTGCCTTTTTACTCCCGTCTTGGTTGCTGCTTTGTGAGGCACTCATTTCATTATGGGAAAGTTGGCTTTGATTCCAACCTTGGACTTGGGTCTGGGGGTGGTTGAGAAAAAAGAATTATACAAGGCCCACATGTTGATATGCAGATTCAATGGCCTTTGGCCTAGGTTGTTTGAGCTCCACAAATGGATCTCAACCTCCTGGAAAGCCTTTCTATCTAATGAAATCTATATCTACCCATGTGTTGGGTTTATTCATCATGGAACGTGACTATGTCATGGATAGAGAGCTTATTCTCTGTGGGGGTCCTTGGTTTTGGGATGGAGGCTGTGGTTTCCTTCCCTTGATCCCTCCATAGACACTATCTCTTCAATGCCTTTTTGGGTCAAACTCCCAAACCTGCCCTTATAGTTTTGGGGCTTCCGCATTCTTCAATCAATTGGGAATGCCTTGAAGAATTTCTATTGCTGCGCTAATGAGATGCTGAACAGACACTTCACAACCTCCTCCAAGATTTGTGCAGAGGTTGACTTCTCTTGCAACTTACTTGATGAAATTTGGCTTAAGGTAAGTGATCGGGCCTGGAAGCAAAAGCTAGATTATGAACAGGTGGCCTTTAGGTGCAGGTCATGCTTCTCTCATAGGCCTTTGGTGGCTGCCTGCTCGAAGAGGGCTTCTACTAAGCTCCTCACTGGGAACAAGGGTAAGAAGTGTAAGAGGAAGGGGCCAACTTGATGGAGTGGGGCTGAGGCTCACCACCACCTTGTGGAGCCAATTTGCAAGCACCTGAAAGGTGGTGATGTGACCTTTGTGGTTAAGGAGGTTCTTATTCTTGCACATTCTAAGGTGAATCAAGAGGCTTGTGTTCCTTTCTTTGTTACTATGGATTCACTGTTTGCTTCAGGGAGGGCGTTTTCCTACCATCATAGAGCTCCTTTTGTGGGCAGGGTTCTGATTTCTTAGGAGCCCACTGTTGAGGTGGGTTTGGAGCTGCAGGGTGGTTTGGATGCATGCCCTTCTAGTAGGCATACATCGTTGCTTTTTGGCCCTTTGGAGGAGCTCGCCTCTGAGACCTCAGCTGCTAGATGGATCAAAGTCAAGAAAAGGAAAGATAAAAGTTTGTTGTCCTCGTCCAGCCGCATGACCATCCATTCCAACAAAGGAGTGGTTAATCCTTCCCTGGCTTGGGCCTTTGGCTCGGTCTGGGTGATTAGTTGTTTTCTTTCCTTGTATTCCTATTTTGTTCACTTTTCCCCCTCTCTCTCTCAGATTGTCTCTTCTTCTCTTCTCCTTTTGTTTTCTTCTCGCTTTCAATGGGTGCAGGTTCCAATAGAATCCATCATTTTCCATGTTAAAAAAAAAACAATGAGGAAAATTCCAGTAGAAGGGGCTAATATCACAAGATATGTGGAATCAACATGTGGCAGTATGCAGATACAAATAAACATCAAAGAAAGCCTGTGGCAGTTGACTATTGCTGAACCAAGATAAAGGTAAAATAATAAGCAGTTCTAAGCACATTAAACTCTGTATCAATTGCAAGGGACAAAGGAAACTAAAGTCACTAGTGCTGCATATGCTCGTTTTGGCATTGAGAAAAGCCAGCATAAAATTCTGTGGTGATGTTTGCTTTCTGATTCTTCTTATTTCTTCTTTTATTTACTTGGTTACTAAACATTCATGTCTTGTACTCAGTTTTCTCAATTTCATATTGATGTCACATTTAATTTTTTTAATGAGTGGTACCTTCTCCACAGCAATTTATGCAATTGTTCTATGGTGCTCGTTTCCTAAGCATCTGTTATTGTTAAAATAAATTTGAACTTAAAATAAAAAATTGATAGGTTGTGCTCCCATGCTTAGATGCTTGAGATATGAGTTCATTTTAGATGCATATCTAGGAAATTTTATTCAAGAACATTTTAGGTGCTCCAACAAGAACAGAGTATCATGGATTATTCATCTAACCTTGAGAAATAAGACGTGCACAAATTCTTTATATACAGCCTCAACTTGTTTAAGAGCGATGGCATATGCAATTGTGTAGTCTTAATCATACTCTCAAATAATGGGCACAGAGATTGTGATGACCTTTGGGGCTGGATTCGGTCTCTGGTTTTTCTCATTCTTTACATTTTAAGTTACTTGCCAAGCAATGCCTACTGTTATTGTTTGTATTTCAAGCCTCACAGATTAATCATTGACACCTTTTACTTCTTGTTGTGCATGTTGTGGGAATACTTATCATACAGCACAGAGAAGCCTGTTTGGAAGTCTGTAAGTAAATCTATACCACATCTCATTGTCCACTAGTTCAAGGGTTCTTTTAAATGGATGGCTTGCAATAACAGGATGGCCCTTTTTTAAGCTTAAACTTCTTTTGATTTACTCTATGATTGACTAGATATACCTATCTTATTTATTAGATTCTGATGTTGACAATAATTAAATTGGTTTAGGATTTGTCTGTTTTTGGAGGTGTTTAGGTTTCTGTGTTAGTGTCCTTATTGAGTTTAAGGATGACTTGGATTTTGACATTAGATATGCGTGAATATAAAATATATCTTCAGTTCCTTTCTTATGAACTTCAACCTTATCGAAGATTTTTACATCAAAGTTACATGGTGCATGAGAGTGGATGTGGCAAATTCACCAAATTTGAGGATTTGCCTATTCAACATATACGTATTAATGTGTTTTTGTGTGTAAATATTTTCATCAAATTTACATGATGCATGAGTGCGAGTGCAGTGAAATGTCTCTTTTAGGGTAGAATATTTAGCAATTCTGGAAATCACTGCAAACCCTTGAAATATAATGCAAATTCTATTTTTTTTAAATCAAACTCTAACCACAAATTTTTTTAGAATTCTAGAAATATTTATTTTAGATCAAAATTCAATATTTAATTGCCACAAACCCTTATAGAAATTAAGAGAAGTACAATCATACAAAATACTTCAAAATTTGAATTTTTAAACCAAATACATAACTGAAAATTACAACAAAAATACCAGCTGTATGAATGTGTGATCAAACATCAAAATAGACATCCAAATTATCTCAAAACTGCACTTTGAAACCCCCAAGGGGTTTGCTGCCCTAGGAGAGGGCACCAAATTAGGTCGCTGCCTTTGCTAGGGCTCCAAACAAGGTTTGCTGCCCCAAAAACTGATATGCCACCTTTTCAACTACTGTCCCACTACTGCATTCCACCTGGAATGGTAGCTAGACACCACAAACTGCTCAATTACTCCCAATATGACCCCTGAAATGAAGTCATCTCGCTTAAGGTTGAAGGTTTTTGTCTTCAACTTCAAAATACTAAAAAAAGGTTTTGTTTTTTAAGGTTGAAAGTCAAGCAAGCCACTCAAACTCATAATTTTGATTTATAAAAATAACATAGATGCCAAAACTAGAAATCTCCACTTCTTTTTATACCTTTTCCACTCAAATTCCAAGCTTACTTTAATCTAAGAATAAAACATAAGTTGCCAACATTACTTTTTGGCCATTTAGTCATATTATTGAGTTTACTTTAAAATGTTTAAGAATACTTTTTATTTTAATAATAATATTATTATTAAGTTGCCCAAAAAAGTACAAATGACCGGGTCCAACTTGAATAATATTATCAATTATTTTAATCTAAAAAGGGGATGTTACAGTCCATCCTTCTTAAAATTGCTTGTCCTTTAGCAATTGCAACCTCCTATGCTCAAGTATCCCTATGCAAAAATGATAGGTGATGCTATAGCGCCCATAGAACTTGGACCATGTACTTGTTAAGTGGGATAACTCCTTCCAAAAAATATAGTGTGATATATCTCTGATATCCCAAATGAATAATGAATGCAATTCATTCACAAGATGATTCTCTAAAATTTGTTGATGACTCAAGGCACCCACAAACTCCCATAAGGCTGCAAGTTGCCATATGCTCTCCCCATTGTGTTACTGCTGCCCCATAGCTATCAAGTGGTACAACCTCTGCCAACAATTATCATGGGGTTCATCCATTACCTTGTAATGGCCCCATTTTGAAATTAAAATAATATTACTAAAATAGAAAGTATTTTTAAATACTTAGAATAAAGTAATAATAATCTAATTTTCACTTAAGTTGGGGCCTTTTTTAAGGGTCATGGACACTTAAGGCCTAAAGTGAAATTATAAGGAAATTTTTTTAATATTTAAAAAAAAGAGAGTTTTTCTCCTATTTTGGGTGCCATACTTGGCGCATGGATATAAAAGGAAGGTGAGATGTTCATTCGAAGATTATGCATTTTTGGATATTGAAATTCTTGTGCAAGTATGTCAAGTTTGAACAAGCGACTTGAGGATGAAAACCTTCAAGTGTACCAAGGAGTTTGGAGATGAAAACCTCCACTCTTTCACATAGGGCAACTCTATTCAAGGGCTGTAATTGCGTTTCAATTTTGCATAGTTGTATGCAAGTGGATTTATAAAGGTGTTTTTAGACACCATTTTCATTAAGGAATTATTGCAAACCTTTTATAAAGCTGAAAATTCATGATTTATAGGTCAAAAGGGGGGAGAACTTGGTTTGAAGAGTTTCGTTGATTTTGGAAGAATCTAGGGCTGTAACTAGGGTTTTTGTAACTTTGAAACTACTTTTGAGGGACTTCCCATGGAGGAAACATTTTGATTCTAATTTTGTTTGAAAGCTATTATTTTTGTGATTATTTTGAGCTAACATTTGCATTGAAATTCGTAGTATTTCGGAAGATACAAGTTTTTGAAGTTTCGACTGATTATGAAAAATAATAAATTATTGAGGCTGGAAATAAGATAATTAATTTAGAAAATTATTTGCATAATTTTTTCCAGTGGAGCGATTCACTTAGGCAGGGTGTTAGAGTGCTTTTGGGCTCTAATATTGAAGGAAAATAATTTAGTTTATATTCAGAATATTATTTTAATTATTTTTCAATTGGGATGATTTGATTTAGTGAACTTGGAGACCTTGTGGAAGGGATAAAATAAGGGTTTGAATTTCAGATTTGTTCCTCCTGTTTTTCTAAGTGTGGAGACTTGTTTGGAGGGGCTAAATTGACTATTGGCAGCCCTAATTTGTTTTTTGAAAGCCTTAATAAATTGCGGGGATTTTTGACATATTTATTGTGAGTTTGTGCAAGGGTTTCAAGACTGATTGAAAGGAAAAATGCCACTGTAACATGATCTTAAAAAACAGAATTATTACAAGGAAATTCCAGCCATATCGTTATTCTATTTTGCCACAAAAAGAGGTACTTTATTGTAGTTGCATATTCAGTAATTATTGGGGTTATAGTGGAGTGCTATTGCTTGGAATTTGGACATCTATTGTTGCTAGGGTTTGCTGGTTTTTAGGGCAGCATTCATATTATTTTCAGTTTTGCATTAGGGTTTGTTGGATTGTCTCATTTGGGGACATTACAGTGGTATCAAAGCCAATTTCTTGGTCAACTGTGAAATGAAAAGGTATTTGTCAAACAGTGATAGGGACAGGGCTAAGTTGGAATGGATCACTCAATCCCAAGATTGATTGATGGGAACTATGGCTACACTCCTTCAAATGATGAAATATATGAAAGGGGATTAGCCCCTTGAAATGGAGGACCGGCCTTTAGTTCGTTGGGATCTAATAGAAGATTATGATGAATATTTGACACTTGCATCTCAGTACAGAAAGAGGAGCTTCAAAAAATGGCTTGCTTTGAGACAAGGCAAAGGGCTCCATGGGCACATAGCTACACATGATGACTTGGGGAAGATTGTTCTTCCTACCTTTGATGGAGATTTAGGTACTTTAGTTAGAGCATGGGTGAACAAGGTTATTGACTACCTTGAATTGAGACCTAGAGGTGGGAAGCAGGCTCTAAAATTTGTTATACAACACTTGGAAGGAGCTGCCCATGGTTGGTGGCATTTGGGATGGAAGTCACAAGGGCATGACCTCATTAAAACTTATGAGGAACTTGGTGAAAGGCTCATCAAACAATTTGAAAAGGTGGAATCTTTGGGGTAGCTAAATAAGGGTTTTCAATTATTGAAGGGGCAGCCAATGTTCACAAGAACTATAAATTCAAGGGCAACCAAATGAAAGTGTTCAAAAATTTGATAAACAACAAAAAGGGTTGCAAGAAGAAGACAAAGAGGTGGTTGAACTAAGAGAAGTAATTTCAAAGTACACCATGTAAGAAGAATTAAGTGGGGCAGCCACTTGTAATAAGGAACAAATCCTGCAAGAAGGAAGAAAAGAGAGTGGGACAAACCCTTTGAGGGATCACACGAAGGAAGCTGTGGAAATTCATAGGTAAGCAAAGAAGGTGTACCATTCATGAAGACATTCTCTTTGCCAAAGAAAAATGAGCAAAATACTCTTAACCAAGGGGAAGAAAGTTGTGCCCTCATGCCAAGGACCCAAGGAAGGTGTGATGAGTGGATAAGATGGGCAAAGGAGGCAAAGATGATAGCCTTCCAAGCTAGGCAACACCTAAGGGAGTTCAAAAGGGAAGCTAAGTTCTTTAAACACCATATGATAGTTTCAAAAACCAAGGAAAATCTATTTTGCACATTGATTAGGAGAAATGGGTGAACAAGATCAACGCTACAAATGCTAATGCTCATTCCCAGCTAGCTGTAATTTCCGGAACAGCACATAGAGGTAAGCAATTTAATGACTTTCATGGCAAGAAAGGGTGTCTTAACCCTCCTACTATGCTCCCAAAACATTTTGGTCCTCATGAGGATCATACCAAGAAAATAAACAAGGTGGAGGGCATGTTAAAAGGCATGCAAACAATCCATAAAAGTGTTTAGCATTACAATTTATTTGTTGTATGTTATATGCTACATGAAATGGTTGTGACTAGCGGAAGAATGCAAGGTGGGAAGGTACAACAAATGGCAAGGGTTGAGGTATGTATTATTTTCAATAATTCGACTTCAACATTTGTAATTCAATTGCCATATAGAAAAACACGCTCCAAGAGCCATGACATAAGAAGGAATACATTGTTCTATGTTGGGGTGGTAAAAGCTTGTTGTGAAGGGTCACAAGGTGCAAATTTTGCAAGGTATGAATCAATGTTTTTTTGGAAGGAAGCACAATCAATTCATGGTTGTTATAGTCCTTATACAACCCACCTATATTGTGTTTTATGTGGACTTACCAAAGGAACAACTTGGCTAATCATGAAGGTGGTGATAGGTGACAAGTGCTGAGAACAATATTATCACAATCATGTTATTCCACAATTGTTAAAATCTTATGACTTCAAACATTGCAATTTTGGCCAGTCAATTTTTGTGCTTCTAATAGAACCAAAATTTGAAAATTGGCCATTTTACGTACAATATGTGACCTTTGACTCAGAAATCAATATAGCAGGGAAATGTACAGTTTATAATTTGAATTTGCTTATACTCAGAAAGTTTAAAACTATTTACAATTTCTACAATTGTCATAAAACTTTGTATCTCTATCCAAAACTATACTATTTGGCAAACCATGCAATCTTATTACTTATTTGAAAATCAAATTCACAATGTTTGTGGCATCACTTGCTTTATTACATGCAACAAAGTGTGCCATCTTTGAAAATATATGAACGAGGATAGAGTCATAACCTCTTTGTGTTCTTGGCAACTAAAGAACAAAATCCTTACTTATGTCCTCCCATGGTCCCTTTGGCATTGATAAACGCTGATACAAACCTAAATTCTGACTTTTGTCTTTAGCATGTTTGCAAACTCTACATCCTTGCATCGACTTCTTCACATCCAAAATCATCCTAGACCAATGATAATTTTCACATAGCTACGCCAATGTTTTATCAATGCGGAAATGATGAGCTAGCTGTACTATGCTTCTCCCGTATCAAATTTTCCCTCAGATACCCTGAGGTATAAACAATTGTTGTCCTTTGAACAACAAATCATCATGCAAAAAGTATTCCAGCCATGGAGTTCAATTTATGCTGGTTGGATTCTTGCATGCTGCGCATGCATCTCTAAAATCTAAATATTCTTACAACTTGCTCTTGGAGTCAAAACCAACAACTTCCATTCTCATCTCATTCAACACAAGGCATATTCTACTCAATGCATTTGCAACTCTACTGAATAACTTTGAAGGAATTTAACCCATTTTAAGTGCTTTTGATTCAATTTACCTTGGCTGTTTATGAATAACAGTGCTTGATGTTTTGTATACAGTTTAAACTCCTTGGGCAACAAATAATGCCTCCACTTCTTCATTGCTTGTACCATAGCATAAAATTCTTGATCACAAACGGAATATTTCTGCTTTTAACTTATCACTAAAGTAAGTAATGGGCTTACTTTCTTGACTCAAAACTGCTGTCACTGTTATCCTACTAGCATCACAATTAACTTGAAACACTATTGAAATTCGACAAAGCTAACAATGGCTGTTCCGTCACCTTTTTTCTTCCAAATCTGAAAGCTATGTTTAGCGGCAACTATCCACTTAAACTCTTTCCTATTACCTTTCATTGTTTTTGTAATGGGTTCACATATTTTGCTAAAGTTTCTAATGAATTTCCAATAGAAAGTAGCTAACTTATGAAAGCTTCTTACTTCAAACATATTTCAAGGTGATGGTCTTTCAACATTAGGCTTACCTTTTTTTGAGTCCATTTTTAATCCATCACATGAGATTACAAATTCCAAATAGACCAACTCTTCCTAAAACTACATTTCTTTAAGTTGACCAACAACTTCTCTTTCAACTTTTGCAATAGTTGTCTCAAATGCAATTTTTTTTCCTCTTGTTCTTACTAAAAATCAAAATGTCATCTAAATACACAATGACAGTTTTACTTAAGCAAGGTTTCAACACTTCATTCATGAGTCTAATGAATGTGCTTGCAATTGACAACCCCAATGGCATAAACAACAACTCATACAAACCGTTCTATGTCTTGAACACAGTCTTCCTTTCATCATGTTCTATAATTTTGATTTGGTGATACCCGCTCTTTGAATCAATCTTTCTGAAGTACCTTGCTCCACTCAAGCAATCCTTCAAGTCATCCTTTCAAAGCAATGGAAACCTATACTTGATCGTGATCTTATTAATGGCCCTTGAATCTGTACACACACCATTCCCCACTTTTTTTAGGTGCTAGTACTACTGGGACTGCACCTGGGCTCACTCTCTTTCTTATCAAATCCTTCTCCAACAAGTCTTGACCTTGTCTCTGCACTTATCATTCTCCATAGGCGTCAACCTATATGCCACCTTGTTTGGCAAGCTAGATTTGAGAATCAAATCCATGTGATAGCTAATGCTCCTCATAGGTGGCAATCCATTCGACAAATCTTTTGAAACTATTTCAACATGTTCATTTAACAAATTCTGCACTTAAAGTGGTAGAGCACCCAAGCATGCAGATTAGTGGCCCTAGGTTTGAGTCCTTGCTGGTCCAGGGGAAAATAACATGGTATCAGAGGCAGTCTAGGAGCCCGAGCAGCACAATGTGGCTCAAGGGTGTGTTGGAGAAAATCAGCCACACCCAAGTGGTAACAAAGAGCCTACCAAAAGCCTCGGTCATAAAAGGCCAGGTAGCGCAAGTGGTAGAACCTAAGCTAGCACAAGGGAGGCCCTGGGTTCGAATCCTAGCTGGTCCATGAAAAATCACATTCACATGACTTATTTATTTTCAAATAGTTTAGGTAGGACGAGACAAAACATTTTTATAATTAATTTTATATGCTTTTGCAAGATGAACTGAAACGTGTGTTTCATCCTTCTGCTCACTTGATTGTCTATTCTGTCAACAGATTCAAGGCTGTCTTATTTCCATGATGTATTTTACAGTCTGTCAGATTTCTTCCTTGTTTGCGGGGACATCTGTTTTTGCAGATGTAACTTTTCCAGCAATATAATAATTCGGCCATAGAAAATAGGAAAACACGAGTCTTTCTTGTTTTTAAACTATTCTGAACTTTTTCTATAAAAGTTCCCTTCAAGTACATATATAATTCCTTTCTGTTTCATGTTCCTCTTGGATATGTCAGACCAGGTCTGGGTTTCACTGCAAGATTGGTTGCCACTAGAAACCGCACAGAGAAATTTGTCAAGCTGTGCATTGCAAATGCTAAAGAAAAATCAAGTGTTGGGTGAAAATTTTATAGGCAAAATGAATCTCGAAGATAATTGTGTATAAAACTACTGCATTTGTGGACAACTTCTTAAACAGTCTTTTTCTCAAGAAATAACTACAAAATGACTTTGCTTGAGAAAGTGCCGAGGACAAATTTTCTTGCATTTGATGCCAATTTCTCTCTTTTGAAACATGCAATAACCTTTTATTGCTATGAGGGAAACATCTACTCTCTGTCAATAATGTGAACATGGTTCTCTTTAGTATAGTGATTCTTAAATGTAAAGTTATGATGATCTATGATTAGTCATCATCCTAGCATATATAGTGACAGCTATTATCTCTCAAGAGCTTTGACATGGCTTGCTAGAGTTTGATATACCTCATCAGGATTTTCATTAGGGTGAAAAATTGTACACTTCTCTATCATGTGGAAAGAAGAGTTTTAGGATATAAATTACTATTTGGAGGTTGATGTTTGACCTTTCATGACGGAAAATTCTTATTTATGCTTAAAAATCTCTTTTGTTGGATATTATTATGTGATAGCTGTTATCTTAGTATGAATATTAATTTCTTGGATTTAGTCTTCTTAACTGTTAGAATTAGGACACAAACTAGGCCAATTGTAAAGATGGAATTTTCTTGTGAAATACAATTTACAACGAAACATCTCAATAATTATACTGTGTAAACACTCAAATGTAGAAAATCTAGTATTTCAATTTTCTGTCTTATGGTGGAAGAACTTCGCTGAATATTCATCTTTCAAAATGTAATTTTACAAAGCTGTTTTTGTAAAAAAGATGTGCTTACATGTTGATATAAAAAGAATACCTTTCTGAATATTATTTTGAATGAACTTGTTATCTACCATGTGTGTTTTCCCAGGAGAAAAAGGTTGCACTGGAAGCAAATGGCCCACGCATTGCACGGATTTCAATCTTTGAGGTTGATTAATTTATACTTGTTAACATGTCTTGTATCCCTTATGGTGGAGTACATTCCAAATTTTGACTGTAGGCAAGGGACTATTACTAAAAAATGGCAGACAAATTTTTGGACTAGAAAATACAGGTTAAATCTTTCTAGTTAAAAGGGGTTTGAAGAAGAGTGCATTGTCTAACTTGCCCTTCTTTTTGTTTGTGTAGAATGCCTTAATATTTTTACTAGATTAGATTTCGACTTGAAAAACACAAACTGAATTGTTGTAATTAAACTAGTGACTGGAGAACATGAGATTATACAAAATAACTATTACTTTTAAGTTGTTCATACGTTTAACTTGGGAAAGATATATTGATGAAGATAGATAGATAAATCAAATTGAATTACTTAGCACTTTGGCATTTGAGCATTGTTTATTTGAGCTATGGGATTGCCCTGACTATCATCGTCATTAATTGGCTTGCTGTGTTTCTACAGACCAATGTGCTTCGCAAGAATAACCTTGTTGGCTATTGTGAAATTGATTTAACTGATATTCTCAATGCTGTAAGGATATTATCTCTGAAACCTTTTTGATTACTTGTCGATATATGAAAGATTAAAAATGTTTGTCTACTGTCATAACCTCTCTCTTGAGTGTAATAGGGTAGCTATTGTTATCTTCAGTGAGGAAATGAGTAATGCATGGAAATGATATTTGTTTACTGTCATAACCTCTCTTGAGTTTAATAGGGTAGCTATTGTGATCTTCAGTGAGGAAATGAGCAATGCACGGACATAATATTTTTTTATTTCTTGGGATCACCTCTAGGAATGCCATGCATATCTAGAGAAATATTTTCCTCCGTTATTATTTGACAGGAATACCTTTATGCCACTGCAATGTGCTCTATGATATTTGCTTCCTCTAGTTACTAATATGTCATGTCCCTCTTTTGATCGGGACATCTTTCAAGACCCTTAGCCTTAATCCATTTCTTGGGGTTAAGGGAAAAGAGAATAAAGAAGATTGGTTCTTAAAAGAACACTTGTGAAAAGTACTTTATGTTATAAAATTTCACTTAAGTTCGGGCCCTTTAAGGGTCATGGGCACCAATCCACTTAAGGGATTTGTAAAAGGTGTTTTTTCTTATAATTTTGAAAAGGTATTTCCCTCCTTTTGGGCGTACCCCTTGGGGATGGTATAAAAGCAAAGAAGAAGATCATTGATGATGATGCTAATTTTGATATTCAAATCTTGGACTTTGAGCACAAAACTCTTGAGCAATTTGCTTTGAAGACAAAAACCTTCAAGCAAAGAGATTGAGGACGCAAACCATCATTCTTCCGTGGAGCAACTTCACCTTGGAATTGCCATAGATCATCAAATTCAGAAATAGACAAAAAGAAGGCTTTTCAAGTTGGGCGACTTGTTTGGGGAGGTTGGCGTCTGGATTTGGTAGTGTTTAAGGGTCATTTCTTGCCCTAATAACATTCTGAATTTTATTGTAATATTTTCCAGCTGGGGCGAATTGGTATTGAGAGTATTTGATAGGGTTTGAAAGCTTTTTCATGCCCAAACACCAATCTGATTTTATATGAAATTTTGAGCATTTGTTTAAGAATTTCTAAGGTATTTTGGAGGGTTTTAGGGCCTCAAATATATTAGATAATTTTCTATATTTTATTCTCTATTTTTCAGGAATTTTTCCAACATATATTGGTTCATAAATTGTTGGAAAATAGGCATTAATTCCAGATTTATATTCAGTAATTTTGGGCTGTTTATTTGGTCATAAATTTGCATAATTTGAAGTGAAGAAACAAGTTATTAATTCTGCATTTTTTTGTATCTTTTGTGTCTAGGGTTTGAAGGGAAACTCTCTTTTCCTTTCCCTATTAATTCATTGGAAATTGGTCAAAGTGTTGTTAGGGTTTCAGTTGGATTTTTGTAGCCTTGTTGTGATCAATTTGGGCATTAGGGTTTTCTGGATATTAAAAAAACAGAATTGATATTTTACCTAGGGTTTTGTAGAAATTTCAAAATTTAGAAAATATCCTATTTTGGAATATGTCAATGGTATCAGAGCCATATCTTGGCTAGCCATGAGTTTTTGAAGTAATCCATGCACAAGGGTGACAAAGAACTAAGGTATTGCATTAGAAGCAAAAAGGTTGAGGAAATTCAGCAAGAAGAACCAATGGCTCACTTGGATCAGCCAAGGGATGATGCTGAAAATAGAGAGGAGCAAAGGTTTGATAGGTACACACAAGTTCAAGAACAGATGACAGCTATGATGGTGGAATTTGTCCACACTATGAAGGAAATGAGGGGTGACAAACCATCCAATGGGGATGGTAGTGCTTCTGGAAGTCACAACCTCACGGATACGCCCCCAAAAGGAAATGGAGGAGCCACACGTAGGCCTAACCAGCGTACTTTTTTGCAAGAAGAAGTTGCCATTCTAGAAAGCGGGGAGCAACTCACCTTGAGAGATAGCTTATTGAAGGATTATGATGAGTACATGACTTATCCTGCTTCTTTCTGGGATCAAATAGATTTTTTTGCTTTCACATATTGGAAGCATGGGCAACATGGTGGCAATAGGGCTAGCCAAAGGCATAGGGGCAGCCAAGGAGAACTCCATCATGCATTGAGGAAGCTTTCACTTTTCAACTTTGATGGTTCTTCCAAGAACTCGGCTAGGGCTTGGATTCAAAAGGTAGACACCTACTTTTCACTTAGACCTATGATGGAAAAGGAGGCTATTTAGTTTGCCACCTTGCATTTAAAAGGGGCTGCCCATGAATGGTGTTACCATGGGTTAATCAACTAAGGACATCAACTCATTCAATTTTATGAGGAATTTAACAAAAGGATCATTGAGAGGTTTGATAAGGCTGACCCAGAACTACACTTCAGAGAGTTGGCTCAATCGAGGCAGAAGGGCACAATAGAGGAGTATGTGACAGGATTTTAGAGGCTTTCGGTCATGGTAACGGATATTTCGGAGAGGAGATTGGTAGTTTTGTTCATGGAAGGATTGGCCGATTCCATTTGGGGTTTGATCAAAGCTTTTGACCCACTTTCTCTTTAAGAAGCCATTCAAAAGGCCCTTAATCTTGAGTTTTCAACACCCCAAGGTAAAATTTTGCCTTTTCTTCAACAAAAAACTAACTCTTTTGGACCTTTTGGACAACAAAGAGACAATAGACGGGGGCAACCAAGGGGCGACTCTTCTGGGTCACAAAAACCAGCTCCTTTGGGGCAGCTTAGTAGGCCAAATCAACAAGGTTTGGGGAAGTTTGGTAAGCCAAACCAGCAGGATTTGAGGCAACAAAGGGAGCTGCCAAGATGGAACAATGAGACAAGGAATGAGCTAAGGAGGAAAAAACTTTGTTTTGATTGTAGAGACCCTTGGACACCGGGTCATCATTGTTGTGGGAAGGGGCAAGTGCACTACATTGAGCTGCATTTAGATGGAGAAGAAGAGGAAGAAGAGGAAGGGGCAGCCACCTATGAGGAAGAGCATTTGGAGGACATGAGTGACACCTTTGCTTTATTATCAGGGACTCCTAGATACTACCCCTTTCGTGTGAAGAAAAAATTGAAAGGTAAGGATGTTACTATTCTCATTGATAGTGGGCCACGCACAATTTCATTGATAAGAGTTTGATTGTTGTATGTGGGCTTCAATCTATTGAAATCAAGGGTTTCTGTATGACTGTGGTGGATGGCTTCACCATCCCTTGCACCACCAAGGTTCTCAAGTTTAGCATCATGTTGGAGACATACTCCATGGAGGATGACTTCTATGTGGTTGGCATTGGAGAGACCAACCTTGTCCTAGGCACCCAATGGTTGCAATCACTTGGAAAGTACACATAGAATTACCAAACTATGGAGCTTAAATTCAAAATTGATGGAAAAAAAATGATATTGCATGGTTTGAGTGATAAGGTACCATTGGAGGTGACCTCAAAGGCCATGGAAGGAGTCTTCCCTAAGAATAATTCGGTAGGCGCAGCAAGAAAAAATGTTTCTTCTAATTTGGAACAGCCAATAAGGTATGCAAAAGAATATTTATTTTCTTGTTTTTTGGAATTAATATATTCTAGAAATGAAGATGCTAAGCAAGCCCATGGAGAGGGAAATTTTCAGTTTGCAAGAAAAGGAAGTAGGTCTGAATTTTGCATTGAGAAAAGACCTTGGGTACACTCACAAAAATCAGAACATTGTTGCTCAAAAAAATTAGAATTTCATGAGAAAAATCAGATTCGTTTGTGCTCAGAAAAGTTAGAAAATTGCATGAAAAATCAGAATTGTTGGTGCTCATAAAAATCAGAAATTTGTGTGAATAATCAACATTGTTTATACTTACAAAATTCTGAGTCTTTCATGCCAAATCTAAATATGGCACACTCAGAAAATTCAGGGAAAAAGGTATGTTACAGCCCCTAATAAATTCTGGAAATGCAAAGGAGAGTTGGTTTTTTCTTGTGATAGGGAGTTGAAGTTTGCAAAAGAAGAGCAGCCTTTCCAAAGGCCTAGAACAGAAGAAAGAATTCAGAAATGTGAAGAGAATAGTGAGAGATGGGTTATAAATAATCTTCAACCCTTGAGATAAAGAAGACTTGAATGGGGCAGCACTAGGGAAGGAGAAATCCTTCATACACTTGTGATGCATATTGGAGGCCTAAGTGGAGGGGGCAGCATGAGGTTAAGCTGTGGACTTGCATAGAGGCATCATGGCAAGAATATTCACTTCACCATGTTGCCTGTACAAAAGACCTGTGTCCAATGTTGTTCCAAGTTGTTTTCTTAATTCAAACTAGTGAGCCATACTTTTGGTTTGATGAAGTAGTGTCAAGGCACGTTGAGGGCCCTAAAGGGCATTGGGTTGCATTCCAAGGGAGCCCATGTTCCAAGGTACACATGCAAGGGAGAAAGATCGTAAGGAGCAGCCTTAGTTATGAGAGTTCCAACCCTTCTAAGGTGGTACATTGTTTCACTTTGACCCCTCTTGGAATTGTAAATGTGGTAGGTTCATTAAGGAGTAAGTTGGTAGTAAAAAAAATGATTTTTTGGGGAAGTTGCAAGGTTGTAATGTACAAACACAACCCTCAAAACATAAGGTACATGTTTCCTTTTGAAGTGATCCCCTCTAAGGTAAGGGAACATGTGAGTTTGAGGTATGAAATGGTGAGTTTGAGGATTTTTGGAAGGTTGGGGAAGGTTGATTGCATGATGTTACCCTCTAAGGGTGAGTTGTGGAAGAATGAATTCATATTTTGGAGTCATGAGAGATCTAAAATTTTCACACAGCCAACTAATCAAGAGGGAAGTGGCTGGTTCTACGATTCTTTTGGAGTATGTGGACGTGTTAGTGGTCTTTTGGCGAAAGGTGGATTTCAAGCATGGTGAGGAGACTTCAGCTCCTCTAGTAAGAAGATTTCTGAGTTTTGAGGTCACTTTCAAGAGTGGGGGCAGCATAGACATCTTTCATATGCTATCAAGGGCTCCCCACACTTGCTTCCAGCCACTTCACTTCTGGAAGGGAGGTGGAAAACATTTTTTTGGGCTAATGTGTTTGCGTCTTGTGCAAAGACTGATATAGGGACAATCAAGGCCCAAACTGTTAAAGACTACGTTGCTGGAATGCACTTTTCTGGCCACTATAAACAAATTCAGAGAAATTTTCATTCCTCTTCATCCTTTTGACACATCCACGGTATGGGGCCCCAAGGAGATGGGAGGAAGGGACTAAAGGCTGCTGTTTTTTCATTTCCAGCTTGCACAAACAGCAAAAGATCTCCATGTACAACAATGAGGGGCATTATCATGAGGACTTTTACCCATGGGAAGGACCAAGGATCAAGTTTTGCATAAGGTCTATGGTGGGGACAGCTCTTTGGTTACTTCAATTACTTGAGGACAAGCAATTTTGGATGGAGAGGATTGTCATGCCCCACTTTTGATCGGGACATCTTTGAAGGCCCTTAGCCTTAATCTATTTCCCGGGGCTAAGGGAAAAGAGACTAAAGAAGGGGAACAATTGGTTCTTAAAACAACACTTGTGAAAAGTACTTTATGCTATAAAAGTTCACTTAAGTTGGGGCCCTTTAAGGGTCATGGGCATCAATCCACTTAAGGGATTTATAATAGGTGTTCTTTCTTATAATTTTGAAAAGGTATTTCCCTCCTTTTGGGCGTACCCCTTGGGGATGGTATAAAAGCAAAGGAAGGGGCAAGTGCATTACATTGAGGTGCATTCGAATGGAGAAGAAGAGGAAGGGGCAGCCACCTATGAGGAAGAGCATTTGGAGATCTTTGGAGGAGAGGACATGAGTGGCACCTTTGCTTCATTATCAAGGACTCTTAGATACTACCCCTTTCATGTGAAGGTAAAATTGAAAGGTAAGGAAAATTGAAAATTGAGTCACTACATCTCATTGCGGAAACTGAAATTGTGGAATAATCTTAAGAACAAGTACTAGACATCAGAAGCTAGTTTTACATTATATCTGAAGGATCTCTTATTTTATTCTAAGTTGCAGGAAGGAGGATCCATCTCGGAGTATTTGTTGAGGTTGAAGGAACTGAGCGATCATTTTTCTGCCACTAAAATATCGGTAGACGATGAGGATATGGTAGCTTTGGTCTTACAAGGCTTACGATCATCCTACGATTCTTTTTTTAAGTCACTACATCTCATTGTGGAAACTGAAACACTTGACTTTAAGCATTTGTTAACATTACTCTTGCAGGCAGAGAGAAGATAGGTGGAGATGGAAGAGTCTAACTTTGGTATCTCAAGCAAAACAGAGAGTGCATTTAGTGCAAAGATCAAAATAAAAGGCAAGCAATACACCAACAAGCAATCCAATTACTCTTTCGAAAAAGGTAATGCATCACACAAATCAAAGTGATATTCTTTTACTATAATAGCCCTGAACACGTGAAAAGATTTTGCTTGAAGAGAAGGGACTTTGCATGCTAAAAGGGTTCGAATTGATAAATGTTACTAAGATTGATAACCAAAAGTTAGCAAATGATTTTACATTTGTTGCAACCCACCTTCGACATTCAACTGAGTCCACAACATGGTATTTCTAATCAGGGGTATCTAGACATTATACAAGTTGTAGAGACTAGTATGTGACTTTTTTTGAAGATAAAAGGAGTGAATTTACTACATTAAATTATGGATGGGCTCATTATGTTGAAGGACATGGAGATGTTCATGTCACAATAAACAATATTGTGAATTATAATTAAAAATATGTTTGATATATTCTTGACTTGAGCATGAATCTTTTGTCGACTAGTGAAATAACAAATAATCCTCATCTTTCAGTAATTTTTCATGGTAGCAAATGCATGGTTAAATATCTTCGTAATAATAATGTGGTTGCGGTTCATGTTGGCGGGAAGGGATTATAGAAACCTGTTGATACCAAATCGACAAGCTCTGAAGCCCTAGCAGTGGAGTAGGATCACAATTTACTTTGGCACCAGAGGTATGAGAAACTTAATTATCAGTATTTTCCCATCCATTTAGAGACATTGAGTTTTATGCATGTGATGTCAAATGGGAAAACGAAGTCGACAACCATATTTTATTAGTAGTGCTTGGCATGCCAAAAGAGTTTTGGATCTAGTGCATACTGATTTGTGTGGTCCATTGAAGACACCCACTGTGTATGGTGCAAAGTTTTTTTAATTGTTGGTTGATCATCATTCTAGGAAAATGTGTGTTTATTCCTTGCAAGACAAGTCATAATCCTTTTCTTAGTTTGTAGCATTGAAACTGCTAGTGGACAAATTGGTAAACAAATCAAGGCTCCCAAATTTGATAGTGGAGGCTAGTTTGTTTTGAAATAGTTTTAGAAATTCTGCAAGATAGAGGGCATACATAGGCAATATACTCCCCAACACACTCCACAACAAAATGGAGTTGTGAAGAGAAGGAATAGGATGGTAATGGAAATGTCAAAGAGATGGCACACAATCGCAATGCGCTGTATAGGTACTGTGACTTTGTGTTTTTGAGCTTGGGTGAGTTGCATTTGCTGAGCGAGCTGATCCTGGAAGTGGCCATTTGATCTTCAAGCTAATTCTGCAATGAGGCAATCTCACTACTGGCAGTGTCCCTCTTCTCTTCCAACTGACTCTATGCACACTTGGAAGACCACATAAGTAAGTACTTGTATCGGAAGGTAAGCTCAATGTTGTGTAGGGATTCCAAGATGCTTTGCTTTAGAGAAGTAAAGTGGGAGAGATGGGGGTGGGCAACCATTGCTCATGCATCTTTGGAGTATTGTTTTTAGGCCACCCTTTATATAAATCCTTGTGAACTCTAAGTGGCAAGCTTGCACAAACTTCTAGATGTGAGTGGCCTCATCCAAAATCATCCATTTTCAGGATGGACTTCATACCACATCCAAATGATTAATCACACTAGTAATACCCTAAAGAGCTTGGACCATGAGTCCCATAACTTGGAAAAATTGCGACAAGGTTGCATAAGGATTAGCAGTGTTTGGGCTAAAGCATAAATGTAGGAACAAGCTCATCATTAGAACTTTGAAAATTCATGGGTAGGGCCTAACCTTTGACTGTACCTCTATATCAACCCCAAGATGAACATGTTTGTGCTCGGTCTACTCTAGGGGTGGCAAAGGGCTGCTCGTAACCTCCAATTTATGATTAACTGGTTCCCCTAGCTAGTTCAACCAATCCTTTATGTGCTGCTCCTCTATTGGCTTCTCCTCACTAGGAATCTGAGCTAGTGGTTCCAAGAAGTTGCTAGGCTCTTGGAAAGAGGAAGAAGGGAACCCAGTTGGAGACACTTCAAGCAACCAAACCATGTGTGGACCATCATCCTCATCTTGTGCATTAGTGTTAGAGCCTTCTTCCTCATTGCCGTTTGAAATGGCATATTGACTCGCAGTCTCTATTCCCCCCCCTTCTTATCCTCTTTTGCCTCAGTTAGTAGTACACCAAGATATTTCCATTGGAAAGTTGATAGCCAACTTGGGTCATTAGAAGTATTTGAAATAAACTTTGCCCCTACTTACCGACTGTGAGTCACGTTCAAAATATACCACCATTCCTTAGAAGCCAAATAGTCCTTTTTAATGCTACGATTCTCTATTTCCCACAAGCGGGCAAGTTTGTCCGATAAAGGTGCTATTGACCATTCTTTGCATGACCAGTTTATGTTTTCCCTTTGGCTCTTTTCATTTCTCCCTTGCTCGTTTTCTGTGTTTGGTCACTTGCTTTGTTGTTTGTCTTTTCCCTTTGGCCTCTCCTGGTTCGGGCTCTTCCCCCTTGTTCTTTGCCTTTCCCCTTTGTTGTTTTCCTTCGGGATTTTGCCTTAGCCGTTCTCGTTTTGTTTTGCCCCAATGTGCCCTTCAGAAAAGTTCCGAAGGGCCACTTGCCTCCGAAGTGCCTTTAGGAAAAGTTTCGAAGGGCCACTTCCCTTCGAAGTGCCCTTCGAAAAAGTTCCGAATGGCCACTTCCTCCAAGTGACCCTTTGGGAAAAATCCTGAAGGGCACTTTTCGTCCAAGTGACCCTTCGGAAAAATTTCGAAGGGCACTTTTGCCTTGGTCTTTCCCGAATGCCCCTTCGGATTTTATCCGAAGGGACATTTTGTCCAAGTGCCCTTTGGGATTTTTCCCGAAGGGCCCTTTGTCCATAGCTTGCCCTTCGAAAAAGTTTCGAAGGGCCATTTCCTTTGGAAATGCCCTTTGAAATTTTCCGAAGGGACCTTGTGCCTTTACTCGGGTGTCCTTTGAAACTTTTTCGAAGGACACTTTCCCAAGTGTCATTCGGGAAAAGTTCTCGAAGGAAACTAGCCGTTGCTTAGAAGCCAAAATTCCCGAAGGAATTCCTTCAGACAAATTGTCCGAAGGAATTACTTCGGGAAAATTGCTCGAAACAATAAGCTCGACCCAAATGGATTCCCATGATGTGCTGCAAAACGTCAATTTTGATGCAACCAACTAGCCATTGGGGTTCAAAGACATGAAGTGCCGCAGAACGTCAATTTTGATGCAGCCAACTAGCCGTTGGGGTTCAAAGACATGAGGTGCCGCAGGATGTCAAATTCAGGGTGGCCAACTAGCCGTTGGGTTCACATTGGTGACATGCTACAAGACGTCAAGTTTATGCCCAAAGTCTTCAAGCCAGAAGTGAAGTCACTGGAAAAACCCGAATGACTCTGCAGTGCAAATCGGGATTTGTCAAAGGCTTGATTTATAACTTTTATAAGTAAGGAGCCTTAAAGAACCCGAAGGAGTAATCAAGTAGGACTCATAAAACCCGAAAGGGTCTTAAGCAAAGCAAAATCAGGTTTTCGAAAGAGCTTTGCTTATAAAATTTTATAAGTAGAAGCAATCAAAAACCCTGAAAGAGCAAGCAGCCTTGATAGTGCAAATCAGGTTTCCCAACATGCTTGACTTATAAATTTTATAAGTAAAGCCATTCAGTAAACCCGAATGGGTCTGCAGTGCAAAACACGGAAGCTTTCAAGAAGAATTTAAGGTTCGCAGCAGCGATCCGAGCCATTTCTTATGGAGGGTCATCTCACCATTGATTTTGCAGCGATCTTGGTCATTTCAAGAGGGCGAATCAAAGAGAAGGACAAACTCCAATTGAATGAGAGAGCAACTGGAATCAGTTTCACTAGGATGGCGATGACAAACCGTTTTGGAGGCTTCTATTTTGGTGCCCAAGAGCTCGCTCGTCTCTCCCTCTTTTGCTATAAATAGGACCCTTGGGCTCTTGTTTTATCATCCACAGATAGTACGACGAAGCCCTATTGGAATGTTTTGTCATTTTCTTGCTTTTGAGCAAAGAAGCATAAGTCTGTTTTCTTTCTAAGTTCTGGACATTGGCCTGGGCATGCAAGAGACATAGAGTGACAACAAGTGATGTTTTATCCTTCTGTTCTCTGTCCTTCATGCTTTTGAGTAAAGAGTTGATCCAACAGGTCATGTAGAGTGCATTCTAGCTGTATGAGATTTTGCATGTGTAACCCTTTTTTGGACTATACAGGTTGTCTTTCCAGTTACTTACCTTGTGTGATCTCATTCATTTTGTCTCTACATTGAAATACTTATGTTGGAATCTTCTAGAGCTTGAGGTATAGACTATATTCTGTTGTATTGTGCATAAGTATAGGGCATACATGTGGATACTAATTCTTGGTGTATCATCATTTTAGACTAGGCTTTTGATTTATGCAAGCTTCTGACTCTTTTCATTCATACAAGGTGGTTCAACAGTTTTATTGCACAAAAAGCTAATATAGGGAGCTAGCCCTTTCAACCTAGAGGTTCATTTACACTTATAGGCACACCCACAGGCTTGGAAATGTCCCAACGTTGCCCAAATCTGGAGGAGGCCAACAGGTGCTGCATGACAAATTTGTTCTAGCCCAGTGTCATACGAAGGTTGCTAGCTAATTTGCTAACTAGCAGCCCATGGGAAGGCCACAGTGAACAACCCATGTGTGGAGTCCTCTTCTGTGGAAGCCTACTGGTTCTCTCTCTTCTTGAGGGTGACTTGGATATGTGATTTGGTATGATCTAAGGAAATGCCTCCTTTACTTGAGAGAGGCACGAAGTGATCTTTGAGGTATGCACTTTTTGAAGAAGCTTTTGTGATGACAAAGATCCTTGTGTGGATTCTTTTGGTTTTTTTTGGTTCTTTCTTTATTGGCACAATAATGTGTCCTTCATTGGTGTAATTATTAGGCTTTTGGTTAATAATTTGCCTTTTTTTTGACCTAGGCCCCTCTCCCTAGGTAATTTAGCACAAACAAATAGCTCTGAATTTACAGTTTTTATCGAAACCGTTTCTTATTTGCAACGTCTTCCAATGCCATTTCTCGTCATGTCTTGCATTGTAGTCATGTTTTTCCATTTCTCATTTCTTGCAACATAGGGCCCATAAGTTCATTCAATAGAGGAAACATAGAACAAATATCTACCTTGCATAGCCATATTGTTCTAAACTAGAGAACAATCATTGAAATCAGAAATGCAGTGATTGGAGTAAGAAGTTCAATGTCCATATATACATATAGATAGGTACAATCTAGGGTAGCATAACTGGCTGCTGAAGCCCCTTGGCGGTGTCCATTCAATACCACAATTAAGTTCAGAAACCAAGCATTTGATCTAAAAGTACAGTAAGAGTCTCTATAAACACAAGATGATCTATAGTTTAGATGCCTGAAAAAATGCTACGATTCTGCTTATTGATGTGATTTTTGGCTAGGTGAGGGAGACAGGGGGGTTGGAGTAAAAAATTAGTAGTGCCTTATTGATGATGAATGTCAAGGGACGCTTGCTTTTGAATGTACTTTGGTGGTGGTCTTCATCTATTCTAGAACTATTATGTCGTTAATTACTAGAATTGTGTGGTTATCTGGAGGGAGTGACATAACCAATACCGTTGTGGACATATATCTAGAGGAGACAATTTGTAACTGGAAGAGTCACAAATGTACATATATTGGGTGCAATGCGTAGTCTAAGGCTTACAGATTATGTGATTTCTAAGCTAAGGAGGTCAATATTAGGCAATGTTATGTCCCCAAACCTTTGACATCATAAAAATACAAGAACTATTATGTCGTTAATTACTAGAATTGTGTGGTTATCTGGAGGGAGTGACATAACCAATACCGTTGTGGACATATATCTAGAGGAGACAATTTGTAACTGGAAGAGTCACAAATGTACATATATTGGGTGCAATGCGTAGTCTAAGGCTTACAGATTATGTGATTTCTAAGCTAAGGAGGTCAATATTAGGCAATGTTATGTCCCCAAACCTTTGACATCATAAAAATACAAGACTAACATCAAAACTTTGAATAACTAAATCCAAGACAGAATTTGGAAAGTTCTATTCAATGTGAAATTACTCGTAATGTTTTTTTTGACTATATATAACATGCCTATACTTGAAAAAAGCACAAGAAAATAATTAGTTTGACCTAGTTCTCTTAAACGTTTCCCTTGCAACATCAACCAATGCCATGATGACACCAACACATAAATATAATTAATATAAAGCACCAACACATAAATATAATTAATATAAAGCAATTATCTCTCATCTCCGAGGGACTTCAGTTGCAAGGGGTTTCTACTACATCTTGGTCAGTTAGCTAAAAGCAATATTTGTTCAGGACTTCTGTTGCCTGTTGGAGCATATTCTTATCATTAGCTGTCATTTATTTCGATGGTGACATAGTATAGATCTTTTGATCTGTAACTTCTGTTCATGCAGGATGTAAATCATACCTGTGAAAATTTTGAATTATATGATCCAAATACAATGACTAAAGTTGTAGGCAATATCATGGTCTCATATAGTGCTGAGGTATGTGAAAATTCTATGTTGTCTCTTTTCTGTTTGCTGCCTTTGCATGTATTATTTCCATTTCAAAAGCATCTAACAACATTGTTTTTTAATGTTATGATAGGACCCAGCAGATACAAAAAGGAGTTTTGTGCGTCGCCTTCTTGCTATTGTGGTATTGTATTTGTTATATTTTATCAATTTTTTTTTTTAATATTATAACTCTAATGATATTACATTGTCAAATTCCCTGACCAGTTTTCAAAACAACTCAACAACTATTGTTTAACTCTAGTGTCTCTGCTTGTTCAAAACACACCAAACATCTATTCTGCAATTCAGTAACCATGGTACAAGTCTTATTAACAGAGTCTGCAATGTTATCCGGACTCCTATTATTTTGAATTTAATTGGTTGTATTCTTGAGTCCCATTGACCTACTTTTCGTCATTCATGGACATTTTTGTAAATTCTTTATTTCTTTCTTTCTTTTCAACTGCATGATTACTATGAGAATCAAAAACAATACTGATCAAGGATCAGCATAAAGTGCATGTAATTTCAGTCATTCCAACTAAAAATTTTATGAATAGAAGAAGGGCCTCCATGTTACTCACAGTGATACTTGCTTCACTAAAAACACCCTTTTGAACTTCCAAGGAAAGGAATACTTCCAACATAACCACTGCAGAAAATTTGTAAACAATGTAATAATAGATGGGAAAGGAAAGAACATGTCAGAGCTGCTGCCACCAAACCCTAGGCTTTAGGGAATCGTTGAGGAGCATTTTCTGCAACCTCTGACTGGTGGGCCCAAAGGGCAACCAGAATGCTCGCTCCGAGACTGCGTTTGATGTTTTCAACATCCACCTTCAGATACTCCTTTTCCAGCACTACAATTTGGGTTTTTTGCAGGTCAAGCATGCATTTCAAATCCCAGAGATTAAGCTATCTCATCTCATTTTCCTAGTTTTCTATCCAGTGGTGGTTCTGCTCATTATTCACCTCTGAACTCTTTACCCAGTTGATAGTATTCAACAGTCCCATGTTCTCATCCACTAGGACAACCATTAGGATCCATGCTACCAGTAGGAGCCGGCAATTTGGGCACAGATGTTGTCTTAGCTAAGGAATGGTAGCCCGTCTTGTTCACTCTCTTTGCTTGATGCAGGAATGGAAATTCAAGACAACCAAGAGAATCGTATACAATAAACCATACAATAAATAATCAGACACAGATCCAAGAAAATTTCATGAGATGACGTTCTTCCCTTTTATGAAAAATTCCCAAATAATCACATTCCAACACTGTAAATAGGGGAGGCTACATGCTTTTTCTACCATATATAATTCAATCCTGAATAAAATTGCTTTTCTTGCTTTCCAAGAAAAAGCTCTCATAGAAACAATTTTTTAACTTTGCATGTCTTTAGTATGTTCCTAACTTTCCTAACTACATAGAAAAAAATGATTTTAGTATGCTCCTGTATTTTTCTCCTCCCAGTTAGAAGAAACTCTTTTCCTCAAATTTGAAACAAATAACCTCTTGGTTGAGAGTTGTTTGGTGCAGTTAACTGGTTCTTCTACTGCTACCTATTAAAGTGCTTGTCGAAATCAATTCACTTTGCTATTGTCTCCTCAAATAAATCTTCACCCGATGCTTTATCATTTTCAAGCACATCTACATCCTTCACTGCATTTGCCTTGGAGTCTTTGCTTGGAATTGACAATCATATCCAGTTGTAAATGTTTTGTCATCCTCCATTTGAAGCATCTCATTATTCTTTGCTACAAGCCCCTTGTTATTGTTTGCAATTTTTTTTCTTACTGTCTGCAATTTTCATTATGGATACTCCAACTGGCTGCTGTTCTTTGTTTAATACATCTTCAATCCGATCAAACATCTGTAGTTCATCCCCAACCTTTGCGAAACACTCATCTGTTTTCTCTTCTGTCACAACTACTTTAGGTTCATGCTCTTTGCTTTACCTTGGAAAATTTCCACGGTTTCTGTTTCTTTTATCTTTATTTTGTTGCAAAACCTTTTATAGCTACCACATTTTTGCTGCCTGCCTTTGGAACACACTTTCAGGTCATTTCCTCTAAGCCATTAGTTTCTTCATCTTCCTCTTCTGGGAAACATGTAATTGTTCCCTCCTCTTCTGAAACACTATCAACATGTTTCGATTCTGTAACCCCAACAATGCATTTGATTGCTTCTGTAAATGCATTACATAACTTGTCCTATCTCAGATACTTCCTCATTTAGGAAATCAGATTTATTCTTAATTTCAGCATCAATATCTATCTCAGATACTTATTTAGCCAAGGACTGCCCATGGTGTGGTACAACCAATGAGTGCCCAGAGAATATTACCCCCCTGCACCTCAAGACCATGGAATAGTTATATGAGAACTTAGTTGTGCAGGTGGAGCTTAATTTTGGATTCCATGGTCACTTTTGGATGTGTATGCGGGACAACTCACGTTCAGCACACTCACTCATGAATGTGATATGAAGAGGAAAAATGCATTAGAAGACAAAGGGGCACATATGTTGCCGTATGTTGTCATGAAGGACAATGTGGAGGCACAATTATGGTCTCTAGAGCACAAGGAAGAAGAGGCAGGAGTGTAACAGATTCATGCATAGGGGCAGCATCTTGTTACAAAAGGAAGGAAAGAAGCACAAAAGGGCTGAGTGAGTGACATTTCAAGACAAGGTGGAGCCCTCCCAAAACTAAAATAAGAGTAGGAAGATGATGGGGGAGCAAAGCCAAACGCTGGAGAAGCTAAAGCTTGTGGTCCTTGCATGTGATATATCCCCTTGTCGGCACACGCTTTCCGAGTAAAAATCCTCAACTATGTGCAATTAAGAGGAACCTAGTACACACGCTAAAACAACCCTTGGGAATCGACCCCGAACACGACAACATAATTCCGCCCAAGGAGAAACTTGAATTCGACCAAAGTGCCCCTCGAAAATGTTATTAGAAATTGGAAAAGATGGAGATTGGGGTGCTCCGGTCTAAGGGGAATTGAAGTGATACAATGATAAAAAATCTTGTAAATGATTGTAAGGAGCGGCAATTACTGATGCTTCAAAAGTATAGGAAATGTGAATTCTTCCAATAGGCTAGGACAGGTTTGGGTAGCCACCATGTATAAGGTTAGATTATGTCTGAATTTCTTAGAAAGGAGTATAGGATAGTAGCTAAGAAGTGGTCAAGACTAGGTTTGGATGATCAAGGATAGAAGGTATTAGGATGGGTCCGAATAGGCAATGAGTAATGGGCTAGGTTATGTACCTCAAAAGTAATCCCAAAGTTCTGAAAACCCTAGTTTTCACCCAAAAATTATGTAGATAATTTTCTAAATATTTTTCGAGTGTCAATGAGTCCAAAACACATCAACCATACGTCACAAATGGTTTGCTCCACTTAGGAAAATAGTAGAAATTATTAAAACCCTAAGAGAGGGGTTTAATCAACAAAAACCTCCAAAAATGTCATTTTTCCAGCCCTTATGTGGATCGCTCAAGGTGCAACCAACCTTCTTTGATCTCTAACCAATTCACCAACCTTGGTGACCTTCAACCCTTCTAAATAGCTTGATCCAGCCCTCCAAAACAAATCGCTACAACTGCAAATGTTAGATAGAAAACCTTCAAATAAATCCTCAAAGCGTAGCACAATTTTCGAAAGATAGGTGGTGTCAATAGACACCGTTTATAGAGCATCATAGCTCTTGGAGGGTAACATTCTCCAAGAAATTATGCCAAGCGTAGCGCCTAATTTGGAGGGAAGAGTTAATTTAAAAATATTGAAAGGAACTCCTAATAATTTCACTTTAGGCCTTAAGTGCCTATGACCCTTAAAAGGTTCCAACTTAAGTGGAATTTATAACATAAAATGCTTTTTCTATTAATTGCCTTTATTTTTAAGTATTTAAAAATACTTTTCACTTTAGCAATAATATTATTTACTCTTCAAAAAATGGGGACATTACACCCTAGTCAATTCCTCAATGCCAGGAGTTTTCAACATCTAGACTTAAAACACCTTTGTATAACTAGACTTGTGCTAACAAATGATGTTAGAAACTATGTTCCATGATGGTTAATAAGGCAAAATACATGTAAAAGTAAAGGCCTAACTTCCCACAACTATTTTTCCGTTCCTTGGGATCCATCAGAGCTATGAGGATTGGATACTAGCGTGAAAAGGCAGGCAGCACATTAGTTAATGTATAGAGACACCTACTTCAGTCTGTCGGCCTACCGCACCCCAATGGACCTCTCAGCTCTTTGGTGAGGCCAACTGTGGAGTCTGACCTTTTGACTAGAGTAAGGGGTGTGACAATGCGAGGGATTTGCCTTCTGACTAGGTGATTTATACTTTGAAATGGTTTATGCCCTGGATGTGTGATAAGAAATGAATAATCAAGATGAGGCATTAGCCTTGCTAAAGGCGCTTCCAATTACTATCATTTGAGGTTGGTAGAAGATACTCTATAGAGGGAGACTTAGATCATCATCAATGCTATGAAGGGGGTAAATGTCAGTGCCTAGAAGGTGGAAGCTATCATGGATGAAGCTAATTAGCTATCTAGTAAGGTTGAATAAATCTCCTTTCAGTATATTAGATGAGGTGGTAATAAGGTGGCATATTATGCAGCCAATAGAGTGGCATGCATCTTCTCTTTAGGTGTCTCAAATAAACTCTTCGTGGCTCCTTAACTTAATGGTCAGCAATGCATCCTAAGGGTTGCATGGCATCTAATTATCACTACTCTGTCACCCCCTCTCAAGGCCCTTATAGCTCTATAAATTGTGACTTCCCCTTTCCTAGATTTGGACCCATCCACATTATTACCATGATGTGAGGACAACAAAAACCATGGAAAATTCGGGTTTGTACCTATGTTTTTGATATTTACCTTGACTTACACCAACTTGAGGGTGGTTTGGTATAGGCTTCTCCGTCCGGTGCACTTTCATGGTAAGTACTCTGCTTCTGGGGTGTTTGGAAGGAAATTGAATGGGGGAGGAGCATAATTGTGAGGGTGAGCTCTTGGGTTAGCAAGTTCTATGATTTCTAGACATCCTTTTATGTGGTTAAATTCGGCTTGGAGATTTGGTTTGCCTAGCTTGATGATTCATTTGAAGAGTTTTTTTGGTATTTGCCTATTCGGTTCTATGCTTTTCTCCCCCCTCTTTTGCTCTGTAATTTTCATGAATTTTGCTATGGTTTCTTGCTATCATTTGCATGCTGTAATTATTTCCATCCAGAACTGTTTGATTTAAGGTGAAGAGAAACTCTAAGAGGGTAGGAAGGCTTCTCATTCTTCTGTGTTATGGAGGGCTATATATGTTTGGTTCTTTTTCTTTTGAGGGTTTCAGAGAGGCATGCTGTCCTTCTTTCTCCTTCTAGCCCTTTGAAACTTTGCATACATGATTTTTTTTTGGCATGAGTGAAATGCATTCGATGGAATTTGAAAGATGGTCGGGATTCCATTTTTTAGCTGCTTGTATGACTTCTGTGTGGTCTAATTGTGAGCTGGTGATTTTGGTCACTACCTTTTTTCGACTCCGCTCCAGGGACCATAGCAACTTGTGATAATTCTGATGTCTAAGAGAAAGGAAAGATGCCATGCACCTTGACCTCTGCCTCCAGAAGGCCCTTTGTATGCGGGAAGGGCACAACTCAAGCAGAGGTGGCTGGTAGGTGAATTGTGCTCACGTGTGGCAGCAGAAAGAGGGGGGCTGATAGGTTTATCAATGTGACTAACCTTCAGGAATATTTCAGTGATCACTTGCATAGTGTTATAAATAACCCCAAATGTTAGGTTATGGCTAAATGAATATGTAATGGTAGGCATTGTGATTGATAAAGACAATGAACTCAATGTGGATGAGATTGTCAACTGCTTAATGCAAGACCCTGAATAGACCTTCAGGCGCAGAAACATTTATGATATAGCCCAATCATTCTGTGACTTCTCTCGTGGCTGTATCGGGAATTTCTTTCAAGACCGATTACAATTTGGTGGTGGGCGACTCCAACAACATCACTAATTGTGGGAAGACAAGCAGTGGTAAAAGAGGTAAAGACCCGTGTTAAAAATCTTCAGGCTTGTGTCGAGGCTATAGCTACTTGGCTAGGTATCCCCCTCCCTGCTTCCACAGTTCACTCTGTTCTGAAGGTTAAGACTGATGCCTCCATTCAGGTTGATGATAATGAAGAAGTTCTAGCCCTTGCTGTATAGAGTGGTGGTCTCTTTGTGATCAAAGACTCCTAAGAGCTATTTTTGGGCTGATTCTCTGCTATATGGCATCAGCCGCTTTTAAACAGTTCTCAACCTTTAAGAACTAATAAAAGATACTCTATTATCTAGTCTAGTGGTTTGGTTCTTCTCAACCGTTGGTTCTTAAGTTATTTTCAGCTTTTTCTGTGGGCTTCTATGGTTTTTGCTTTCATGAGCAAAAGGATATATCATGATCTGAATGTTGTTTTTTTCGTTTCAAGACTCCTCGCTGCTGCATTCATACTTCTTACTTCAGAAAGCATTAGTGGAAAACATAAAAGGAAATGTGAGTTGCTTTAATTTTTGAAGAAAGGATTTGTTGGTTCTGCATATTTCCAGCTTCTAACTCAAAGGCTGCTTGTTGACAGTTTTTTCCTGTTTTGCATTAAGAAAATCAAGAGGCGGTGAGAGGTCATGTGATGGGGAGTACTTGTTTTTCCAGTAGACGATCTTCAAATACTCCTAGTTTTGTTTGACTGATATGAGAGTGAAATTAAGATGGCAAGTTCAGTGTTGTGAGATTCTTGATGTCAGTGATATTATGATTCCTTTTGGAGATCCAAATTTGTTTGAAACTGATCCTTGATTTCTTGTCTAATTCATATTTTTCTATCATTTTGACAGTGTTGGCAAGTAAATACCAACTTGATTTTGGCAACTCGCCAAGTTTTTCAGGTCTACGGTCCCTTAACCCTAGATATCTCCAGAGAAAAAACAGGTATGGGAGTGTACTATATTTACATATAACCAATGAAAAAGGATCACTGCTGTGATATCTAATATCTCCTATCAGAATCTTCTACCTTGGAATGCTTGCCAAACTGCTGCATAGACTCAATTTTTCCTGCTATGAATTGTGTACTTTTGAACTCAATGGATGTTGTGATCCCTATCCCCTGAACATCAAAACCACCACATTCACCAAAGCATCATCTACTCCATGGAGCGGCACCTATGTTGTTTGGGTACGGGTACGGGTACGGATACAAAGACGTCTCGGGTACGCGGGTACGCCATTTTTCAAAAACCTTGATTTGGATACGTCGTGGGTACGTCTGTATATATATATATATATTACTCATTTTTTTAGTAAAACACTTGAAACTACATTGTATGAAAATATTTGTCTATAAATAATAAAACACTTAAAAATATATAATATTCATTCATTCATTACTTCAAAGACAAGATGTACATTCAAATCTAGAATAAATCATCTCGATTGCCCACAAAATCATGAATGCCACTCCCATTATTTTTCAACTTTATCATTTACTGACACTTTCTCTCACAAGGGCTCATCGGTGCATTGAATCTCACGAGTGCATGCCTTAAGGGGTGCACAGGGAATGGGGTGGGATCAGCTTGTGGCACTTTGCGAGAGATATTCTCATACTATTCTATCATGCATACATCCCTTCATGCAGCCTTCATACCTCCTATGATGTCTCCTTGAAATCTTGAAACCCTGAAATATGGCTAAGTCTAAAACCCTGGAATTTGACTAACTCTGAAATATGATAGGATCCTCCAAAACCTAGAATTTGCATTATAGCTCCTAGCGGTCCGAAACCCCTCTCAAACATCCTGAAAGTATATAAATAAAATATAACTTAAATGTTTATTTTATTTATATACTGTTGGGTTTGGACTGGATTTACATTTAGGGTTGCTTAGTTTTTAGGGTTTTTTTTTTTAAGGATTTTATGAGTTTTTTTTTAAAGGTTTTTCTCCATTTTTCTGCCGGAATCCCTCGGGCACGCTCGGAGACGTCCCGGGCACCCCCGGAGGCGTCCGTGGCCGTGCCGGACGTTTTCGGCACAGCCACGGATGCCTTCGGGAGTACTCGGGACGACCTTGTGCCGGAGGCGTCTCCGAACAGGAGGCGCCGGGGGGGAGGGCATACCTCTGCAACGTAGAGCGGCACACATAAATAGTGATAAATAAACATATAAATGTATATAATCATAATCCATGTACCTACGAATAATCGTCCTTATAACAATCATTGCATTGAAAAATAATGCATATAATCTTATAGGCTTATCCGATCATCTAATCAACTAGAATAATAAATCAAATGCATTAATGCATCATCATGAAATAGAAATATAACACAAAATAAGTGTCCCTAAATCATATACCATGATATATAATCTCTGAATCATCAAAATAGAAATATTGATGTCGCTATCAAGTTGCCTTGGTTAGTGTGCCAATAAAATAATCAATGGCTAGTTACTATCAAATCTAGTCAAAGGGACATGGTCTAATGTTTGATTAATAGGGTTTCGTGTACATGAGGGTGCTGTAAGCTGGGTAGTGCTAGGTGGGGCGTTACATGTCTACAGAAGAAACTCCAGCAAGTCTTCCATTAATTCTAATGCTTCTCGCTCTCTCCCTCTCCCCCTTTAATACTTCGGTAGGCTCTAACATGTTATTGTCTTGCCTATATACCCCTTGGTTTCTGACCTCAAGACTGACTTTCTTGGCTTTTACTCTGAGAGATCCACCGCCTTGCAACCTAATAAATATATCAATAGAAAAGAAATGCACTCACGGAAATGTGAAAAGCAAGGAGATACATTTACAGAAAAAGACACGATGAGACTGGAGAATGGAGAACTTTGAGAAACGGAAACTTTATTCATTATGCTCTGGCTGCATTACATTTGTAGTATTTTTCATCAACTGAAAACTGAATCTAATTTGAACTGTCAAAGTAAGTCATAACTTTCATTAACTGTCAACTAACTCAGTCGCATAACTGTCATTTACTGATAGCTACATATATTTTAATAAGGTCTTGTCAACTAACTCAGTCTCCTAACTGTCATTTACTGACAGCTACATATATTCTAATAAGGTCTTCCTCCGTTGTTTTGAAAACAGAGGTAACTTCCTTTGCATTAGTCTTTGGCTTCTTTTGGGCCATGACATGCATGCCAAATAAGGTAACATATTACGAGTTTTCCCTCTTTTGTGAATACGATGACGTCAATCTTGGTTAAGATCTCTGCCAACATCGTTTGAAGCTTTCTCATGCAGAATGTAGTTATGATTGTAAAGTTACAGTAGTGAATCCTATTGCATAATAAATTGATTAATTGAAAGATGAATTAATTTTGTGATTTGGAACCGAGGAAATTATATGTCGTAGGCATTTGCATCATTTAAGAAACTGCAAAGAAACTAAGGATGTCTTTGGCTTCTAATAACAGATTTATAATTTTTAGATGAGCATTCACTTTTTCCATTAGCAATTTTAAGGATGTGAAGGAAAACCCCATAAACCAAAATTGCCACTTAAACCTCTAATAATAATTTGAAGACTTGGATGAGAGTACTAAGCTCGGCCACATTTTTTGATGATTTCTGTAGTCTTATACTAAAATTTAGGGTAAATTTAATTTTTTTGTAGTACACAAGTCCACCACTCCTCAATACAGCTTGATCAGTTTTGGAACTCTCGTCATATATACAAATGTGGTAACATTTTAGGATTAACATTATTATGGTTATAGTCTGGGGGACTAATTTCTACTTCAGATCTCCTTTAATGCAACTTTTCAATGATGTCCTACATAATATAGCACTCTACACTTATTATGTGATTGACACTAGGATTACAATGAAGATGGGAAGCTGTCATTACAAGAGTTCTCTGATTTGATCAGAGCTTTTGGAAATAAAATGCCGAGTCGTAAGGTCAGTATTTTAATGAATGGAACTCTGATTTACCAAATTGACAGTGTTTGCATTGCTAGCTTCCAAGAAAAATTACAAGTCTTTTATTTTTCTTTAATTTCTAACACCTTACTAATTCCATTATATTCTTTCTTATAAAAGGAGGAGGAGCTTTTTAAGAAAGCAGATCATAATGGTGATGGTGTAGTCAATGCTGAGGAACTTTGTAACCTTCTTACCAGTCACGTAGGCAAGTAAGAGATCTTGCTTTTGTTATTTTGTATTTAACGTCTTACAAGAACATGTGATTACTGTACACCTGCAGGATTAACATACATGAAGGGTAATCACTTAATTAATTCTCACCTGATGTTAGTTTTTAGAGGAGCAGAATAAATAATTGCAGAAATAAATGAACATGAAACACTCAAAGTATTACACCATAAAATACGAGAGAGTGAAAATTATTTATATCAACACAATTTTGTAGGAATGCATAGTCTTACAGTCTTCACATCCTCTAAGTCCTCATGAATCATTGATGTGTATTTATTAATTTTTCTATAATCCTTCTTCTTTTAAGAGTCATATCATATCCAGTAGGAAGTTGCAAGGAAGCTGAAATATAAGGTGGGTCTGAGAAGGGAGGCCAAGTCTCTTGCTACCTTGTACTCTTGATGATTTCGAAAGTTGTTTAGCAGGTTCACATTTGTTTAGAGGTTCTGGGGATGGTCTTTTTGTCCAGGTTAGTGGTCTAGCAGTGTATTTTTGCACTTCTTACCAAGTTCATTGATGAAGGAGGCGAGATAGGGGTTTTATTTCATAAAGAACAGAGATCAGATGTATTTAATGTGAGGCAGCTGGAAAGGAAATTGGTGGATTGATGACTTGTTGTGGAATGGATAGGTGGGTATTTTTGATAAGTAGGTGGAATTGATCAAAAAATGAGGCAGATGAATATGTAAACAATTTGAATAGCAGCAAAAATGATCAGGTGAAGGAAAACCATATTATGTGGATTCTTCAAAACATGTAAGCTTGGTGTTGGGGGATGAAGAAGATTTCCTGTTCCAGGAAAATGGATGAAAAAAGGGTTGAGGGAGACAGTAGAGGTAGTGCATAGTCAAGGTAGGGGCTCTGTTATTTTAATTCTAGATGAATCCCTTGCAATATATTCACAATGAAGAAAACAGATTGAAATTGATTGAGATGTGGTTTGTTTTGATGTGCATCCTTCAACGAATGTTTTTGATGTAACTATGGAAAACTTTTGCTATCAACAAGAGTTGCATGTGGAATTATTTAGAATGGTGAAAGAGGGTCTGAAATCCCGAAACAAGCTAGTGAGATGTTTTTTATGTTGTGGGAGGTTGCTATTTAATGCTTCTATTTGGTATCCAAATGTAAATGTACAAAGAAATAGGAGCCTAGGAAAACTCAGATGGTTTGAGGTGCAAAACATGCAGATGAATATGTAAACAATGTGAATACCAGAAAAAACAATTGTATGAAGGAAAACCCTATTATGAGTGAATAGCAGGAAAAACAATCGTGTGAAGGAAAACCCTATAATGAGGATTCTTAAAAAACTGTAAGCTTGGTGTTTGGGGTTGAAACAGGTTTCCTGCTTCAGGATAATGAATGGAAAAAGGGGCTGAGGGAGACAGTAGAGGCAGTGAATAGTCAAGGTAGGGGTTCTGTTATCTTAATTCGAGATGAGTTGTTTGCAATATATTCACTTTGAAGAAAATAGATTGAAATTGATTGAATTTTTATTTTTTAAATATGCATCCTTTAACATATTAACAAATATGCATGTTGAAAGAATGAAGAGAAATGGAAGGCATACGATGCACATACACACTTGTGTGGGTCCGTCTTTTATCAAGCACAAAAAAAGCTACAACAATTGGGAAGGTTGATAACCATCAATTAGTTAATGGTTAACTAACAGATAATTAATAACTTTGATACTCTCCCTTAATGACTAAACTGGAAACTACTCCAAGTCTGTCCCAAAATTTCAAACAAAGTGGGACAAAAGAGTTTAGTCATTATATTTGTAGATTGCTCTTTAGATATCAACATGAAATTTTCAGTCCTTTGACATTTTTCTATTTTCCAATGTTGGAGCTTTGGCGTAGATGAAAACTGAAAAAGATAGCCAACAACAAAACAAAGATTCAGTCATGTTGACATAAGGTAAATCAAATTATCCATTAGTTATCTATAGAGTGATTCATTAACCAATGATGAATCATCATTGGCTGGTAACTTTAGCTCGACCTCCATAGTTTTAAATCATGAATCTTGGAGATGCTGATCAAATAAAATATACCAGGTTTGTGGAGTTTGCTTAAGTCCCAAGGAATTAATCGTTCTGCAAACCAAATGATCATGACCAACCCAAAACCTTCATGGTGCCGTATGTAGACAACCTCGTCTAAACCTCCGTTCAGGGAACCAAATTGAGCTGCTATGGAGAGAATAAACCAAAGTGTGACCATCTTCATAGTGAGAGTAAAAAACCAACTCCGTAGTAGCAATGGGAGTAAAAACCAACTTCGTAGTAGTAGAAAAAACTATCTCCTCATCTATTCCCTCCTATTTGGAAAAGCCTTTCACAACAAGACGAGCCATGTACTTTTCCAAAGTACCAATTTTGTCCACCCACTTGCATCTAATGGGTTGTTTAACTGGTGGTTCAGGGACTCTAAAAAGGAAAAAAATGAGAGCAAAATAACCATGCTCTGTTGAATTGACCTTGTTACCGGTCCTCTAAGCCAGTGCCTTTGACTGAGGCATTTCATCCTCCCACATAACTACCTATGCTTTTGATTGAGAAATTGCATCCTTCTACACATCCGTTATAGTGGATATTCCCTCCATTGGTGCATGTAATTTGACTGATACATGGTCAACACACCTATGAGGAACTTCATCTGCTGGCACATCTTGTATGGTGGAGTCACCCTCCACATAAATTTACATTGATCGTGGTAGGGTCAACAAGCTTATACAAGCCACCTTGCCCAATGCCTAGGGAAATTACTCTGTTTTGCTTTTACATCAGACACAATACACTATTTTCCAGAGAAATGTACAACAATGTTGGAATTTTTTGTTAACTGACTAAAAGACGAGATTTTTATTTATGCCAATAACATACCTAACATTTCTTACTATGATTTTTTTAGCATTATTCAACACTATGCCAATATCCCTTGCCCCCTCTACAACATATGATTGATCTTTAGCTAATGAAACTGGATAAGAAAAGTTTGAGTTGCAATAAATTTTTCATACTAGTCCTTACAATATGTGAAATGTCTAGACGTGCTATAATCAATGAACCAACAACTGGTAGCATTAAAGTGCGAGTATAATGTTGAGGGCTAACTCTTGCTCAAAATTGCGTTGTTCTTTGTAATGTCCCCACATGGGACAATTAGACCTATTTGGGGTTTTCCAACAAACTCTTGAATAAAAATTGCCAAATAACTGAAAAACTGCTTCACAAACCAACAAACCCTAGTTGAAAAATTTATAGAATTTCGAAGCAACACCCGCTAAAAATAGCTTCACAAATAGCTGAAAATAAATTGAAAGCAAGGTACTTTTTTTGACCAAGATAAATTGGCGAAGTGGCTGAAAAAACCCTTGCAAATAATCTGATTTTTATGTGAAAGTACAGTTGTGTTTTCCATTTATGAAACACTTCAAAAACATCCACAAGTGAGTCGTCACACTTGGAAAAAACAGGGAAATAAATGTGATATTTATTTCTTGGAATTTGCCATTCTAAACACCTCCTGGATCTCTCCAATCAAGTCGCCCAAGTTGCCAAAAAAATATATTAAATTCCTAAATATTGACCTTCCAAACCTACAATTTGACCCATAACCAATCGCCCATAGCCGAAATAAATTATGAAAATTACCTTGACCCTAGAAAAGGGTTCCAGATACAAATTTGCCCTTTTAATAGGGGTTGCCACCCTCCCAAAGCAAGTTCCTACTCTTGGGATAGCCTCCAGACTCAACAAGCTCGTCAATCGAGTTCGCCCACCTCTTTGACCTGCAAATTATGAATTTCCAGCTCTCCGAAGGGTTTGTAATAATTCCTTGATGAAGGTGGTGTCCAAAAACACCTTTGTAGATCCACTTGCATACAACTATGCAAAATTGAAGTGCAATTACAACCCTTGAATAGAGCTGCCCTATGTGGAAGAATGGAGGTTTTCGTCCCCAAACTCCTTGGTGCACTTGAAGGTTTTTGTTTTCAAGTCACTTGTTCAACCTTGACATACTTGCACAAGAATTTCAATATAAAAATTGCATAACCTTTTCAAATGAGCCTTTCCTTTCTTTTTATATTTCTCCAAATGTGGCGCCCAAAATAGAGGGAGAGTTTACTTTTTATTTTAAAAAAAATATATATATTATAAGCTTCCTTATAAAAGAAATTTTAGGCCCAAGTGACCATGACCCTTAAAAAGGTTCTAAAATTATATAATAAAGTGCTTTATCATAAAATGCCCTTGAAGCTCACAGATGTTCCCCTTTTTGCCTTTAAAATCCTTAGCCCTTGGGAATGAACATGTTAAGGGTCTCACCCCAATGACTAGCTTGAAAAGGGGGACATTACAGTCCTCCCTTCCCAAAATTGCTTGCTCATAAGCAATTGTAAATTTGGGTGTTGAAGGATGGCTGCCCCTTCCCAAGTTGCATCTTCCATAGGCATATCCTTCCATTGTACCAAGTATTCCGTGATAGTGCGATTTCGGAGCCTCCTCTCACGAACCTCAAGAATAGCTTTAGGAATCAAGACCAACTTATCTTCATCATCAAGGGGTGGCAAGTCAGTGGAAGGTGTTATATGTTGGCCAAGAGCCCTTTTAAGGAAAGAAACTTGGAACACATTATAAATCTTGCTTCATTCGGGGAATTTCAGCTCATATGCCACTTTACCCACTCTTCTTTCAATTTTATAAGGCCAATAGAAACGTGGATTTAATTTTTTTGCTCCACTTTGTTTGAAAGAGGGTTGCTTATAAAGTTGCAATCTCAAATAGAGCATATCCCTAACCTCAAATTGCCTCTCCACCCTATGCTGGTCCGCATAAAGGTTTTGCTGATTTTGAGCTTGTTGCAAATTCTTCTTGAGCTAATCCAAAATTTAAGAACTTTGTTGCACCCAATCGGCAGCCTCAGGCACCCTACTATCCTCCAAACAAAGTCAAAAAATGAAAGAGCTTCATATCCATACAAAGCCTTAAATGGTGATATACCACTAGACATGTGGTAGGTAGTATTATAACAAAATTCTGCCATGTACAACCATCTATTCCAACCTGTTTGTTGCCTCAAAATATAATTCCTCAAGTATCCTTCCACCCATTTATTGACAATTTTTGTTTGCCCATCCGTTTGGGGGTGATAATTAGTGCTTGGAAGCAATTCTGTACCTATTAGCTTAAATAGCTCTTGCCAAAAGTGGCTCATAAACTGCCTGTCCCTATCACTTATGATGCTCTTGGATAATTCATGCAACTTGAAAACTTCTTTGTAGAAGATTTCCACTATATATGGAGCATTATATTTGGCTGGAATTGCAAAAAAATGAGAATATTTTGTCAATCTATCCACTACAACAAAAATTCCACATTTACCTTGTGACATAGGTAATCTTGTGATGAAGTCCATGGAAATGCTCTCTCATTTTTGGTGGGGAATTGGAAGAGGTTGCAAGAGACTAGCTGGAAATGTAGTCATTCCCTTATTTCTTTGACAAACCATACACTCCCTAACATGGGGTAAAACATCTCTTTTCAAGCCCTTCCAAGCAAATCTTTCTCTTACCTCCTTGTATGTTTTGACGTAACCTTGATGACCAGCCATAGTATCATCATGAGCAGCCCTCATAATTTGGATAAAGGAGCCAAAAGAATTCTGCCCTTATAAAAAATCAGCTCCTCATGCACCTTTTATTTGTTGTCTATCACCTTGCCTTCCAAAATCGCGGTAGCCTATTTGTCCTATGCAAGGGATTCGACTATAATTACAGCCCTTCAATTAGTTGTTAATTCACCCAATGAACACAAATAGGGCCTTCTTGACAATGCATCAGCCACATTATTTTTGCCTTTCATATATTCAATGTTGAAATAGGATTTTAATTTGTTTACCCACTTTTGTTGCCTATCATTCAAATCAGATTCTGTGAGGAAGTATTTGAGGCTATTGTGATCCGTCTTGACTATGAATCTCCCACAAATCAAGTATTGACGGAATTTGGCCAAAGCATGTATGATAGCCAACATTTCCTTGTCATAAATTGAAAACTTCCTTCCCCATCTTTGAGTTTCCTACTCTCAAAAGCAATGGGATGTCTTTCTTGCATTATGATAGCCCCTATCCCTTTTCCTGAAGCATCACATTCCAATGTGAAAGGGTGCGAAAAATCTGGAACAGCCAACACGGGACAAGAACTCATCACTACCTTGAGTCTCTCAAAGGTCTCAAAGCGATTTGGGACCACACAAAGGCATCTTTCCTTGTCAAGTTTGTAAGGGGGGCAGCAAGTTGGGAAAAGCCCTTCACAAACCTTTGATAATAAATACAGAATCCCAGAAACCCTCTCAAATGAATCATAGTAGTGGGAGGTGGCCAATCAAGTATGGCTTGAATCTTTTGTTGGTCCACTTGGACCCCTTGTGCATTGATTACATGTCCCAAATACAAAATTTTAGAAGTAATAAACTCACCTTTAAATTTCTTTGCAATGAGTGTTTGTTGCTCTAACATTCCAAAAACGGTGTCTAAATGTTGCAAATGTTCCTCCCAAGTCTTGTTATATATCAATATGTTATCAAAGAAACTAGCACAAATTTTCTTAGATGTTTTAAGATGTGATTCATGCAAGATTGAAATGTAGCAGGAGCATTAGTGAGTCCAAAGGGCATGACCAAAACCTCATAATGCCCATAGTGACAATGAAAAGCCATTTTTTGCACATCTTCCTCCTTCACACGAATCTGGTGATAACCGGTCTTGAAGTCTATTTTGGAGAAGTAAACTGCTCCATGAAGCTCATCTATGGGTTCATCAATCCTAGGTATTGGATACCTATTCTTGATGGTCTTCTTGTTCAACACTCTATATGGTGAGGTATGATGTGAGACATTATTAATTTTATGTTATTATTGTTAGTTACAATATAACATTAATAGATTTGTTAATAGGTAAAGTTTGTTATTGGCTTGATCGAATATATTGTTAATAGTAAACAATATATCACGATTAATATTTATGAGAGATTTTATAGTTATCTCAGAATCCCCTATTATAGGAAATATCATCCTATATATTTGTAATGTGTTCGAATAAAATGAATATGAAGAAGCAGAAATAATAAATTGTGTATTAAATATTTCTCTATGTTCTGCTCCTTTTTTGTGTTAACCTTCTGCAGATCTAAACCAAATATATTATTTGGTATTAGAGCGTTATTGGTTTTGTGGCCATAATGGAGTTTTGAAGATTTCTAGGGGTTGTCGTTTTGATCTACAATGCCCCTGCACATGGAAGTTTTCTTATTAAAAAAATAAGCATGTTATTCTGATTATATCTTTTTCTACGCATTTGTATATAAAGATCTTCATCTTATAGTGATTGAGAAGATGCGTGGAGTTCTGGTTTATGAGGTCTTAGTCTTATGCATCAGATCGACTTTCTAAACACACTGCTCATGGATTAGTTTTCATTGGCTCAGCCTTCTCACAACATGCAAAAGCATGGATCTACATTCCACGCTTAGAGCAATAAAAAAGCTGCAGCGAGACGGGAAAGCTCCACCTCTTCAATCTCGTGATATAATCACCAGAAAGGTGAAACAATTTGTTGAACAACGTTGTGCTCATTCAGAAATTCAGAATCGAGTTAAGGATATATGCGTGACCCTTGGAGGTACCACTGTCCCTGTTGAGCAGCGCTGTGCGCATTATATAAATAATTTCAGCTCGACACCTTTGCTTGACGATGACTCCACAGAATCGCTTCAGCTTTCCAACCCAGCGGCATACATTCTGTGATCAAAACTCGACGCCCAACACTTTGTAACGACGGACTTATCGAAGGTCTAGCTTGCATTATGCTTGCCCTCCGTTTGACCATCCACCACCGGATAAATACTCCCACCAGTTGTTCTTTGAGTTCTTTTCGTCTGTCAAGAGATCTGTCCTTCAGCTCGCCGAGTCAACTCATTCGTCTTGGCATATTCTGCCCTTCCTTGCGTCGAGCTCCCAACCTCACTAGACGGGTTTGAAATATAGTTAATAATTTATTTGGTTTATTTTCTTAAAAGTCTATTAGGTCTTTAAAATTCGTTTTTAATATTTAGTCATTCATGCTATATTAAAAATTTGTTTTATTAGTTGGTCAAGTCATGTTTTGATCGATTTAATTTCTAATTATAGTTTGTAACTGTATTATAAATTAAATCGAATTCAATTTGAAATCCGTCTTGAGTCACTATTATTAGTTTTGTCTTTATTATTGTTTAATGATATAAGTTTTAGTAAGTGGAGTTTGTTATTTCAAGTTTAGTCTCAAGTTTTTTTTGGTTAGTCTCTTTCTAGGTGTTATATTAATTTTGGGTACAAAGTCATGTGCCATGAAGAGTCAAAATAAAATTAGGCAAAAGTTTTCGAGTCGTTTTTTTGTAAGTCTTTTTTATATCGAAATCGTTTAGGCTTAGGTGTCATATAGAGTCAATGTCAAAAATTTGTAGAAATCAAAAAAATTTGCCCCACAGACGTATTTTCAATTGTACGTGACGTCCGAATTGTGAGGAGGTTATCGTTCAAATCGTCATACATGAGCTTCATCGACACATATGTTGAGTAAACAACTTTAGTAACTGGAGGAAGGAGGAAACGAAGGTTGGAGGTTTCAAAGCCTCTCATTAGTCACCAACGATGGGGCCCAAAATGATTTGGTGACTTTTGTGTGTGTTTGAATAAGAACAGAAGAGCATTCCTGTTCACATGTGTGTTGTGTTATTTTCAACATGGCGTGATTTTTTATTTTTTCAGTGTGGTGTGCTCTGCGCAAAATCGGCTAATGCCAAGGACAGTTTTTCAGTGGCAGTGGAGACCGTCTATGTTGTTTTTGTTTGGGTGGCAACAGACATTAACAGAGGTTGCATAAGATGACAATGATGATTGGTTCCTCATGATATTTTTATTTTTTGAGTTGTGTGTGTTTTTCATTCCCCTATTTGTTTGAAACACTTCTGATATTTGAAGAAAAGGGAGAATGTAAATATAATGGAATGTGGCAAACAATTGTATAGGAGGGCAAACAATCGAGATTGCGTCAGTAGTATGCAGACCTAAAAGCATGTGTTGGCATAGGATTCTGTTTGGCCCAGTGCTTGAAAATGGATATTCTCCCTATGCTCACATTAAGAGATTGTAGATATGATTAATAATGTTCACAAGGGGGTGAATGTTGAGGTATAGTGTGAAACATTATTAATTTAAAGTTGTTATTTGTATTTACAATATAACGTTAATAGATTTGTTATTGGCTTGATCGAATATATTGTTAATAGTAAACAATATATCACGATTAATATTTAGGAGAGATTTTATAGGGATTTTAGAATCCCCGGTTATAGGAAATATCATCCTATATATTTGTAAATGTGTTTGAATAAAATGAATGTGAAGAAACAAAAATAATATATTGTGTATTAAATATTTCTGTGTTCGGCTCCTTTTTTGTGTTAAGCTTCTGCAGATCTAAACCAGATCTATTACTATAATCAATACACATCCTCATAGTCCCATCCTTTTTCTTCACAAGCACTACTGAAGAAGCAAAGGGGCTAGAGCTTGGCCTTATGTGCTCTATTTCAAGTAACTCTTGAAGAGCCTTCTCAATTTCCTCCTTGTAGATCTGTGGGTGGCGGTAGGGGGCAGTGATCACTACTCTTGTGCCTTCCTCCAATTCAATTATATGTTCAAACCCTCTATTCAGGGGCAGCCCATGTGGTATGTCACTAAACACTCCCTTGTGTCTATCTAGGATGACTTGAACATCCTTGTGATGCAATTGTTGATTTAAATCAGACCTTGTATTATGCATAAATAACTCAGCTGCCCATGTAATCTGCCTTTTATTCAAGGCTTGTTCCATCCTTTTTGAGGTCACCAACACATATGTCCCATTGCTTAGACCATGGAGAACAATTTCCTTGTTGGCAGCCATAAATTTCAGTTATGATTTATGCAAATTATGAGTGTATTCGCCAATGGATTGAAACCATTGGGCTCCAAGCACAACATCTATCTCCCCATAGTCTATCACATTGAACTCTCCTTCAAAGGAATATTGTCATGTCCCCACTCTAGCCCTGTCTAGCAGTGACATGTGAGTCAGCCAATTATAGGGTCTTGTAGGTTGACAGGACGGTATAGAGACCCAGTTTGGTTTTTCAGTGTTGGTGACTTGGTGTTCTGGCAGTTATTGTTCAGTTGGGAGACATTCCGTGTTCTTGGGAGGCAGTTCCTACATTTGTGGAGGTTACTCCTACTTTTTAGGAGACATGGTCAGGCCCAGGGTTGGGACTCCATGAGTTTTCTCTTTGGGGTTCAGTTTCAGGGTGATAGGGCTTGTTCCCTAGTTTTTAGGAGCATCCCTAGATTTTAGGGATGAGACTGCCAGTGGTTCCTTGATTTCCGACTTCAGTCACAGACAGGTGACACGTTGTTTTGATGATTCGTGGGGTCGGTTGTGCATTTCTTGGTTACTTTGGTTATATTTTTAATATTACCGAGTTTCCGTCTTTTATTTAAATAAGGCTAAGTTTGGGGTTATAAGGAGTTTCTGGCTTATTCGGGATGCGTGTACTGGAGTGTAATAGCTCGTTGGAAAGGTCTCGAACTTTCCTAAATATTTCATTCATAAGCCGGAGCCTTTCGGGAAACAGATCTCTGTTAAATTGGAAAAAGGCCTTATTTTTTATGCACTCGGCCTCTTAAAAGGAAATTATTATAAATCATAACTTAAGCGCCCTTGGTCCACTTTTAGGGGATCGGATAAGTTTGAAAAATGTTATAAAGGGCGTTGAGAGGAAAGGGAGAAGCATCGACTAATATCATTTCCTTTTGAAGAAAGCGCTTGGAAGGCGTGGAGCTTGGGACGCAAACCCCAAGGGCCGACTTGTGGGACGTAGCCCCCACATCAATTCGTGGCAAGTTTAAGCAGAAAAGTGGGTCCGTAGCAAGGTGTTGGAGGCTGTGTGGATGGAGCGCAGCCAATAGAAAGTTGCTGGAAGTGTTTGGGACCAAATCGCAGCCAACACAAAAGGGGCGCGACTTCATCTTGGAGAGTTGACAGGGGTTGACACAGTGGATTGTGGGTGAGCGGACTGCTGTACTTTACAGCCAATTGCAATTTCAACAGCATTTCTGCCAAGGAATCTACTTGCTGGTTATTATTACATTCTGTTCTCATTACATGTGCAGCGATTCAGGTTGGCTGCCAACCTAGCTTTTCTCTTGGATTTTTAGCAAATTGTAATCAGCAGTTTAGATTAAATATTATATAATTCTGCTCCTTCCAATTTGGTTACCGGCTGCAATTAGATTTAATTTTCCAGAATTTGTTTATGCATAAGTATTTCCAATTATTTCTTTCCTTCAAAAATTCATCAAAAAAACCAAAAAGAAAGAAAAACACAAAATTTCAAAAAGGCAATACAAAGGAAAATTACAGCAGTTCAATAGAAGAGATCCATCAGGGATCTTTCAAATATTCGCCCATGGTTAGTTTTAATTCCAAAGTGTTGGAAATGCATGATATGGAGGAGCCATCCCCCACGGTTACTTTTAAGCATAGTTACCAGGTTCGGAAATCCGAATGCGTTCGGGAGGCCAAAAAAATGCGGAAATGTGGAATTCTTGAAAAGGTTCGGAAAAATCCGATAAAATCCGGTTTGGAAAAATATATATATATATATATATATATATATATATATATATATGTATGTAAAATATTTTAATCTAGTAAGGAATGAACATTGAATATTAATTTAACAGTTGCAAAATTGAGAAATGCATAACTTTCAAACTTGAATTACATTAAAAGATAGTAAAATGTCCATAGTTTAGAGCCTAAGCTCAAAATTGATACAAAACTTAAGTTTCAAACATTTTCAACATCAAACCCTGCTTCAAAATCAAAACTAGCACTAGCACTAGGACCATCAACAAATCCTGTAACAAGATCATCAACATTATCAATATTTTCTTCAACACCTTCAAAGGATGGTTCTACTTCTCCAAGATGAAGATTGTCATCTTCTTTTGCAAGATTGTGCTCAAGCAATCTTAAATTGCTATGAACAAACACAAGATTTGAGAGCTTTTTGGCTCCTAGTCGGTTTCTTTTGTTAGTATGGATCAAATCATGTGTGCTCCAATTTCTTTCGCATGCAGAAGCACTGGCACACTGACTGTGGACACGCACGGCAAGCTTTTGTAACTCTGGAGTAGAAGAACCATACGTTTGCCACTATAAATGGGGATCCATACTAACAATGTCTTCTTGTGCTTCCTTGAGGGAAAACAAGCCTTTTTGGTTCTTGAATGTAGTCAACTGCCTTCTCACCTTAGCCTTCTCATTTTCATCTCGAACCAACCTGTCTATTGTTGCCAATACACCATTCTTTATTTCCTCATCTGCATCATGATCCACCTCTATCAACTTTGGATTCAAATAGCAACCTGCTGCATGTATAGGTCGATGTAACATGTTCCATCGGATGTCTACAATGTCCCAAATACGTTGAACTTCATCAACTTCATCTGCCAATACTTTTTTGATTTGTTCTTTTGCTTGCTCCATGCCCTCATACACAAAACTAATACAAGGTTTCATGCCATCAGCTAATCTCAACAATTGGACTAGTGGCTCAAAAACCTTTAGTGTCTTTTCGGCACCCTCCCAAAATGAACTACTCAAAATAATTCTCTCAATGTCCTTTGCAACGCTTTCCTTAGAAAGCTTAGATTGTGCCCATTCTTCACTAACTACAACTCTTCTCAATGCTGTCCTCTCTTCCACCTCCCTTTGCAAAGTGATAAAATTAGATGCAAATCTTGTTTCAGCTGGAGAGAGAAGTTCACGCTTTGCAAATGAGCAATACAAGCTCAAAGTCAAGCGGTGATTAAGTATGAACTTTGAAATTTGTTTTCTTTCTCTGACAACATTATTTACCCACTCCAACTTTGCAAGATTTTCAAGCAAAAGATCTAAAACATGAGTTGCACATGGAGTCCAAAACAAATTAGGAAACCTGTTCATTAGAAGATCTCCTGCTACTTTACAATTTGTTGCATTATCTATAATAACTTGGACAACATTATCCTTTCCAATCTCCAGAATAGCAAATTCAATGCATTTGAAAATGAAATCTGCAGTCTTCACATCATTGCTTGTATCAATTGATTTGATAAACATAGAACCTTTAGGGCATTGAGTCAATATATTGAGGAGGGGTCTTCGCTTTGTGTCAGACCACCCATCACTTATTACAATGCACCCTGATTTTTTTCATTGCTTTTTCATTTTATCTAGTTCACTAGATATAGATGTCACCTCCTCTTCCAGCAGAACAATTCTCAGATTTTCAAAAGATGGCATTGTGTACCCTTTTCCAAAATTGGCGATCCCTTCTACCATTGCTTTCGTATGTGGATTTCGAACAACATTGAAGGGGATGGCATTTGCATAAAAAACCAGGCCACCAATCTATCTACCTCATGTTTTTGCTGCGGTTTCCACATATCTTTCAAAGAAGGTTGGGATTGGGACATTTGATGTGCACTTTCGCTAGCTTGGGTAGATGCTGGAGAATACGTTGAGCTAGAAAATGAGCCAAATTGTGTCAGACTATGTTGAATTGTGGCTCTCTTTGAAGATTCAGACACTGATGCAATTGTTTTTGTTTCATATTTGCTTTTGATTTGACTTACAAACGCTGCATACATGGGGTTCTGCGACGTTATTGGACAAATCCTCACATCTGGGCCTCCAATATAATGGTTTCGAACCCTTGTTGTAGTCCCTATGATATTTGAGCCACAAAGAGTGCATTGCATGTTTCTGGGATTCGCATCTCGGTGAACAATATATTTCTTTTCGAGTGGTTGACTTGCCATGATGATAGGTTGTACTTTGCAGCTTACCCTGCAGAAGTTTTATAAACATTTTTTATCACACATTTAAAAAACTATAAATTTTTTATTTTTTACTTTAAAGTTAACTAAATGACCTATATAAAATAAAATTATATAACTATAAAAAAATAATAAAAAATTAAAACATATCAAAATAATATTAAATTTAATTTTAAATGACATAACTTTAAAAAATAAAATATATCAAAAAATTATTATTTCTAATATATCAGAAAATAAAATCTAAATGTATTTTGATTTTATTTCTAATGTTTATTTTAAATATTTATATTTTCTATATTTATTTCTAAATATAAATTTTATTTTAATTTTACACATAATTTTTTTAAATCAAAAAAATTCAAATTGTTAATAAATTTAATTTAAATTAATAATTATAATATTTATTTTAAATATCTTTATTTTTTATATATATAAATTTATTTTAAATATTTTTAATTTTTTTTATATTTGTTTTTAAATATAAAATTTATTTTATATTTAAGTAAATGTATTATTAAATATTTGATATTATATTTATATTTATTTTTTTAATAGAATTTATTTTATTTTCTATTTATATTTGTTAAGGTAAAATTATTTTATATTTAAATCGTAATTTATTTTTTATAATATTTGTTTTAAATATTTTTCATTTTTTTAATATTTTTTATCAAATTTAAATTTTATTATATATTTGTTATTTTTTTAAATGTTAATTTTATTAACATATATATTTGTTTATATAATAAATTATATTTAAATTACAATGTTATATTATTAATAAAATTTAAATATGATGTTAAAACTTAAATTATTTACGAAATATAAAATTAATTTTATAAATGTTAATTTTATTAATAAATATTACTTTATTAATTTTATAAATTTTAACAACATATAAAATTAATTTTATAAATGTTAATTTTATTAATAAATATTACTAAATAAATATTAATAAATAAACCCTACCTGTTGTTGCGTCCGTCCGCCGTCGAGTCTCGGAGAGTCGGATGTGATTCGGGCGGTTGCCTCCGTCCAAGCTCAAACAGTCGCTGACCGTGCCACTGCCTTCCAAGCTCAAACAGTCGCCGACCGTGCCTTCCAAGCGCAAACAGTCGCCGTGCCTTTTGCGTTACACTCGCAGTCGCTGGGAAATTACTGTCGGATTTGCATGATGTTTTACTTCTGCGTACTCGCAGCGCATAAATAAAGATTTTTAGGGTTCCCGCAGCTAAACGATCGTCCCTTTTTAGGGTTTTCGCATTGAATGACTTGCGCTTTTTAGGGTTTTGTGTTTTTTTAATGTTTAAAATTTTTAATAATAAAAAATAGTCCGAAGACTCCGAACCCGCATGTATTAATCCGAGAGCCGAAAAAAATGCGCATTTTTCCGCATTTGGCCCATATGCGGCCGACCCTGGTAACTATGCTTTTAAGTCCACCATTTTCCTTGGTGGGCAGCCTATGTCTTGCAACCATTTTAGCATCTATAAAATTGTGAGTGGCTCCATTATTCATTGACACAATTACTTTTTTGGCTCTTAACGGTTCCTTTGAATATTTGCCATTTTACACAATATTTGACGTTCGACTCAAAAAATCAATGCAATAGGGAAATTCAAATCTATTTTATCCAGAAAGGGATATTTCATTTATCTTGCAGTTACTAGGTCAAATAATTTTTTTGTAGTCAACTACTAAGTCGAATAGATTTTTTGTAATCAGCTACCAGGTCAAATTGTCTTTTTTGTAGTCAGCTATGTATCCATATTTATGACAATACCAAATATTGTACATTGTGTGCAGTATAATGAATCCGCTGATAATTGTGGAGAATAAGGATTTTTTTAAAAATTCGTCCAAAGGTAATAATAGCTTTAAGACTTATTGATATTCAGTGGTAATCATAAAAACCAAGAAACAGTATACTATAACATAAATTGCAGTCTAGTGAAGGCAACTTCAGTCAAACTAGCATTTATAAAAGTCAAACTGAAGCTGCTATGTTAAAAAAAATTGAAGAATAGCCAAATACTTTCCTTGCGGATGTCATCATCTCCAATGATGATGATGTCAGCAATTGGATAAAAATGTACAGCATAGTAATATGCTGATGTTATGTTGGTCTCATTTGGATCTGGATGAAAGCATTATATATGTGCCCAAATGCTTCAGTTGATTGGCGTAAAGGTGATAATATCCTGGAGGCTTATTGATACTCAATACTAAACACACAAAGTAAGAAAAGGAATGCTGTAACATTAATTGCAGTCTAGAACTGTCAACTTCTGTCAAATTAGCATTTATAAACCAGTCGCAGATGCAGCTGTTATGGTCAAAACAATGAAGAATAGCCAAACACTTGCCTTGCTGATGTTATCATCTCTGACTGATGATTTCAGCAACTGTATAATCAAAATACAGCATGGTAATATGCTGATAACGCAATGCATTGAGCTTATCTTGCATAAAGATTGTTATTCTTGAAGATCATCTTGAATGCCACTTAGTGTTGATCAAAATTTTCAAGCAACATTTCAAATCCAGCTTCAGAAAAATATATAGGTCATGCCTCAAAACCCAAAACAAAGTTGTAATGAAATACAAGAATTTAAAATTTTAAGTCCTTTATCAAGCCCAGGTTGATAGTGATAGGCAAATAATAAGGAACAGATGCTTGGTAGTGTACAGAAGCTACTTGGTCTCTATCTCTTGTTAGACTTTTTTAAGTAGCAGAAAGGATTTTTGGCTCAAAAACAATCAAAACATTACTAGTTTTTGAGAATAGGATTGGTAAGAACAAGAAGTTAAGTATATCCCGACCAGTTTGAGCTGTCTTAGAGTCTAGAATTTCATAATTAAGAAATATGTGGTCAATTTACACATGAACAAACTTTTGGGTTTTCGAGAATGAATTGGAAAACATAAAATAGGAAACAGATGGCTAGGTATGTGAAAGAAAAAACTGGACTATAATTTATAACCAAAAAGTATATATGATATTTTATAATTGAGGTGCACAAATTAATCTGTAAATACATTTGTTTGCTTCCTGTGGGCCTATGGAAAAACTTCATGGATTTTAAGTATCAATTTGTTATACCCTTCAAATAAAATATATTAGGTTAAAACAGGCACTGGCATATTTCCAGAATTTGCATGAATACGAGTCTGCCGGTTTTATTAGTTTCTGTGTATTATTTCACTGTTCTTTAATCCAGAGCTCTTTTGCAGCGAAATAATTATTAACAGGTGCCCAGTTTGTGGAGAGATGTTTGGTGTCTCAGATAGTCTAAATGACATGATTCATGTCAGCCTGTGCTTTGACGAGGGAACTGGAAATCAGATTATGACTGGAGGATTCTTGACTGAAAAGCAAGCATCCTATGGGTGAGCTAAGTATTTTGACTGTGGATGAAATGATATTATTTTATACATATGTACAGGAGGACCAAAGATGCCCCAAAATGGATTTTTAGTTTCCTTTGTTTATAGATTACTACTAAAATCTGAGAGGCAACTTCACCGTTTATCTTTGAGTACATTACAATGCTGAGATTGAGTAATAAGTTTTTTCTATGTTTATGCTTTTCTTCAGATGGATGTTCAAGTTAAGTGAATGGGCTCACTTCTCCACTTATGATGTTGGCCTGAAGTCTGGATCAACAGCCTCACATATTCTAGTAAGCATGGTCTAAAGAGTTGATACTATTTCCATTTCCATTGCAGCATGAACATCTTAATAAATAATATGTGCTTATTACAATAGTTGGCACTGGCACCATAGTTATGAGACTCGGCGAGTACGAGCTGAGTCTATAAAAGCAAACAGGAAAACAGAATTGTTTTTCTGCTGGGACGCTCTTACAACAGTAATTTGTTCGGGATTAGATTCTGTTTCAATGGTTGAAAGGAATGATCTACCAGCAGAAATTAACAGTGTGCTCTACCTGGCTTCTGACATTCGAGATCCTTAGAGTTATATCAGTTCTGGTATATCATGTAATTTAGGGGATTATGGAATAGCATTATCGATGGCCTAAGGCTCACCGGCTAGATCTCATAATCACCAAGAACTAGCTGGTATTAATAGCACAGCCAGCATGATATTTTGTCATGTCCCCTTTCCGAAATAATTAATAATCTAATAATAATTTATTAAGTTGTCCAAAAAAGTAATTTAAGTTATAACTTTGGAAAATGACAATTAATTATTATTGAATGGGGCCAAAAGTAATTATTGGAGACATGGCAAAAAAGTAATTAATATTCATTAATTGGAAAAATGTGAATATTAAATTAAAAAGTAATTCTAATTACTTAAGGGTTAGGGTTGGAGTGAAAAATGAATTTTTACAAGGGCAAGTGGGGCAATGAAGAAATTATTCAAACAAAAACACAACCCTTTTAACAAAGGAAAAGCCTGCAACTTTTACAAATATTTAGAGGACGAAAACCCTTGAATTTACAGGTACGAAGACAAAACCTTTGATACCTCTTTGGTAATCTCATCTAGGGATTACAATTGTGCTTCCAGTTTCAGGATTTAACAGGGTTGGAGGCCCAAACAGCTAGGGCACCACATTTCTAGGTTTGGCATGAGGGTTTCAAGGGCAAATTTGCATGCATAGAGGATCCCCAACGCTGGGCAACTTAATAGGGGGTCTATTTGCAGCCCTATAGGCAGGGCATCACACATTCTGAGGCTGCCATAGCCCTCCAAGGGCAGATCGCAACAGTTGGGAACAACTAACAGGGTTAGATAACCATCTAGCAGTCCAATGTCACATTTATCAGTGATCGTACCTGCAATAATTAATTCAACACAACAAATAGGAGAAATAATTGGTATTTATTATTTGTATACATTGTTATTTGTGCAATTTTCATTAGGGTTTGAACCAGTTGATTATATTCAACACTGAGTATTCGTATTTTTTGTTGCATGTAATGTTTTATGCTCAATCAAATTGTCAATCTTTCAGAATGAATAAATAAAATTAGAAATTCAGGGTTTTAATATTTATTTGTGAAATTTCAATTTAGTGGGTTATTTCAGTGGTATCAGAGCTGTGATCTTGCCAACCTGTGAATCATGGCATTATTTTTGGAGAGAACTATGGTGGATGATGTTATTGGCAGCTATGCTGAATATAAAGCTCTTCCATTATAGATTCATAAAGAAATATCTTTTCCAGACTTTATGAAATTGATGAAAACAAGAAGTGGACAAGTGCACTATGAAGACGTGTTGTCAGATGAAGACTCGAAAGAGCCAGAAAAGAAGACCATAGAACCAGGCAAAGTGTTGGATACATCAGCCCCTGAAGAGGAAGAAATTGTGAAAGAGGAGCATGAAAAAGAAAAAAATCAGAGTCCTAGGACATCATTAAGCTAGAACATGAAGAAAAGAACATCCATGTAGAAGGTATGAATTTCAATGTAGGAGAAGATATTTTATTGACTTCTGATATTGCTGATCATCAAGAGAATTATCCTATAAAATTCAAGGAGAAAGCATCACTTGATGAATGCACAAGTGAGAAATTTGTTTCTTTTCACTATACACCCATCAATCACCCAATGCTTGAGTCCATGCTACATAGGGATGATTTGCATGATGACTTTGTCAAAAGGCATGCACAGGAGGAAAATGTTTCAACCAATATTAATGTTGGTTTTGAGCTTGCTGAAATTTTCAGATCAACAATTAATGATAAGCAGTCAGACAGTAGCAAGAGAAACCTAGGAAGGGTTGAGGAAACAAAAATTGACGAGAAATCAACAACTTCAAAGTTAGCTGAATTATAACAGTTCGGCCAAGGGCAAACAAAAATTGAAGAGCTACAACTATTGTAACATGATGAATGAAAGAGACAAAAAGATTGATTTGGGATCTTGGTATTTATTTACAAGACGGTTTAGGCATTGCTTGAGGACAAGCAATTTAGGGAAGGGCAAATTGTCATGTCTCATTTTCAAAATAATTAATAATTTAATAATAATTTATTAAGTTATCCAAAAAGGTAATTTAAGTTATAACTTTGAAAAATGACAATTAATTATTATTGAATGAGGGCAAAAGTAATTATTGGAGACATGGCCAAAACGTAATTAATATTCATTAATTGGAAAAAGGTGAATATTAAATTAAAATGTAATTCTAATTACTTTAGGGTTAGGGTTGGAATAGAAAATAAATTTATAAAAGAACAAGCGGGGCAATGAAGAAATTATTATTAAAATCATTCGAACAAAAACACAACCCTTTTTATAGAGGAAAAGTTTGTAGTTTCTGCATTTATTCAGGGGTCAAAAACCCTTGAATTTACAAGGACGAAGACGAAACCCTTCATACCCATTTGGTAATCCCGTTCAGAGATTACCACTGTGCTTTTAGTTTTAGGATTTAACAGGTTTGGAGGCCCAAACAGCTAGGGTGCCACATTTTCAGGTTTGGCGTGAGGGTTTCAAGAGTAGATTTGCATGCATAGAGGATCTTGAATGCTGGGCGACTTCATTGGGGGTCTATTTGCAGCCTTATAGACAGGGCATCACACATTCTTAGGCTACCATAGCCCTCCAAGGGCAGATTGCAGCAGTTGGGAATAGTCAGCAGGCCCAAATAACCATCTAGTAGTCTAACATCACATTTATCAGCGGCCGTACCTACAATAATTTATCCAACACAATAAACATGAGAAATAATTGGTATTTATCATTTGTAGACATTGGTATTTGTGCAATTTTATTAGTAGTGAGTATTCGTATTTGTTGTTGCGTGTAACGTTTTTTGCTCAATCAAATTGTCAATCTTTCAGAATAAATAAATAAAATCAGAAATTCAATGTTTCAATATTTATTTGTCAAGATTTCAATATAGTGGGTTATTTCATTCCCACCCTTGAATGAAGCAATATTGGAGGATAATGGAAATAAGGTCACACGTGATGAGTTGGATGATATTAACATTAGGCAAGAATAGATATTAGAAGAGAGCAACTGTAATGTGGTAACATTATCGCATAGCAAGGGTTATTTTAATGTGGAAGTAGAAGTTCAAATTTGCAAGATTCTCCACCCACATGCAAATGCATAAGCTTGCCTAACTTTCTTTGTTGACATAATACTTTAAACATTCCTATTTGATTAAATCAAAGAAAGGGTGCTATTTTTGTGTGAGAGACGTGCACATGTCAAAATTTGATTCAACACATGGAAAAGACTGAATAAGAGGGGAGTTCCAAATTTATACAACATCCTCATGAAGATCTTTGATGATAGAAGAAGGAAGAAGAAGACATAGATGGCCATCTACCACACTCCACCCAAATTTCTTTCAAGAATGTTGCAAATTTTGCTTAAAGGGAGGATGATTTGGAACAAAGTGTTGCGATTTGGATGCCATCTCTGAGTTCATTTTCAGAATTTCATATAAAAAGAGCTGTTTTATTTTTTCTATTCAGAACACATATGATGGACAATGTTTTTGGTAGTGCTAAGTGAAAAAAGCCAGAAGGTGCCTCAATTGTTTGACAAAATGTGTCACCTAGGAGGACTTCACAGCAAGTTCCTTGTCACCTGGCAGGTTGAGTGGCAAACATCATGTTTAAAGCATGGACCAGAAAATTGGATCCGCAAATAAGTGAAGAAAAAGATTTCGCAACAGAAAAATCCTCATTTCTAAAATCCACATATGCGCAAAAACAACAATTTAACATGGAAATCACTCTTGGATGCAAACAAAGTCTTATTAATGGAAACAAAGAACCTGACGTAATCCTCTGTCACCATACCGAGCAGCTTGCAATACCTTCACATTTGCTGTCACTACATCCAAGAATTTTCTCTCCAAGATTGTTACAGGAGAAATTGTTGTGGGATATGCCAATCATCTCCTCACCTAACCAATTATTCTGAGTACGTCCATATCAGATTTAAAAATTATATTGAAGGGTTTCTAATCCACATCGTAAAACAGGTGTATATATGAACATTGGAGGATCCATTGACAATAAACCTGATGTGAAGTCAACTGAGATGCGAATCCAACATTAGTAGCACAACTCAAGGCAAAAAAACAAATACTAATTGACGCTTCACTTGCTTCATAAGTATATTGCAAATTAAAGTTTCCATATAAGTCAAACCCAGCTAATAAATCTTCATTTACTCAAAAGCTCATAGTGATGTCCAACATATTCTGCTATCAAGTTGTGAATTTATAAATTTAAGTGAATTAGATCGAGATAATATCATTTTCCAGGCAGGAATGAATTGTGGAAAGCTTCAGCTGGAAGACATCCCAGGAAATGATGCAACAAACAAGTTGAGAGGTAATGATAATATGTTGCCTTCAAAAACTAGGGTAGAGAAACAAAAGAAACAAGTCTGGTGTCATCATCAACAAATAGAGTGATTATTTGTCCAACCAACATCCAGTGGAGAAGACTAAGGCAATTCATTGTTGAAAGTGTTATTGCTCCCAAGTGTTTGTAGTAAGTATTTCTTACTGTGTAATTTGATATGCATAAATCAAAATGTATGTGGATAGGTGTAACAGCTTTAAGGGGCAGTTGGCAGTGAAGTAAAAGTAAGTGGACAGCTGGAACAGCTTTAAAGGGTAGATAGCAATGAATTAAAAGTAGGTGGACAGCTGGAACAGCTGTAAAGATAGGAATAAATTTAAAGTAGGTAGACAGCTGGGAACATTCAATGTCATTGTAATATTTTTAACTTATATATACAGGCTTCTCTTATGTAAACGAAGAAATAGTTATATCATCTATTCTGTTGTTGGATAAGTTTTCTTCTGCTTTAGTGATTGCTATGCTTCTAGATCACTACGTGGGTTTATCTCTTCTAAGTATTTGGTCCATGCAAATCACGAGGAAAAAATTCAAAGTGATTTCTTTCTTTTCTCTTAGCTGTAGCCATTGCTACTAGCTGTTTTTATTTGCAAAAATATTTTTTGAGTATGATCTGCAGATATTGAGAGTCCACAAGCACTCAATCTTCAGCTTTGTAATAAGTGTTATATAACATTTCATAAAACTGCTCCACAAGGACTCATAATCTTCAGATATTGAATTGGTTGGTTTGGGAGATCTAGTTCACTTCAATTCTCTGCACTATTCTTGATGAACTTTTCTTTCAGGATCACAGAAATCTAGCATTTTGGAAGGAATTCTGCTCTTACTCCTTCAAGAGTGCTCTTTTTTTTCTATAGGGTTACATTTATTGTACTTGAAATGATATCTATTTATGCAAACTTGCTGTAATGTCCCCTTCTAACTAGTATTCAGACATTGTTGGAGTTTGGCCTATCATTGCACCCTCGTAGGCCAAGGAGTTGATGAGAGGGTTGTTTGGGCAGCTCCTTGTGGCTTCACATTTGATTTTTTATGGTTTTGGGGTGAGATAATGTATTTCTCATGTTATAATGTTTATTTGCACTTTATATTATAAGAATATTTTAACATTATTAAAGTGCAATTAAATATTATTTTAAAAGGGAGAATCTTCTAGAAGGGGCCAACCCCTCTTGGCGAAAAAGATTAAATAGAAGGCTAGGCTCATTGTTTCACATCTAGTACATGATATTTGCTTTGATGAATTACTCGTGGAGCCTAGGGTTTCTGCAGATTTCTACTCCAGTCATTGAGAACGGTCACTCTCTTTGATTGGCATAACTAAGGTGGTGAAAAATCTTCCGAAGGGTTGCATAATTTGGGTGAGAGATAATTCAGTCTTTCACATTGGAGTTTATTGCTTCAACGTTAATGGAGGCCGATTGGGTGTGGAGTCTTCAGCGTTGTGCCTTTTGACTTCTATTTTAGCATCATTTTTGTTGAGGAGAGAAGGGCGTTCCATTTGAGAGTATCAGGAGTGAATTTTGGAGAGTTTGAAGGTGCATATCAGATTTGTTACTTGCTGTCATGGAGGTCAACCAGCTTACATGAGACCTACATATTTGCTCATAACTTTCAATTGGAGAGGCGTATCATTCTGGGTATTTGAGCAATCAATTGCTATCGCCGAGACAATCATTTCAAGGACAAATTGGAGGAGGTTAAAGACTGCAATTATTTATTGTTTGATTTGCACCACTAGGGCAGGGGCGGCCAGCTTCAAGGAGGGCGATTTCACCTTTGAAAGGTTCAAAAAATTCTACAATAATTCTGAGTTCATTGTTGAGCTTTGGTCTTTAATTTGGCATCAATAAATCAGGTTCTTGGTCTCAATTTGCCTATGCAATTGTCAATTTCCTGAGTACATTGTATGCAGATTTATTGGCAGCCATCAGAGCTCATTCATACTTCATTTTGGCTTGGTTCGTAATTGATATTTTACATATTGTAAGTCTGAAATTTGTAATCAGAAATGTCAATCAGCAAACAATGAGTTTTCAGACTTCCTCATTCTTGAATTGCATGACAAGTGTTTGTCGAAATGCCATATTGCTGTAGATGCACTTTCTCATTGTAGTGTTCATATATATGCATTTGAAAATCCAAAAAAAAACAAAGAGTTGCATTGCATTTAGTTCTTTGCTTAGACATCATAGAAGTCCTTTGAAGGCATAAAAATCATATTTGATATCCATTCAAACAAGCAATCAACAAGTACAGAATTTGCAAGACAAGTGTTTGACGAAATTCCTGAGTAGTCAGAATTGAAAATTAAAGGCCAAAATTGCAAGGGTCTTTACACTTGCTTTCTTTGTAAATATGTACATAGCTCTGTGAATTATATCACTGTATATATTTTCCTAGTTAGGTGGAAGAGGGAAGCCTCCTCCGAAAATAAAGGGACTATAAAGTAATGAAAAATTTCAAGGATAACATGAGGTATGGGACAACAGAGCAGTTGTGCTTGAGATCCTTAACGATGAGGTAGTTGAGAAGCGGTTAATGGTTTGAAGTTGAAATTATACAAGGTATAGAACAACCTTTAAGCAATGGTTGTGAGAGCAGATGCTAGGAGAGTGACCTAGAGCCCTATGTGCTAACAAAAGACATGGCATGGCAGACTGTCAAGCATGAAATGGAAAAGGGAAGTAGATAGTTGAAGAGGATAGAAATTCCAAAAAGCTGGGGGAGTAGGTAGAAAATTAGGAACATTCAGTGTCATTGTAATATTTTTAGCTCATATATACATGCTTCTCTTATGTAAATGAAATGAAGAAATAGTCATATCATCTATTCTGCTGTTGTAGAAGTTTTCGTGCATTAGTTAATGATCTGGTTCTAGATCATTGTGTGGGTTCATCTCTTCTAGGGTGCTGGTCTATGCAAATCATGAGAGAAAAGGTTTGAAGTGATTTATGTCTTTTCTATCAGGCGTAGCTGTTGTAACTTGCTGTTTTATTTTCAGCAATATTTTTTGAGTTTTATCTGCAGATATTAAGAGTCCACAAACATTCATGATATTCAACTTTGTAATAAGCATTATATAGCATTCCATAGAATTGGACCACAAGCACTCATAATCTTTAGATATTGAATTGGCTGGTTTAGGAGATCCAGTTAACTTCAGTTCTCTGTTCTATTCTTATTTAACTTTGCTTTTAGGATCACATTAATCTAGCATTTTGGAATGTATTTTTCTCTTACTCCTTCAAGAGTGCTCTTTCTTTTCCATGGGATTAAATTTATTGTACTTGAAATGACATTCTTTTATGCAAACGTGCTTTTTTTGTAAATATGTACATAGCCTTGTGTATTGCATCATTGTATATGTTTTCATAGGCAGGTAGAAGAGGGAAGCCTCCTCTGCAAATAGAGGAGGGAATATAAGGTACTACACATTGCCCCTAACAAGTTTTTCAACCAAACAAATTCTAGGGATGAAATGAGGTATGTGAAAATAGAGCTCCTATGCGCGAGAACCTTAGCAATGAGATAGTTGAGGACATGGTTAACGGTTTGGAGTTGAAATTATACAAGGTGCAGAACGAGGTTGAGGCAATGGTTGTGAAGGAAATTACTTACGGAAGATGAGTGGGTAAGACAAATTAGTATCTGGGTGAGAATTTGCAAGTACTATTCATGGTGCTAGTGAAAGGAGATGCTAGGAGAGAAACCCAATGTGCTATGTGCCAACAAAGGATATATTGTGGCAAACTGACAGACATGGTAGAAAATTTGGAAGTAGATAGTTGAAGAGGGGAGAAATTCCTAAAAGTTCGCTGAGAAGTCTAAATTTAAAATTTCTAAAAATAGATGCACATAGTCCCACCTTTCAAAAAATAGAAAGTGGAGTACATGATAAGTAGAGCATGGAAGTGATAAACCCACAATTGATTTTTTTTCAAATGGAGAAGTATATAGCTCTATTCTTTTTTTTGGGAAAAGCAAAGATAAGATAAGATAAGATAAATATATTAATGTCTAACAAGTGACCACAAAAGTAGGTCAATGGGACTGCAAAGCCTGCAGAAGGCGGGTACAAAGCGTAGAAGCCAAAACACTTCTAAGAAGAACAAAAAGTAAAGAAAAGAAAGGCAAACACCAGAAGAGAGAATAGAACCAGTACAACCAGTGAATGCCGACCAGAAGACGAAAGAGGAGGGGAACATCACGGGATGGACCCAACACTCCTAGCACTCAAGGTCGAAAAGATAGAACTTTGAATGAGAAGTTGCCTGGAAGAAGTGGAAGGAAGCGGGTGTTGCCTACTATGATGTCATCTGGAAACAAAAGAAGAATCCCTGAACTTGGAAGACTTGGTTTGTCTTCCAGTAAAAGGTCTAGACTGTATCTGATGCTGCGAACTGTGTGTGATGTCCCAAGCCCGAATAGATCTGAGGGTCGGGACCTGGATGTCCTTGCCCAGCCTCTTGGTGCCCCTCGCAGAAGGTAGCACTGTAAAGAAAGAAGTGATCAGACGGGTGGGGTCAGGTTTGGGAGGTCGCTGCCTCTTGTGCTCTCGGAACCTCATGGCCACCTGTATATACAACGCCAGGTAACATTGGTCATCATATCTAAAAAAGTCAGCGAGAGACTATGATCCCCTAAAAAGGCAATAAAATCTACCTCTGATCTTGTAGTAAGCTGGGCACTTGAAGAGGTTATATTTACAAACTATCTACAAAATAAATAAATTAGAGAGAACAACTTCTAGTCTTCTAGATAAAATTGTATATGTTGCTTTATTGACCGACATATTGGATAATACTTCATGATCCATTATGGAGTATGGAGTATGGAGTATGGAGTATGATAGGAAGAAAATCCTCTTCTTGATGATGGATTATGGAGTATGATCCGAAATGTCGATCAATAAAACTACATGCACAATTTTATCCAAAAGTTGTTCTCTCTAATTGTTATGCAATATGGAAAAACTACAACTTTTAAAACTAATACAAATATCTTAAATACTTATATCTGAAATACGTCGAGAGATATCAATCTTAAGGTTCTTATTTTGGATTTTTCACATACTACATTGATTAATAATGTCATTACCTTCTCTGCCAATTTCCTACTAACTGGTGACAAATGACATCAATCCAACTATACCATTGTGTCGGGCTCAAAAAAATCTTTTTGAGAAAAAAATGGCTCCAAACTCCATCGGATGGCCAAGATATTACAAATTTTCAATTGACTTTTTCAAACAAAAAGAAAAAACTTATAAGTGACGGTCAAATAGATGTCAAATTTAACGTTCAAAGTTCCCCCATGATGGTCAAATGTACGTCAAATTTAAGATTGAACATAATTGGGAACAACTCACTCCATTACGCTCCCTTGCTGTGATTGTAGAACGCTGAAAGAAACTTTTAACATAGGTTGGACTTTGGAAATGCTAGTATGAAAATGAAACATATTAAAATAAGGACTGAATTTTAAGAATTCCCACATTTGCATCAACACCCAAAATTAATGATTGAATTTTTAGAATTCCCACATCTGCATCAAAGCCTGAGTAAAAAGAGATTAAAATTTGAAGCTCCTGCAAGCTTGGTACAATGGAAAGAAGACCATTCAAAGAAATGAGAACATGTCGTTTAGTGAATATTGACTTTGATAAAAATACAAGGCATTGTAAAGTTAGTGAGGAAAACTTATGAAGTCCCCTTCTTTTGAAAAAGTAGAACCCCCTCTATAACCCATTCCCCCCTATGAGAAATTGGAATGTAAATAATCATATCCTAGCATATGCCCCCTACACACAAATCTTCACACCCTACCTCCAATCCCCTTTCCCTACTTTAACTTGTCCTAATCCTAGCTAGCTAGTCCAAACCTATGCTCCCAATTTTCTTCTTGTTTCAATCCCTTAACACTTTACCTAATCCACCATAGCTCCTTACCAGTCTTCCCAACCCATCCTAGCCTCTTACTACTCTCTTCCACTCAACCAAGCACCCACCTTCCACTGATCCAAATTTCGGATCAATAGTTGTTAGCAACCTAAGATAACTAATCCACTATTCTCAAAAGATGTAATATATCACTTATAACACTTCCTAAGTTGTTTTTTCGCTTGAGGTTGTAGTTAAGAAGATTGATCACTTATGTACAAAGGGGTCTACTGAGATAGAGTTAGGTCTGAAATGATTTGGACATCTTAGATGAGAAGACTTCAATACGTTTGTGTTGCAAAAAAACAAACTTTCGTTGAAGGTGATGAAACCAATAGTTCTCATAGGCTGTGGTTATGGAACCGTCGCGACCAAATCATAGGCAAAGCAATGGTTGCAAATGTTTGCCCTCCCAATTATTGAGTGTTTCTTCTTCCTTTTTGGTTTGTCTCTTGATGCAATATATGTCAGCATTTGTGGTATGGCATACAACAATCAGTTACGTAGTAATTGGTTTCGCTGGAGTCAGGCAATGATTCATTCATGTATTCATCGATGTTCTCCTAGTAGTTGATTTCTTGGTTGTATGGTGTTGGGAGCTAGGTTGTGTGTAAACAAATAGTGGTTCAATGTAAGGAGTTGAGCATTGTTGTATTGTAAAATATGTTCACGAAGGCCTCTTGAAGATAGTGCCCCTTTAATTGAACAAGTGTTATTGGAAAGACGAGGATTCACCCCACTCTTCTAGACTTTTTTCAAATTGAGTTTCTTCAGTGTAATTTGTGTCTCTTTGCAATTCTATTCTACTCTACGCCTTTTAGTAGTTTGTTTCCTTTGCTTATATGGTGCAACTGTCCTTTACATTTCCTCCATAATCCAATTCAGTTAAAAGACCCATTAATGTCTGTTTGAGTTAATAATTGATATGAACATCAAGTATATCAATCAAGTTGTAAGGATTTAAGTGTTCACATTGATGACTTCGTAGTGGAATCTCCATGCAAATATGGATCAGATTGGTAGCAGAGATGGTTATTGTTTCTTTGTGTATGGCTAGTGCTCTGTGACTATTGTGCAAATTTTTGCCCGTTACTAGAGCAACAAGTGCTAGTAGAGAAGCTATCCTATTTCCCTTACAACAAGATATATCCACAAGAAGGTGGAATAGAGATGTGAGGAGGATGGTTCACTCCAATTTAGAAGTACCTCTAAGCGAAGAAGAAAAATTCTGCAAGTTAGAAGATGTTGCTAACATTTCTCTATCTCTGGGCAAGCTTGACAAGTTGGAGTCCATTATGGGTTTTTTTTGCTATGTACCTATGGTTCTTTGTTATTATCCACACTTATAATAATTGGAAATATGCAGAATATAATATAGATCAACACAACACAATAGATATAAGTGGGCCAAGATGCTCAAATAGTCAATATATGCAGAAATACAATAATACCCTTAAGGTAGGGCAACACCATACAATCCTCCTTTAGGAAGTAATAACTCCACAATGGCTTTTCGAGGGGACAACCTCCAATATCCTTCTACAAAATAGAAGACTCAACACTTGATTGATTTACAATGATATTCACCTCCTTTATATAGACCTCTATATAACTAATAATGGATAGGTAACCTCCTAATCCCAATGTAGGCTGGTCATTACCCAATGCACTAATTCCACTAGTTACTCATTTATTCTTATATATTGGACCCATCTAACTATCTAATGGGGATGTGTGCCACATGTCGGCGTTTTCATCAACCCATATACATTAATATATCATATACCTAGGTACATAGCATTCCTTCTCTCCTTGACATGTTTCATTCCCGAAACATAAGAATAAACCAAATAATGAGTGTGCTTCAAATAATTGCACACTTGTCTCCAGTATCAATCATCTAACCATCCATATGTGATCTTGGTAGGTGATAGCTCTCCAACCTTGTTTGCAAATTCCATTGTGCTACTTTGATTCCATTCATGATCATAATTGTACTGCCTTGGTGTCCATGCATAATTATTCCTCCTTTGCTTCCATGTACCATATTCCGTTGTGCTATTTTGATTCCATTTATGACCATAGTAGTTATTCTTCCATGCATAGTCATAGTGATTTCCCCACTGATTCCATATTCGGTAGGTCACTGGGCTACTCTGATTCCATACCTAATCATATTAGTTCTTTGGCTTCCATGCATAACCATAGTGATTGGTACTTTAATTCCCTGTATAGCCAAAGTGATTGTTGTTATGACACTCTCTCATATGGCTCCATGATTGTTTCTTCTCATGATGATGTGGGTGTCTATATACCTCAACTTTCTCTGATACTTTGACCTTATCCACCTTTTCTTCTATCTCTTGTACCTTTTCCTTTGGTGGTTCCTTTGTCTCTTGAGTAGATTAAGTGTTATTTTCTGCTTGTATTGTTTCTTCATTTCTGTCATTTAAATCTTCTTTTTGCTCTTCGTCACCTATTTCAATCTCGTCCTTGTGCTCTACTTTCGCTGTTATTTGTGCCTTTCCAACTATGATATTTTGTAAAGTGACCTTTTTCCTAAATCAAAACTTCATGAACTTCTTCTGAACATTAATATTGATTGTTCCCAAAGTTTCTAACCATGGATATCCAAGAACCATATTCACACCATCCATATCCAAAGCATACAAAATTGAATGCAAAACATATTTGCCCATAGTAAGCTTCAAATATTCAAAAAACTGAATATTTTGGCCATCTATTTGAACCTCCTTGATATTCTTTGCTTGAACATGCAGATGTTGAGCCACATCCATGTTGATGAAATTATACTTGTTAATAGGGTTTATGAACACAATGACTTTTTGAATGCATCCAAGAAATTGAAAAATTGACTATGATTTCTTTGGAGCTAAACTATTTGAACCCTTATCATCCAATCCTTCTTCCTCTTTGATATCCTCTACCTCTCCTTCTGCACCATCTGTAGTCTCATCATCATCATCATTAATACATTGTTTCTTTTTCTTCTTCATCACCTGTATGCTCTTCCTCTTTGCCCTTATTTTATTCCTTTGTTTTTTTTTCTTCATCACCAATGTTCTCCTCATCATCATTATTTTCTTCCTCTGCTTCATTCTCTTTTTCTTTTATATCCCATCGATCTAGGAAACCCTGTTCCATTTCTTCCCATGAAAACTTTCATCGTTTTACTCCCAATTCATCCCACCAAAGTGTTGCAAGACCATAAAAAAATTTGTTGAATCGTCTTTGCCACCAAATTGTTCGAACATTATTCTCCTTAAAAAGGAGCCACTATTCTCTAACATCAATATCATCTCCCTTGAAAATACTTGTAAGTTCATAATTCTCAAAAACTAGGGTTAATGAAAAACCGTAAAATTTCAATAACTCATGCGAAACTAATCCAAACAATCCAAACTTTTTACTATATCTTCCATTTATGATAATGCAATTTCAGTGAAAATTTTGTGAAAAAATTCCAAAAATTGCGGCTTGTAGAGTGAATCTATGAAAAATCATAAAATCACAATAAATCACTTCAAACGTTTCAAAAAATTCTGAAATTTTGACTATAGCTCTTTTGCATGCTATTACATTATCAGTAAAAATTTCACAGAAAAGTTTCTTATATTTCGGCAGATATGACGAAATTATTACAAACCCTAAAATATCAAGAACTTCAAAATTGATCATAAAACCTCAAATTTTTTAGTGACTTCCTTAAAATATTTTTCAGCTCCAGTAAAAAAATAATGCAAAAATCTAAAATCGATCGCAAGATATTAATGATTCCACAAAATTAGGGTTTTTCCTACACAAATTGCTCAAATCGAAGCTTTGATACCACTTGTTATGATCCATATTTATAATAATTGAAAATATGCAGAATATAATATAGATTAACACAACACAATAGATATAGGTAGGCCAAGATGCCCAAATATTAAATATATGCAGAAATAGAATAATACCCTTAAGGTAGGACAACACCATACAATACTCCTTTACGAAGGAATAACTCCACAATGTCTCCTCGAGAGGACAACCTCCAATTTCCTTCTATGAAATAGAAGACTCGACACTTGATTGATTTACAATGATATTCACCTCCTTTATATAGACCTCTATACAACTAATGATGGATGGGTAGCCTCCTAATCCTAATGTAGGTCGACCATTACCCGATGCACTAATTCCACAAGTTACTCATCTATCCTAATAAATTGGATGCATATAACTCCACAATGTCTCCTCGAGAGGACAACCTCCAATTTCCTTCTATGAAATAGAAGACTCGACACTTGATTGATTTACAATGATATTCACCTCCTTTATATAGACCTCTATACAACTAATGATGGATGGGTAGCCTCCTACTCCTAATGTAGGCCGACCATTACCCGATGCACTAATTCCACAAGTTACTCATCTATCCTAATAAATTGGATGCATATAATTAAGGGGGATGTGTCCCACATGTTTGCATCTCCATAAACCCATATACATTAATATATCATATCTCTAGGTACATAGCATTCTCATGACAAAGTTAGGTGTTTTTATGAAAGCTCCAAATGCAAGTGAAGAATCAAATATTTCAGACCATGAAAAGGAGAAGCCGCATACTAACCAAGCTCCACCTCTATTCAAAGCTGAAGGAAAGATTGAAATTCAGCCATATGAAGGTGAGGCGAATGCGAAGAAGCTGGACCATTGGCTAGCTCAACTTGAGGTATATTTCAGTTTGCATCAGATTAATGAAAGCCAATAAATTTGTTTTGCAAGGTTAAAATTAATCAGTCATGCTTTTGCTTGGTTTTGAAGTTATGTTTGTTCTTTGGTTGTTAAAACACTACTTCCAATTACTAAATGAGATGAGTTTAAGGTGCTGATAAAAACACAGTTTTATCCTTTCTGTTATGAGGAAGGGAGGTCCATGTATTGGCAAATCTTAACCAAAATCAAGGCCAAAATATGCAAGATTATACAAGCGAGTTTTGCAATAAGGTAGTCTAGATAGGCAAAGATGTAGTGGACCATGACATCCTATGGAAGGATGTGGGTGGACTCCATAGCCATCTAAGGAGATCCATACTCTTGGCCAAGCCTACAAATGTAGATGAGGCTTGTTCGTAAGCTCATTACCTTGAGATAGACAAAATAATGGGTTCATGTATCTCTCTGAGTACGCCTAAACAAGAAGGTAGTTCCAAACCAAAGTTGAAAGGTCAATGGAATGGTAAGCATAATGTTGCTAGTCCTTTTTTTCCAGAAGGATGATAAAAGATATTGTGGGCATTGTGATGTTTAGTCATTCAGAGGAGACTTGTTGGAAGTTGCATCCAAAATTGCATTCATTCGAAAATAAACAAAAGAAGATGACTATGACTTCATTCAAAGGGAAAGAAGTTGGGTGAAGGTCCAATGTGGATGAGAAGATATGTTGTACCTCTCTTCAAAAGGAGGTATGTTTGGGTAGCAATGATGCTCAAGATAAAGGTCAATTTACCAACTGTTTCCATATAAAAGTTTAGATTAAAAGAACGAAGGTTGATGCTATTTTTGATTTTTGCTCTCAAGCAAATTTGATTAGTGAAAAGTTAATAGACAAATTGGGATTGGAAACATACAATTTGTATACACACAATATTTTTAAACTTGATCATTTACTAACACTCTCTCTTGCAGGAACTTGTCGAGTTTCAATCTTTTTGAGTGCACGTTTTAAAGGATGCACCGAGAAAGGGGTGGGCAGACTGTTACTGCTTTGCAAAATTATTGTGTCTTTGTATCATTCCTACTATTAGTCCAACTTAATTAGAGTCCTATCTATTCACTTCCTATGATGTCTCCCTGAAATCCTAAAACCCTTAGATATGGCTAAGTCTAAAACCCTGAAACCTTGAAATATGGCTAAGTCTGAAATCCTGAAATTTTGGAATATGGCTATGTTTGAAATGCAATAGGACCATCCAAAACCTAGAATTTGCATTATAGCTCCTAGAGGTCTGAAACCACTTTCAAACATCTTGAAAGTGTATATATATATATATATATCATAGTTGCCAGGAGATGGGTATGGGGAGACGAGTACAGGTATAGGTACGCCTTTTTAAAAAAAATAGGAGACGGGGGTACGAAGAGACAACTATATATATAATTTAAATGTATTAAAATTTTATTATTATAATTATATATATTTATTAATATATGAAAATAATTAAAAAAAGCGAAAAATATAGTACTACTGACGAGGGCACAGGGGTGCGGGGAGACGCATCTCAGGGGGTAGGGGATGCGTCACCTTGCAACACTGATATATATATATATATATAATAACTTAAAGTATAAGAAACTATATGTCCATGTCTAAATGTCAACCTATACTTTATATTTATATATTTTCTGTTTCAGCACCGTTCATGCTTTGATCCCCTAACCAATCCTCCTTTCAAATAGTCCCTAACTAAGTCGGCCACTTTTCGTACTGAGTTAGCCAGATTGATCTTGTTCACCCACTTTTCCCACTAAGTTAGCTCGGTATGACGTAGTTGGCCACACGAACATCACTGTTATAACAAATTAATGAGGTAAGTCCAATCTTAAGGCTATTCAAGAACCTTGGCCTCTCCCATGAGCCCAAGTTGCTCCCGATTGGAAACTTAGCCAACTTTTTTAATAAGAACTTGTTCCTTACAATTTAACGTGCACAATCGGCTATGAGATGATGACAACCACCTAACAAGGACAATGTGATTTAAACCACTAGCACAAGCATGTCGGAGCAAAAGACACTAACTCAACTCCAATAGAGGCTTCACACACCAGACACAAAGGGATCACAATTGCAGCGAATGTAACAATCATGCAAGGATCAAACAGTAGTTAGACAAGAGGGCACTACATATCAATTATTTCACATAACTATATAGCAAAGCATGATAACAATGAACCAAACATATAAATCATATCAACAGATCAATCCTTGATCACACAGAAACTGAACATTATTAGTTATGTTTTACGGTGTTGATCACCGCCAAGTGCCCTAAATCCTGGCATGGAAAAACAAGATGTTATGATGGGAGCAGTGGACAATTGTTTTGAGGGGACAATCACTGAGAAAAAAAAAGTGATATTACATGGAGGAATTGGGGAAGAAATTTCTCACCTCATAAATTCCTAAGCTTTTGGGGACCAAAAGCCTTTTAATCGGGGTGGTATGATTTGAATTTCGGATTAGTGGTTGTTAGCACCTAAGCTAACTAATCCACTATTCTCAAAATATGTAATATACCACTTGTAACATGTCCAAAGTAGTTGTTTCCCTTGAGTTTGTGGTTAAGAAGATTGATTATTTAAGTACAAAGGGGTCTATAGCAACAAAGGTGGATTCGAGATAAATAGACATCTTAGGTGAGAATATTTTAGTCAGTTCTTGTTGTAGATTAACAAAATTTCATTGAAGGTGACATAACCGCCGATCCCTGTAGGCAACAGTTACGAAACCGTCATGGCAATTACGTAACCATCCACTAGTTAATAGTGGTGGTTGTTTCTCCTGTATCAAGTGGTGGTTTTGCCGATAGCCAAAACATAATCAGAGTAACGGTTGCAAACATTTGATTCCCAGTTATTGAGTGTTTCTTCTTCCTTCTAAGGTTTCTCTCATGATGCAATATATGCAAGCGTATATGGTATGTCAGAAACAACAACAAACGAGTAATTGGTTTGGTTTGAGTTAGATAATGATTCATCCATGTATTCATTGATGTTCTCCAAGCAATATATTTGTTGTATTGGAAGTTGGGTTGTGTGTTTTTAAGGTAGTGTGTGCAAGCAAGTGGCAGTCCAGTGTATGGGTTTGAGCATTGTAGTATTGTAAAAGATGTTCATAAAGGCCTCTTGAAGACAATACCCATGTAATTGAACAAGAGATAGTGATAAGGGGAGGATTCACCTCACCCTTTTGGAGTTTTCTCAAATTGAGTTTCTCCAAGGTAACTTGTGCCTCTATAATTTTGTTTTGTTGTATTCCTTTTAGTAGTTTTTCTAAATTTTCTTATATGGTTTAGCTGTCCTTCACATTTCTTGCATATTCTAATTCAATTCAAAGTACCATTCATGTCTGTTTGAGTGAATAATAGATATGAACAACAAATATAACAATCAAGTTGTTAGGATTTAAGTACATATTGATGACTTCCTAGTGGAATCTCCACACAAATTATAGATCACCCACTTACTTGCCCAAGTATCCCATGCAAGTCGAAGATCAAGAGTGGGCCATCCAGGCCAGAAGGGGGTTTGCTAAGAACCCAACAAAGGTTGTTGGGCCTAGTAGGTTGGTTTGGGGCATCATGGACAAAAGTGGATATGTCTAGGCCTTGGACGTGACTTTCCAAGCTTAAACGATCTCTAGCGAATGCTGCAAACCCACCCAAGGTGAACATTACTTTACCCCACTTATGTAATTTATAGGATGGACTTTACAAGGATGTGAAATCACATAAAACCCTGTTGAAGATAAAGAGCAAGACATGTAGGCTTGGAAGAAATTCTATTTTTACATAGACAAAACATAAATTATTATATTTGTACGAGAAAAAATAAATAATTCAAAGGAGGAAAAAAAAGTTGCGGAAAGCAATCATTACCATTTATGGAGATGGCATTATGGAAGACTTGTAAGATGAAGAGAAAGAAAACAAGTAAATTAGTATTTCCAATTATGGAGATGACATTATAGAAGACTTGTAAGATGAAGAGAAAGAAAACAAGTGAATTAGTATTTGCAATTAAAAGTAAACCAACAAAAGTTTGATATAAAAAAATAACATAGTTCGAACTTGTTATTTGATATAAACACTTAAAGAATGAAGAGAAATTGAAGGCATATGACACACTTGTGTGTGTCTGTCTTTTATTAAGCATAAAAAAAGTTACATTAATTAGGAAGCTTGATAATTGGCTATTAGTTAATATTTAACTAATAGCTAATTAATAACTTTAATAGCCCCCTTAATAACTAAACCAAAGACTACTTCAAGTTTGTCTCGAAATTTTACAAACAAATTAGGGTCAAAGAGTTTAGTCATTACATTTATAGACTACTCTTTAGATATTAACTTGGAATCTGCAGTCCTCTGATATTTTGCTGCTATGCAATGTAGGTGCTTCGATGTAGACAAAAATTGAATAAGATAGCCAATAAAAAATCAAAGATCTGATTGTGTGGACATAATATATATCAAACTATCCATCAATTCTCTATAGCATGATCCATTGACTGGTATGAATCATAATTAGCTGATAACTTCAGCCCAAGCGCCATTGTTTTGAATCCAAAATCTTGGCAATAATGTTCAAACAAAATATACCAGGCTCATGGAGCTTGATTAAGTCCGTATAAGAACTTAATCAACTTGCAAACTAGATGATCACTACTAGGTACCCTAAAACCTTTAGGTTGCACCATGTAGATTTCCTCGTCCAAATCTTTGTTCAAGATACTAAACTGAGTTGCTATGGAGAGAAAGAACCAAAGTGTGACCATCTTCATAGGAGGATTAAATATCAACACCACAATAGGAATTTTGTCTACCCATTTGAACCAATGGGTTGTTTTATTGGCAGCTCAGGAAGCGAGAGCAAAATCACCATGCTCAATTGAATTAAAAACCTTGTTTTCAGTCCTCTTAACCAGTGCCTTTAAAGGCATTTTGTCCTCCTGCACAACTACCCATGCATTTTATTGAGGAATTGCATCCCCCTGCATATTCATTATGGTAGATATTCCCTTTACAACTAGTGTATGTAAGTTGACTGGAGTAGGGTCAACAAGCCTATGAGGAATTTTATCTTTCAACACAACTTGTATGGTGGAGTCTCCCTCTACATGTGCATTTAAGTTGACTATGGTAGTGTTAACAAGCCTATACAAACCACCTTGCCTAATGCCTAGGGCAATTTACTGTCTCATTTCATGTTAGACACAATACACTGCTTCCCAAATAAATTTACAACAATGTTGGGATTTTCTGTTAATTGATTAACAAATAAGAGATTTTTATTTATGCTAGGAACATACCTAATATTCCTTGCTATGATTTTTCCAACATTATTCAATACTATGTGAATATCTCCTATCGTCTCTACTGCAAGTGACTCCCCATCAACTAATAAAGCTAAATTAGAAATATTTGTATTTGCAGTAAATTTGATTAAAATGTTATTGTGTCATAATCAATGAACCAACAAATGATAGCACTATCGTTTGAGTATGATGCCATGCGGGCATACTCTTCCTCATAATCTCGTTCTTCAACTGTTGCCACATTTTCCTGACTGTTTTGTTGGGAAAGTGCATACCTATCGCTTCCAACAATCCTTTTTGACATGCCCAACCCTATAGCAGTAAAAACACTTCACTTGGTACCTTGAAGATGAATCAATGGATACATTTCCACCTCCTCTTTTACTAAGCAACAAATGCACTCTCTGTTTGTCCATCACTAGACTCATTTGCCTGTGTCTGTCAAGAATTCTTTTGTAGCAAATAGGAACTAACTTGATCAAATGTTAGGGTTCGGATTTTTGCCATCAAGTGTAAAGCCTCCATGAAAGATTTATATTAATGCGTCAAATTATTCTTAACAAGAGCAACTGAATCATCGTCATCCACCTGTTTGTTAATGGCAACAAGTTGGTCTAAGAGATCTTTCATCTGAAGATGTTTTGATAGGGTCCCATCCTTAGTCATTTTTGCGAAAAATAACAAATTATTTAGGTACAATACTTGACTTTTCTTCAAAGTTTGATACTTATTTTTCAGATTGGTCCAAAACACACTTGCCTCAATGGTAATTTCAAACCTCAGGTATCATATCATCTGACATAGACAACTTCGACAATAACAAAGCCTCCTTATGATGCTTTTCATAATTATCAAAATTCGTAGGTCTTGTTTCAGTGCCGAGAATGATTTCATCACAATAACAATATTTTGCAATTATTAAATCTTGTGACTCTAGACATTATAATTATGACCAATCGATATTTGTGCATTCGACAAAACCAAATTTTAGGTATTGGCCATTAATCACACAATATTTTGATCTCTGACTTGGAAATCAATACAAAAGAGAAGCACAAAGTTTATAAAAAAAATCGCAAATCTATAAAGCAAATTATATTTTAAACCCTGTACATATTGTGAAATATTACTACTACGTAGAAAATGTTTACAAACAATTTTTTTGCAAAGTTGTTAGGCAAAAATAAAGTTCCTCCCATGCCTCAACGTTATACATCTGCACTTGAAATTCCGACAACTACAATTGGAAATTGTGACAACCTCCCTTTACTTTAGCAATCTTGACAATCTTTTTTTATGTCTGTTCACATGTTTGGATCTTCATGTTTTTCCTCACCCATTCTTTAACTTGCCTTCTCCTTCACTAAAGTCTACAAAATCCACCATTCCTTCTATGGCCTAGTAGTGCGAGTGCTTTGATCTATGTCCTCTCGTGTCCCTGCCACAACGTCTTCAACTTGTTGCACTTTCTAGTCTTCCCCAAATCACAACTGTGTTTGGTTCCTTCCCTGTGAACTTTCACTTTATCATTGTCTTTTGCAATGCTTCTATGATACACACACGACTGCGTAGCCTGATTTTTGCATCTTTTTCGAATCGATTTTGTCCTTTGTTGGTGGCTACCTGGTCTTCACGATTTGAGTGCAAATCTTGCATGCGATATTTGTCCTCATGGTCATAGGAATGGTGAATTTTGTCCTTAGTGTGCTTCGATTTGGTTGGGCGGTTCTACAAATCACAATTGTGTTTACCTGCAAACAGGTTTGCCCTAGCATGCATAGTCATAGATTGCCTTTGATTTGATAAAACCTCTTCAAAACTTGTCGTTCGTAGTTCGTACCTTACTAGGGAATCTTCAAACTCCCACAACTTGCTGTTCGTAGTCTTCTCCTAGGACTTTCTCAAATAGTGGCTATGATACCAATGTTAGTAGACATATACACTGAAAGAATGAAGAGAAACTGAAGGCATATGACAGACTTTGACACTTGTGTGTGTCCGTCTTTTATTAAGCATAAAAAAGTTACATCAGCTGGGAAGGTTGATAACTGACCATTGGTAAATGTTTAACTAATGGCTAATCAATAACTTCAATAGAACCCCCATGAACAAATTTACATCATGGAAGTAGGAAGTTTGACGGAATTTTACATACGAGTAGTCTGAAATTTGTCTAGACAAATTTGCTATACATAAAGAAAGATCTGATATACATTTCCATTAAACAGTTTATTCATACAATGCAGTCCGACATAATCAAAGTGCAAATTTGGATGATGGAAACCAAGAAATCTAGAAATAAATACTTTTAGTTCCAAGTGTTTTGTGACTGAAGGACAACAACATACTGAGGTTTTACCAAGGGAATCCACACAAAATCAGTCCTATGAGAAATAAGAAGAGTTTCATAAGAGGTTGGACAGTAATTGTTTGATGAAATGCCACAATTACCAATCCACCACTTTGCAAGATAAGTGTTTGATGGAATGTCAAAACAAATACCGAGGTGGTGTTGGTGAAGTTAAAACGATCCAAGAGGAAGCTGAAGAAGACAATTGGACCAGATAGACCCAAAGAGTTACCGTTCTTTTAGAAAATGAAATTTTGATCTACGTATGTCTTAATGAAAATCAAGGGTGCACTTGTTGCTTGAAGGGTTTCTACGTGACCCTTCATGCCCTTAACTTGGTATGTGATGCTATCTATACAAATAACATCACATTAACAAGAAGAAGTAAAAATTACTCCTTGAACCCATTGAGGAAGCCCGAACTTAACTCAATATTTCGGTGGGAGATTTTGAGGGTTGATGTAGCCTAACCCGCAATGCAGTAGAAACCCCAAGGAGCATGCCAAAGAAAGGAGGGATGACTTTGATATCAGCTAATGAGTAGAGAAATGCAATTTTAGAGTATTATATGCAGCAAATACAAGTGCAATGCACTCAAAGGTAGGAAGGAGAGCAATTTTGTGCAAGAAGGACTTGGATCAATAAGACACACCCTAGAGAGAAGTTCGAATTGCCAAAGAGGGAGTCAGCATTAGGTTCCACTGATGAGGAGCATAAGCATGATGGACCTATGAGCAGAAGTTTGAGGATGATGATGAAGAGATTGGAGATGAGAGTGAAGCATAGGATGATGGGGACGATAGCGATAGTTCTTTGGTGAATAGCGACAGCAATAGCTGCTCCTAAGGTAGTTATTTGGTGGTAGGGGTTAAATGCAACTTCTTATCAATTCTTTACAAGATTTCTTATTGGCATTGAGGAACTCTGCGATGCCTTTTCTAACTATTTCAATTATAAATTATAAAAATTATAATCTTTGGTGCCTTGTGTGGCATGCTAAGTTGATTTAAACTTACGGCAGACATTCCCTACAATAATCTCTAATTGGGTAGTGCACATGATTAGAAAATACTAGCAATCTGCAAATTGTTTTCCTTATATATTGACTCTAGAAATTTTTCTTGTACTATTTAGCTATATGCTTCAAGATCTTGATAGTGGAAACTTTTAATTTAGGGTTCCAGTATCACATTTTGTCATCTGTACTTAACATATCTGTAAGTATAGCACTTATTTCAGGTGTATTGAAATTCAAAACTATAAATAATAGGGTGTGGTAAAGATAATGTTAGATCGATGAACTGCAAGAGCATGTTATTAAACGAGCTGTTTGAGCTTTTCTTTTAAGTTAATTATTCACATTTATGCTAATTCTTTTACATAAGATAAGCTTGTACATACAATGATATTTTTGGCCCATTATAACTCAGTTTATCTTTTGTTAGCTTGGAAATTATTTGTTTAGATGTCTGACGCAATTGATCTTGGTCAATGATGATTTTAATTCTCGTATTTAGAAAGTTCTGCATGCATCAAGGCACTGTTGACTTTATTTGTCTAAACAAGTATTGACTTATATAATACAGGTTTTTGACAGAAGAACAAAAAGACTAGTGGAGGAAGTGATAGAGTACAAAATTGTCATGTCATTAAGGGCTATTTATCAGTCTAAACTGGGCCTTGCTCTTATTGACAAAGGTTAGAGTTCTGCCTTGTTTCCCGCAAGACGATAAGTTTGGCATTATTTTTCCATCTAATGCTAGACCAATAAAATTGACATAAGATTTGCAATATTCAGGAAACATGCAAAGGTGTTTAAGAAATGGAATATGATGTCATGATCATGCTTAATCTAAAAGAGAGAATTATGTTACAAACATGTAGAATTGTAGATGGCCATACTAATGCCATTATTGCATGCTATGTGCGCTAGCAAAGGAGATGGTTGCTTGTTATGAAAATCACAAGCACAACACCAAATGATCAATATTGCTTGTATATAATTTCTTATAATTCAGATATTCCGGTTTGCTTGTAGTTTCATATTATACTTCAAGAGACCAAGAAATAACAAGGAAGCATTTCGTTACTTCCTGATCATGGAATAAAGCCTTGCTACTATGTCCAGAAGATGAATAACCACATAGATCCCCACACCCTTCTCTGAGGCATCTGATTTGATGAGGGATATTTGCTTGATAAAAAATCAGCTGTGAGAGGAATAAGTTATAGATGCATTGCAAACCTTTCAATTTTACATCATCAAATTTGTGAGAAAACATCTAGGGATTAATGCTGAAAGGAGGAGAGGATTGCAGACTAGACTTAGTGAGAGGATTTTGCCAGGAAAGGGTCGAAGACAGTTTTAGAGTGTATAAAAACATCTCCTATGGCTGCATTCGACTTCAGGTAGCTCGGTTCTGACTTGTGCACAATCTGATCTTCATTTTTAGGAATCTATTATAATTAAGTATTTTTTGCAGCAGCTATAAATGTGCCTTTTCTCAAGTCATGACCGATTCTTTTGTAAGTTTATTAACAAATTTTACCAATCATTCAAGCTTAAGAACATTTTGCAATAATGGAGAAATATGCAATGTATAGATGGCGTTTAAATTCGACATCTTGTTTTTAACCTGATTTGAGGTCATTTAGTTAACACAGATAGAGATACTTTTTAACTTGGATCAAGGTCTCTTATGTAATCCATTTCAAGTTCTCTTTTACCCTGGAATTAGGTCTCTTTTGAATCTCAACATTCTGTGAAGATCTCTTTTCAAACAAGGCATTTGATGAGGTCGTTTTGATACCCATACTTATACCAATGTCTTGTCTATATTCTGCTTTGAGTTTTTTCTATTAACTTGGTGATCACCATGGTCTCTTTTATCAACAAGTATAGCTAGTTATTGCAAAGTTCATCGGAGTCCCAAATTAGTGGGCCTAAGCCAGTGATCAACGGAAGTATTTCTAATATATATTTATTGATGTTCATAACCTACTAAACCTTGTTGGTCTTGTAGAATTCTATATTCATGCATACATTCCCCATCCCAAAGGTTTATATATATATTAAGTGACTACTTATCCTTTTTGCATTGATCCAGATTTCAATTGGAATCTTGTGGACAACACACTACTTTGCAGAAATTTAATTTGTTATAAGAGTAATGAACTAAATCAATGAAATTGATGCAACAAATTGCAATGTACTGCAATGTAAATGAAGCTTTATTGAAGCCAAGAGTTCTATAGGTAGAAGGATAGAAAAATCTGAGAATAGATGGGAAGCTACAATGGGTAGGAATCTCTGAGAAGAGATGCAAATCTACAATATTCTGATTATTACATTTGGATTCCAATTCCTTTTTATCTATTTTTAGTAGGAAATGAACAGTCTAGAATTAAAAGATGAAGTGATTCTACTTGGAATACAGAAAGTGGCGTGTCAAGTATTCCCCAAAGCATTTGAGAGGTTTTGTTGTGCCCCCGAAACTCATAAATTTTGGGCATTGAAACATTAGTTGAATGCCCCATATAATTGCTGAAGGCATCTAAACTAGTTCGCTTTATAAGTTTTCCAATGCATATTACAGTTTCAAATTTTGATTAATGGGCTAGGAGATATGACCCTAGCAAGGCGACATACTAGTTTTTTTTGGTTTTCTGTCCAAAAGACTGCCAAACTGCCACCTTGATCATGCCTTTTTATTTTGATATTGAACTAGAAGGGCATGATTTATAACAATGGTCCCAGAGGCAATGCATTTTCTCCCACCACCTACTCCCCACCCTTAGCACTGTGGCAAAAGGTAAACTGAATATCAACTAGGAACAATAAAATGGGGAAAAGTCCTTTTCAAAATGTTGTAAACCGTACAAATGCCATCACAAAACTTGCTTTTTCTTGCACATGTAAACACAAAGTTTGTTGCAAATCATGTAGGCACAAAAGGAAGCCCTAATGTTATTCATTAAGAATCCAAGACTCGTTGTCTAATAACACAGGCAACAAAACCGGCCAACCATCCAACCAGCACGCAAAACTATTGAAAGGTGGATCTCCAAAATGTTGAAGTAAAAGAGACTACGGTATCTTTTCAAGTATAGCTGAGGTTAAGAGAGCTCTATTTTTAGTAATATGAGTAAATAAAGAAGATAAATATTGTTATTGTTTGACATTTAAAAGGGTAGCACTAGATTGCTGGAATAGTAAAGCATTAGAAGTCCAACTAGGAAACCTGTATATACTTGGAATAAACTAAAAACCTAATCAATAGCAGATTTTACACCTTCAAAATGACAAAATATAGGCCTTTAGACGATTAAAAACAGTTAGGCAGATGGCAACACAACATATTATAGCATAAAAATTGAAAATTTAGTGACTAGACTACCTAATACTAAATAGTCAATGTATTAAATATCATAGAACCCCATATATGTGAACTTGTAGCTACACCTTAAGCAGATACACTAGCAAAGTCTATCTATTTAGCAGGTAAAGTACACACAAAGCAATCAATAAGCCTACAATAGATATGATCAAACCAATCGAAGTTACCAAACACACTCGAATGCTACAAATCGAGAGCTACTAACAGTGGAAGTAACAATCACAATAGTAACAACGATAACAATAAGTACAACAGAAAGAAATGAACCACATGGTTAAATTCTCATAGAAGATGCTTGTTCATGGAACAAAGAACACAATGAAAGACCTAAAGCAAACTTCATAAATCACTAATAGAAAGAATACTTGTGATAGAAATTGACATTGAAATTTCGGATTGCATCTTTATCCTGATGATGGATCACACACTGTGATCTGAAATGTCAATGCAAAAATGTCTTTCAAAAATTTCCGAGGAGTATTCTTTCTATTTGTAATGGACTGTGGAAGCTTTAAAACTATAATAAAATAACTAATATAGTTTATAAAGATATAGTAAAATAGAATCACACCTCAACTAATTAGTGAGAAACCCTTCAAAAGGTTCAATGTAATTTGACTTTATCTTAGTAAAAGGTTAAATGAACATAGCATAACCCATCCCAATAAATTCTAGATGTATAAATAATTATTTGCCGGAAAGATAGAAAAAAAACAAAATATAAGAAAGCAGAGAAGGGGTAGGACTTATTAGTTCTAGAGTAGATGCACAAGATCAGTACATGATACTTAGGAATTCACATTTAAGACTCAATATGGATGCATTTAACTCTTTTCAAATTCCTACAATCAACCATATAACTGGGATTTGATCAGTTAAAGAAGCTGTCCTGACTAGTTAAACCTGTGAAATGGCTACGAAATACCGTTTACTTCAATAATTCAAAACATTCACTAAACTAAGCACTGCACAATTACACTTTGCAGTTACATACATCATATGCACCACAAACTACACACAAAACAGTATTTTAAATGATAAATGATGCAACTAAATCCCCTTAATAATTATTTGTTTTTTCCTTTCTAAATTCATTTTTTAAGCTTCCTCGGGGGCATTGAATATATTCAAAATAAGGCCTTTGACAATTTTTTTTTTAATCGTTAGTTTATAGATAAGTTTTGGTCTACGTTGCAGAGCTATGCCCTCCCCCCCGGCGCCTCTTGTTCGGAGATGCCTTCGGCACGGGGACGTCCCGGAGGTGTCCGTGGCTGTGTCAGAAATGTCCGGCACGGCCACGGACGCCTCCGGGAGTACCCGGGGCGTCTCTGGGTGTGCCCGAGGGATTCCGACAGAAAAATGGTGAAAAACTTAAAAAAAAACTCAGAAAATCCTTTAAAAAAAACCCTAAAAACTAAGCAACCCTAAATGTAAATCCAGTCCGAACCCAACAGTATATAAATAAAATAAACATTTAAGTAAGTTATATTTTATTTATATACTTTTAGGATGTTTGAGAGGGGTTTTGGACTGCTAGGAGCTATAATGCAAATTCTAGGTTTTGGAGGATCCTATCATATTTCAGAGTTAGTCAGATTCTAGGGTTTCAAGGTTTCAGACCTAGCCATATTTCAGGGTTTCAAGATTTCAAGGAGACATCATAGGAGGTATGAAGGCTGCATGAAGGGATGTATGCGTGATAGAATAGTATGAGAATATCTCTTGCAAAGTGCCACAAGCCGATCCCACCCCATTCCCTATGCACCCCTTAAGGCATGCACTCGTGAGATTCAATGCACCGATGAGCCCTTGTGAGAGAAAGTGTTAGTAAATGATAAAGTTGAAAAATAATGGGAGTGGCATTCATGATTTTGTGGGCAATCGAGATGATTTATTCTAGATTTGAATGTACATCTTGTCTTTGAAGTAATGAATGAATGAATATTATATATTTTTAAGTGTTTTATCATTTATAGACAAATATTTTCATACTATGTAGTTTCAAGTGTTTTACTAAAAAAATGAGTAATATACAATATATATAGACGTACCCACGACGTATCCAAATCAAGGTTTTTGAAAAATGACGTATCCACGTACCCGAGACGTCCCTGTATTTGTACCCGTACCCAAACAACATAGGTTTTGGTTTAAATTTGTTGAAACCTAAAGACTATATATATTGCTTATCATTAGTGAATTCACCTTTCTAAGCAATGAATTATGCTTTACATATACTTCAAAATGTTATTTTTTGATCTAAAGTTTCTACATCTTAATAGCATGTACTATTTCTAAGTTATCCTAATCAAATAAAGATAGCTACTGATTATCATCCTTTTTAACTATTTCCTTATGCTATAACCTTCCCATGTTATGAGAGAGTTGCTCCTATAACATGATCCTTGAATGTTGGTTAGCGTAAATATAGGTGCTTCCGTTAAAAATTATTGGGTCCTCCAAGTTTGAACAAACTTGTCTGTTTTAAGGTCAAATGTATCTCTTTATCTAATATAAGTACCATTGATATTTTATACCCATCTTAGAATGTTCTTATAAATTAAGTTCTCTAAGGAGTTTCATAACTATTACAAAATATTATATATATTCTTGATTTTTATTGAACACTTGTATACCATGGAAGAAAACAATGACAATTTTTCCTAAGTACGGGTTGATATGGTGTTCATCATCCCTATGAAGCTTACTAGGGCATTAATAACACACAAAGGCATCACTTAGAATTTGTATTGACTGCTTCTGTTCTAACTTAGTGCTAGTCACTTATAAGGTCCAGAAGATTGTGGTTTCCTTAAGAGGATATAAGAGGTCATGCATTTGAGGTAAATGATCTATACCTAGTGACGAAGCTATCCTTGAACTACTTCATGCCCACGAACCTCAACTTCCTCGACAACATCATAAACTTGAGAATTTTAAAACTAAAATCCCTTGTTTTAACAACTTTATTGCTAGCATTGATCCTAAATCTAATCCAATTTCAACCTTACCTAATGCACCATATCACTCTCAAGACGGTAATGCCATGCTTATTGAAGAAACCACTAGCATCAAATATGGTACTCCATCTTATCCTCAACTAGTTACTGTCTCTCGCGAACTCTCACCTATCGAGCATGATAATTTCAGCTTATTCTTTGATAAGTATCGTGAGATTTTCGCTTGGTCCTATGAGGACATGCTTGGCATTGACCCTAGCATTGTGGTGCATAATATCATTACTTATCCTGATGCCAAACTTTTGCGTCAAAAACAAAGGAAATTTCCACCCGATGTTTCCACTCTATGTCACAAGGAAATCATCAAACTACTTGATGCTAAATTTATTAAACCAGTGGATTATTCTGAATGGGTTTCTAACATTGTTCCTTTTCAGAAAAATGTCACTATGGTCATTCATATTTGCATTGATTTTCGTAATCTTAACCTTGCTTGTCCCAAGGACAATTTCCCTTTACCTTCAATAGATGCCATCGTTGATTCCATAGCTGGTTACAAAATGTTCTCTTATGGATGGTTTTTTGGGATACAATCAATATTGCTCTCAAGGACCAACATAAAACTACTTTCACCACGGAATGGGGCACCTATTGCTATGTCAAAATGCCCTTGGGCCTCAAAAATGCCGAAACTACCTACCAATGCGCAATGACTCACATCTTTCATGACATCATCCACAAAATTGTTGAAACTTATGTGGATGATCCTATCACTAAATCCAAAAGTCATACGACTCATCTATCCGATCTCCTTATCATCTTTGATCGTCTTCTTAAATATTGGGTTAGACTCAATCCTTACAAATGTGTCTTTGGTTTCACATCTGGAACATTGTTAGGATTCCTAGTCTCTCTTCGCGACATCGATGTTGACCCTGTCAAGATTAGTGCTATAGTCAGCATGCCCATTCCTCATTCTATTCCCAACATCCGTACTTAGGCAACCTTGGGGCAATTAGATGATTTGTCCCTGAAATGGCTTATCGCATCCACTCCGTCAATTCCCTTATCAAGAAAGGCATTGCTTTAAAATGGACGGACCCATGTCAAAAAGCATTTGATAACATGAAAGAATCATTGCTTCATCCGCCTATGCTTCGTCCTCCTTCTAATGATCGACCCTTGATTCTCTATACTTCTTCCACACCCATATCAGTTGGGGCAATGCTTGCCCAACACGATGATACTGGAAGAGAGTATGCTATCTATCACAATTGCCTAGGCCTCATCGATTATGAGACACATTATACCAAAATTGAACATGATTGCCTTGCCATCTATTTCGCAGCTGAAAAGCTTTGCCATCACATGCTTTACCAAACTACTTATGTCATCACTCATTCCGACTCCCTTCGTCACTTCTTCTCCAAAGCTTTTCTTCTTGGAGATAGATTTGGCAAATGGATGGTCCTTATGGAATTTGATCTCCGCATCATTACCCAAAAAGCTGTCAAAGGGCAAGTCATAGCTGATCAACTTGATGCAGCTCCTATACCAGTTGTTTCTTCTCTTCAAGATGATCTTCCCGATGACAATATCCTTGCTTTGAAACCCTCTTCTAGGGTTTGGAGGTATTTTTAATAATTTATTTCAGCTTGGCGATTGGTATTTGGGGTTAATTTGTAGGGTTTGAGGGCCATTCTATGCCCTAAATTATTCAGAAATTTCTTATAATATTTTCTTAATATTGGCGACTTGCATGGGAGGATGTTGGAGGCCTTTTGAAGGGCAAACTTGAGGGTTTAGTTTTCAGATTTACTTATGTAAATTTTTCCAAGTGTGGCGATTTTCTTGGAGGGCTAGTTAGCCATTTTGATGCCATAAATGTGTTTATTGGAGGCTCTAATATTTTATATAATTTTGGCATAATTAATTATGACTATTTACAAGGGTTACAAGGTAGAATTGAAGAAGGAAATGTAGCTGTAGCAGCAAGCAAAATCAGAATTATTGCAAGGGTGATATTTAGTCATATCGCCATTTCTACCTTGCCAAAAGAGTTATTTTGTTTCAACATCATATTCAGCAATTTTGGGTTGCATTGGAGTGTGTTTGATTGGGATTTGGATTATTCTTCCCAACTAGGGTTTGCTGATTTTAAATCTCAAAATCTAGAAATAAATCGCAGAATTGTTAGGATTTATGAAAAACCCTTGTTTTGGTCATTTGTCTCAATTTGGGGACATTACATTGGCTGAGGTACAATGGCAGCTAAGAAAGTGCCATGTCCAATTACAAGTAGAGATTAGAAGCAAAGAGATGGTTTGATGGGAGTGCAGAGTAGGTACATAGATGAGAAGGATCAATGATGCATATATAGTTTCTTAGTACATGAAGTGTTTTCAACAATTTTTGAAAAATAAAAATTCAATGACCCTACATAGAAAGAAACAAATGGCATGCTACATGAGACTTTGTAATGGCAAGAGCATTGGAGAAAGGAACATATGAATTAAAAAATCAATATAAGTATGTTATGCAATAAGTGGACATAGTTCAGACATGGAGATGAAACATAGAAGATTGCAGTGTTGAATTGTTGAAATAAGTGATTGACGTGGAAAATTAAATTGAGGATGATAAGAAGCAATTTAGGGTACTAGGTATTTGATTGAAAATATTGAACACAATGAGGAACATGTTAAGGAGAAGGAAGCAATTGCTTCGGGTTAAGCATTTGAATTGGAGATGGAGTTAGAAAGAAGTAAGAAGAGGGAAGAGGAGCTTCGAAAAAATGATTAAGGAAGTGAAGTTCAAGAGGTGGAGTTAAGAAGTCGGATAAACTTCTCTTGGACAACATAGTGGCAATAATGAGTTGTATCATCTACAAAGAAAGTTGAGTAATATAAGAGTGGTTAAGTATTTTCATTTTCCGATCAAACTTGAAATTTTAGATAGATACTGACCAATACTCATACAACAATGCCTTCCAGATGAGGAGAGCCTAGAGGCTTCGCAGCTAGCATTGTGTTTGTACCAATATCCTTTCTCGGTAGCTTAAGGGAGGATATATGTAGTTGGAAAAATAAGAACTACAGTAAAGTTAAAATAAGATATAATAAAAGAGTATTGGTTATGTGTATGTTCGATGTACGTGTTAATTATTTTTTGTACAGTTATGAGGTGTCGATGGGAGGTAGTTTTACCCCAGTGGGCATGTTCTCTTCTTGGGACTTCAAGATAATGATAATTAATGACTGGTACTCATGCAACAATGTCTTCCAAAGAATGACAGTCTAGAGTCTATTAAGCTGGCAATGCGTATGTACTTTCACTTATGATTCATTGATTTAGTAATTGATATTGGAATTATATCTTTCATGGTATCAGAGTTGTTATGAAACTTTAAATCTAAGTATGTGTAGGTATTATTGATGGATTTGAAGATAGTTATTTTGCTCTGAAGCTACCATTGATACGTTTTATGTTTTGTTTTTGGCACTCTTTAGCAAGTTATATTTCCTAGTGCTTACTAACACTTTGTAGTTATAGATCTTCACAGTTCAAAGTGAAGTATTTTGTCTTTATTCTCAGTTTATTTGTATATAAAAAATTTAGATCCTTTTATTTGTAAAAGGGAGTGATTCTTTGTGGTCTGACTATTTTTTTCTTATAGGCATCATATATTATCATTGTACTCGAAGAGGTGCTATGTTGGAAGAATCCATCTAAAATCCTTTTCTTATGTGATATCTTCCCGTTTGTATCATAAATCATGGATTATTGACAAAAACTCTCCATGCATTGTATGTTCTATGTGATGTATTCTATGCTACAATGTCTCTGTGTGGTGCCTTACTTTGTAGGATGCAAGGATGATATGATTGGTAACCTAGACATATAAACTTACCCAACCCCTAGATTCTTCGACTTCAGACTTCGGTTTAGTCTAGAGCCTTTTTATTTTTTGGACCCCTTCTCATCTCTCTTTCTGAGGCTCCTTTTGGCTAGGGGATTTTCTTTCAAAACTAGTTTTGTACTATATGGCTTTGTGTACACATGTCTAGGGTTTACTACCCTTTGGTTCTAGGTTCTATTACTTCCTAGTTTTAGTTATTGATACTTCAATTTTGGTTTTTGGAGCTTTTTATCTTTTCAAACTTTCTACTATAATTTGTACTCTGGAGCCTTATTGACTCAATTCAGTCCTTCATGGACATTAGTATAGAAAAAATATTATGGAGACACAACATCAACTCATCTTCTTACCTCAAAACAAGATTTGTAAGATGTTCAAGAGTATCAAAGATCCAATTGATGCAAAAGATAGCAATGGGGTAAATCATGCTTGTTGCTCTTGTGGTCAACCTTACATTGGTGAAATAGGGAGGACCATTCACGAAAGAATCTAGGAATATGTTGCTTACATCCATATAAATTGACACATCAAATATAAATGGTGGAGATAGGTTTTAATAAAGCAAGATTTCTTTATGAAGAGAAAGCTAAGAGAAGCTATAGAGATTGGGAAACATCCTACTAATTTGAATAGAGATGATGACTTAGGTCTAAGTGATTCATATAAACCCATAATTCACAAATTTAGGAGATTAAATAAGCCTAAGGTATGATTGTTTGAACTATAATTAATGCACTTTTAAAAAATATTAAATATTTTTTGCATGCATTAATTGTCTCCATTATGTTATTGTAATCATTTCACCACCTCATTTACATGGAATTATCTATATAGGGAGCTCCAATATGTGATTCTTGTCATTCTTCTTGATGATGGGCCAAAAAATAGTGGCCTGAAATGTTGATTAAAAAGCATTGTATCCAATCTCTCTCTTGAAACTCATTTATAACATTTTATTTCACTCATTCTTTCCTTGATCACGACAAGGAAGAGTGATTTCTCCAAGTTATTTGAAATAATATCCAAAATGTGACCAGTTCATTTGATTTTTCCCCTATTATCTATTAGGATATGATTCCATTACTCGTGTTGTGACTTAATCCTTATCGTTATACCATTGTAACAGCTGTTCCCCAATTCATAAATGGTAAGTAGTACTTCTAAATTTTTTTTTTCTAATGTTAATTTTTTTTTCAATTGATACCATATTGTGTTCTGAAAATGAAAAACATATTTATCCTCTCTCCACGTTGTTTTCAATTTTGAAAAGTTATTGATTCGATGTTATATATCCAGTTTAGATTCTATCAACATATCTATCCCCCTTGTATGTTTTAAGTATTATCATTGTCATATAAAGGCATGCTTATATTTGAGAATCTTAGATGTAATATTTTATTGTATTATTATATAGGTACAAAAGACCTTTTGCAAAGCATATCAAAGAAGCAAGGGGAGCGCATGAGCACTAGAGATTCTGCTAAAGATATATCAAAGTTTATCAACTTTTTTGAGGTATGCATGATTGGTTTTCATCTTTATATGAATGGAATATTTATACTTCCTCAAATTAGGAATACCATCAAGCAAGCAATTTGGGTGTTTAATTCTTTTATTGTTAGTTTCACTGCGTTTCCTTTTTATTTAAGGTAAACAGATTATGTTATGAATTTGCCGAGGACACACAACATCTTTACATGTTCATAATTGGATTTGGACCTAGGTTACTCCCAAGAGCGTGAACTCTCTTTACCACTATGCTACATTCCCTGGACCTTTTTGCTGTCTTTGCGACTAATTACTTCAAATTTTAGATTTATGCTTGCATCAAACAACATTTTAGATTTATACATGCAAAAAACTACATTTTAGTACAGTCCCAATGTGAACATCGTAAGAATCATTTGGCAAGGAGTAGCAACAGTATATTGGTGTAGATGATAGACTAAGAAAAAATCTATAGCATAAAAAATTTAACGCAGGATTGAAGGTACCCTTAGGTGTCTGTCTATGCATCCTTACCAAATTCATAAAAACTGCTTTATATTATCTAAGATTGCATACATTTAATACAATCTGACTCCAACCCCCCCGCAGTGACCCTTCCTTTTAATCTTCCATGTCAATTTAAGGTACACTACATGGTGATATGCTTAGGAGTACTTGGTAAATTCCCACAATTTCGCTTAACACTGATGTTACAAAATGCCTTTCTTGTATCTACACACATTAAATACGAAGATCCAAATAGGATTAGAAAAACAATCACACTCCAAAACAAACAATAAGACAACAAATCTCAAGTCAAAAGAAGGAATTGTCAGTATAGTGACTAGACTGCTAGGCTTGCAAATTGGCAGTCATGCATGTGACAGTGGCAGGTTGTGCTTGTGACATCGGTGGTCCTGCAAATACCAATGGTTGTGAATGTGACATTAGTGGTTCTGTAATTACCAACAATTGCGCATGTGAAATTGGTGGTGGTTCTCTGTTTGTCAGCATATATTAGTAATGGTAAGAATTCAATGTCTTTAATTTCACAACAGTTGGGATTCCTTTAGCGTGTGAAAGGACACCTCCAACTCTTGTATAAATGAGAGGTATGAGGTATGGATTAAGACGAGTGTAGGAGTTTGTGATTAATTCAGTTGTTTAGTAGCAATGGAATGTAAGAGGTAGCAGAGAAGTAATTATCAGTATGGTGCGGGTTGCACACCCCAAAGGAAGAGTGGAGATATAGTGACTAAGTAGGAGAGAGTGGAGATAAGTGATTGATAGTATAGCGCTGGTTCTGTATTCCATTTGTGCTCTTTGTACGTTGCCCAATTGTTGAAGGAAAGGGGGTGGTGATTAGTTGACACTACCAAGTGGGATTTCCCCACATTGGGGTTTCCTAGGAAACAATCCCTGTGTTATGTGTGCTTTATTTGTTTCCTTTCAGCTGTTATTGTTTTATTTTAAAGCAAACAACAAATTCATTGCCTTGTGAAGTACAATTTAAGTTGTAGCAGCAAGCATTGTTTAAGATTTGGATTGGAGTTTGAATAAGTAAGTTTGTTTAGGAAATTACAAATTATATTGTTATCAGACCAAGCTCTTGTGGTTTATACAAGGTTTTTGCTAACACATTGGGGTTTGTGTGTGATAGCAAGGTTTTTTGCAAATTGTTTGACAAAAATGTTGCAGAGTGTTTGGTTGCATGGTTCAGCCATTGGTAAAGCTTCCTAGGGTGAAATGATTCTGGATCTTGAAGGTTGTATCTTGTAGTCAATAGATTCAAGCAGAAAATAGAGAATTGAAAATGATGGTGCAACACTTGGAAATAAAGAATCAGGAATTTCAAGAAAGATTGGGCAGCCATGGAGGTTTCGTCATTGGTATTGTGGAAGAGTTGCGACAAGAGTAGTCTGCAAGAGAGTAGTTGTTGGAAAAACTCAAAGAAGACGGTGGAGGAGCAGAGAGGAAATAAAAGTTCTACCTAACAAAGGAGACCAACCTTGACCAAGGTTTCACAAACCATGACAAGTATGCCTGGTAAACAATCCACCACATGATCTTTCATTTAAAGAGAAATGAATGTCCTTTGGTATTTTTGAGATGTATGCCAAGGGAATTGGCTAAAAGTTGTTGACAACGAAATATGATGGCAAAGGTCTTGGACAGAACGGTGAAGGAATCAAAGTTTCCATAGCTATTGAGGAAAGGCCACAATATGCAGGATTTGGATACTTTTCTTGCAAAAAAGAATTTGGAGAATGCTCTGAGACATCTGAAGCAAGGCAACTTTGGAAAGAACAGGAGCCCAAGCCGCTGTCTCAACAAAATCAACCCAAACAAGGAAATGATATCACTGACACTGACATTATTTTTGTGAAATATTATGAGGAATGTAGAGATTATTCAATGAAAGGACAACTTGCTAAAGGAAGGTAGCCTTGCTCTACCTCAAAAGGACCAAAGTAACACCTTCAAAGACAGGACAGATTTATAAGAAATGCAAAGGCATCAAGGAAAAGTGCGTAGAATATCCTAAGAGAGGGCACCAATCCAAAGAAAAAGGTCAAGTACGACCACTCCATCAATCTTGTGCATACAAGCATAAGGGAACCCAATAAGGTATACCAAAGAAAATATTCCATTGTCAAAAGAGGAATGCTAGCATATGAATGCTGGAATATCTATTCACGTGGAATGAGTAACCATTGTGTGGTCAATTTTTGGAAGAAGAAATCCATCACCAAGCAGACCAAATAGTTCAAAAGGAAAACATATTGTGGGAACCATTCTTCATGCAAACAAGAAGAGGAAGGGCAGGTCACGCTTTAAGGTGGTAAGATGCCACTTGATATGAGTATATGTAAGTCTAATACTTGTTTTAGTCATTACAATGTTCGTAGGCATTGGGATGCAAATTTGAGGGGACTCCATCCACATCTTCACTTGAAGAATGAAAAACGAAAACTAGGGATGCCATAAGCAAAAGGGGAGGAAGGAGAGGCAATAAAAACACAAGAACCAAGAATGTTAAAACATGCCTCACATGTATCTCCATTGCCATTGCAATTACTAAGTACTGGTAAGGGCATGTCTTTTGATTCAAAGGGACCAGCAAAAATTGAGAAAGGAGAGCCTATAAAAACACAAGAATCAAGAATGGTAGAACATGCTTCACATGTATGTCCATCACCATTGCAATCACTAAGTAGTGGTAAGACCATGTCTTTTGATTCTTGGATTGAGCATTTGCATAATTTGCAAACATAAACTTGTACGATGTTGATTTGCATTCACATGTATGAGCCTCACTCTTGTTGCATAGCTCTCCAAAAATACTTTCTAAAGTTTTTTATGGCTCCATTTGTTGGTAATAGCTAGTAGCGAACTTACTTTACTTATATGAGCAATTGGGGGTGCATTCCACTCAGCAAAGGTAAGTATGGAGTAGCCATTAAAGTCCATTTTGGATGCCCAAACATGGGCGGTCAAAGGCATCAGGAGGTTCTTTCATTTTTCAGTTTATCACATCTTTTTGTTTAAATGCAAGTCATGCATTTTTTTAATCACCACTTGTAGGATACACAACAGGGAGGGTAGAAGAGAGGCACTCAAAAGCTGAGCAAGAACACATAGCAAGAAGTTGGGAAAACACTTGAGCAGAATAGGAAGCATACAAGTATTGAAGGCCAAGCATCACAAAGGTGCTAACAAGCTAATTTACATTTCTCAATGCAAATGCAAAGTAGATTTGAAATGGCATAAGTTGTAGAATGTTATTCTCTCATCACAGTGGTTGTAGCATGCATGTGGGCATCAACACGATTATAGCATGGATGCATAATTCTGATTTAAGCATCAAAAAATTGTTTTAGGATATGTTTTGGCATCACAATGATATGTAAGACTGTTTTCAGCTTGAATGTAGCAATGCCCATGCAAATTTGGTGATTGTGGCATGCACATGTTGATATGACTAGAATTTAGCATGCATCTTCAATTGTTGTATGCACATGAGACATGGTTGGAACAGGTTTTCTGAAGTAGCCACATTAATTGGTTTGCAAGGATGCTCATGAACCAAAGAGTTGTTTCCTTGGTGGAAGATAAGGTCCATGCTGTTTCGTTAATGATAGCAAGGTGAGAAAGCTCTCAAGGTGGTTAGCACTTCACAAAGAAAACTATTGGTTTCATGTGTGTATAGTTTGACAATCGACATACATATCACGTTCATCAAAGGCATTTTTCTAAACATGATCATTATCGTTTGATTTTAAAACCCAAGTAGGGGCAGCTATATAAAGGAGGTTGTGATTTCAGCCATTCACATAAAATGTTTCCATCACTTTTTTTTAAGCATGTAAACCTGGGTATGGCAATGTATTGTATCATGTATGTTCCATTATAACAATAGATTGTAGCAGGCAAAATGAATCTGATTTGCATATGACAGCTGTTCTAACATGTTGACATCACAAGGGGCTTGTATGCATATCCTGTATACTAAATTTAGTTGTGACAACTAACTCTTGGCCTACTCTCCACAGGGAAGAGGAGAAGCGCAAGGGAAAGGGGAATCTCACCAGTCTTACCATTTGGAGGGAGGAAGGTGCAAACATAGCTTTAACATCATGAAGCAAAGGGCTAAGAGAATAAGCTAAGTGAAGACCACTGTCAACCTCACCTGTATTAATCCAAGACACTAAAGAGTGCAAGAGCAGCCATGTGAGCGAACAAAAGGATCTTGTGGTAAGGACATCATTTGGAAAACACGTAAAGGGGTCAATGGGACTCCAAAACCAATGTTATTTGCAGGGAAAGAGGTTGGAACAGCTAGAGAAGACTCAAGTCAAGTACAAAATTGGGTATGAACAACATTGTTTAGAGCACACTTTCAAGGGCAAGCAAGAAAGCTTAAGCCACTAAGATATGGACCATTTACCACCGTAGAGTAGGATGGAGAGAATGCTTTCAAGCTTGATTTACTTTCTTTCATGAGGCTGTATTCTGCTGTAAATTGTGGAAACTTACATCTTTATAAGCCTTCCATATTAGATGAGGAAGAGGGGAAATTACTACCTTCCATCAAATACTTTTCCTTGGATGCATGATGGGAGTTAGAGGAAGACATTGTATTGTAGGAGAATGTCAAAGAAACCACAAGAGGGCTAAAAGAGCCTTAGCAGTTAGGTCTACAAGAGCCTTGGAAGGTAGAGATGAGAGGCCAAATATCAAGATGAGAAATTAGGTTTACCACGGAGAAAGTGGGAGAAATATTTGCACATCTCATGAGGAACTAAGCTTTTGCCGAACCATAAATCTCTAAGAAAAGGAGGTATAATCCATATAGGATCAAAAAAACAATCACACCTTGAAACAACCAACAAGACACAAAATTTCAAACTCAAAAGAAGGATCTGTCAATACAGTGACAAGAGGCAGTCTTACCTTGCAAACTGATAGTTGTGCATGTAAAAGTGGCAGTTATAGTTGTTGCATTAGTGGTCCTGCAATAACTGAGGGTTGCACATGTGATAGTGGCAATCGTGCAATGGAAAATGGAGGTCGTGCCTGAACAACAAAAAGTTCTATCTTGTGTGCCAGTATAGATCATTGATGGCTATAGTTTGATATCTATTTAGTTTCACGGTTGTTTGGAGTTCTTTATTGTACGAAGAGACAGCTCCAACACTTGTATAAATGATATCCACGTGCTAAGATAGGAGTGTCAGAGTGAGTGACAAATTTAGTTTTATGATAGCACAAAAAGTGTAAGAGGTAGCTGAGAGTTGAGATAAGTAATTAGAGAACTAGTGCTGGTTGCACATATTCTGTTTGTGCTCTTTATAATTTTTCCAATTAAAAGGACGAAGAGGTAGTAGAGAGCCGAGAGAAGTAATTAGCACCATAATGCCGGTTTTATATTCCATTTGTGCTCTTTGTAAGTTTTGCAATTGTTAAAGTAAAGGAGACAGCAATCAATTGACACAACCAAGATGGTTTTCTGCACATTTGAATATCTAGGGTAAAATCCTTTGTTATGTGGTTTATTTGTTTCCTATTAGTTATTGTTTTGTTTGGAAGGAAACATCAAATTCACACTCTGTTACTCTATTCTACATTCTAATTTACTTCCATTTGAAGTACAATTCAAGTAGCTGGATCAAGCAATGCTTAACATCTGGATTAATTTCCAATATGTTAGTAGAAAATTACAGTTCATATGGGGACACATGATCCGCATGGCTGTTCAGAGCAGAATTCTGATTTTTGAAAATCTATTTCTTCAGTTTTTTTTCTAAATATTTATATTTTGCATTTTCAGGGCTCTTTGGTGCAGAATTTGGACCCTAAACTTTAGTTAGGTGTCCTACATAGTTTCCGAAGGCATGTATGTAGGGCACTTAAACTAGTTCAATTGATGAGCTTTCCAATGCATTATACAGTTTCAAATTCCGATCAACCAGCTAGGAGATATGGCCCTGAAAAATGGGTCTTCTAAATAAATAATTGCATCAACCAAAATTTGGCTAGTTGTCCACTTCTGACCATTCATTTCCTGTCTTAAGGTGGAAACATGTCATTTCTTTGTGGGGTGACCACTTAATTCCCATTTGAAACCCTTCATTACTATTTTTAGTAACTTTTTAGTTTTTGCATTGTAAACTATAAAGTAGATATTATGGAATGAAGAACATGAAGTTCAAGGCACACATATCTCCTATAGATATTTCCTTTTTTGTGTACATCTCCATTTGTAACAAAATAGTGTTGTGTTTACAATTTTAGTTCTTCTATAACACATTACACTCCATAGTTAGTGTGTTGTCCATTGAAGTGCATAGTTCATTCGGATCATTGTTATTAAAGTGGTTCATGCCATTCTTGCATGTCCCATTGCACTAGGTCAGTATACAGGATGCATGGTCTTGAGACACATCGCCCTTCAGAATATCTTCCTTGTCACTTAAAACTACCTCAAACAACAGAGGAGGAAAGGATAGATCCTTATAAAGAAATGCTTGATGAAGCCCTCGACAGACAAAGGAGGGAAATAATGGCACAATTTGCAAATTTTATTTCATTAGTCGTGCTTGAGGTTGCACCCGCATCATCATCATGTGAGGCCTTTGGGGGTTTGACACCTTTCAAGGTACAAGTAAATTTTTCTATTGCTCTATTTGAAAAAAAAATTGATGTTGGTGAATTGGATAAATGATTCAACCTTTTGGAATAATATTTCTCTATGAATAACTTCTTTGATAATGAAAAGATAACATTCACAGTGTAATGTCCCTTTTAGGGCAGAATTTAGTAATTCTGGAAATCACTTCAAACCCTTGAAATGAAATGCAAATTCTGATTTTTTATCAAACCGTAACCATAGAAAATTTTAGAATTCTGGAAACACTTATTTTAGATTAAAATTCAATATTTAATTCCCACAAACCCTTGCAAAAATTAAAAGAAATAAAGCCATACAAAATACTTCAAAATCCGAATTTTTAGAACAAATATATAGCTAGAAATTACAACAAAAATACTAGTTGTATGGATATGTGATCAAATATCAAAATAGGCATCCAAATTGCCTCAAAACTGCACTTTGAAACTCTCAAAGGGGGTTGTTGCCCTAGGAGAGGGCTTCCAACTGAGTCACTGCCCTTACAAGGTATGATTACAGTTGTGTATGACCTCCACAAGCTGCCCAACTGCTGCGCTACACTAGGAAAGATGACTTAGTCCTGAAATCTACTAATTCTCGCTCAAATATGACCTTTGAATGAAGTCATCCGCTAAACATTGAAGGGTTTCATCCTTAATATGCGAATAGTAACGAGGGTTTTTGTGCTCTAGGGTTGAAAGCATAAGCAAGCTGCTCAAACTTATAAAATATCAAATAATAGATGAATGATAGCTGCTCCAAATGAACCCCTCCATCCTTTTTTATAGCTTTTCCCCACTCAATCTTCAAGTTACTTTATTTTAATAATAAAACATAAGTTGCCGACATTACTTTTTGGTCACTCAGTCATACTATTAATTTAAGTATTTAAAAATACTTTTTATTTTAATAATATAATATTATTAAGTAGCCCAAAAGTTAAGAAATAACCCGACCCAACTTAAATAATATTATTAATTATTTTAAATCTAGAAAATGGGACATTATAGTCCGCCCTTCCCAACATTGCTTGACCTCAAACAATGTTGTTTTAACTCCAATCCCTCCATATTGAACCTTCCTATCAATACCCGGATACCAAATCCAGTTTTGGAATTTGTAATCCTAAACACTTGCTTCATGACTATAGCCTTGAGCTCCAATGGGTCCCATAATGTTACTACAGGCTGGTCCCTCCAATTCATGGCAAAAAATGGTTTGCATGTAGGCTGGAAAAAAGTCATAACAAACACGAACCTCCTTGAATCTCACCCCAATTAGCATTAGAATGGCTGGGTTGATTGTCCCCAATAGTAGACATCTACTAACATCACCATGTAAGAAAACTCTCTCAAAATGCGCAAATCCACAGTTGTTCATGACTAATAACAGCAGTCCTAAGCCTGATTTTGTTTTCAAACTCAGCAACATGACAATGGTATAACAACTACAAAACTGAAATTTTATTGAAAGGGACAAAACTATGAACAATGTAGAAGCTGATAGCCACCATATAAGGATTGAACATTTGAGATCAACAGATCTAAAGTTGGAAGCCACAAACATGTACCTCAAAAAGTTACCCGGATTCATGCCATTATGCAAAATGGATTTTGAGCCAAAGACTATCATTATTCTTTCATTCTGCTTAGAGTGATGGCAAAACTGAAATAGACTTGTGCTAACATTCCCATAGTGTGAATTAACATTATAAGAGTGCTTACCATGATGACAACAAATCTGAAATGAGATGGTATGAAACAACAAATCTGAAACATGATTTTCTTTTTTTTGATTTATCAATAGGAGCCTTTGAGCGGTTTGCCTTGACACAACCATCCTTGCAAAGCATGGAAGATTGATAGGAACTTCTAGGGCTGTTTCTATTGAAGAACCTTCACTTTCCACTTGCATGGTGGATTCCTTTATGGGCTGCTTACTAAATTTTTTCATATTTGAATTCTCTTGCTTCCTGATTTCTTCATTGGGATCTTTTTGAAGTTTTGGCTTTCTATATTTCTTCTTCAAGCTTCTATTTCTATTTTTTTTATATACATCCAAGAATTATTCAAAGGTATTGTAAAATATGTATATATCAGCCTTATCATATTCATCAAAAGCAAAAAGTATGACTTCATCTCTATCACACTACTCTTCAAACCATGCCTCCTAAATAGGATCATTCTTTTGCATTCTTTTAAATGAATCCTGGGCTTTATCGCTGATAGAAAACTGCTTCATAAGTTGATTCTTATTATCTTGGATTTTCGTATGTACTTCTCATCTCACTTTTCTATTGATTTCTTCAGGACAAGCCTTCCCTCTTTGCTGCTTGTTTTGTATTCATATTCACACCTCTTGGATATGGTGTATGTATTCTTCCTTTGGTAAGAACTTAGGTCGCCAATCCATTGTACACAACTCAAATCCCACAACTGGCCAAGAGATGGCTTTGATACCGCCATAATGTCGCTTTTAGGGCATAATTTAGCAATTCTGGGAATCATTGCAAACCCTTTAAATAAAATGCGAATTCTGATTTTTTTATCAAACACTAACCACATAAAATTTCAGAATTCTTGAAACGCTTATTTTAGAACAAAATTCAATATTTAATTGCCACAAATCCTTGCAAAAATTAAGAGAAATACAACGATACAAAATACCCCAAAATCTAAATTTTTAAACCAAATATATAGCTGGAAATTACAACAAAAATATCAGTTGTATGACTGTGTGATCAAACATCAAAATAGGCATCCAAATTGCCTCAAAACTGCACTTTGAAACCCTTAAAGGAGTCGCTGCCCTAGGAGGGGGCTCCCAATTGAGTCATTGCCGTTGCAAGGGCTGATTATGGTTACGTACCACCTTCACAAGCTGCCCCACTGTTGTGCTCCGCTAGGAAAGGTGCCTTTGATTTGAAATCTGTCAATTCCCACTCAAATATGACCTTTGAATGAAGTTACCCGTTGAACATTGAAGGGTTTCATCCTCAATATCCGAATACCATAAGAGAGTTTTGTTCCTCTCGAGTTGAAAGCATAAACAAGCTGCTCAAACTTATAAAATATCAAATAATAGATGAATGATAGTTGCTCCAAATGAACCCCTCCATCTTTTAAGCCTTCTTCCCACTCAATCTTCAAGTTAATTTATTTTAATAATAAAACATAAGTTGTCGGTTGTAAGATGGAAATTTTGAGCAATGGAATTTAGGTATGCAATTATATCAGAAACTACTCAAAACACCAATCCACTTCAAAATTTAGAGCCTAATAGAATTACAATGAAAAGAAATGAAACATTCATACTAGCATTATATCCTAATGCTAAATGCTCGAAACCAAATTAAAAAAAAAAATAATCAAATGCTTATGGATTACCTTTGTAGACTTAGATTTTGACAACATATGATTGGCTTGATTCATGATATGAATAACATGGATTAGTTGATAGCTTGGTAGCAGGACTAATGGAGCTGATTATAAGATTGACATAGAAGCTCATGGATTTTATCTCATTGTTTTGAATGGAGGGAAGCATGGATTTAAATAGGCCCTGAATAGAGATTTTCCAATGATTTAAAAATTCATTGGAATCCTCTAGAGTGGAAGGAGGGTAAGATTCCTTAGAATCCTCTAGAGAGAACTCTCAAGAGAAGGAGAAGGGTGGTGGAGAGTTCTAGATTCCATTAGGGAATCTAATGATGATCAGGGGAAGATTAAACTAAATTAGAATAAGGGTTAGGTGAGGAGTAGGGGGTAGGCTTGTAGGAAAGCCTAGGAGTAGGTAGGTATGTGGGTTGTGAATTTAAAATTCACAATATAATAGATAAGTGGGATTAGGATATAAGTGGGATTATCTAGAAAAATTAATGAAGAAATGGGAAGGGATATGGTTAGTATGATGAAGAATAATGAAGGGGGATGTTAGATAAATGACAAGTATGATTTTTAAGACAAATTAAATGAAGTTAGATGAGATTAGTGTCGAAATTAGTGTTGACTAATAGTAAAATTAGTGATGAGGGATGAGGCGAGCAAATTTAGATGCATACATTGACATTAATTTTTGGCCACTTAGTCATACTATTAATTTAACTTTAGGTATTTAAAAATGCTTTTAATTTTAATAATAATAATATTATTCAGATGCCCAAAAGATGAGAAATTATTGGGCCCAACTTAATAATATTATTAATTATTTTAATCTAGAAGAGGGGACATTACACATAGTCTTAAAATCTTCTTTCCATGTCGAAAAATGGTGGGACTCATATTGTCTTCAAGATCAAACTAACATCAAACTAACATGGGACAATTTTGTATAAGCTATTAGAGAAGGATATTATCCAATAAAGAATTATAATGACCGCTTCAAAAAGTTGCATCAATTGTGCCAGGGTTGGGACCAGATAGTGCAAGACTACATAAATGAATTTCATACCTTATTGGAAAAACTTAGTAGACATGATAGTAAAAGGCAAAAAATTCTCAAATAGTATTACATCTAGGAAGAGCTGAAGTTTGTTGATGTTAGGAAACTAGGAGAAGCCTACAAATACACAATCAAGATTGAGGAAAAATTCAAATGTAGAGGAAACAGAGAGTATACTTCGAGTGATAAGTCACATCCAAACAGAGAGAAGGCTGAAAACAACCAACAAGAATATGCACCATCAATATTGCAAGAAAAGAAGCATACATGGAAGGAAAAGCCACAAAAAGGCATTGGCATGTGGTGTAAGAACCACAAGAGCAAGTACCAAAACACTAGAGACTATCAAGTCAATAACAATACCCGTGATGTGGAGATGTGGGAGCCAAATACAACAAACTATTTGATAGCCGTTGAGGAAAATTCATGTGTGCATAGAGAAGGGGAGCATATTGTGGATGCAAATCCATAATCTACTGTTGCCATTGCACAAAGAATGCCTCCACCACAGGAGGACATGGAGCTACTGTTCCACTCCTAGATGTGGGTGAATGGAAAGGCACTACACTTCATCATAAACAACATAAGTCAGAATAATTTGATCTTTACTAAAGCAATCAAGATGCTAAATCAAACATCACCTCACCCATAATCATACTTTGTTAAATGGTTCAATCAAGGTAGAGACATCTGCATCAGTCGATAGTGTCACTCGTTCTATTACGTGAAATCGTTAAAGGATGAGGTTGTCTGTGATGTGGCACCCTTGGATGTTTGCAATGTGCTTTTGGGACAATCCTACATGTGGACGCACCATGGTATCTATGAGGCTCGGTTTAGGAATGACATCATTGCTCTAGTTCCTAAGTGCTACTGGATTTCCTAGGTAGCCCCTGCCAAGTTAGTAGCCTTGATCTGTGCAAAGCAATGCCGACGTGTGATTGCTCAAACCAAGACATTTGTCCTACTAATGATCATTCAAGAGGAGAATGAATCAAAATGTTGCATTAACCACATGTGCCACTATAGCAGGTCCAACAATAAAACAAGGCAAATGGATTTGATGTTTTAGTAATACAAATATGTCTTCACCTCACTAACAAGTGTACCTATGCACTGTTAGGTGAAACATCCAATTGATTTTGTCCATAGAACTTCATTGCCAAATGGATTGTTCTACAAGCATTGAGTGTTCAAGAATGACTAGCTTACGCATCAGATTCAACAACTAATTTAGAAGGGCCACATCCGACTGAGTGCCTCACCTTGTGGGAGCTTGATTGTACTCACCCAAAAGAAGGATGGAATTTGGTAACTCTGCACTAACTATCAAGCCCTAAATAAGATCACCATCATGAACTTTTATTTGCTTCCATAGATTGATGAATTCTAGGATGAGCTTAGGGGAGCTAATTTTTTCACCAAGATTAATATGAAGTTAGGCATATCCAAGTGCCCATAAAGTCATTTGACATTTGGAAGACTGCCTTCAAATCATAGGAGGGCTTGTTCGAATGGTTGGTCATGCCATTTAGTCTAACCAACACACCATCGATATTTATCAGGTTGATGAATGATGTCCCATGGACCTTCATAGATTCCTTTGTGGTTGCCTACCTAGATGACATCCTTGTCTTCAATAAGACATGGGAGGAGCACGTGTATCATGTTGAACAAGTCATTCACTCCTTGTGCTAGCATAAGCTCTATGCCAACGTTGAGAAGCATTCCTTTGGCATGAAAAGTATGCCATTCTTGGGCTACATCATCAACAAAGACAATGTACATTTGGACACAAAAAATATCTAGGTCGTCAGAGACTAGCTAACCCCAAAGACTCTTAGGACTCTGGAGTTTCTTGGGATTAGCCAATTTATACTGTAGGTTTGTGTTAGGGTTCTTTCCCACTGCATGGCCTCTGAAACAAGAAACAAAAGTAGGAGTGAAAGAAAAAATCATATGGACCAAGGCACAACATTAGGTATTTGTGTAATTGAAGCAAATATTCTATTCAACACCGGTACTTGTCTCATCGGATATGCAGTAGTCTTTTGAGATTGAGATAGATGCCTTAGAGTTTGCACTCGACGTGATCCTCATCCAACACGGACACCTAGTTGTATACCTTAGCGAGACCTTCTCCAACATAGTGCACAATTATGCAACATATGACAAGGAGTTGTTTCCCATTGTGTAGGTGTGAAAATAATGGATACACTATTCTTTGAAAAGAGACCATCATACATATAGATCATAGGCCTCTACAATTCGTGCGTACCGAAGGCAAATTGGAGTCATCAAATATAGCCCACCTATCTACAACAGTTCCACCTCCACATTCAACATACGGGAAGTGCCAACCAAGTTGTTGATTGTCTTAGTCGACCTCCAATTGAAACATTAACAATGATTCTTGACTCTTGCGGGCATGAGACATCAAAGTGGCCCTAATTGTATGAAAGAAACTTTGACTTCTCTGACATATAGTTGAGACTGATAACTAGCAAACATGATCTTGATTCCTAACTATCATTTGTAGGAGGGTATCTTGTGCCACATGGGACACCTCTATGTTCCTATAGGGGAGTTCTAGGCCAGGTGGAGGGACCAAACACGTTCCAACCAAACATCGAGGTGGTGTCAAAAAATGCATTAATAGGGTCACTACAGGTTACTTTGGGGTGAAGAAAACAGTGGTGGTTTCGTAGAAGTATTTATATTGGTCGAAGCTTTGTCACAATGTCACTAGATACATCAAATCTTGCAAAACCCACGAATTCACAAACCCATTCAAGTGGAAGTAGTGTCTGTACACACCTCTGCTAATTTTGGAAAACCCATGGGGGTCCATCTCAATGGATTTCATGTGAAGTCTTCCCACAACAAGGCATGGTCATCATTGTGTTTTTCTGGTGGTCAATAGGTTCTCAAAGATGGTAATTCTAACACATTGCAAAAAGGGGATCTCAGTAGAGGAGATTGCGAAACACTTCATTGAGCATGTGTGAGCTCATTTTGGCCCACCAAAAAGCATTGTGTCAGATAGAGACAACAGGGTTGTTGGAATCTTCTGGTTTACACTGTATTCCATGATGGAAACAAAATTAATCCAATCCACTGCATTCCATCCTTAGATATATGGACAAACAAATGTGGTCAACAAAATGATTGTGCATCTTCTTTGGATGTAGTATTCGACACATCTACACACATAGGATGAGAATCCTCCATATGTCCAACATAGCAACAATCAAGCCCTTCACGGCTCCACGAGACAACTTATTTCTGGCATGTCTCAGATTTTAACCACTAGCCCCTATCAATGTAGCATTGCATTTTGTGTTAGAGGAAACATCACCCCATGCTTAGAAATAAATGGACAATGCATCTTGGTTTGTTGAATGGATTCAAAACATTTAGTAGAATGTTCATGAAATTGTACAAAAGACTAGTTAGAAGTACAAGTAGCGCCATGATCAACATCATGTACCCATCAGCTCCAAGTGGGTGAAAAAGTTTGGTTGCATCTTTAGAAGGAGAGGCTCAAGGGTCCAATTAGAAAGCCCAATCCTCTGCGATTGGGCCATACACTCCCAAACAAGTGGGAGAAAATGCATTTGAGCTCAACTTGCCACCCTACCTTAGGTTGCATCTAGTGTTCAATGTAGATTGCTCTGCCCATACGTTTTGCCACTCTTGGACACATGAAATGTTGGTGAGCAATCGTAGAGCACAGAGCTGAACTCGGATTGCACGATGCCAATGACTAAACATCAGATCATTTGATAGAAATGTCAAAGAAATGAAGCATCAATAGATCCCTCTCTATCGGGTGGTGAAGTTAGGGTAGTTGGCACACCAAGGAAAGTGATTCACTATGAACCAGATATAACAAACATTTCCACACTTGGTCCAAAAACTAAAAGCGATGGGTCCCATAGCTTCTCAAAGAGGAGCAATTGATCCAGATGGTCATTTAGAGTAAGAATCTGAATTTTTTTGAAAATCATTTTTTTCCCTTCCTTTCTACATCTTTCATATTTTGCAAATTTGGGGCTCTTCATTACGGAATTTGTACCCTTGATTCATGTATGATACTCCATAGAGTTGTAGATTACATTGTGTGAAGAATTTAGATTGTATCGACTTGTCATATATATAGAGGAAAATGCAGTAGGAAAGACATAGTACCCCAATGGTCACAAGTGTATTATAACTTGTATAATATTTCCTTTATTAAACATATGCTTATAACTGTTAATTTAACGTAGATTGGTGCATGCCACTAAAACTGTTGTCTATATCGATCCCCCCATAAACTAGTTAACAATTTATGCTCAGTTGCATTTTTACCTTTTTTTATGATTCAGTAAATTTTGCTTTTTGTAGTAGCCTTTATCTTAGTTTCAACGATGGAGGAGTATCTCCTTTGTCAAACTCACTCGAGACTTGCACCCAAACTCCTTTGTTAGGGTATATTGCGCCTAATGAGTTGGATGTGGTATTTTACTCTATTTAAACACTTTATCATAATGTGTTCTAGCGTTTGAACTTGGGGCTCCATAAAATTCCTGATGCTTTTGCCTCTTGAGCTCATTCCATTCGACAATGATATGCTCAATATTGGCTTCTTTGGGATAATTTTTTGTGTTGATTCTCTCTCTCTCGTTTTGTTTGTCTTGACATGATTAAGTTCATCCTATGCAATTCCAATCATAATTCTAAGTATAAATCTGTTCTTTTATGCATAATTCTAAAGGACAAAAATCTAATTCAATCAAAATTGAATTTTTAGTGTAAAATTTGTGTTGATGTATCAAGGAAAGGAATATCTATCCTAATTATGGATCAACATTTATAATATAAATGTTTGTGGCCAGTATGGAAGCAACTTATGGTTGAAAATTCTAAGCAGGTCGCTTGGTGGAGCCCATTTTGTCTTCTCCCTCTAAATTGCAATTGAGAGTGAAGTTAAGACAATTTTCTCTTGTAAATAATCACTAGAACACCGACCTTCAATCATGCCAAAGTGGATTGCACAGGGTACATGAAATAACATAGAGGTCTTAGTACTATTGCTTATTGTATGCATGCTAAAAAATGTGGTTATCAACCCAACACAACTAACATAAAAAAGAAAAATTGAGAGAGACCAAAAAAAGGTAAGAAAAGCCATAATTAGATCAAGTGCAGAACGATTAGTTGAATGGTGCCCAACAATCCAAGTGTAGAAGCATGTACATAGGTAATGATTAAGTGGACCTCATTGAGAGGGGACAAATGGCATATATTGGACTGGTTGTATGAGACCATGTTCATTGCTACTCAACGTGAAATGAGAATTAGATTCAATCTAGATAAATGGAAGCCAAAGGTGTGATTATAGGGTAATATGTGTAGATCGTTGAGAAGTTTAGGCTGAATGGGCCTTTTGGGTGGTAAAGAGGTGTAATTCCTGGTGAATCAAGTTTAAAGATGCAATGGAACTTGAGTGGTAGATAGGCATGCAGTAAAGATCACTTCATTGATAAAGTTTCAGGATTCATAGTACATTACCAAAGTAACGAAGTGAAATCAATCAAGAAGACGTCCTCATTGAGGAAACAAGGCAGTAGTTGCAGGGCATTTGTCAAACTTAATACTAGAGGAATAGTGCTTGCATGCAGAACTTAAGACAAGTGTCATAGTCCAGATCTGCATGCGGTGAAGTGATGACAATACTGAGGATCACACACAATGTGGCTCTCCAAGATTGGTCACAATCTTGGGTGACGTGTTGACTTGATATTGGAAGCATAACAACAAAAATGTGTCAATTGGCACCTTTTCAATCAATTGCATTTTTAGCAGTGGTATCCTCAGTATTCTCCTCTGCATATGATGATTGGTGTTAGCATCAAAATGTGGCACACATATAGTGCTTCACACAGCAGCTTGTGGCAACGTTTAGTTTTTGACCACTATGAAGGTAATGGATGCTTACACGATGTAAATGTCTTTTTTACAGGCATAAATGCTGATAATAGTTAATAATGTGTACTCTGAGCACTTTAAGAAGAATTTAAAGGAGATATTTTTAAAATATTAACCAAATTTTCTTGTGATAGATATATAATAACCATATAAAAATGTATAATAAATTAATTTAAATTGGGTCTTTTGTTACATCAGCACTCTTTCATACTCAATTCTTGTTTATGAAATACCAGCAGTTTTTTTTAATAACTCTCCGGGGTTGGGGTACGGGGATCGTCTGTCTCTACATGTATTCATAATTATGGTTAAGGCATTAGGAAGAGCCATGAGATGGGCCAAAAACAAAGGACTGATAAAAGGTATTCAAATGTCTTTGGAGATTGAGTGTATCAGTTATCTGTAGTTTGTGGATGATACATGTTTGGCATGAGAATTGATAGAAGAAGAGCAAAATTTGAAATGAATGCTTGAAATTTATGAACATTCCTCTAGTCAAGGAATCAACAACCAGAAATCAAAGGTGTATTCCCCAAATGTGAAAGAAAGACAGCTGATCAGATTATTTTAATTCATGAATTTTGATAGAGCTCACCTCTCAAGCATATGCTTGGTACGCTGCCTTTTGCAGGAAAATGAATAAAGATATGTGGACTTCCATATTAGATAAAATTCAATCCAACATTTCAACTTGGAAAGGTAAATGGCGAAAATCTCTCTCTAGGATGTACCTATTTACATGATGTTGATGTTTAGTGTGGGAGTTGGTATCTCAAATCTAGCAAGGTTTCCTTTGGAATGGTGCAAAGGAAAAGAAGATACCATAGGTAGCACTGTAGAAGGTAAGCAGACCTAAAGATCAAGGAGGGCTTGGTATTAGAGAAATAAAGTTGACGAATGTGGCCTTAGGTGTCAAATTGACGTGGAGAGCATTAAAGGAAAATAACAGGTTATGGAGTAGAATTAGTAGAGGAAAACATTTGGACTCTTGAACTTTGAAAAGAATTTTCAATCAAGAATTCTTCCTTACATGTCAACAACTTGGAATTCTATAAGAACTAGTAGAGGAATGTTCAAACCCGTTTTGAAATGGTGCATTAAAGATGGATTTAAGGCTTTGTTCTAGGAAGACACTTGTTTGAAGGAAGGCCTGCTTAGAAGAAAACCTATGTCGAGGGAATTAAGTGGCATAATAAAAGGGCTAAGGGGAAATAAAGTTGAAGGCTATATTGAAGGAAGAGCTGGGGAAAGAACATGGAGTAGGATAGTGTGGATTGTGGGAGACCAAGAAAGAGTAGTGATGCTTCGAGAAAGAGTTGTGATGCTTCAAGATAAATCAGATTGCCTCCAACCATTGCAACCCAAGTGATGTCAAAGACTGAGTCATCTTTAGGGATGACCAAGGTCAACCAATTTTCATTTATCCGATCTATATGGGAAGGATACAAATAATCAATTTGAAGCTCTAGCCATACTCAATTGTTTGACCTTTTATGAGAATTTAGGTTGGAGCTAACTCCATGGTTTTGGTTAATGCCATGAGAAAGTGTAAATGTAAATCCTATAAACTCAATTAGATTGTAAAAGATCACTTTCTATCAAACGTTTGCCTGGGATAAGATTCTCTCACATAGAGCTGCCCTAAAACGGTCAAATGGACGTCAAATTTAAGCTTGATGGTTCATGTCCTAAATTGATGAATCCCAACAATGCAGAAAAGTCTCTCTCGCTATTTTTCCGTGTAGATTCCAGATCTTCAAATGGTTTGGTGACATTCGACACAAATCCAGAGATATGCACATTTTGTGATTTGGGAAGAAACAACAAATGTTTCTTAAGCATGAGCCATAGAGTCACGAAACTAGAGACCTAGGGTCCTCTCCTAGTGAGCTATTGCAGGCTAAAAAAAATTGGACAGATCTGAAAAAAATTGCAAGTTCATCCAATGAATTCCAAGGTTCGCTCCTGGTTTCAAAGATGAGTGACAAAACACAAAATCTTTCTTAACTCTAGTCACGGACGCTATCTTTTGGATCGCTTGAAATATCCTCACACATCGGGATAATGAGCTCACAATTGCCTAAAGTCGCAATCATAGGCTCTAATTACCATTTTGGATGCATTCAGAAAAAAGAAAAGAACATGTCAATGAATGGATAGAGATTTACAGAGAGATTTTTTGCAGAGAGTGAAAGAGCGAATGTGATGTAATTGAATAGATTGCAGTGCTATATAGATGAGTGAGTTGCCTTTATATGCTACAAATGAGGTTGGGAAAATTAAGGACCGACCACCATACATGAGAGAGAATTATGAAAATATCATAAGGGACCAAAGTCAAGTCAAAGCGGTCTACCAAGGCGGGTTAACTATAATATCCCCAAATGGGATCGAAATACTTAAATCTGGATTCTTCCTAAATCCTATCTACTAGAAACTATATCGTTGATATTTTCACCATTTTTTCATGAACTTTCAAAAAATAAATCAAATTTAACAAATTTCTGATTTCAAATACTGAATTCTTGATTTCTATCGTAGACAAATATTCCGAATAAGAATAGTCAAATAATCAAAGTGAAGCACAAGTGTAACTCCTGAATGAAGTTACCACAATAGGTGTTAAGGGTTTTTGTCCTGGAGTCTAATTACAAATGAGGGTTTTCGTCCTCAAATGCATTATTAGAGCTGCTGCCCAAATATGAATATTTATTGAATAAAATCTGATCATGCTCTTTCTTCATGAACTACCCATCATAAATACCCTCCAAGTGGCTTTTCCCAAATGGTGCGACTTCCCAAGGAGTGGCGTCTTTTGAAACCTCACATGGGATGACTTGCTTTGGATCTTGTTCCTTCATCGTGGCTCCCCATTCATGAGGGATGACTTCATCCTTTACACTTTATTTTTAAAAAGGGACATTTCAATCCTCCCTTCCCAAAATTGCTTGTCCTTAAGCAATTGTAAGTTGGGATGCTCTAAAATGGTCGCTCCTTCCCAGCTGGCATCCTCAATAAGTAAATCTTTCCAACGGATCAAGTATTCTTTGGTGCTTTTGTTTCTTGACTTATTCTCATGGACCTCTTGGATGGCTTCTGGTATTGAGATCAACTTGCCCTCTTCATCTAATGGGGGTAGCTCCATAGAAGGAATAATATGTTGTCCAAGTGCACTTTTTAGGCACGAAACATGGAAAACATTATGTATTCGGCTACATCTTGGTAATTCCAATTTGTAAGCAACCTCTCCCACTCTCCTCATGATTCTATATGGCCCATAGAATTGTGGCATGAGTTTTTTAGCTCCACTTTGCTTGATTGAGGACTACCTGTAGGGTTGTAATCACAAATATACCATGTCTCCCACTTCAAATTCTCTTTCTATTCTATGTTGATCTGCATACAACTTTTGTTGATTCTGCGCCTGCTGAAGATTGTCCTTGAGAGCTCAAGGGATATCTTGACTTTGTTGGATCAAATCCTTAGCTCTCGGAACTCTACTATCTAAAATGATCAAGTCCATGAAGGAATTTGCATCAAACCCATACAAAGCTTTGACTGGTGTCATTCCAATTGACATGTGATAAGAGGTATTATAGGAGAATTCTCCAAAATTCATTTGATCCATGCATTTTGTTGTCCTTAGACATAATTCCTTAGGTACCCTCCAATCCACTTATTTACTGCTTCTGTTTGATCATCTGTTTGAGGATGATAACTTGTACTTGGGGTCAATTCAATGTCTGCTAGGTGAAAGAGTTATTGCCAATATGAACTCATAAATCTGCCATTTCTATCACTAACAATGTTTTTTGGCAGCCCATGTAATTTAAAGATTTCTCTAAAAAATATTCCATCTACCAAGGGGGCATCATACTTAGTGGGAAACGGAAAGAAATGAGCATACTTTGTCAAACGGTCAACAACTACAAAGAGGCAACTCTTTCCTTGAACAATAGGTAAGCCAGTAACAAAATCTATTGAAATACCTTCTCATTTTTGAGTAGGAATGGGCAAGGGTTGCAACAACACTGATGGAAATCCATGTTCTATCTTGTTTCCTTGGCAAATAGGACACTCTTGGATGTGCTTGAGAACTTCATCTTTAAAACCTTTCCAAAAGAACCTATCTCTTATTTGTTTATGTCTTAAAATAGCCTGGATGGCCAGCCAATGGGCTGTCATGAACGGCCTTTAAATTTTTATGCTGAATCTTCAATTCTTGTAGCGAAAAGATCCTATTCTTATAAAGAATGAGACCTTCTGCTACCTTGTATCGTTCATCCCCCATCTTCCCCTCTAAGACAGCATTAACGAACTTGTTTTTGACATACTCAACTGTTATGAAAGCCTTCCAAATTGCTGCAATTGTAGTCACAAAGCACAAATATGGTTTTCTTTATAATACATTTGCCACTATTATTTTTTCCTTTCACATATTCAATATCGAAATCAAAGGCTTGGACCTTGCTCACCCATTTTTGTTGTTTATCATTTAGATCCTTCTGACTTAAGAACAATTTCAAACTGCTATGATCCATCCTTACCACAAATTTGCCACATACAAGGTATTGTCGGAGCTTGGCTAGTGCATGCATGATTTCCAACATTTCCTTGTCGTAGATAGAGTACTTGCGTTCATGTTCTTTAAGTTTTATGCTTTCAAATTCAATTGGATGACCTTGCTGCATTAAAACAACACCTATTCCTTCACCTGGTGCATCGCTTCTAGCCCAAAGGGTAATGAATAATTAGGTCTAGCCAAAGCTGGACATGAACTCATTTCTTGTTTAAGTTTATCCAATGTAGATTGAGCAATTTCGGACCAGCAAAGGCTCCCCTTTTTCTCAAATTAGTCAAAGGGATAACTAGTCAAGAAAACCCTTTAGTGAACCTTCGTTAGTAAGTGCATAACCTCAAGAACCCTCTCAATTGAGCTATGGTAGTAGGAGGGGGCTAATCTAATATAGCTTGGATCTTTTCTTGATCAACATGCACTCCCTGTCTATTGATAACATGCCCCAAGTATAGAATCTCCGACATTCCAAATTCGCATTTAGACATTTTAGCAAAAAAGGATTACTGCTCTAATATTTTCAGCACTATATCTAAATGTTTTAAGTGTTCCTCCTATGCCTTACTATATATCAATATATCATCGAAGACAACCCAAACAAACTTTCTCAAATACTTATCGAAGATATGATTCATGCAAGACTGAAAGGTGGAATCTAGGAGCACTAGAAAGTATAGCAAGGGTGCCCCCTGGGGTATCTTCTTCCTTCTTTCTTTCAAGTTCCAGTTCTTTCTCTTCAATTTCAGGTTCAAATTCCTTTGCTTTTGACTTTCCATCTGATATTACCTCTATGTGATGTATTTGACCTCACACAAGACATCGGTGACTAGATTTCCATGGCTCCTTGCAAGAGAAGCTCAATTTCTTTCTTTTGAGCACATTTTTGCTCTTTATTTCTGCACCTGATCTCTGTGGCAATGCTTTCTATTGAGGGACTTTTTGCTGAAATGGTTTCTTTTGCTGCCCAACATATGATGTCCTTTGCTGTCCAAAAGGTGGTCTTTGAAAAGAATTTATTTTTGGGTGCTGAAGATTCCAAGTTTAAATCTCTCTTAATAGCTTCTTGCAAAGACAAAGGATCAAAGACTTTTATGAAACTCTTGAGTGGTTCAGTTAGTCCTACAAATAGAACTATAAGTCTCCTTTTTAATCACATCAGGAACCATAACAGATAATCTTTGGAATTTTGCAATATAGTTGTACACATTTCCAAACTGCTTAAGCGGAGCCAATTCTCTGAAATGGATCATAGGGTTTTTTCTATCAAATCTCTCTATTAATCTTTGGCTGAATTCTTTTTGTAATGTCCTCTTTTCACCCTGATGTTGTTTTTGGATGATTTAGCCTATTCCTGACCCTCGTAGGCTAATGAGCATAGTTAGGGGATCTTTGAGGTAGTTATCTAGCCAGTGGATGGTTTCCATTTTTCCTGGATTCAGTTGAAATGGAGAAATAAAGGAGAAATTAATTAAATTAATTATTTGTAAGGTTATCAAATAAATAAATATTAAAAGGTGACCTTATGTTTAATTAATTTAATATTGTGACTTAAATAAAATATTATATCATAAAAGTCACGAAAATAAAATAATATTATTATTTTCTTGAAGCTTCTAGAAGAATCAACCTCCTCTTAGGAAAAAGTATAAAGAAAGGATCAGCGAAGCTTCTTTCATCCATGATTTGACATTTGATTTGGAGTTCTTGTTTGGAGAAGGAACCAGCTAGGGTTTCTGCCATTATTAAGCCTTTGAGAACGAAAACTCTCATAGGTTGTGCAATTTTGAGGCTGTGAAACTATCAGCTGAGATTATTGCCTAATTGTGGGCTTCAATAAGAAGTTCAATTTGTGTTTACATTGCAAATTTTGTGGCTTTTGGCCAAATTTAGAGGTAGAGATTGCTTATTAGTTGTGGAGATTATTTTCTAGCTTAAACTTGCATCGATTTCTTGCATAGAAGGCATTTCTGAGTTGTACCAGTGGTCTGATATAATTTTCAATCATCATCTTGGCATGTTGGAGGACCACGTTTTTGATCATGGAGGCCTTGGTTTGCATTGATTTCCTCTTCTAGCTAGAGCGCTCCATTATTGAGGGCATGACAAAGGTTTTTAGTGCTTGAGAGGGTCTCAAAAGGCTGTGGTTTATTTTATATCAGAGTTGTTGGTCTGAGGCAGGGGCGGCTCACAAAGAGGTCAACACAACTTTGAAGAATCATCATTGCATTGTATTGGGGCTGCCATCACTACATCGATTTGAAAGGGGCTTCATATATTCAGGTTCCTTTATATTTTGTATCATTCATAGCATATAAAATAGTGTTTATTGTTGTCATTGTACTCTGATTTTCAGAAGTTGCATACTTGTATAGCCAAGAGTCTTGGCTATAGCAGTTTCTATCAACATTGTAATTGGTATATCAATAAAAGAGGGATAAGTTGCATATCATTTATGGGGTGTATTGCTCATATCCATATTGTTCATACCTCGCATATTAGTTCGCATGCTAAGTGTTTGACGAAATGTCAATTGGCTACAGGTGCATATTTTGCATGTCTAGATCCTATATATGCATTTGAAGGGACCAAAAGAATTGCATTTTCATCTTAGTTCATTGCTTAGACATTGTAGTGTTTATTGCAAGCATTTAAACTTCATTTGAAACCATTCCAAGCAAGCAAAGCAAACTGAAAACACTAAACCAACAAGTAAGAGGTATGCAAAGTGTTTGACAGTATTTCTTGAGGGTTTAAATCAGCTATTTGAAGTTAGTTTGAGCAAGGGATATTACATTTTCAATGTAGAAATGGAACCATGTCTTTGGGTGACCATACCATGGTACCACCACTCGTGTGCTACTCCTTCCAAGTGAATGGTATTAAATTTGATTTCCCATTCTTCATACATTGGATTCAATGATAAATAGGTGTCCAACTTTTGCAACCAAATCCTGATAGAACATTTATTAGATCCATCATATGTTGGAATTGTAATCTTACCCAAATACTATTGGATATCTTTAAGGGGCTGATCCTATTGAGTTCTCCTTCGCCTCTCTATACTGTTCTTCAATATTAGTTCATAGAACTCTCGAAATCTCAATGCTTGCTGTATTACAAGGTTGATTTCTTCATATTTTGCATGATATGCTGAAAAATCGTTGCCTATGTGATGTTGGGGCTCTACCACTTCTAGGTGTTTGTTTTTGGTAGAAATTCTATTTGGAAAGTCTTGGAAGGGGTATTGATTGAGGCTCGCTCATTAGCTGACGAGCTTCGCTCTCATTGATTTGTCTTATTTTGATTAACATTTTGCAGAGCTTGTACTAACCTTGCCATGTATTTTTTCAATGTCAATTGGATTGTTCTTTTCATATCCTTATGATTTCAGTCGATAGTTTCTAGCAAAGAAAATTTTATCTATAGGTACTCTCCTTTCTTTGACCCCAATGTCATCTTCTATTCTTGGTAACTGAGCCCTTCTTTCTTTTTGGTAATATCTGATTTCTCTTTCACTGGCTTGCATATGAAATCAAAATATTAATTTACCTTGTAGGATGGTAAGATCAATGCTTTGATACCACTAAAATGTTTCTTTTGGGTAATTTTCTAAATTCTGATTTTTTTTTAAGATTGGAGCATTAATTGAATATTAAAAAAACAATACTCAACAAGGATATTGAAGATTAAAGTGTAATTCTTATTGCAATTGCTTGAATACAATATAATACTGATGAAACTAATTATTGAGTAATAAATGTATCACAACCAAACTTATGATGTTGAATCAATAATTAATGATAATAGAAAACCTTTAGAGCAATATTACAATAGCAAAATTGTTTTAAAGTAGCAGATGAGTGCGACAAGGTAGCTATTGTAGATGAATGGTTGCTAGCAAGGTAGTTTGTCTTTCTCCCAAACATCCCCTGAAACCCTTACAAATCCTTGTGCAACTGTCCTAAAGACAATGATTTGTGCTCCTCAATTATATGGCAATCTCTCTACGATACGACAACTCCTGAACATCGATAAACCCTAATATACGTCTCCGATAATTCCTCACAAAATTTTAGAAATTGACAACAATCTCCAGCCAATTGAAAGCGGAAATTAAACTCAATCTGTCATCACAATTATGATACTTGGGTGGAATCACCTCAATGGATAAGAGGGTTTTTGTCCTCGAATGGAAAAACTAAACACAAAAGCTCCAACCTGGTATAGAGTTTTTATTTCAAAGATGAATAATGAATCCTTTGGAGCCCAACTTTTCTTTTATAATTTCCCTTTTTTCAGTTGCCTTAACCCTAAATTTTTTTAAAACACTTTTAGATAAATATTACTTTTTTGCCCACTTAATGAATATTACTTTTTTGCTCCCTTTATAATAATAATAACACATAAGTGTGCTTTTTTCATGTTATAAAATAAAGTAACTTTAGGATGACTCAAAAATATTATTAAATTATTCATTATTCATTATTCATCTTTGAAATGAAGTTCCATTTCAAGAGATATTTCACCCATGTTCCTCGACAACAGAATAAAGTAGTTGATGCTTTAGCTAATCAGTGTTTGGATAATCATAACATTCTCTGTTATGGTCCACCACCTATATGGTGGCCCATTAAGCTACAAGAAGATATCCAACAGATTCTAGATCTTGATTGACTTCCTCTATATGGCTTATGTGAATAGATATGTTTCTTGTGCCAAGGCCTAGACTAATAGTTTTCATGCTTGGCATGGTATTTTGTATATCTGAATTACTCTTTGAATTAATATAATTTTTCTCTTTTGTTAATTTTAAAATAAATAAATAAATAAATTATTTTCTTTAATCCCTTAGCCCACGAGAAGTAATGAATAGGCTATGGGTCTTATGTTTGGTTTGATTTTGGGAAGGGAACATTACAACGATAAACTAACACATCAGAAGCAATGCTAACATAATCTAAAGCTATAACAGAGAGGAAAAATTATCGCACACACACGATACACAATATTTTCACCTGGGAAGACCCTTTTGGGAAAAATCTCAGCCCAACAACCTTCTTCCTTATAGAATCAAGCGTTTACAATACAATAATGTACTTCCATGTTTTTCTTTACTCTAATGCATGTGCGAGTATTTGTAGGCACATTAATAAGATTTTTTTCAAGTGGTATCACAATAAATTGGTACCAAAATCATGGACTACATAAAACATAATTTAAAAGCACAAAGAAACACCCATTCCGCATGTATAGTCTAGAGGAGTGTAAATTGTTCGTCCATGATGGACAATTAAACAAGTTCACCACTTTCCACCCCTAGATAGATTGGCAAATAGAGGTGGTCAACTGCATGGTTGTGCATCTCCTTCAGATATACCATTCAAAACATGTACGCATATGCAATGAGAGTCCTGTATACGTCCATCGAAGCAACAATCGAGCTCTTCAGCTCCACGAGACATAGCCCATTTCATGTATGTCTCAGATTCATCCATTAGCTGCCATTGATGTAGCATTTCCCGTTGTGTTAGAGGAAGAGTCGCCTCCATGCCCATAAATAAATGGACAAGGCAACCAAGATTGTGGAGCAAATTCGATGCATTCAACAACAGGGTCATGAGATTTTGTAGAAGACCTATTAGAACTTGTTTAACCCTAAATTGATGATAGGGATATCTAGAGTTAAGAATATAGAAATGATAAGTACAAATGTGATAAATAGATCTATAGCAGGCCAATTAATTTGCAAATTCAAATAAACAATACTCTAAATTTAAATACTGAGATATGCCAAAAATAGAAAGTACCATTATTGATTGATATTGCGATCATTTAGAAACAAGAGTACTTAGCTAGTTTAATGTGCGCATACAGATCTGGGTTGAAATACGCTGGAAGTGGACTAGATCAAGATCCTGGAACAAGCGTCAGATCCTAAAATGTTGCATTTTGTGGCCTCGAATGCTTGTGTCGGATCTGGATAGTTGCTTCGATGCAGGTGTCTAATCTAGATGCAGGTGTCCTGTACAAAATACTGAGTGGATTTGGATGCGACCAACTGGGGCCTTCTAGGTTTTCTGTTGTATTTCTTCTGATGTATATGGATTGTGTGTACACGGTGTCACTCTTTGTCAAATGATCAAATTGTAGCTTCCTCACCCTCGGAGTGACTGAGATAAAATGGGTTAGTGGGCTCACGGTGTCGAGTTGTCCCAAGGACCTTTCTATCAATGGTTTCTTCCTACATAGCCAATACTCCGAAGAGGGCCTCAGACTTATGTAGTTCTCCCCTGCGTGTTGGCTTGTGTGTGCATAAGGATGCAATTTGTGATAAGCAAGTATATACAATGACCTAGCTTGTAACTCGACAAATATGGCTCATGGATTGCTTTTTCAGTACTTCAGACCTGTAGATAAACTACTCTTATGATTGATATGGAAATAGGAATGAATAGGGCAGCTTTGCTCGCTTGAATGGTTGATTGATAGTTCTTTTGTTTCTCTGTATGTGAGAGGTATGAATTTGCTAGGTGAGTTATGAATGAGGATTGATTTTGTATATATTCCAATCATTTCGAAAAATATCTCGTACTAAAACACTTAGGTAGACCAACATGATACGTTACATTTGAAAATTGGATGACTTTTGGGCACTGGACACTTAGTGGGAAAAGGGACACCTGCGTTGATGTAGGGATTTGGCTGGGACACAAGTGTCTGGGAAGCTAGAAAATAGGTACAAATCCATAACCAACAGAGAAGGATTGATTAGGTTTAGAGCATTTTGCACAGTATAGAAGGCTTGGTCATTAGAAGAACATATGTTTGGACTAAGAGATAAGGAATTTGGCACACATAGAGATAACAAACATGAGTCTTTCAGCAACGGGAAGGTCTTAGAGATGAAGGGTACAACCATGATAGGTATTTGCCAAGTGTACAAGACTGAGGTGCTATATAATTCATATTTAGTGTCTACAGAAGTATAAGCAATGCCATGATCATGATCGGGTTCCCCATTAGTTCCAAGTGGGTGTCAAAGTCTGGTTACATCTTCAAAAGGAGTAGCTCAACTGTCCATGCAAGGCTCTGAACTTTGTGATATGGTGCATACACCATCATCAAACAAATTGGAGAAAAAACATTTGAGCTTAAGTTTCCACACAACCTCGAGTTGCATCCAATGTTCAATGTAGGACTACTCTGCTTGTACTTTCTACCACTGTTGGATACATCAAGCGTTGGTGAGCAATTGCAAAGTACAAAGGCAAATCTAGACTAAGCAACACTAGTGACTACTAGTCAGATAACTGATAGGGTTATCAAAGAAATGAAGCATCAAGAATTCTTGCTTTATCGGGTGATGAAGGCAGGGCATTTGGCACACCAAGGGAAGCGGTTCACCAAGAAGTAGATTCAACAAATATTTTCACATTTGGTCTAAAACATAGAAGCTATGGATCTAATTGCTTCTCAAGGAGGAATGAATGATCTAGATTATCGTTTAGAGTATAATTATGAAAAAGTACGAAAATTTAGTTTTTTGGTTTTTAACACATTTTTCGTATTTTGCATTTTCAAGGTCCTTCAGTGTGGATTTAGGCCCAAAAATTTCGTTGGTGCCCTACATGGTTGTTGAAGGCATCCTTGTAAAGCACCTAAACTAGTTAGCTTGAAAAGCTTTCCAACACATCTTATTGTTTGCAAATCGGTTCAATGAACTAGGAGATGACCCCGACAATTGGCACTGATAATAATATCCACCAAAATTCGGTTGTTTGTTCACTTCTGCCTATTATACTCCACTCCTTAGGTTGATACATGTCATCTCTATGTGAAGTGACCGTTCGGTTTCCGGTCGGAACCCTTCATTTACTATTAGTAACTTTTTAGCTTCGACATTGTACAACTACAAAGAAGATAGTATGGAATAAGGAAACAAATGTCTAGGTATACATCTTTTGTATAGAGTTTACTCATTTTTGTATACACTCCTAATTTCAATAAAATATTTATGTTTTTGCAATTATAGTTCTGTCAATTTTGATTCTATTGATATAACAGATTAAACTCCATAGTTAGTGTGTTGTCTATCGAATTACATACTTAAATTTGGTTCAATCGTGTAGTGTAAATCATGAAAAGTATACAACACATATCCAATATTCTCCCACTGGTTGAATACTTTATGTAGGGGACCATAAAGTCATACTTTCAATAGCTGAGGGCAGCCATGGCCATTGATCTTCTACACCAAGAAAACTTCTTAGTACTCGCAACCTTTGTCAAAGAATCGGTAGCATTCTCCAAAGTCCAAAGTATCAACCTTTTCCAACAACGCTGCCTTGTCTTCAACCACATCTCTAACAAAATGGTATTTTACATCAATATGCTTTGGCTGAGCATAATAAATGGGGTTATTTCCAAATAGATTGCACTTTGACTGTCACAATCTATCCTCACGGCTTTCTATAGGAAACCAATATTTGAGCATGACATTTGTAACCATAGATCTTCCTTGCATGAGTGGCCTCCATGGAACACATTTATTTAGTCGAGATAATCTAGTTGATAATCTCCTGCTCTCTAGTTGATAATCTAACTATTTCCTACCTCTTACTCATCCAATTGACATCTCCATCGAACATGTTAAATACCTAACCACTTGTAGATCTTTGGTAGTCGAGATCTCCATCCCAATTAGCATCAAAAAGCCTTGCACGTTTATTGTTTTATTCTGCTCAATATTCCCTTGTAGTAGATTGCATAATTTGAAGTGCCATGCCAATATCTAAAGATTCTCTTCACAACAGTCGAATGTTCCATTCTTAGGTTGGACAAATAGCTACGCACAACTCAGACTACATGGAAAATGTCAGGTCTAGTAGAGGCCATGGCATACATCAGGCTCCCAACTTCATTTGCACAAGGAACTTGAGACATTTCTAGTATATTTTATTGTCTTGGGACATTGTTTAACAAATAATTTTTGACCAATATGAAAGGAGGAACTCATAGGTTTACATTTATGCATTCTAAACCTATGCAAAATCATCTGAACATGTTTCCTTCAATTCAACTATGGTTCCCTATTTGGTTGATTCCGTTTAATTTTCATGCCCAAAAGAATTTTGCAGCACATAAATTCTTCATAACAAACTGAGATGACAATTGAGATTTCAGCTACTCGATCATTTCTTTGTTGTTACGAATTGACAACATATCATCTACATACAAAACTATGAAAACGAAGTTATCATCCACCTTTTTGAAATACATAGAATGATCAACTTTGCTTTGTACAAACTGAAGCCTTAGCACAAAATTGTTAGACTTCTGATTCCACATCCTTGGTGATTGCTCCAAGCCATTAAGTGACTTATTCAACCTGCACACCAAGTCCTCATTTCCTTTAACCTTAAAGCTCTCTGACTGCACCATCTAGATCTCTTCCTTGAGTTCACAATGCATAAATGGTATCTTCACATATATCTATTCAACTTCAAGATCGAAAGCAACATCAATAGCCCAAAAGCAATCTAATAGAAATTAATTTAACGACAAGAGGAAAAATCTCACCAAAATCAATTTCTTCTATTTGAGAAAATCCCTTTCCTACCAGATGAGCTTTATACTTCTCCATTTTCCCTTCTGCATTGCACTTATTTTCTAACATCCATTTGCAACCAAGAGGCTTTCAACCAATAGGGAATTTCACCAAGTCCCATGTCATATTTTTATTCAAAGACTGCATTTTTCATCCATGTCTTTATTCCATAATTTATTTTCCTTTGAATCAAGGGCCTCCTCCATAGTTTTAGGATCTTCATCCGTCACAAAGAACACTAACAAAATAAATGTAAAACTGAAATCAGTTGGACAGTGCAGTAAGAACAAACTTCACAATATGATGATCAAGGACTGACCACGACCTCTTATATATGCTCTATTTAGGCCATGGTTATTCCATAGGCCAGCCCCACTAACAATATAAGAATCCTACAGAAATGTGACAAGATAATATAAAAGGTTATGTGAGACACAAGTCGACCACACGTATCGCTAAACACGCTATAAGTTAAGGGTGTAACACTAGCTCCAACCTCAAGAAACTTCAATCCTCACCAAGAGTAGCATGTTGAGCATCTCTTGACTGCCAAAATCCCATCCATTTTTGAGGGTTTTGAAATTAATGTGGCATTGCTCAAATCTATCAATGATTTGGATGGAATGTGGAAGCCCTTACCAGTAAGTTGGGTGAGTTTGGAACCCTCATCTCTATGATGGGTGATTGTATTCAAAATCTCGCTAGCACATCCAAAGAACAACAAGAATGCCTGTCTCAAATGCAAAAAGTCATTGAATATCAAGAGCTAAGGCTTCAAAAGATGGAAAATACCCTATTATGTGATCCAATTAAACGCCTGATTCAGAATTATACACAAAAAATTACCTAGCGACAGACGGGCATCAAAAGGAAAGCGACAACTGAAGCCACTTGCAGAAGCACAAGTGCTCTGGCTACTGACCGACAAGTGTCCAGATCCACCTCTAGACCATTCAAGATGGTCCTTGGATCCTAGCAACTTAAAGGAAAACAAACCATTATTTTCAACAAGTGGCACTCTGATAAGGGAAAGTGATCAGATCGTTCCCACTCGTCCTACTTGGGCACAAAGTTATCACATGCATAACCTTTGTTTAAAGATATGCTTGGTGAAAATTAATTCACCCTGAATAGTATGCTTTTAGTTAAATCTGTTAGGGCAGTTTATTTTGCTTTCAGTTTCTTTTTCCACTTGGTAGGGTAGCTCCGTGCTTTTGACAGCTGTTTTTTTTTATTGTAATATTTCTCTCAGTTGTCTTCTTATCACAGCCCCCTTATTTCCAAATTGAAGGGTTGCTGTTGTTGTAAAATTTTGTTTATATTGGAAGATAAAACAAATTGATATTATGATAAATGTATAATAATCATTCAAAATATATAATAAATTGAGGGCAAGGGAGGGTGCCGATGGAACTGTCTGTAGTCATGATCAGGAAAACCAGGTCTTCCCTCGCCCCTACCTATATTATAAATTGTAGGCTGTCGGGTGAGTGCTCCATATACAGATATGTATTACTAGTTGCACTGAAAGGAGGATTTATTTGATGGTTCATACCCCTTGTAAATAATCTAGGCAGCATGGGATCATAATTTATAACTCCACGTGCTAGTAGTTTTGTACTCATACGAAAGCAAGGCGTGATCACAGACGTAAACATGAGGTTCTGAGACTTCGGTACCTCATAGTCTTGAGGTGATTATTGGAACCGCCTTTTACACTACTATTTTAAGAATGTACCACCATCTCATCTTATTAATGGGCCCCCCTTTTTACACGATTATCCCTATTTTTATCAATATGCCAGTGCGAAAAAAGGTTTTAAAATATATATAAAAATGCTCTGAGCACTTAGGTCAATTTAAAAAAAAAAACAAAATACGACCTGCGGTTTGAACAAACGTTGTTTTTACCATATCCTAAGGGTGACGCCCTTGTGATGTATGTAATGTTCTTTATGTTCCTCAACTTTGAAAGATTTTTTTTTTCATTAATAAAATTGCAAATAGAGGTTGCAAAATTGAATTCTATCATGATTACTTAATGATATTAATTATGGTAGCATAATTGTTGTTCAAGTCATAGTGGAAAGTGTTGTGTATAATGTTAATATAAAAAGTCCTTTAGTTTTGAAGCATTGTCTTACTAATTTGAAACTTTGTGCAAAAATTGAAAGTTTGGAAGCTTATACTGGTCAACAAGAAGAGCTCAAGGCTAGACAAACGGATAATTCACATTTTCCTGCACAAATTGAATGCTTGAATGCTATAATTTAACAAAAGAAAGAAGACAATCAAGCAATACTGGCCAAGCTGTATGATAAAATTCGATTCTTAAAGAAGGGAAACATTGCTTTGGGAAAGAAATGTGTGCCTAGTGGGAGTACATCACCTAGCACGCCATGTTGTGGGACCAAAAATAAAGACACTAGTCAGCATGATGAAAGGATAAACCATGCTGCAGATAAGTGTTGACACAAAAAGCCATTCAAGCATTGTGGAAGAACATGACATTCCTTGGATTGATGATGGTACAAGCATAAACTGTGGTCTGATCAATCATGACACAATGCACTGAAGTTTTTTAATAAAGAAGCTCCAGCTGTGCGTTTGCTTATTACTTTCCTCAATAAAGCATTTCAAAATTGGGAAACACATTACTAAAAAGTTGGATCCTCAGACAGAAGTTGTGATGTCAACTACAATGGCCAGTGAGAGAGAAGATGCAGACCAGTTTCAGCAGATGTGGGAAATGATTTTTAATGAGAGATATATGTAAAGGAGCATATAGATTTTGATGAAGAATTTTCTGATGGCATTGATAATGAAATACAGTTTGATCCAAAGATTATGTTTCAAGACCTGAGAGCTTTGGTGAAGATTGCAGATCCTTTCCAAAAATAATTTGAGTGATAGTTAGCCCCTTTAATATACATTATGGGGGCATGTTGTAGTAATGTCTATTTGTGAAGTGTAGTTTATCCCACCCAAATAAATTTTATGGGGGTAGGGAATTAAATTTATTTTGGGTCCTTATGTGTAGGCACACACACCCCCATACACCCCCCCCATACACCCCGGCCGCCCCCGCTCCCTCCCTCTACCCCCTCCGACCCGCCCCATACACCCACACCTGCATACACAGGCAAACACACATATTTATGCATACAAAAGTGTTTAGTTGACTATTGAATATGGCTGGTGATTTTGAGGGTTATCAATTAGGCATGACTGGCTCAATACGTTTTATGACTAATCTGTTGTTTTAATGATGGTTTTGTTGTCAACCTAGAGCTGTGCCTTGATTCGAGGACGTGCGCGAAACTGCCAGTCCTCTATCCGGCTAAAACAATGGGATCTTCTCACGAGGGTGGGTGCCTCAATAGTAAGAAGAACCTCCAGAGAAGGCTGGTTCCTGTATGATGTATCAATGAAGATTCCTACTCTACGCTGTTGACTGTCGTGGAAAAGGGAGAAAGAAAACTTCAAGGGGAAATCCTACCTAAAAGGGGTGATACACCAAGATTTTGATCCTACTCAGCTTGGAACCTTGAACACTGAACGAACAAGGGAGAAGGAAGACCTTAGACTTCAAATTAATCACTTGTGCATAAGTATTTCATGCAGAGGTTCGATCCAATAACTAAAACCTGAGGGAAAACGATGGAGAGAGGACTGATACAAGACACTTTGCAGCCACCTAACATCCACTTACAATTTCAGCAAAAGACAATAAAGAACACTTTAACACGACCTGCAGAAGGACAATATAGCAACTAGGTACGAAACACAATTTGGGAAGGGAGAGAACTCTACCACTTATGCAAATTGCTGAAGAAATATACACTATGCCAACGCTTGAAATTTGAAAGTACAGTCCTTCTATTGATTGAAGAGGTTACACAACTCACCAATGGCAGAGTCTGGTCTAACCAAGAGAGATTGGATTATTTTTAATCAAGGCTGAAATCCTTTATATAGAACATTACAAGAGGCCAAAGATTGGCGTAGAAACTTGAAGAGAAAGATTCACTTTTGTTAACTCCAAGCTTTACTTGGCCTTTCAATAAAATATATTTTCTCTTTGTATCCTTGCATGAAGCTTATTCGCTTGATGAAGCGAACTTATCTTTGTTATGAACCGCCCACCTCCTTTTGCATGGAAATCTTCTAGTGGATGCGGCGTTTGATCAATTAGTCAACTCTAAATCTGGAATAGTCAACTCCTCGTTCAAACTCGGAACTGTTGCTGAAGCTGAGTTAGACTTTCGGATGCATGGGCTGAATGGAGACGAACAGGTCTTTAATAATCAGTCAACTGAAACTTTGACCGTTTATTCGAAAATAGCTCCAATGTTTGCATGTATTTCGTTCTAATTTTGATCGTGTTTATTTCTGGCAGGATTCTGTATTCAACTCCTTCGTTAGATTATCTGTTTTCTATTCTCCTTTGCACAGTCGGCCTCCATTTATTTCGGATCTCTTGTCACTTTATTCTCAACGGTTACTTCCTAGAGGCAAAATTTGACGGCCTGTGGGACGTCACCGAAAGCTTTATTATTTTCTTCAGCTATATTTCTGCCCATTTTCCTTTACTCTTTTTGTTCGGGCTTTTTCCCGCGGCCGTTTTGTCTCTGTCGGCTCTTTTGTATTGAACGGTAAGTTATATTCCCGCGGGTTTATTCTCTTCGGGCTATTTGTCCGAATTCCTTCCGACTTTTTGTCCAAAGGAATTCCTTTGGACAAAAAGTCCGAAGGATTCCAATTGTTTGTCTTTGCTTTTTTAAACGTCCTTGGTCTCTTCTTAATTTTCTGTCTTAAGCCATTTCCGAATTCCTTCGGACTTTTTGTCCGAAGGAATTTCCGAAGGGCACTGGCGGAGGACACTTGGACTGGTTGCCAAAGGGCACATTGGAAATTCCGAAAGGCATTTCGGAGGGAAAGGCAACGGAAAGAATCCTTCGGACTTTTTGTCCGAAGGAATTTTGCCGAAGGGCACATTGGAAATTCTGAAAGGCATTTCGGAGGGAAAGGCAACGGAAAGGCACAAAAAGTCCGAAGGCTTCTTTCTGTTGCCTTTCCCTCCGAAATGCCTTTCGGAATTTCCAATGTGCCCTTCGGCAAAATTCCTTCGGAGAAAAAGTCCGAAGGATTCTTTCCGTTGCCTTTCCCTCCGAAATGCCTTTCGGAATTTCCAATGTGCCCTTCGGCAACCAGTCCAAGTGTCAATTCCTTCGGACAAAAAGTCCGAAGGATTCTTTCCGTTGCCTTTCCCTCCAAAATGCCTTTCGGAATTTCCAATGTGCCCTTCGGCAACCAGTCCAAGTGTCCTCCGCCAGTGCCCTTTGGAAAAATTGGAGGGCACCCAGGGTTTTTGCAAAGGTCTGTGATTTTGGTCTTCCTCCTGCCCGAAGGGTAGGTGCCCATCGGGTTTGTTGTAAGTGTCCCTTCCGAAGGGTACCCTGCCCTTCGGAACTCTTGAAACTGTCCCCTTCCGAATTTATCCTTGGTTTCTTTGTGTGGGTTTCCGTCTTGTGGTCCTCTGAATTTCCTCGGACTATTTGTCCGAAGGAATTCCTTTGGACAAAAGTCCGAAGGATATCCCTTCTTCCTCCTAAGTGCTTTCCTGATTGAGTCCGTAGAAAATTTGACTGAGTGAGTCCGTAGAAAATTTCACTGAGTGAGTCCGTAGAAATTTTTACTGACTGAGTCCGTAGAAATCCTGCAGAGGAAAACTATGTATTCTTCCTTGGCTAGAGATGTGAACGTTCTAAATAGCAAGAGACAATCTGACTTGTGGCAGATTTGTTAACAGGTTTTACTTTGCAAAACTTAGTTTAAGGGCATCTCTCATGATCAACATTCTTTTGTATATGCCTGCCGCCTGACTATGGATTCTTATCATAATTTGCTTTCTAATAGAAAAAATCGCACTATAGTTAAATACATGAAGCACTAGGTAGCTATTATTGGCCTTTTATGGGAAGTTTCTTTATTTGATGGACAACTGTCCAGGTTTTAACAAATGAAGTTATATGTATGCAGAATATATATTAGTATTACCAGTCAATAATGAAATCTTTTTAACTATTAAGGATGAAAATTCTCTTCAGGACAATGCATATATAATGGACGAATGGTACACATTTTTTCTGAGATTAATTCTTGATTTTGCCATCATAATTCACTATTTTAATTGTGTTCACTGGTTATTTGACTTGGTGTATGATCAGGATTGCATAAATGTTGACGATTTTAAATATCCCATTGAGCATTTCAAGGTAATTTCCTCTCCAAATGAATGGTTCATGATGAGAGAGAAAAACATTTATGTTGGACCGAATGGTTATGATATTATGATAAATAGAATCCATGATTTAGTTATTGCCCCTTTGCATACTTATGCAATTCCTAAAAGACAAATTTTATAGTTGATATTTCCATCATGTAGATTCACCTTGAAATCAGTGACTATAAGCATGCTAATTATTTCTTAAGGCTATGCAAATATATACCGTGAAAATAGTTTGATACACACAATTTGGAGGCTTTCTACTAAAGATGCTTAGAGGAGTGCTCTGCCTTTTGTAAACTCTCATCTATATTATATCGTCTTCCCAGTGTTTGGAATCAATATTATATCTAGATTTGTGATTTTCAGTAAGACTTGCAAAATAGAATCTCCGAATGTTAAATACTTCTTTGTAATGCAAGATATGTCAAGTCACACATGACAATTCAGTCTTAATGGTGTCCCATACCCATTTGTTAAATATTCACTGCTTTCCTTCGCCTCATGGAGTTTCGAAATGTAGTTTAGTGTTGGGCATATTACAATTCCTCAAGCAAGATGGCAGTGGAAGTTCATAAAGTTTGCTAGCCAATGATGTGAATATTGAATTTTGCCCACTTATGTTCTTGACAAAACTTTGTCATGTATACCAGAGATAACATTGAGGTATTTTGAATAATGTGACTGGGTACCACCTCTTTTTATTTTTGATGTTCCATATAATTCAAATAAAAGTTACCAGCTTCTCAGGTGCAGGTTTTTCTGGTGGGGGTGTGGGTATCAGTTTCAGTACTTCTCAAATCTGCATGGGTGTGTATGCGGCTGGGGAAAATTACAGGATATATTCGAAAAATAAAATATGCAATAAATTTAAAAATTAACTATAGAAAATAAAAAAAAGAAATTAAATTTAATAATTCAATAACATAAACACATCAAAATATATTTTCCTCTGACATAATTTTTAAAAATTAAGTATAAAAATAAACATTAATCATCAAGATTTTAAACTAAAATTAGAAATAGTGGTTTTGGGTACCTGAGAAACCAAGTTCCTGGTACGGGTGCAATGCAGATGCATGCATTCAGATGATTGTGTACACAAACCTGGTAGTTTTGATTCATATATGGAATAAAATATTTTTCCATATGATGCTCGAGTCCAAAATTTCTGTTGGGGGATATTTCAGACAGTTGTGTTAATTCGCATATAGGTCTGCAGTACTAGTACCAAATTCAATTAATATTTTGGTATGATCTGCTCACTAAACATAGATATGAAGCAAATTTAAAACTATCCCTTATAGCATTTGGATTGAGGTAAGATCAAACCAAAAATAGATTGAGTTGTGAATCAAACACAGATTGATTGGATTGAACTGAATCACACGGGATAGAGGTGGATGAGAATTGGATCTGTTATGAATGGAGGCCAACATGCATATATGAACTTGAAAAATGGAGACTAACTTGTTCATAAACTGATAGAAAAACATATTTCTTTGTAAATTTATTTCTTTAGTGTCAAATTCTGCCATATGAGCTTTAGATATTTTGAGTCTCTGACTCTTGGGTTGTGCATGCCATGACAAATTCGGTTTCTGGATATTCTTCTTAGTTTTGTTTATTTCAGTTTTATAAACCTGAATCGTGAAAACATCAACTATGGAGACCGTGATTCAGTCTTCTTATTTGAGTTTGGAATTTGGATCATGGATGTAGTTTTATGATTTATCTTGTGATGAATTCAGTGGGAGTAGTGAAAGAAACAAATAAAAGCATAGAGAATTATAAAAAATAGAATTCTCATTTTTTTGATGTTTTTTCAGCATTAAAAAAAATTCCAGGGTAGACGTATATGTGTATGGGCAGATTGTGTATTGAACTAAAAGCAGATCACTCCACACCAACACACTGGTGCTGTACTGGCACGATAGTACATTTCATTTTACTATCCTAGCCATTTCGGAATGGAATAGCTCACTTCAAGCCTACACCGCTTCCATCTTCACTTGAGGTGTATGACTAATTTTCTCAATACCTCAAGGACTCTGAATTAAGGATAGAGGTAAACCACTCAATAAGCAATGATTATAAGCCTCTTCTTAACCACCTTTTTGTTATCCTAGTACCTTATGAATCCCTAACATAACTTCCGGACATGCACAATAATTGTAAGAAAATGACATACAAAAGAGATTTATGTTCTATGTAATGTCCCCTTAGGGCCAAATTAAAGAAATTGGATTTTTATTGCAAACCCTTACACCAAAAGATTAAAATGATAATTTAGAAATTATTGCTAAACCCTTAGAAAATACATATTTTTTAAAGATATTTGCAGCCATAAAATAAACATTGAAAAAACAATAATTTTATTAAATGTATCCCACTCAAACCCTAGGATGCTGAAACAATGAAATTGAAACCCTCACAATCTGATTTTTCCTGCCGCAGAGTGGCTATATAACAAGAACACTACAACTGTGATTAAGATCTATGATTTCCCTAGAATCCTTCTCCAAAACTACTCACAGTAGCCCCAAGGGCTGCCAACAGTCTACAGTTTGCATGGCAGCCTTTACTAGGGCATGACAACCTTTTGTACAATGGGAAAACATGATTTGTTGATATGCAAACCCTCAAACAATTCTGAAAATTGATAGCTCCTTGCAACGAATTGAAATCTGAATATTAATTGTTTTATCTGCATGATTGTCATCCCTGGATGGAATCACCTCAATGGGTAAGAGGGTTTTTGTCCTCACTACTTGTACCAACTATAAGGGTTTTCGTCACTATGTTGAAAACCGATGAACTAGAAGGTTCAATCAATTGAGAAAATATATTGATTATAAACTTGAATGGATACAAATGAAAGATAACTCTCAATATATAGACTCAATTGCCACTTTTAGGATTAGGGTTACTTTTTTAGGTTTTATCCTTTTCCTTTATCTTTACTTTTCCCTTTTATCACCATTTTCCCCAAAATATAATTCAAAATGACTTAGAAATATTTTAAAATAATATCACTTTGTATCCCATGCCTAGTGCCACTTTATAACATCACTTTAAGCCGACTTTTAAAAACACTTTATTGGACTTGAACTTTTAATAATAAAATAATATTACCCTGTCCTTTTAATAAAGTAAGTCACTGGAACAACTTAAAATATTATTTTTATTATTTCCTTAGCTTATTCGAAAAATGGGACATGACAATTTGCCCTTCCCAAAGATGGCTTGTCCTCAAGCAATTGCAAGTTCCACTGCTTTGACTTACCCCAATTGAGCAACTCTATAAGACTTGGATCCTATTCATCCTCGGGAATTTGCAATTCCACATTCTAAATTCCTCGTGTGATGCAGTATGTTCCTTTGACTTCATAACTTTGGTTTCCTTTGAAATCTTGTCTATACATTCATCTGGGAGACCAATGACGTTATTTGCCAAGGATGAAGCACCAATACAAATATTTGCCTAATATTTGATCAAGAATAATATGAATGTATTGATAAGTGCATTTGCTTCTTTTACTAAATCCATGACATCTTTATCAAATAAGTGCTCTTGCAATCCATTGATAAGTGTAAATTGCCTTGAATCTCGAATATGAGATATGCCTCTATCCAAAGGTGCTCTGAGTCCTAACATTAAAGCATGAAATTCCACAAGTACCCTCACCATTGTACCTCCTAAAATATGATGCAAATCAGACTGTGTACAGGCTGGAAACAAGTTACAACAGTCACAATCCACCTGGAATTTCACTCAAATCATAACTATAGTGGCTGACATGTTTGTTCCCTTCAACTGAGACCTTCTACCTACATCATCCAGTGATAAGACCCCCTTAAAATGTGCAAACTTTCAGCTGTTCATGACTGATAACAACTCATGATTTGAATTGACATCATTCGAAGTCTCAATAAAATGTCTCTCATCCATGGATTTTAGCTTCTCACCTAAACCCATGATGTAGGAATCATTGCATACCTTGTGTCCACTCCAAGTGTAGAATTCTGAATTCTGAGCACTTAATTGTTGAATGGTGAAGCTATCTTGTAGTATCCCAACCTTTGTGGATTCTCCTTTACACAACCAAGGGTGGCCAACTTTTATGTAGCTTGGACTGTAATCAAAGTGTTTACCTTCCTTTGATGCATTAGAAATTGTTGAGATATACTCAACTCCTTCATCCAAACAATGGGCTGCCCATGTTCTATGAAAAGCTCTTTCCAAGATAAGGTTAAGTTGCTAAATCCTCTTGGTACGTGGGATGGTTAAGCCATTAAAGCCTTTATCCTTTTTGTACCTCAAAAAATCCCCCGGATCCCATATGCAAAAATAATCTTGAACTTGAATCAAAGAATCTATATTCTCTATGTTGCAAGTTGTATCCTTGACTCTTATCATTTTTTTTAGAATGCTTTCCATGATGACAAGAATCTTGTAATGGCATAGTATGAAGCAACAAATTTGAAATGTGACCATCCTTTTCATACGTTTTCTAGTATAAATTCAGATGTGCATATGGATTCTTCTTCCAAGTATGTACAATGCTATAATGAAAGATCTCACAAGGAGCTACGACATTCCCATCAATGTGATTATCATCTTCTGGAGATTCCTCTCTTTGTATCTTGGAAAGGTGAACATGCTTGGAACTTGATTCCAATCGTGTGATGTGCTGATCTTCTATGTCCTTTCGTAATCCTAGGAGCAAATGTCTAAACACCACAATACACTTATTTTGAAAAATCTGAATATCAACATGATGTTTACCTTTCTCATGTCGAGAAATATCTCTGGGATCCCATATTAGGATGCGTAGGCAGCTTTGTGACTTATCTTCTTGACGTTTGACTACAACTATTTGAGCATGATGATGCAAACACAACTAGTTACACAAATACAACTCATTATATATGGAGAGTATCATGCCTATGTTGAATGATATATTAGCAATTGAATCAAAACCAGTATAAGAAGAGAAAATTGCTGCTGCCCTATCTAGCATAGCATGGACCTTGTATAGAAGACAACCATTTGCCAACTTATCATCAATCACCATGTCAAATATTTTGACACATTCATTTGCAAATATGACTATTGTTCAGGCAATTGCACTCTCTATCCAAACATGAAATTTGAATCCAACCAAGATGGTATATGTATGAATTTGCTTACCTTGTAATTGAGTTCCTCCATTGTCACTTACCTCCAGAGCACTATTGGATGTGAGGTGACATGGCTTTGAACCTTGCATTTGATATGAGTCTTAGGGTCTCTTCATTATAATTAATTCGAGCATACCCTGTAATCCATGATACTTCCTCTTTACAAGTAGATAATTTGAATGCGTCCTTTGGTTCCTCCAAAAGGCACACACATGTATTTGTGGACCAATTAGAAATCTGATTTCTAGTTAGTCTTATTAACATAATTTTATCTGGGCCTTTGGGATAAGGATGGAGTAGAGGATCAATCAACCAAACTTGCAAAACAACAATTGATTGTTCAGACATACCTTTGTGTGGTTCCCATGCATGAACCATACCTTGTTGATACTAAATGTTTTACTATTGCATGTGCTGATCTGTGACTTGTAGTTGAGATATTTGATCCTTGTGCTCCAACCATTGAATCCTATTGTCATTCATAATATTTTCCTTATTCTCATCTGAGGTCAATTTTGATTTTTCTTCATATAAATCATTGTTTATATTAATAGTTAATGCTTCTGAAGTCTTGGTTATTTCTTCAATTGCCTCTATGCATGTCATTTCAGCCTCATGACATTGATAGATTTTTGAGGCTCAAATTTTGACCTTTCCATCTTTATTTCTATCCATGCCTTTAGATTCTTTTGATATTCTTGAATAGCTTGTAACATCTCTAACATGGATTCTTGCATTGTCCTCATGATTAACAGGTAGGCAAGTTCACAACTCTGATACCACTATATTGTCCCCTTTAGGATCAAATTAAAGAAATCTTATTTTTATTGCGATCTTTACAATAGAAAATTAAAATGATGGAAATTATTGCTAAAACCTTAGAAAATATAGATTTTTTAAAGATAATTGCAGCCATAAAATAAACATTGAAAAAGCAGCGATTTTATTCAATGTATCCCACTCAAACCCTAAGATGTCGAAACAATGAAATTTTAAAACTGAAACCCTCGCAATTTAATTTTTCTTGCCATAGAGTGGTTGTGCAACAACTACGCTACAATTGCGATGAAGATCAACTATCTCCTTAGAATCCTTCGCCAAAACCAATCATAGCAGTCCCAAGGGTTGCACAACAGTTTAAAATAAATATGGCAACCTTTAATAGGGCACGACAACCTTTTGTACAACTGGAAACCCCGATTTGTTGATCCGCAAACCCTCAAATTATTTTGAAAATTCATAGCTCTTTGAAGCCAGCTGAAATCTGAATATTACATGTTTTATTTGCACAATAGTGATCCTTAGATGGAATCACCTCAATGGGTAAGAGGATTTTCGTCCTCAAACCTAAATCTGAATGGTGAGGGTTTTTGTTCTCACAACTCGTACCAACTATAAGGATTTTCATCCTTATGCTAAAAACTGATGAATTGGAAGGTTCAATCAATTGAGAAAATACATTGATCACAAATTTGAATGGATACAAATCGGAGAGAACTCTCAATATATAGACTCAATTGCCACTTTTAGGGTTAGGGTTACACTTTTACGTTTTACCATTTTTTTAATTTTCACTTTTCTCTTTGCTCATCCTTTTCTCCAAAATATAATTCAAAGTGACTTAGGAACTTTTTAAAATAATATTACTTTGTAACCCATGCCTAGCGCCACTTTATAACATCACTTTAGGCCCTCTTTTAAAAGCACTTTATTGGACTTGAACTTTAAATAATAAAATAATATTAGGCTGTCATTTTAATAAAGTAAGTCCTTGGAACAACTTAAAATATCATTTTTATTATTTCCTTAACTTTTTCGAAAAAGGGGATATGACATTCTAAGTCATAAATAAACATGTACAAGGCCCATGCTCTGTACCCATGCGTGTATGTAAGGATATAAACATAGAGAAACAAGAGGAAGCTCCACATGTTATATTCCCTTGAGAATAAATCCTCATTTAATAAACAAAATCATAATAAGGAACATCACATTGTATTAGACCTAAAATAGGTATTCTACAATATAGAAAAGCCTCTAAATATGTAAAATCTAGAAGACCATTCAAAATTGATCACAAAGGAATGCTAGTGCACAAAGACGGTTAGAGCTGTAGAGAAGGGTTGTTTGTATTGGTTCTATTGAGAAATAAGGTGGAGGACCTTACTAGATCCAGTGTGTCATGAAACAGTAACGAAAGAGCTATAGATATTGTGTCACAAGGTGGTAAAGCAATAGCTAGGGGTGTCACTAGACGGTAAAACAAGAGCTATAACAATAAAATAAAATATAGTAATAAAGTAAATGACAACAAATATGTATTGTACTATTAAATATATGAAACATAAAACTCATAAATTGACCAAAGTACAAAAGAAATAGGCTAGGGTTAGGGTTACTTGCCTTGGGTTAAATTTTCAATGCATTAATCTCCCCCTTGGCGTTTAGCACTCTGAGAGATGGTTGTAGGTGAAGTTAAAATGGATAGAAGAAACCCTAAGTAGACCAAAGTTGGGGACTCTTAAAGACTTGGTGTACCTCGATGGTGCAACTCCTATTCTTGAAATCTCCAAGGCCTTTATTGATAACTTCTCTTCTTTTAGTGTAAGCTCCTTTAACCTTAAATCCTTTTCTTCCTAAAGGGGATTTGTGAGTGTAGGAAGAGTGAATTGATGGTTTTGCTTATAGAGAAAGGACAGAGGGAAATCTATAAATATGGTTCAAATCCCGAAAATTTGAAACATAGATTTAGTTGACGTTATCTGCCCGAATGATGACATGGAAATAAATTCAAATAAATCAATACATTTTGGCTTAGCCAATGATGTCGAACAAAATAAGGGGTGCTAAGGGATGACATCGGCTAGGACGATGATGTTAGCTATGTGCAGGCAATATAGGAAGAGAGGCTAGAGGAAAGATTAGGAAGCATATGAGGACAAATTGTGAAGAAAAGATTCCAGATTGCATCTTTGGTCAATAAGGTTTAATGGTGAGAATGGTTGGATGGGTGCAATGATTGACATGAAACCTTTTCTCGTTAAGTCATTTCAATTTCTTTTTTTTGAATTAGGCCCTTTTTTATATGGCAAAAGTACAAGAGACAACATTATCAGCAAATATTTTAGAAGATGGCTTCCATTGCAAGTACTTCACCTTTTTTTTAATAACTACACAACTTTGTAATTAGGACCTGAATTTGACCCCTCTGCACCACTTAAATTAGCTAAGCCAATTAGTGTAAAGCAGAGGTCTTCAATCCTTTTATTTGGCATGAAGAGATCCTTTTTGGTAATTAATAAAATGACTTGTTAGCTTCGACCTTTTCATCGTAGACATGGGACTATCAATCATGATAGATTACTTTGTCCATAAAGTTTTCACTCACATGACCATTGCTTTGACTATAGAGTTTGGGACATATAGCCAATCAAATCAAACTGATTATATTTATGGCTAAATGACCAATAATGCCTTTTGACTCCCTTTCCTTTATAGGACAAAATTTTAAATTAACAAGGATATGACATATTGTTTGACTCGTAAATTAAAACAGGTGATAATGCCTTTCGAAGCCAAACCCTCATGTCAAAAATCTAACATTTACATAATAAAGCATGTGTGTAACAACAGTTATGTCGAGAAAAATAACCAAATCCATCATGAATTAAAGGAGAGCAACAGATAACATCAGAAGCAAATCATGATCAAGTCTTTTTAACTGTCAAAAAGGTCATAACTAAAAATAAAGGTTCTCTGCCACAGGACTGGCAATTTAATCTTCCCCTGGGTGAACAATACACTGATTGAAAGTGATCTAAAAGCATTCTGATATTTCTCGTACCTAGTTTAACGATGAAACTGCTCACAGTGCTTTTTGATATATAAAATATTGTGGGCATGACTTGACTCCATTTTTCAAATTAAATTGATTGGCATATTTCCAAACTCTTGATTTTTGTTGCTTCTTAAGAGAAGAGAGTATAAGATGGAAGAACAAAATACCAATGCTAAAACTGCTGGTTTACAAGGATGCATTCCACAGAATATGCAACCTGTCTTTCGAATTACTTTTTATTAATTATTCTCAATATGACAGAACACAACTTGAGGTTTGACAAAACGTATTCGACGATAACATATAATCAGATTACAAAAATAAAGAATCAGGGATAATGATTATTTTTACACAAGACAATACAATACCTTCAGCATATTTGTCAATGACATGACTTGATGATGACATGTTTGTCAATGCTTGGACTGACATCTTATTCCCTAAAAGTTATGATGGTCATTTGGATGTCTTATCATAATGATTTCAGCATGAAACATTTTGAATTTAAAAAAAAACTCGATTAAATCATCGGTCATTTGAAATGTGTTTCATATCGAGTAAATTATTGGATGCTCCATCAATGATGAATGCGCCTAACACCATTCCTTACAAAATTAAGCTAGTCTTAAGGAATTAATTGGTAAAAATCTGATAGAAATAAACCAAACCATTGAAAATATATGCCCATCAGAAATTCAGAATTTTATGGGAATAGATTTTCTGTTAGTGTGATTATATGTACTATTTTAATATTACTATATGCAATTAGTAAGCCTGCTCATATGGAAGGTCCTTAAAGGCAATCTGGCCATCACCATAATTACAGGCACCCGGTTCAAAAACTTTGTCAGAAGTAATGGTATGTGAGAGAGAAATCAATCTAGATTCTAAGCCAAAGTTTTTTACAATCATTTCATAACACAAGTAATAGCGATTTCTGGACTTCTTTGAATTGTGAACCTGTCCTCCTCCCTTGCTACCTGACACCATTGTCACCCATTCGAGCAGCAAGAGGACCCTTATCACTGTATCACATGAATGATCCATGAGCATATTGAGGAACAATGCCGAAATGCTAAGTGGTGGAGCTTTGCAATGTATTAAGAATTGACATTATGATAAATATAACGTTCAAAAGATATCTCCTATTATATTAACATATTTTACATACAACATATAAGAAATAAACTGTTCACCATGCAAAATTCAACCACTAACATGTCTCATCAGCTTGACAATAACTTTAACGTGCCACATGCTGTTATGTACCTTGGAATATGATATTATGATGTATATGGGGCTATGGATTTACCAACTTGTGGCACACATAATTCATGTTCAGATAGGATGGGCCTAGTGGGTAACTTGTGTAATGAGTCAAATGGGTAAATTGTGGAATAAGTTATTGGCAATTAGTCAACCTAATGTTTATTAGGTGAGTTAAGGGTTTACTCTAACTCTACGGTTTTTAGATGATAAGCTGCATACAGAGGCATCCATCATTATAAAGTATCATAGAAAGATATTTGTTTGGTTTGGCTTCTCTAGCAGGGATATTTGGAGTGATTCTTTCCTTGAGTATTGTTTGATGTTTCCCAACCTGAAGGGTATTATTCTATATTGGAGCATACTGAATGCTATTGGTATCCACCAATTGTCATGCAATATTGATTATTTTTCTGCATATACTTACATTATCAGAGGTTTGGATCTTTATATGTGGTATTATAATGGCGATTTGGCAAATGGGAGGAGCTTTCTATGAATAGTGGAATATTGTGCTGACTTTTTGTTTCAGACATTTTGCAGAAGATCATTCATAAAGTAGAAGTGTCTAATTTAAGTCATTGCAGTTCCATTGAAAATGAAGTTTTGAGAGATTTCTTACGAGTCGTCTCAATGAATGAGTAGTATTTGGTGGTTTGGTGACCTCGAGAAGTTGGCTGTCTGAAATTGTTGAACTACTGTTTTTACAGTCGCATTTTGGACAGCAAAAAAGGAAAATCTTCATAACCTGCAATCCAGGCAAGAAAATCAAGCACCGTTTGTTGCATTGAGAAGGAAAATCTTGGATTTATTGGCCTACAGGTGTTGTTTTTTAGTAGGAATCTATTGAAGGCATGTTTGCTTGAAACCCTAGGTTTTATCTAAGGTTTGATTCATTGACATACCCAGTATTTGTAGAACAAATGATATTGATCCTTGCAAATGGTGGTTTAAATTCAAATTAATATTTTTTATGAATTTTGGATATCTGTCTATATTAGCTTTACGGGGGAAGCATGGATTTGGCTTAAATGTCTTAGGGATAGACCATTAAAGTTCCCTTATTAAGAATTGGAACAAGGTTTCTGAGATAGAGGGGAGAAGAAATCACAAATAGGAGAAGCAGTAGTCAAGGATGAAGTATTAAAGGAAGAGGAAGAGGAGGAGGCCTTGCCCTTGGATTAGCAAGAGAAGGAAAGTGGTCCAATCATTTTGTTTCCAATTAAAGAAGCTTCGAAACTGCAGGTTCGAGGATATATTCAAAAGGAGCAGGTGATCATATCCTTAAACCCTAGTTCATGGTCCAACATCATCAACATTGACTTGATTAGGCGGTTGCATGTTCAAGATGGATATATCAAGGAAGCACTGGTATGTGGTGAAAAGGTTCTATTTTATTTGGTTTAAAGGTTATTGTGGACAAATGTGTTTTACAGTTAGATTTCACTATGCTATACCTATGGATCGTTTGGATATCGTTCTTGGTAATTTTTTGTTAGAGACCGTGGGACTGTCAATCTTAATGCGCAAAAGAATTCATAAAGCTTTGTGCAAGAGGAAGAAGGTAATATTGTAGAGTATTATAGGGCATGAGGAACTAGTCAAGATTAATAAGGACAAGGTTGTGTGTGAGCTACATGATCAAGAATCTGAAGAAGAGCATGTAGAAAAGTCTATAAAAGTTAATGAAAAAGAGCACGAGGAATAATTTGATGAGGAACAATAGGACATGGGTGCTACAAAAGCAAGGTCAAACCTTTGAAATACTCAAGAGCGAAATAAGTAGGTGGAATATAAGGAAGAGTAAAGGTAAGCCCAAGAATAAACTAGGGCTCTAAAATTTCCAACATATTGACATCCACATCGTAATGAGAGGCAACAATCATGGAGGCATAACAAGGAGTAGCATAGGATCAACAATTTAGTGTACATGAAAACCAAGGAAAAATAAATATGGGTACATTTGGAATCAAAGAAGCAACTACTATCAATATGTATATCATGGGAGCAAAAATTATGGATGTACAAGGAATCATAATAGCGTATAGGAAGTGTAACATCTATTAATATCTGATATGGATAGATGGATGGATGATCAATCTTAGTACCACCCGTCATCAAGTCTATGTAAATCATATTATTGAGCTTCTTCTCTTGTTTTGGGGTTAAAAAAGGATAAAGGATGGTGTCATGTTATACACCTAGGCACATGATATTATAATGTATATGGGATTATGAAGTAGTTGACTTTTTGTACACACAGCCCACATCTTGATAAGATGGGCCCACTAGGTAACTTGTGTAATGAGTCAAATGGGTAAGTTATGAAATAAGTTATCTTTGGCAATTGCTTGCCCAAGTTATATTACGTAGGTTAAGGCTTTACTTTTACCCTAGCGTTATTAGAGGAGAGGTTATATATAAAAGCACACATCATTTTAAAGGATCATGGAGAGATATTGTGTTTGTTTCATGATCTCATAGCAAGGATATTTGAAGTGATTCCATCCTTAAGGAGTATTTTTTTTTGGTTACCCCGCCTCTAGGATATTCTTCTATGTTTGAGTATATTGAATATTAGGGTATACTGGTACTCGCTATACATATTTTGTATTATATTATGTAATATTGGTTATATTTCTGCATAATGTCTATTGATAAGTGTTTAATTATTTATAATGTCTGACTACTTGTTTAAACATAATGAATACGAATTTAGTTAACCTATTGGACACTAGATTGTAGTTGAATTACTAAGCGTGTTCAGGATGGTCTTTATAGAATTTGTTTGATTGCATGGCAAAATCTGAGGGCCTTTGGTCTAAATGCTAAGTTGAATCCTTGAGAAGGCATCATAATGCACGGAAGTTCTCTTCTTACTGTTATAGATTAAGCTGGGGCAGCTGCTTCTAGAGACCTATCAAGGGTTGGGAAGCGAGTGCTTTTGCTGTGGCCATGTCTTTGCCTCTGAAAGTTTTGACATCAACACAAATCAAGTTAAATCGGGAGATGAGTTTTCTCAAGAAGCCTAGTGCCATAGTAGTATAATTCTCTAAACCAGTAAAATTTCAAAGATGAAAAGTCTATGTTTAGTCCTTAACTTAGACTGAGTTGTGTGTGATGTGAAGAATATATTTTGCAAGGGGTAGTTTTAAAGGGGAAATTGTATAATGTGAGGACCCGACATCTTTAAACATAGGTCCTTTGTCCTTGCCATTGGAAAATCTCATCTTATAGGGGGAAAGATGGATTTGAATCTACCATTTAAGAGATTTTTTTGTAAGTCCATGTCAAGGAGTTGCATGGGAATTTTAGCCCTCAAGATATCTATATCATAGGATTATCTAAATGATATTTACACTGAAGAATGAAGTTGTGCTTGAGTAGTCCAGAGTAGCACCTGTTAGGGATTGCAATGGATGGTATTGTGTTAAAATACTATTGAGTATTGATTTCCTGATTCCCAACAGTAGAAAGTTATAAACTATGTATGGTTCAGGATGCTAGAGAAGACTTAATGGATTTTTTTGAGATTTTTGATCTAATTGTTTTCCCTTGGGCCAATCCTCAATACTTCAATTTTGTCTTTTTGTGTATATTGATTCTGTGTTTTTCTTAGTTATTAACACTAATCATTCGAAATGCGCAAAGCGCAAATTTGTTGGCATTGCATGTTTGATCTTTTACAGACATTCAATGAATTCTTCATCAGAGAGCTTAAGCCAGGTTGTCGGCCAGTTGCATACGAAGATAATGACTATGTTGCTGTTTGTGGTGCTGACTCACGTCTCATGGCATTTCGGTCCCAAGATGACAGTAAACGATTTTGGATAAAGGTCAAGCTTCAATCTGCCATTCTTTAATCCTTTACAATAAAAGAAGGAAATGCTAAAATAATGTGATTTAACAAATTAATGTGTAAGAATCATGAGGTGATAATAATTCTAGGTTTATCATGTGTGTACTTGTTACATAGGTATATCTAGATATATGCATGTGTCTATTTGTTTTCTTTGAAATATATAGGTTGTATACTGCACCAAAAGACATAAGAGTTACATCAACTGAAAAATGTATTGACATGTAAATGTCTCTTCCTATGAAAGCTAAAAAACCTAGCATATGAGCCTTGCCCCATATGAAAAAGCTATTCGTCCTTCTAGAAGCAATTGAATCTGGATTTAACATGCTTGGGAAGATTCTGTTGAAAAGTATCAAATCTCCTAGGTGAATGGAGATTATCTTCATGAAAAGTGGCTTCACATCTGATGAGAGATATTTTGACACCAGTTTCTTCCACTCATTACCACTCTCTTACCATCTTTTCTGTTTATTTCATAATTGGATATGCATGTATTTCAGTGTTGATTTGGATTGTAGATTAGTAAGGGTAACTGCAACGTTTTTACAGGACTTCAAGTTAACCAACTGTTTAGTAGGCTATTTTTACCGATGTTATTTTCCTCAATTACATGGATAATTCTTACCTTTACTTTCATTTGAATTTATCTTTAGTTGTCTGCACTTGCTTCTGAATGAATGGATAGATTAGTAAGGATCAAGATTGTGCTCTTACTTGAAATTGATATGACATGTGGGAGTGTTTATTTTACAAGTGCAAATCAGAAATATGAAGGAAATCATAGATCTGCCTCTCTTGCACTGTATAACAGTGAATGAGAGACAAAAGAACATCAGACTAATTATTTATGCTTTAAACTGAACACTATGAAAGATGAAGGTTTGATAAGATCATCAAACACTTTCAGAACCTTTCTTTCTGTAGAAACGTCAATACAAATGAGATCTATGGATACAGAACGTTATAAAAGTTTGAATAACTGGAGATATGTTATTTCGAGAATTACCAGTCATGATTAAAACGTGGAATTTGAAGTGAAAGCTTGTACAATCTGTTAGTTCTAGAAGACTTTCATGTGTTCCAAATTTCCAATATGTATAATTGTCCAGCATTGTGAAGATGTATTAGTTTGAGGCACACGTTACAAGAATTTTGAATTTGCAGTTTATATGAATTCAATTTCTGTATTTGTTAATGAAGACCTCCAGAACACGAGACCTAGAGTGATCAAGAGTGAAGATTGCATGCCCTAGTATTGAAACAATTTTCTTATCTCCAACGTTACTTAAGGACAAGTTATATTTGTTAATCGTGAATATTGATTTGTCTTTTCCAGATTTCTTCAAATGAATGACAAAGTTTAGATCTTTAGTTTTATTCATATAATTGTCATTTTGAAGTGAATCAATGATGTATGATGTACTTCCCTTTATATGATTTTATATAGTTGGATAAGTGTGAGAGGGAGTTAGTCATATTTCTGTCTCATGCTGATACACGGGTCAAAAAATCAATTATAAAGTTTTTCAATCGAACTGTAACCAAGTCCAAACTAGAGTTGGTTTAACTACTTTTCACTTTCCTCTTTCTCATAAATACTCATTATGTAAAGTAGGAAGGTTCGTTGGTTGATGGGGAGAGATCTGATGCATTTGTTTATTCTTTTACGCTAATCAATAAAGGAACAATTTCCCTAACTTTTGCATTTCAAAGAGATCTGTTGCTGGAAGAATTTCCTCCCTTGATAGTACAGGATTTGGTTTAGTTATTCTGTTAGTGTATCCTATGAGGCCGTCCTTATACCCTCCTGGACATATGATATAATGAAGATACTATAATCTTGCTTATTACCGCTACTCATCTTCATATGATTTCCCAAGGCAGGAAAATGATAAAGAACAAATGAACCGGCAGCTGAGATATTAATATATGTAGCCATAGTGCTCAAATTATGGGAAGATTTTTTTTTGAATAACAGTAACGAAAGAAAATTTCACCAAGAACCGGTTCAATTTATGTGTAATGTCCCCTTCTCAAGATTAGAGAGGTTGAAGACCCTTAGCCTATTTTCTTGTTGTTTCCCATAGGCTAAGGGAAGGAAAAATCAAGGGAAACATTGGTTCTTTATTTAAGTTGTCAAAAGTGCTTTATTGGCAACCTTTTTCTAATTTTGACTTAAGGAGGGGACCTTTAGGTCATGGACAAGTTAGCTCTTAAGTGAAATTATAAGAAAATTGCTTTTTGAATATCTAAATTTTCTCTTCAAGTGGAGTGCTTTCCCCTTTTGGGAAGGTCTTTTGGAGGGAAAGGATATAAAAAGAAAAAATAAGGTTCATTTTAAGTCTCGGGGCATTTTATCAACTAAAATTCAAAGGTTGAGCAGCTTGCTTGTGCTTTTAGCCCTAGAAGACGAAAACCCTCTTTGGTATTCAGATATTGAGGACGAAACCCTTCAATGTTCAGTGGGCGACTTCATTCAAAGTCCATATTTGAGCAAGAATTGACAGATTTCAGGTCTAAGGCATCTTTCCAAGTGGAGCACAATAGTTGGGCAGCTTGTTGAGGTGGTGCATAGTTGTAATCAGCCCTTGCAAGGGCAGCGACTCAGTTAGGAGCTCTCTCCTAGGGTAGCGACCCCCGTTGAGGGTTTGAAATTGCAGTTTTTGGGACAATTTGAGATTGATTTTGGTGTTTGATCATACACTGCAGCTGGTATTTTTATAATATTTTCCAGCTATATATGTTGTTCAAAAATTCAGATCTGGAGGTATTTTGTATGTCTGTACTTCTCTTAATTTTTTCAAGGGTATGTGGGAATTAAATATTGAATTTTGATCTAAAATAAGTGTTCCAGAATTGTGAATTTCTCTGTGGTTAGGGTTTGATAAAAAATTTGAATTAGCATTTTTATTTCAAAGGTTTGTAGTGATTTCCAGAATTGCTAAATTCTGTCCTAAGGGGGACATTACATTATGGCATAATATTGGACTGTCCAAGCTTACCAACTACATCCTTTTTTAGTTCTTACTAGAACTAAGAACTATGGAATGAAAAGAACTCAGACGAAGAAAAATTACAATCTCTAATTTAATAACTTTGACGCACCCAATCTAGGATCTGTACATTTTATCATATAGACCATACTGAAATTACAAACAAACTTATACACTGATTGCCCCCATCCTGCTAAAGATTCTACTTTTGAGATTACAAAATTGGGAAACTTGCAAGATGAGACTTTGAGCACTTCCCACAAATTGGACATTGGACAACATGAAATCATTAGGCGGGACCTTTCTGTTTTGGATCTCCGTGAGCATTGGCTTGCATTGGATCAGCATGAGCCCATGTAGATGGGATAGTTGATATGACAAATGGTTTGTAGATTGGAACCCTTCAATTTGTTGCTTATACCTGTGTGCTACTACAAATTTCAGCATGTGTTGCTTGTCTCTTGGTAGCATCCTGATGTTTAATGTTCTCTTGCATGGCTTCAGCCATTGTAGACCATCATATTAATATTCTCATTGTTATTAACATCTTATTAATTACATTTTTGGGTAATTGATGTTGTTAATGATCATATTGTTGGCTTCAGGGATTATTATAATGACTCTTTTGTTATGTTCGGTTGTTGATGGTTGTGTTTAACTGGCAACCTTTGAATCATGTCATATAAATAGCATGATGTATATTGGGATTAGGATGTTGTGTATTGGGTCCTCCCTATGCTGAGCTTTACCTATGAAATAAAGTTGTGATTACTTGCATATTCTTCTATGTTGCTTTGTGATAGGTATTACTATTCTATAATTGATGTTCCTTTGGTAGTTTAGTTTCTATAATAAAATTTCTAGCGACGTTACCTTGGTGAAGTCGCTTCAGGCTAATGTTGGGTAGAAGCGAATGTCAGTTGGAAGTAACCATTGATGATGATACACTTTTTATAACATCTTCGTGCCAAATGTAACCATGAAGTAAGAAAAATGATCTTATAACAGTATGAAGAGAAGGGCCGTTGAGAAGAATATTGACATTGTTGTTGTTGACTTCAAAAAAGGGCAAGAGAAGAAGACATCATGGTCATGAAGTGGACCGAGGCATCGAATGGTCTACTCGATTGGTGGAATGACAAGAAAGAAGACAAAGGCTGCGACGAGTAGACAATTCTAAAAATTCATCAAGAGAAGTACAAAGTAAAAGCAAAAGCCATGGCTGAAGTGTGAGTAGAAGCTACATTTGGAGCCAAAGCTGAAACTAAAAAAGGGTTCAGCTAGAACTGATGGATCCTAATCCACTCACGAATAAGGAGTGGGTAGCAATTTTCATACAACTGCTCCTTCTAGAGGAAGTGTGTACCTTTCCGATTAGGCTGTGCTCCTTCTAGAGAAAGTGTGTACCTTTCCGATTAGGCTGTGTTGGAAGTTGTTGCAAAAGAATAAATGAAGAGTTCATGAAATCCAGAGAGGATACAACTGAGCAGACTCCTTCAAAGAGCCACGCCAAAAGCAACCAACTCCCACAACCATAAGAAACCCATCAACTCCATCTCCTAGAAAATAGAGGTTGCCGAAGTTCACTAGTGATGGATCAAAGCATTTGGTACAACATCGCATTATAACAATGCAAGACATATATTACCATCTGGATTACCAATGGGCACATAAATGAGTGTATTTGGTTGCTGTGCTTTCCAACCACTTTTCATGGAGTGGTGATTGATTGGTTTTGTTGACAATTTTTGACCCTACGGGTCAAATTGCAATCCCCATCATTCGAAACTTTGCATATCATGCCAATTTGTCTTGTGAGTCAGTAACTGGTCTTGAAAAGTCTTTGAAGAATCCATGGTTAACAGGTCTTGAGATTGTTTAGGTGATTCATGATCTTTTCCTTTCACTTGTCTTGTTTTTCGCAGGAAGGTATTCATGTTGCTCAGAGCAGTTTGAAAGGGACAAGCAAAAGATTTCGGGCTTTCATAGGTGATATACTTTGGGTTTTGTCATATTAGTCATTTCATTTGACTAAGTGTTTGTTCTAAATATAGGGAATTGTTTCGGACTTTTTGTCTAAAAAAAATTCCCGAAAGGTACTTTTGGCAAGGGAAAGGACACTTTGTAGAAATTTGAAGGGTGCATTTACAAATATGTCTAAGGGTATCTGGCCTTTGGGAAGGGTCACTTGGCAAAAGTCCGAAGGGTATGTGCCCTCCGGAGAAGGCATTTTTTAGAAGTCGGAGAAGGCATTTTTATTTGTCCGAAGGGCATATTTCATAAAGGCATTTTCGAAAGGACTTGTCAAGAAGCCCATAGGGTAGTTCACAAAAGCCGAAGGGTTCATTCATTTTCCGTAGGGTCTTTTACAGATTTCCCGAAGGGTATGTCTCCTTCGGAAAGTTCTTTACAAAAAGCTGAAGGGCTTGTCATAAATTTGAAGTGGCCATTTGCAGGAAACCCGAGATGCACTTCGAGGAAACCCGAAGGGTAGACTACCTTCAGAAAAGTCCACTTGGAAAAGCCGAAGGGACATTTTGAATAAATCCGAAGGGCACATTATGGAAGGCCGAGGCATTTTGTCAAAGACCTGAAGGGTTCTTTCCCTTCAGGAAAGTGATTTTGAAGAAAGTCCAAAGGATTAATTCCTTCGGACAAATTGTCCGAAGGACAAAGTGCCCTAAGACAATTCCCGTGGGAAAGGACCTTTACAAATTGTTCGAAGGGTACATGCCTTTCGAAAAAGGGCAATTTCGAAGACGAGAGGACCATTTCATAAAATCCGAAGGGGTCACTAGCAACAATGCTGAAGGGTTTGTGCCCTACGGAAAAAGGCAAGGGCAGTTAGGAACAAAATTCCTTCAGACAATTTGTCTGAAGGAATGGTTCAAAGAAAGGGAAGGGGCCAGACAAAAGTTCGAAAGAATTCTTTTGGACATTTTGTCCGAAGGAATTCTTTCGGAAGAGAGAAGTTCGAAGAAAGAAACGACAAAAGAAAAGCTTGTGAAAATTGACGCGAGCAAAAAGTCCGAAAGAATTCTTTCGAAAGATTTACCCACAGAAGGACACAAAGAGCTAGAGACCAAAACAAAGGCCCAAAGGAAAAAGATAGACAAAGAAGTCGAAGAAATAATTCCTTCGGACATTTTGTCCGAAGGAAATGAAGTGACAAAGACAAAAGCCAAAGACACTAAGTCCGAAAGAGATAATTCGAAGGAAAAGCAAAAAGAAACTCCACAGGAAATACACAGAAACGAAGAACTAGATCATGCAAGAGATTTTAATAGCCAATAAACAGATTAACACATTCTACAACATGCAAAGTGGTCCAAACAGGATTAGACACGTCCAAGATGTGTAACTGTTTCAAACACGACACCTTTAGTTCTAAAAACGGAGACTCGTTTGCATGGACTCAAGGAGCTTAATGTTGGAGAGCTTAACGTTAATTTCATGCATGCACTCTTGTTAATCCGAGCCTTTCAAACGTTTCTGCAGTTCAAGCGGAGTTCTAAATTCGGATGTGGAGTTGACTGTTCTTAATTTATAGAGTTGAATGGTTATCAAGTTTCACATCTACTCGTTGATTTCATGCAAAGGAAAGCCTTTCAAACGTTCCAACTTAGCTTCAAATCGGTTCAAACTTAAGTCAAGACATCCAAAGTTGGCGTAGATTTCATGCATGAAAAAGAATAGCCCAAGCTTGAGCCCACCGTCCATTTTTCAACGCCAAAGAGTTTTCGTGCAAGGAAAAAGACATTTAGAAGGCTGTGATAACACAAATTGGACTTGCGCTAAAGTGGGAGTTGTCCTCTTTTATTTTCAACGCCAACCTTTTGGCTGTTGTATATTTTTCTATATAAGTTGGCTTTTCAGCCTTGAATTGTATTCCTCTTTTGGCAAGACAAAATTCTGCCAAAGATTGAGTTGTAACATTTTTTCAGATTAATAGGACTGTTGTTTTCAGATTCCAGCTACTGGTATAGTGTATTTATGTCATTGATTTGCATAAGTGATAGAGTTTTTTTTCTTGTCAAGTCTTGATTCTTTTCTAGTTACTAACTAGTCAGATTATGCAGGGCATGTTCTGTGTTTAATATCTTTTGGCTGAGTTTACAGTGGATGCAAGTGGCTGGTTAGTGCCTTGAATTAGGGTTATTCCATCATTTCCCTCAAGCTTTGATCACAAGATAAAATCTTTTCATGAAATGCTTATGCATATTGGTCAATTGGAGTTGAAAGTTCAGCCTTTTTCTTGTTTGAATCAGTGTTTTTAGGAGCTTTAATTGAGTGGATCAACCAATCATTCAGGTGTATCACCATCATTAGATATGATTTTCTCTCAAGTTTTCTTTCTCTCTTTTCCCAGGGAATTTGTAGCGTAGAGCAAAGATCCTAATTGATACACCAAAGGGAGCTAGCCCTTACAATCTAGAGATTCAATCCACTGATTAGGTCACCCATTGCCTAGGATTGGTTGCATGTTTCAGCAGAGTGTGAAGACCTGAAACTACCTTCACAGGGGTGCAAGTTTGATTGACAATAGGTTCATAGATGCATCAAATAATGATAAAGTAACATTGGAGGAACTTAGGAAAGCATTTGAGAAGGGATTCAAGCTCCTCAAAGATGAGTATTAGATTTTCCCTAAAGTATATAATACTTGTTAGGGTAAGCATAAAATTGTATGAGCCTACAATAGGAGGCTTAAATAACTACTTAGTAAAATTGAAAATGAACCAATGAATGACTTGAAGAAGCGATGGTTCATTGAAGAACTGGTACTTTTATTGTGGAGGAAGATGAAGGTTACCTTTGTCTTATGAAGATGCATAAAATTGAGTGGTGGATATTGAAAGTGAGAATAAGACATCCTTGCGGTTGAGGAGTGATGAAGGTGTTTTTGACTCCAGTGATAGTGAACGAGGATAGATGAAGGCTCTTAGGTTGAACATGCTCAGGGTGATGAGAGAGCTCGAGGGAGACACTAAGAACAAAAGGCAAGGACCTTTGGTGTACTAATTGCTAGGTGAAATGCCTAAAGAAAATGTTTTGTGAGATTTGTCGAGTTATAGGGCATTCAATCAAGGATTGCTTATTCAATTTGTGGAATAAGAATGTTCAAGTACTTTTCACAAAAGGGAAGCAATTGACACCACCTACTCCGCCGTAAAAGCCAAGAAAATACCAATGTCAGAATAAAGTGGTAGTGGCCTATCGTGCAGTTTTGGAAGTGTAATGAGTGGGGCCATTTTTCAAGAGATTCCCCTACCAATCAAATCAACCTTGGACTTCCCTGTAGACTGTGTGGGCCAAGAGACCATAATGATGGAAATTTTTGAAGCAAACAAACTTCAATATGATTAACGTAGTGGAGTATGAGGCTATGGAAATCACCATGAAAGAAAGAAAATTATCTCGATCCACATATAAAGATAGAAAACTTAGCTGACACGAAGTTGAGAGGATAGTGGTTGAAGAAAAAAGGAAATCGCATTTCTTGTGGACCATTGTACCTATGAAGGTAGTTCATCTACTGCAAAGCATTTCGAAACTCAAGATTGCTACAATCCCTACCATACAAGACATTGGTCTAGACATGGAGCATACAACTATGCATCTAGTCCCAGATGGTGGAGCGTCTTGTGATAAGGAGAGCTAGAAGCAAAATATTGAATCCATAGTAGAGAATCCATTGTCAGATGATTAAGTGATCGATCCTATGCTGCTAACAATGAATCTAGCATGACGATCGATAGTCATGCATATGGAAATCATTGGTAGGAAATTGACAAATACCATTATTGACAATTGTTCTGGTGTGAATGTTCTTCTAGAGAAGACTTGGAAGAGTGTTAGGAAGCCTACTATATGGTCATCGACTTTCCAATTAGTGGGAGCAAATTAACATGGTATTAGGTGTTGGGAGTTCTTATGGCTCAAAAGGTATTCATTTGCACCCAACATTTTATACTAAACTTTGTGGTCATCTCATTAAAAAAGAAGGCTCATGATGCACTATTTGGTATGCTGGTTATTAGCAACAAATGAGAAGGCTTGCAACAAGATGGCCAGAAACAAATGTCAAGATTATGGAGATTGGTGAAAGAGAAGGCTTGCAACAAGATGGCCGGAAGCAAATGTTGGTGATGCCAAGTCCTTCCACATTGTCAACGACACACTCGGCTTAGCTGTCAGAGTCCATATAACACAATGTTAGGGTTCCAAAGTTTGATGGTAAGTTGACCCACTAGTTTGAAGGGGTAGCTAACACTAAGTTCGAAGTGTGGACTATAGTGAGCAGCATGAGGGGTCCGAGGATAAAATTGCACTAGAAGGTGAAGTACAACCTCTTGAAGTACAAATTATTTTTGAAGTATAGTCAAATGCAAATATGCTTGATCTGAATGTCGAGTGTCATGACACATTGGTTGACTGAAGTTATGTTGACGTAGTTGAAGTATTGTTGTGACCAATACTGGTTGCGTAGGAATTTTAAATCAAGGGTACTTGTGTTAAAGATACGAAGGAGGTATAGGCATGATAAATATCTAAGGTACAGGAATGTCACGTCGAGGGTGTTTATCTTCAAAAATAATGATTAAGGGGAAGTAAAGGTGGAAAAACTTAAAATGTATAATTGGGTTGAGTGACTAGCGAATTTGGATGGTATGGGATGCAAAGATGTAGTGAGTGGGTCTAACATGAAATTATATCCATTAAAGAAGGAAATTTTTAATTGTGTGCATTATCCATATCCATCGAGCAAAAAAATGAAAGTATGAAAAAAATGATGGTTATTAAAATCAAAATAAGAAATGAAAGGAAGAAAAAGGTGGATGTGAAGCTACATGTGGGTGTGAAAAAAAACAAAATACAAATTGAAGCTAAAATAATACGTGATAATTAGAAAAGTGAGACCATAGAAAAATTTGTACGTCCACAAATAAAGGGGCCTTACACTGTATGCCCGAGAAAAACATTCTACCTTGCACATGCATGTTGTCTTGTTGTATGCATAGTTAGCATCCTTGACGAGTATGTGAGTACTCACCTTTTTTCTTGTCCTATGAGTTTTTTTCACTTATACTTGTGGGTCTAAGAAGCTGAGTTTCAGTGACTTTTTCTTAGTACTTGCCATAAATATTCATGAGTACTGAGCAGATACTCGTCAATGCAGTCAAAACATAGAAAAAACACTGATTTTTCTCCTTTTTAAGCACATGCTCTCACACTCTCATCACACAACATTATATCCATATCCAAATGTAAACTTATACTTAAGTTACACACACACACACACACTTTCAGGATGTTTGAGAGTAGTTTCTGATCTCTAGGAGTTATAATGCAAATTCCAGGTTGTGGAGGATCCTATCATATTTCAGACTTAGTCAGATATCAGGGTTTTAGGATTTTAGACTTAGCCATATTTCAGGGTTTCAAGATTTCAGAGACATCATAGAAGGTATGGAGGTTGCATGAAGGGATGTAGGTATGATATAATACCACGAGAACATCTCTCGCAAAGTGCCATGAGCCGATCTAACTCCATTCTCGATGCACCCTTAAAGTCATGCACTTAAGGAGATTTGATGTGTTGGTGAGCCCCTACAAGAGAGTGTCGATAAATGATAAAGCTGAAAAATATCGGTGTATACATTTGCTCCACCTGAAGCTCATCGTGTGTTGCAATAGTTTAACGTGGGATGTTGCTTTGAGAAATATACATATCAACACGAAAGCATAAAGGAAATGTTGAAATAAATGATGCTGCGATTTCATACTATATTTGTATTCAAATCTAATAGAAAACACTTCCTCAATGTTTTACAGACTCATTTGACACATTTTGTAAATGTATTTTGTATAAATTTTATGATTTTAAAGAAATTTAAGTATTTTTATAAGTTATCGAGTATTAGCCTAGCCGGGTTTGTTTTGGTCTAGCTAGTCCAAGTCGAGTCTAAGTATGTGAACTATGATTGTATGCTTCTCTTACTTGAACATATGTTGAAGCAGCATGCACCCAAGTTGCTACATCTTTCACACTATACGTCTCAACAATGGCAGCGTACACCCTTGCAACTGAACACCCTAATTTGCTGAAAACTGCCAAAATGCAGCCATATGCTCCTCCTACACACCTAAGATGTGCTTCGGCTGCAGTTCAGCTTGCTGTCTTGACTTTGCCCGACATCATATGGTTCTTCTTTGACATTCTATATTGTTATTTTTTAGTGCCATACACCCCTCCGTTGTTGCTATCGTACACCCCCTCACCACCAACATGCCATACAATTTCTTCATTTTTGTAAAGTTTTGTACAACTATTTTACGACCGTGCAGCCATGCAATCATCTTACAAAATTGTAGACCTACCCTTCCTCTTTGCCATGCTGTATGTTTTCTGTTTTATGCCCTCTCCTTGGTCATCGCACGACACTACTTGTCTAGATATTGAACTGTGCTTCCCTCTCCTTGGTCATCATACGACACTACTTGTCTGGATATTAAACTGTGCTTCCCTCTCCTTTATCTCCTCTTTGCAACTGTATTTTTCTTATGGTACCATGCGCAACATAGTCTTCATTCACAGCCAATGGAGGATTTGTTGGCAATTGAAAAAAAATGCCCTTGGATTTTTTGAATCTTAGAATCATGTTTGGGCTGTAATTTTGTATGGGAAAGCTCCATGTGTGGCATTAGCCACTTCAGACTTTTCGCCAAGTATCTTGAACTTCAAGTGTTTGGAAGCTTTTGGTAGAAACACCACTAGGAATGTTTTCTTTCTTCTCTCGTGCAATTCATTTTTATCATGTTGTATTTGGGTTGTATTGGAAGGGACTTCGGCTTGTTTCAAGAGGGGGAGATAATGTAGACCATCATATTATTATTCTCATTATTATTAGTGTCTTATGAGTTACATGTTTGGGTAGCTGACATTGTTATGTTGTTAATGATTATATTGTTGGGTTTAGGTAGTATTGCAATGACTCTCTTTAGTTATGTTTGGTTGTGTTTAACCAAGAGAGTCGTTGCAATACTACAGTGGTAGGGTTTTGGTAGTATTGCAACGACTCTCTTTAGTTAACGACTCTCTTTAGTTAAAAAAGCACCTTATGTTTCTATTTCACTTAAAGTGGTAGGGTTTATAGGTCTTGGGCACTTAAGGCCCAAAGTGAAATTAAGAGGACCTTTTAATATTTCAAAAAGTCATGTCATATAAATTGCATAATGTACAATGGGGTAAGGGCGTTGTGTATCAGGTCCTCCTTGAATCAGACTTGTATTGAGTACTACCAATGAATTAAAGTTGGGATTACTCTCATATTTCTATGCTGCATTGTAGTATGCATTAGCTTTCCAATTACATAACTTTGTACTAGAACTAAGAAATATGGCATAAAATGAAACAAGAAAAAAAATTACTACCTCTGTTCTAAGAACTTTGACACATAATCTAGGATCTATACATTTTATCGCAGACCATACTGAAATTAATAACATCCATGTGCGCCGATTGTCTCCATCCTTGTGAAGATTCTACTTTTGAGATTAAAATATTGGGAAAATTGCTAGATGAGACTTTGAGCACTTCCCACAAAGTGGGCATTGGACAATAGGAAATCATTAGGCTGGACCTTCAAAAGGACCCATTTGTTTTGCATCTCCGTGAGTATGGACTTGCATGGGAACAACATGAGCACAAGTAGATGGGATAGTTTGTCTATTAATTGGTTTGTAGATTGGAACCCTCATTCCTTTGTGCTACTACAACTTCCAACATGTGTTGCTTGTCTTTTGGTAGCATGTTGAAGTTCAATGTTTTCTGGCATGGCTTCAGCCATCAATCTTGTATTTGGATTTTACAATAGGAGCTTTTTAATGGTCTGCAACCTATGTTGTGGATAGTCATAATTTTTCATCAATTGTTTGATACTCTCATCTCCCCCTTTTGGATATGAAGCTTTTGAAGACCCTTAGCCTATTTGTTCTTTGTTTCTAAGTACTCAGGGAAGTTAAAAAAAGAATAAACATGTTCTAATTGTAAAATTCAAAAAGTTGCTTTATTGTCTAACTTTCACTTAAGTTGTGGTCTTTTGAGGGTCATCGGGACCCAAGACCTTAAGTGAGGGTTATAATTTGATTAATATTTCTTAAAAGTTGAGTTTCCCTCCAAAAGTGCAATGCCCCACTAGGAGGGAAGATTATAAAAAGGGATTGAGAGTTCATTTGAAAAGTTAGGCTATGTTACGATATTGAATTTTCAAGTTGGAGCACGAAAATCTTTGCTTATTCACTTTGAAGATGAAAACCTTCAAAGTGCTGGAATTGAGGACGAAAACCCTCATTCTTCTTGAGGCAACTTCACCTAGGAGCTGCCATTGAGCTGAATTATTCTTCCAAGGGTGTTTTGAACACATTTTGTCATTTTCAGGACTGACAATTTGGATTGAGGGTTGAGCATAGGGTTTGGAGACCTAAACAAGGGTGGCAACTTGCTTGTAGAGGTTGACGACTTGATTTTGAAGGGTTTTGCTAGCGTGTGAGGGCCATTTTTTGCCCTAGTAATATTCTATAATTTTTTATACAATATTCTAGCCTTGGGTGATTCAGAAAAAGGACCTAATTGAGGGTTTATGGTGAAAAAACGATTCTAAATATATTCTGGAAGCTTTCCATATTTTATAAATATTTAAGGTGATAAGCCCAGCTTATTTGTGAAGAGAAAACATCATTAAAAGGGTATTTTCTTGCAGATGTATTATTCTACTATTTTTCAAGATCTATTGAAGGTGAAATACTATAGAAATTGATATCAAAAGGGCTATCATAAATCATGTTGAATTTCTGAACCTACATGCCTAGGGTTTGAAGAGCTACTTTGTATTTTGGAAGGGCTAATTTTTGTCAAAAGGGTTCATATTTGATGTGAAGGGTTTATCAAATTTTTATGCTAATTTTGGGGTATATTTCTAGCTAGGGTTTGCTATTGTAAAAATCAGATTTTCTTCTTTTTTGCTAGGGTTTCACAGAAAAATCAGAATTCAAAAATATCCCTAAAAAGGGACATTACAGATACACTCAATTTTTCTTTTTATGTAAGTGGTCAAATTGTGATGCATTCTCCCAGTATAGGAATCTAAGCATCATGGTCACCTAATTTCTTACCCAATCAATTGACGCTTCCCTCCAGGATCTTGATAGCTTTGATCATGTCAAAGTAAATTTGGCTCATCTCAAGTTTGGAAGAGGAGAAATCACTACAATGTTTTGCAGCATCTAGGGTTGTGTTACTCATTGAATGGACTCTCTTTATCGGCCTAATTAATCCCATGATACCTACTCCCATATCCATATGTAGTGAAAAAAGAACAACTTGGATTGGAATAACTGTTAAGCTTAATGGTTTCATGAAGGTTAGTGCATCTAAAATGCAAGCTAGGGATAGTCAAATCTGACATACTATAGACTCTGGTAGGCTATTGAGGTTAAGGAGGGGAGCGGGTGTAATGTCTCCATTTTTGATCTAGACCCTCATGGACCGTTAGCCCATTCTTGTTTCCAATGGCTAAGGGTAGATGAAGGAAAGGGAGCATTGTGGGCCGCTTGTGAGGAGTTAATAATAGAATGGGTACTTTATATTTATAATTTTGAGTTGAGCTACGAAAAAACATCTTATGTTTCTATTTCACTTAAAGTGGTAGGGTTTATAGGTCTTGGGTACTTAAGGCCCGAAGTGAAATTAAGAGGACCTTTTAATATTTCAAAAAGAAAGGTAACTCAATTGGGACACTACACTAACAATTTGGCTGAAATTATGGCTATCCAACATGCTCTTTTGGAAGCTACTAAATTGGGATGTCCTAGTATCATAGTAGAATCGGGCTCCAAGGTTGTTATTACCGTTCTTCAAGTCCCTGAGCAACTTCCGTCTAATAATTGGCTTATTGCCAAAATTCAGGGTCAGATAAAACACATTGTCAGACAGTTCCAAACAATCAAATACTCTCATGTTCCTAGGGAGCAAAACAAGATAGTTGATGGATTGGCCAACTAGGCTTTAGACCATTCTAATTTGCTAAATTTTGGTCCTATACCCTTGATGTGGCCTCAGGAGAAACGACAACAAATAGAGTGGATCCTCTCTTTGAAATGACATGATGGATAGATCACATATATACTATCTCTTCTCTTTTATTTGTACTTGGAATTCTAAATATATCTCTTCTAGTATAACTGCTTGGCATTGTAATTTGTGTTTTATAATTTGTTTAATATAAATTTGGTGGTTTTTTTTTAATTAAAAAAAAAAAGTGGGGTATATTGGATTGTTCAAAAAAAAGAAAAAAGAAAGGTAACTCTTCCCTCTAATTTTGGATGCTACACTTGGAGGAGTGGCATATAAAGGCAAGTAAGGATTCATTTGAAGATTATGTATAATTGGATTTTGGAATTATTGATCAAGTATGTCAAGCTCGGTTTACACATCTTGAGGACGAAAACCTTTAAGAAGTGTCATAGGTTTGATGACGAAAACTTCCATTCCTTCTACTTGGGCAATGTTGTCAACCTGGAGCTGTGCCTTGAATCAAAGACGTGCATGAAATGGCCAGTCCTCTATCCGGTTGAAACAATGGGATCTTCTCACGAGGGTGGGTGCTTCAATGGTGAGAAGAACCTCCAGAGAAGGGTGGTTCCGTAAGATGTATCAATGAGGATCTCTACTCTATGCTGCAGACTACCATGGAAAAGGGAGAAGGAAACTTTAAGGGGAAATCCTACCTAATAAAGGTGATACACCAAAAGATTGATCCACTCAACTTGGAACCTTGAACACTGAACAAACAAGGGAAAAGGAAGACCTTTGATTTCAATCGACCACTATGCACAAGTATTTCGTGAGAAGGTTTGATCCAATGACCAAAACATGAGGAAAAAACGATGGAGAGAGGTCTGATACAAGACACTTTGCAGCCACCTAACATCCACTTACAGCTTCAGCAAAAGACATAAAGAACACTTAACATGACCCGCATAATGATAAGCTAGCAACTAGGTACGAATCATAATTTGGGAAGGAAGAGAAATCTACCACATATGCAAATTGCTAAATGAATATACACTATGCCAACGCTTGAAATTTGAAAGTACAGTCCTTCTATTGATCGAAGAGGTTACACAACTCACCAATGACAGAGTCTGGTCTTGCCAAGAGGGGTAATTTTTCGAAGGCTGAAAAACCATTTTATAGAGAATTACAAAAGCCAAAGATTGGCATTGAAAAATTGAAGAGAAGGATTAACTTAGATTAATTCGAGGCTGACTTGGCCTTTCAATAAAATATGTTTTCCCTTTGTCTTTGCATGAAGCTCCTTGCTCTTGAGGAAGTGAACTTGTCTTTTGTTTATTGAAACGCCCACCTCTCTTTGCATGGAAATCCACGCCAATGTCAATTTTAGCTTCTACGTGAGCTGCTGGAACGTTTGGACTGTTGAGTTGGACGAAGAGAAAGGCTGAGTTGGACGAAGAGATTATTGCATGGAAAAATCCTAGTAGATGCGGCATTTAACAATTAGTCAACTCTAAATCTAGAACAATCAACTCGACGTTTGAATTTGGAACTCCTGTTGAAGTTGAGTTGGACCTTCAAATGCATGAGAATGACTAGTCAAACCACACATAAAAAAAATAGTCAACCGAAACTTAGCAATCCGCCAAAAATAGCCCTTGTTCGCATGTATTTTCTCTTATTTTGGTCTGCCTGTGTCTTGTCTATTTTTGGCAGGATTCTATATTTGGATGTATTTTGTCTATATTTGGTCTATATTTCCTCGGATATTCTGTTTTCAACTTTCCATCGGATTATCTATTTTCTATCCTTTTTTGCATAGTCAAACCTCCGTTTCTTTCGGATTTCTTGTTGTCTCCTTGGTCTTATTTTCTTCGGATCTTTTGTTTCACCCTGCATTTGCCTCGGGTTTATTTCCTCGGGCCTGTCTTTGGACTTCTTGTGGCAACTTTTCCAAAGGAATCCTTCGGACTTATGGCTCCCCACCTTTCCTTCGGCCTTTATTTCTTTCGACTTTATCTAATTCGGACCTTGCCTGTCTTTGGACTTTCTCTCCGAATGATTTCCTTCAGACAAATTGTCCGCTTGAATTGTCCTTGTCTCTCTTTATCCTCCGAAGTATTCCTTCGGACTTTTTCCCGAAGGATATATTCCTTTGTTATTTCCTTTGCTCGGACTTTCCTTTGTCGGGCTTTTTGCGCGGCCTACCCCTTTGAATTTCCACGGGCTTTGTGATCGCCAACTTTTCCGCATTAATCCTTCGGACTTTTCTCCGAAGGTTTCCTTTTGCTCTTTTGCCTTGTTGGCTTTATTCTACGGGCTTCTTCTTTAGTCTATTTCTCCGAATTTCTTCGGACTTGGTGTCCAAAGGAATTCCTTCAGACAAAAAGCTCGAAGGAATTAATCCTTTGTCTTTTGTCTTGGCTTTATTCCATGTATTTGTCTTTTCTTCCTTGTAATTTCTTGTGGTTTTCTGACTTCTCTCTCAGATTTCTTCGGACTTTTTGTCCAAAGGAATTCCTTCAGACAAAAGGTCTGAAGAAATTATTCCTTGGTCTTTTCTTGCTTTTGGTGGACCTTTAGGGAGGCTGTGGGTCTTTCCTTTGTAATTCTTTGAAGTATTCCTTCGGACAAAAAGTACGAAGGAATTACTTCCTTTTTTGTAGGCTCTTTCCTTTGTTTTTTCATTGCTTTGAGCCATTTCTAACCCTGCCCTTTTGATTTTCTGGCTCCTCCTTGGTCCTTTATCCTTGTTTAATTTCCCGCGGACTTGAGTCCTATGCAAATGAGTTATTTCAATTGGTCTACCTCTTACCCAATGTATTATTTCTTCTTTGGCTAGAGACGTGAATTTTCCGAATGGCAAGAGACAATCCTGACCTGTGGAAGAATTGTCAACATTTCTGGCGACTCAGCTGGCCCAGCATACCTGCTATGCTTGAGAACTCAGACCATATAGATACTATTCGAACTGCCAAAACAATGATAAACTTGATTTCGACTAAAAACCTCCTTTGATCATGGTTGAAGTAACCTCCTTTTTTCAAAATAAGAGGGTAAACACACGAAAGCAGAAAACTAAGAAGTAAATGTGCAAACAAGCACTTATTGGAACAAAACTAAAGGAAGAATTGTGCTTAAACAACACTTGGAGGAAAGCAAAACAAATAAGGAACCTAGCTAACCATGATAAAGCATGATCCGCCTGGATCAAATGGAAAATTCTTGAACTCACTTCTTCCAAGAGATGGTACAAGTTGCAAAGCAGGATGTTTATTAGTCGTAACCTTTGATGAGACATTTTCTTTGTCCACCAACTGTATTAGAATCTTCTCAAATAAGTCATCAACAGCAACAAAGACAAACTCATCAAGTACCTCTTGATCTTTTTCAGATTACGTGTCATTTACCACCTTGTCAAGTGATACCTCATCTATGCATTGTTTTTTGGTGACCACATCCTTCTTATTGACTGCTGCAAGTTCATTCAGCTCTTCAAGGAGCTTTGAGTAGGCAACTCAATCTGTACTGTGACCTTGAATAGGTGATTCTTGATCAAATTTCTCATAAACATGCTCTTCAATAGCCAACATATCCATACAAAGCTCTTCAATCTCTTGTAGAGATTCAAGATACAACTGCCAATCTTTTTTTTGTTCCTCATTTTGATCTATTTGAACTGGATCAGCTGTAAGGCTATCTGGATCCTTCTCAATAGGAGATACCTGTAACTCATTTATAACTTCAATCTATATCAGCGCCTCTTGAAGTTCCTCTACATCAAGATCAGTCTTCCAACTCTCAGCTATAATTGGATGCTCAATTACAACCTCAAGTGAAGTATCAATAGGAAATTCTTCCTCAAACACTCCGAAAGCATCCTCTACACACTCTGCAAGAACTTGTCCTGTAGCTGCAACCTCTTTCTCAATACTCCAAAGAACAGGATCCTCCTGAGGAAGGGGGATGGCGGGAGGGTGATAAAATTCATTTGTTTGAGAGGGAAAATGAAGCATGGGAGGTCGATCATGATCCAATTTTGGAATCTTGAGGGAAAAGGAATTATCTAGGGTGTTTTGGAGAGGAGGGAAAGAGAAACTCTTAAAGACGTCTGTATTTTGTTCCTTCCTCTTGGCCATTATCTCATCAAAGTCTAGAACCTGCTTGTCTTCCTGGACAACCTGAGCTTGAGGGATGATTGGTGAGGAAAGGGGACTATAGGAAGGTTTAGTCTCATGAATAGTCACTTGAATAGGCTCTTGAATATGCTCTTGAATAGGCTCTTGACTCCAACTAGGAAGCTCCCTTGGCACACACTGGGTATGGTTAAGAACTTCATGAGAATAAGAAGCACAATAGCCCTTTGTAGACAATTGGTTTAACTCAATTTTCTGCCTTTCCCAAGCCGCCATCTTTTCCAATACAAGAATACATAGTCCATTTATCTCTTCTGGATCATTGGACACATTTCGAAATAGACCATTCACTTCCTCATACTGAGAGTTAGAACAAACCTTTCTTGCATATGCTAGTATTCTGAGCTCTATTTCATTCATTCTTTTTTGAAGGCAAGACTGCTCATATGCAACATCATAGCCATTTGGGAAAGATGAAATCCTGTCCTGAGACTGATATGGCTTACCAGGAAGGTAAGATTCATGCTCTTGATAAGGCTGATTATGAGAAACTTGATAAGGCTCAACATAGCTTTGATAATACTCTTGATAAACCTGCTTAGGCTCATAAAGAGGCTCGTAGGTATCATGACCAGGCTGGTATGATCCATCATTGGGCTGATAAGGAAACATAGCATAGGAATTCTCTTCATACACAACCATCAAAATTCATTCATGATAATGCAATAAAATAGACTCACATGGAAACCGTCCTGAACGATTAGAAGCAATTGCTTGAACCTGGAATCACCAAATACTTTTTGAATAACACTGTTGCAACTGGAATTTCATTAAGACCAGCTCTAAACGGTCCCACCGGGCGTGCCACAAACTGTTGTCAACTTGGAGCTGCGCCCTGAATCGAAGACGTGCATGAAATGGCTAGTCCTCTATCTGGTTGAAACAATGGGATCTTCTCACGAGGGTGGGTGCCTGAATGGTGAGAAGAACCTCCAGAGAAGGGTGGTTCCTGTAAGATGTATCAATGAGGATCTCTACTCTATGCTGCGGACTACCATGGAAAAGGGAGAAAGAAACTTTAAGGGGAAATCCTACCTAATAAAGGTGATACACAAAAAGATTGATCCACTCAACTTGGAACCTTGAACACTGAACAAACAAGGGAAAAGGAAGACCTTTGATTTCAATCGACCACTATGCACAAGTATTTCGTGAGAAGGTTCGATCCAATGACCAAAACATAAGGAAAAAACGATGGAAGGAGGTCTGATACAAGACACTTTGCAGCCACCTAACATCCACTTACAGCTTCAGCCAAAAACATAAAGAACACTTAACATGACCTGCATAATGATAAGCTAGCAACTTGTTACGAATCAGAATTTGGGAAGGGAGAGAAATCTACCACATATGCAAATTGCTGAATGAATATACACTATGCCAACACTTGAAATCTGAAAGTACAGTCCTATTGATCGAAGAGGTTACACAACTCACCAATGACAGAGTTTGGTCTTGCCAAGAGGAATAATTTTTCGAAGGCTGAAAAGCCATTTTATAGAGAATTACAAAAGCCAAAGATTGGCGTTGAAAAATTGAAGAGAAGGATTAACTTAGATTAACTCAAGGCTGACTTGGCCTTTCAAAAAAATATGTTTTCCCTTTGTCTTTGCATGAAGCTCCTTGCACTTGAGGAAGTGAATTTGTCTTTTGTTCATTGAAACACCCACCTCTCTTTGCATGGAAATCCACGCCAATGTCAATTTTAGCTTCTACGTGAGCTGCTGGAACGTTTGAACTGTTGAGTTGGACGAAGAGAAAGGCTGAGTTGGACGAAGAGGTTATTCTCTTTTGCATAAAAAACTCCTAGTAGATGCAACGTTTAACAATTAGTCAACTCTAAATCTAGAACAGTCAACTCGACGTCTGAATTTGGAACTCCGTTTGAAGCTGAGTTGGACCTTCAAATGCATGAGAATGACTAGTCAAACCACAAATAAAACAAATAGTCAACCAAAACTTAGTAATCTGCCAAAAATAGCCCTTGTTCGCATGTATTTTCTCCTATTTTGGTCTCCCTGTGTCTTGTCTATTTTTGGCAGGATTCTTTATTTGGATGTATTTTGTCTATAATTGGTCTATATTTCCTCGAATATTCTGTTTTCAACTTTCCGTCGCGTTATCTATTTTCTATCTTTTTTTGCACAATCAAACCTCCATTTCTTTCGGATTTCTTGTTGTCTCCTTGGTCTTATTTTCTTTGGATCTTTTGTTTCACCCTACATTTGCCTCTGGTTGATTTCCTCTGGCCTATCTTTGGACTTTCTTGTGGCAACCTTTCCGAAGGAATCCTTCGGACTTATGGGTCCCCACCTTTCCTTCGGCCTTTATTTCTTTCGGCTTGATCTAATTCGGCCCTTGCCTGTCTTTGGACTTTCTCTCCAAATGATTTCGTGCGGACAAATTGTTCGCTTGAATTGTCCTTGTCTCTGTTTGTCTTTCGAAGTATTCCTTCGGAGTCTTTCCCGAAGGATATATTCCTTTGTTATTTCCTTTGCTCGGACTTTCCTTTGTCGGGTTTATTTTGTCGAGCTTTTTGCGCGGCCTACCCCTTTGAATTTCCGCAGGCTTTGGGATCGCCAACTTTTCTGCATTAATCCTTCGGACAAAAAGTCCGAAGGAATTCCTTCGGACTTTTGTCCAAAGGAATTATTCCCTGGTCTTTTCTTGCTTTTGGCGGACCTTTAGGGAGGTTGCGGGTCTTTCCTTTGTAATTCTCTGAAGTATTCCTTCGGACAAAAAGTCCGAAGGAATTACTTCCTTTGCTGTAGGCTCTTTTCTTTGTTTTTTCATTGCTTTGTGCCATTTCTAACCCTGCCCTTTTGATTTTCTGGCTCCTCCTTGGTCCTTTATCCTTGTTTAATTCCCCGCGGAATTGAGTCCTTTGCAAATGAGTTTTTTCAATTGGTCTACCTCTTACCCAATGTATTATTTCTTCTTTGGCTAGAGACGTGAATTTTCCGAATGGCAAGAGACAATTCTGACCTGTGGAAGAATTGTCAACAGGCAATTCTATTGAAGGGTTGTAAGTGAGCTTCAAATTGCATGCGTTTATGCAAGTGGATTTACAAAGGTGTTTTGAAACACCACCGATTTCTGAAAATTTGAGTGAATTTAGGGTTTGAGGAGGAAAATTTTAGAAACTAGGGTTTTTAAAAATTTAAAGCAAGTTTTGGTGGCCTTTCCATTGAAGTAAAATTTTGATATTATTTTTATTTGATAGTCACTAATTTTGTGGTCAGTTTGATCTCTTATTTGCATCACAATTCCAACTATTGAGAAAGTTATGAACTTTTGAAGTTTCAGCCTGTTTGTAGGAAATAATAATTATTGTGGGCAACAAATTGTCTGGGAAAGACTGATTTGCAGGTTTCTATCTTGGGCGGTTTGTATTGGAGTGGTTTTACAAGTTTTTTAGGGTCATTCAATGTCTTAGAATATTCAGAAATTATTTTCAAATTTTAACACTAGGGTGACTTGTTTGGCAAGCTTCGGAAGGTGGTTTGGTGAGAGAAAACCAAAATAAAATTTTCAGATTTGTTCCTCTTATTTTATTGAGGTGTGGTGAACCACTTGGAGAGGATTTCAAGGAATTTAAGGGCTGGAAAGTACAACTGTACCTACAAGGAAAATTTAGAGTATTTTTGTAAGGTATTTTCTGCAATTTGTCATATTATTGGACTCCAAAAAAGGTATCAAATTCTTTATATAGTTTTCATCTTCTTGTGGATTTATTTGGGTGCATCTTAGATTGAATATCATACATTTTTTCAGCGAGTGTTTTGTTGGTTATTTATTTTTTAGATTTTAGTTTGGTACTTCATTTGGCTAGGGTCTGTTGGAAAACCCTCTTTTTAGGTTGTCATCTCGATTTGGGAACATTACAATGGCATCAAAGCCAATTTCTTGGCCATTTATGGGATGGGGAAATTATTGGCAATCAGGGACATGGACAATGCTAGGTTTGAGAGGCTTAATCAAGCCCAAGAGCGGTTGATGGAAACTATGGCCACATTTCTTCAATTAGTAAAGGGCACAAAAGGGGACCAGCCCCTTGAAATAGAAGAGGTACAACCCTTTATTAAATGGGAATTGATGGAATTTTATGATGAATACTTGGAATGCATACCCCAAATCAAGAGGACAGTGAGCTTCAATGAGTTCGTAGCTTGAAAACAGAGAAAGTGGCACCATGGGCAAATGGTTGTGCATGACTTGGAAAGGATTGTTCTCACTACCTTTGATGAGACCTAGGTACTTCAGTTCGAGCATGGGTGGACAAGGTTAATGAATACTTGAGGCCTAGAGGTGTAAAAGAGGCCCTAAAGTTTGTCATACAACACTTGGAAGGAGCTGCCCATGATTGGTGGCATTTTGGGTGGAGGTCACATTGACATGACCTCATTTAAACATATGAGGAACTAGGTGAGAAGCTCATTAAACAATTTGATAAAAAGATGGGAGTCTTCAAAATCAGAAACCACGAGGGTACTTGAGAGGGATTTTCACTTGCATAAGGGGCAGCCATTAAAGCAACTAAAACCAAAAGTTTTGGAGCAGCCAAAAACTAATTTTCAGCTTACTAAAGGGCAGCCAATGACTGAAATTTCTGAACCACAAGAATTGGAAATTCAAGGGCAGCCAAGTGTTGTCAACCTGGAGTTGCACCCTGAATCGAAGACGTGTTGAAATGACTAATCCTCTCTCCAGTTGAAACAATGGGATCTTCTCACGAGGGTGGCTGCCTCAATGGTGAGAAGAACCTTCAGAGCAAATTGGTTCCTATAAGATGTATCAATAGATCTCTACTCTGTGCTGCGAATCTACCATGGAAAAGGGAGAAAAAAACTTGAAAGGGAAATCATACATAATGTCGGTGATACACCAAAATGTTGATCCACTCTACTTGGAACTTTGAACACTGAATCAAACAAGGAAAAATGAAGACCTTTGATTTCAATTGATCACTATGCATAAGTATTTCATGAGAAGGTTCGATCCAATGACAAAAAAGGTGAAGAAAAACGATGGAGAGAGGTCTGATACAAGACACTTTGCAGCCACCTAACATCCACTTATAGCTTCAACAAAAGACATATAGAACACTGAGCATGACCTGCATAACATGATGAGCTAGCAACTATGTACGAATCAGAATTTGGTAAGGGAGAGAAATCTACCATGTATGCAAATTGCTGAATGAATGTACACTATGCCAACACTTGAAATCTGAAAGTACAATCCTTCTATTGATTGAAGAGGTTACACAACTCACCAATGGCAGAGTTTGGTCTTACCAAGAGAGAGATGGATTTTTACAACGCTGAAAAGCCATTAATATAGAAATTTACAAGCCAAGAGATTCGCATTGAAAATAGAGAGGGAGTAAACTTAAACCAACTTAGCCTTTACAAAAGTCTATTTTGTCTTGCATAAAAATTCCTTGTGTTGAAAAAGGAAGAGGAAAAAGACAAGCTTTGGATGCATGACACTTACGAATAGATGTTTTGACTTGAAAACTAGTCAAACTTTAAAACAAGAGTAGTCGAATTCACTCGAACTGTTGGAACGTTTGAAAGTCTCCCCTTTGCATGAAATCAATGCAAATGCCAAATTAAGATTTATGATTGAACCGTCGGAACGTTTCGAGCTTTCGAGACAAACGAGAGTGCGTGCATAGAATTTCTTTCTGTTTTAAACGTTCAACGCTTTGCTTGTTCATCATGCAAGACAACTCTATTTTCAGAACTGAAGTGTGCTTGCTTTCTTAAACGCGTTCACTTCGTTGGAGTCACTTCACATTAGTCTATGCATGATCTTTGTTTATCTTGCCTTTGTCTTTATTCTGCATTTCTTTTGTTGAGTTCTGGCTCAGTCCTATTTGTGCTTACGTCTCTGTTCATGCTATTGATCATGCTCAGTTCACTTCGTGTTTTCTTTGGCTTTTCTCGTGTTCTGCTTTAATTCAGGAATTGGGCTTTATTTTAGCTTCCGTCCTATGGACAAATTGTCCGAAGGACTCTGTCTCTTCTCTTTCCCGAGCTTGGCATTTCCTTCTCTTTTTTGGCCTTTACTTATGCCCTTGTCTTTTCTATCGGGTTTTTTGAAATTGTCCTTATTCCTTTAGACAAAAAGTCCGAAAGAATTCGTTTTCTTGCCAATTTTTTTGAATTTATTCCTTTTAGGCTCTTATGTCTTGCCTTTGATTTTCTTCGGACTTTTGCTGACTTCAAATTCTCGTGGATTTCTTGTTTGACAATTATTCTGAGGGATGTCCTTTGCCTTTGTTTTCTTATTTTCCCTGGGTTTTTTATCCCCCCAAATTTCATCGGACTTTTTGTACGATGGAATTCTTCCAGACAAATAGTTCGAAGGAATTCGTCTCCTTTGGTTATCTTTTCCCTGAAGGGCAAGTGCCCTTCGGGAACTTTGCTTTTGTCCTTTGCTTATGTCTCTGCCCTCCGCAAGGTCTTCTGCTTCCCAATAATGCCCTTCGGAACTTGTGAAAGGGTCCTGTCATCGACCAAGTGCCCTCCGCAAGGGCAGGTGTCTTTCGGAAAAATGAATTTTGTCTTTCGGAATTTTGTCAAGGTCTTCTTCGTGCTTGAAGTGCCCCCCGCAAGGGCACATACCCTTTGGGGAAATTATAAATGTCCTTATGCGACGTCTAGATGTCCTCCGCAAGGGCTATGTCTTCCAAGATTGTCCTTCGAAAGAATTGAAAAGGTCCACTTCACCGACCAAGTGCCCTCTTCAAGGGCATGTCTGCCTTCAAAAGTGTCATTTGGAAGAATTGTAGGGCACCCGAGCTTTTTGTAGGGCACCCGGGCATTTTGTAGGTCACCCGGGGTTTTTGTAGGGCACTCGGGCTTTTTGTAACTGTCTTTATTCCTTCGGACTTTTGTCTTGACTTGAAAACTGGTCTTCTCAATTGTGCTTTTCTCCTTTCTTTCGGACAAAAAACCCGAAGAAAAAAGCCTTGAACGACTGCCACTTAGTCATTTTTTCGGACTTTTACACAGTGCTTTGAGAGCTCTTTCTCTCGGACAAAATGTCCAAAGAAATAGTCCAGCTCTTATACTCGAAAAATTCCTTGGGAAGACAATAAATAAACTTAAAGCTTGTATATCTTGGCTGCATTTGCATATTTGGCTGTAATCAAGCAAGCTCCTTGGAAACCTCTGAATGACTAAAATTAACCTCGCTGTAGATGGCCACTTGGGTGGCTGTAAATGCTCATTTAAGGACCCCAAAATTGATTCACAAGACAAACTTGGCACCATAGCAAAGTTCCGAAATGTAGGGGTGACAATTTGCCCTGTGGGGGGCAAAATTGTCAACATTTTTGGCGACTCTGCTGGGAAGCATGCCTGCTGTGCTAGAGAAGTGAGGCCATATAGATACTATTCAAACTCCCAAATGGTGAACCTGATTTCCGACTGAAAATCTTTTCCTGACCTTGGTTGAAGTAACCTTTCTCCCTCAAAAAGGAAGAAAAAAATGAAAGCAAGAAAGCTAACTAAGAAGCAAATGTGCAAACAAGCACTTATTGAACAAAACTGAAGCAAACTACTGTGCTTGAACAACACTTGGAGGAAATCAAAAACAACTATGTACATAGAGCTTTGCTCTTCAATAGCAATGTTTCAGATGTACCCCATTGACTGGGATTGGAAGCTCTTAGATGTCCATCTTGGCAAGGTAGAAGGTGTGGGATTTGCAGCTGGAGATCGTGTATTGGCCACTCCAAAGGGAATCAAACTTTGTGTGCCGTCATGGTTTGGCTCAATCCTCATCCCACTTGAGGACCAAATCTCTTTCATTGAAGCTTCGTGAGGAAGCTCCCTTGTCAAATGTTTTTTTCACCTATACCTGATGACTTTTCATGGCTAGCATGGATTGATTTCTTGTCTCTTCCAACTCCATAAGCTCTGCATACCTGATTTTCATAGGTTCATTCTCCAACAACTCAAGTTGATGCATTAGTTCTAAAGCTGAAAACTCAAGAGAATTAGGTAACCTTGCTTCCTTACCATAGACTAGCTTGTATGGAGAGTTGGCTATTGACCTCTTGTAGGTGATCCTATTAGCCCATAGAGCTGACTTCAACTTGAGATGCCATGACCTCTGATTGTCTTCAATAGTCTTTCGTATGATCCTTAAGAGGTTCTTGTTCGTAGATTCAGCAAGGCTGTTTCCTTGTGGATAATAGTTCGATGAAGTGCTGAGATAAACTCTGTGTTGGACAGCCCATTTGCTGATCCTAGATCCCACAAAAGCCATTGCATTGTCAGAAATAATGGTCGAAGGAACTCCAAACGTAGTAAGCAGACCTTCATAGAAATCAAGAACGTTAGTTTCGTTTGCTTCTTTCAATGCAATTGCTTCCGTCCAACGTGTGAAGTAGTCTGTAGCTGTTAGAATCCACTTATGCTCTGAACTCGAAGGAGGATTAATGAGACCAATAAAGTCCAATCCCCACTGGACAAAAGGCTAATCCATTGCAATTGGCTGGAGGGGTAGGGCTGCAAGTTTAACTTTTCCTACAAACATAGCACATTGTTTGCACTTCCTAACCCATGTATGGCAATTGCCAAATATAGTAGGCCAATAGTACCCATGATCTATGCATGATCTTTGTTTATCCTGCCTTTGTCTTTATTCTGCATTTGTTTTGTTTAGTTTTGGCTCAGTCCTGTCTGTGCTTACGTCTCTGTTCATGCTATTGATCATGCTCAGTTCACTTCGTGTTTTCTTTGGCTTTTCTCGTGTTCTGCTTTAATTCGGGAATCGGGCTTTGTTTTAGCTTTCATCCTTCAGACAAATTGTCTAAAGGATTCTCTGTCTGTTCTCTTTCCCGTGCTTGGCATTTCTTTCTCTCTTTTTTGGCCTTTGCTTACGCCTATCAGGTTTTTTGAAACTTCCTTATTCCTTCGGACAAAAAGTCCGAAGGAATTCATTTCCTTTCCATTTTTCGCGAATTTATTCCTTTCAAGCTCTTATGTCTTGCCTTTGATTTTCTTCGGACTTTTGCTGACTTCAAATTCCCGCGGATTTCCTGTTTGACAATTATTCTGAAGGATCTCCTTCTTTGCCTTTGTTTTCTTATTTTCCCCAGGTTTTTTATCCTCCCGAATTTAGTCCGAAGGAATTCGTCTCCTTTGGCTATCTTTTCCCCGAAGGGCAAGTGCCCTTCGGGAACTTTGCTTTTGTCCTTTGCTTATGTCTCTGCCCTCCGCAAGGGCTTCTGGTTCCCAATAATGCCCTTCGGAACTTGTGAAAGGGTCCTACCACCGACCAAGTGCCCTTCGCAAGGGTAGGTGTCCTTCAGAAAAATGAATTTTGTCCTTCGAAATTTTGCCAAGGTCTTCTTCGTGCTTGAAGTGTCCCCTGCAAGGGCACATACCTTTCGAGGAAATTGTAAATGTTCCTACGCGACGTCCAGATGTCCTCCGCAAGGGCTGTCTTCTAGGAGTGCCCTTCGGAAGAATCAAAAAGGTCCACTTCACCCACCAAGTGCCCTCCACAAGGGCATATCTGCCTTCAAAAGTGTCCTTCGGAAGAATTGTATGGCACCCGGGCTTTTTGTAGGTCACCCGGGCTTTTTGTAACTATCCTTATTCCTTCGGACTTTTGTCTTGACTTGAAAACCGGTCTTCTCAACTGTGTTTTTCTCCTTTCTTTCTTACAAAAAAACCCGAAGAAAAAAACCTTGAACGACTGCCACTTAGTCATTTTTTTCAGACTTTTAGACAATCCTTTGAGAGCTCTCTCTCGGACAAAATGTCCGAAGAAATAGTCCAGCTCTTGGGAAGACAAAATAAATAAACTTAAAGCTTGTATATCTTGGCTGTATTTGCACATTTGGCTGTAATCAAGCAAGCTCCTTGGAAACCTCTGAATGACTAAAATTCACCTCGCTGTAGATGGACACTTGGGTGGCTGTAAATGCTCATTTAAGGACGCCAAAACTGATTCACAAGACAAACTTGGCACCATAGCAAAGTTCTTAAGTGTAGGGGTGACAATTTGCCCTGTGGGGGGCAAAATTGTCAAAAGTAAGGAGTTACAACAAACTATGAAGCAACTAAGGGAGTTGCACACAGTGCACACTAATGGAAAAGTAACAAAAATATAAAATTTTTTGAGGGTAAAGAAAAGAGAAGTTGTTCCACAACTTCATAAGCCAACAAAGTGTCAAGAAGGAAGCATGAACAAGGACATCATAATAGAAAGTTATGCCAAGAAAAAAAGTTTCTGTGTTGCTCCTTTTCATGCATCAATTTCTTTGTTTAAATTCATACTGCAAGAGGAAGCTTGGAAGAAACACTAGTTGTTATGTTTTGTTAAGTAAGCATATGTCCTAACAAGAAGGGACATAATAAATTTCATTGAACTACATGAGTTGGAAGGAAAGAATGACGGGACAGCCCTTCATGAGGGTTCTTATGAAGGAGCCAAAGAAACAAAAAAATAAGATTTGAAGGAGGAAGGTGAGCTACAAAAAAATGACACTTTAGGGCAGCTTGGAGTGGGAAATTGTGAGGACCAAAAATGTAAGTTTTTGGAGCAGCAAAGAGGGATGCACATGATGGATGAAAATGAGGAAATGCTAGGTGCTTTGGGGCAGCCAAGTATCCCAAACTTTGGTATTCAAAAAGATGATTTTGAAGAAGCCAAGGAAACCGAGATATTCATAGAAAGGTATGAGTTGAATGATGATTTTTTCGTATCTAATAATTGTTCAAAATTGTTGTATGACTGGAGATTTGATGAAAGAACTTGGAAGGAACAATTTCTAATTGCAAATGAGAAATGGGTGCAAGCCTTGTCAAGGTTCGATGGCACAAGGGGGCTTCTTGATGGATCAATGTACAATGAGATGAGGGAATGTTTGAAGGAGAAGAACACCATGTTGAACTTGCATACAATCAAAATAGATATGGGAAAAGATCAAGATTCCAACTTGTTTTGAAATGCAAAGGACAATTCATTGTTTGAAATGGATAAAGAAGAAAGACCAAGGCCACAACGAAGGATACACCTCATGATCCTAGAAAGTGACACTTGGATCAGAGGGGTGTTATTAAACACCAATGTTTTTCTTAACTTGTTTGTTTCATGTGTAGGATTAATTTTGATATCCCTTGGAAAAGTCAATGCTAGGAATAAGTTGGCCTCCATATATGGGCAATCTTTTGAAAGAGTTGAAACTGGGGACATGGATGAAGACTTGAGGACTACCATAGTTTGGGCAAGAACCCAAATCATGAGCTGCCTTAGGAATGAGGTCATTTTGCATGGATTGAGTGATAATGGACTCCATCTGCATCCAATAGCATGGTGAGGGGTTACTTCATGAGGATGAGGAAAAGGCAAAGAGGAATTGAAGATAGAACTGCCATAAGACATCATGACCAGCCCTTTGTTTCAAAGAAAGCATTTTCTACAAGGCCATTGGTAAGTTTGGTTAAATTCGATTTTGACCATGTTTGTTTGGGAAGAAAAGACAAGAAATTTGTTTTCCTAGGAAAGCCCCAAAGTTGTCTTGGACAGCACCCGATCTCACATTGCAAGGTAATAAGGAGGGTGTTATGAAGGGCATGAGGCCCCTATTGAGGTTGGAACAAGCCTAAGTTGTGAGCAGCTGTTCACAAGTTACAAATTTCAATAAAAATTGGTCCTCTCCCTCACCAAAGAATTCTGTAAGTAAATTGGCACATTCACGATCTTTTTTAGGCATAAAGATAAATTCGTTTTGCATGTGGCAGCCAAGGATATGAGCTGGAAAAATTAGTTTAAAACTTGAACTCTGTTACTGAATTTTTTTTAAGTCAAGTGAGCAATTCCAGCCACCTAGTGTGGTCAAAAAATTGCAAAAAGGGGGCATGCTTTAGCTCATGAGAGGATTGATGAATGCGTATATTAATTTTGAACTTTGTCATGTAGAAAAATAAGATTTAAGAGGTCAAACACAGCCATGTATGAAAGGGGAAAATTCTGAATTATATGACATGTTCCAGCGCTTGGGTCAAACAAGGTGTGAACATGTTTATTTCCGTGTTTGTCCACATGAAAAATTTGAAATCTATTTGCATATACAACCATGTCATCATAAAGGAAAAACTGATTTGGTCCAGCTCATACAAGATTCTGAAAACATACTTATGTTGGCACCTTGGGAAAGTGATGTAAAAAGCATTCACAATGGGAAGGTACAACGTTCTTATGGGAATGTTTGGGAGCTATTGATGAGTTTGAAGAATATCCTATGCATGTTTGAGATGAGTGACAAGGATTAGTCTCTTGTTGAGTATGTGTTTCACACTCGGATGCCCATACATGGTGACGGATATGTCTTGGAGGTCTCACCTCTTTGAAGGTACAATGGTGATTTCTTTTTGCAAATTTGGTGGGTCATGGTCCAACACATGAGAGGGTTTTTCACACAGTACAACGAGGTAGTTTGGTTTCCTTATGATCTATGTAACAACATTTAGTCACATCTAACCCATTTGGAATGTATTAGGGAAGGGAGTTTGCTCATCTATCACTTGGTATTGGAAAGGGTGGTTGATTGGGAGCATATGGAGCTTTTGAAAGGCTATGAGGACACTTATATCACGTTGGGGCAGCCCCCAAAGTACAGGTACAATAGTATGAAGAAACTAATTGAAGGATCTTTTCATTGGAATAGAATCCTCAGTGGACATTCCATCATAAAATATGTTGGGACACCTCTTTGGATTTTGCAATTGCTTGAGGACAAGCAATTTTGGGTGGGGAGGACTGTAATGTCCCCATTTTTGATCTAGACTCTCGTGGAACCTTTAGCCCATTCTTTTTTCCAATGGCTAAGGGTAGAGGAAGGAAAGGGAGCATTGTGGGCCACTTATGAGGAGTTAATAATATAGAATAGGTAGCTGATATTTCTAATTTTGAGTTATGAAAAAACACCTTATGTTTCTATTTCACTTAAAGTGGTGGGGTTTATAGGTCTTGGGCACTTAAGGCCTAAAGTGAAATTAAGAGGATCTTTTAATAATTTAAAAAGAAAGGTAAGTCTTCCTTCTAATTTTGGGCACTACACTTGGAGGAGTGGCATAAAAAGGCAAGGATTTTTTTGAAGATTATGCTTAATTGGAATCTGGAATTATTGATCAAGTATGTCAAGTTTAGTTTTCACTTCATACGGATGAAAACCTTCAAGAAGTGTCTTAAGTTTGAGGACGAAAACTTCCATTCCTTCTACTTAGATAACTCTATTCAAGGGTTGTAAGTGAGCTTCAAATTGCATGTGTTCATGCAAGTGGATTTACAAAGGTGTTTTGAAACACCACCCACTTGTGAAAATTTGAGTGAATCTAAAGTTTGAGGAGGAAAATTTTGGAAACTAGAGTTTTCAGAAATTTAAAGCAAGTTTTGGTGGCCTTCCCATGGAAGTGAAATTTTGATATTATTTTTATTTGATAGTCACTATTTTTTTGGTCAGTCTGAGCTCTTATTTGCATTATAATTCCAAGTATTGAGGGAGTTTGAACTTTTGAAGTTTCAGGTTGTTTGTAAGAAATAATAATTATTGTGGGCAGCGAATTGTTTGGGAAAGGCTGATTTGCAGGTTTCTATCTTGAGCGGTATGTGTTGGAGTGGTTTTGTAGGGCTTTTAGGATCATTCAATGTCTTAGAATATTCATAAATTATTTTCACAATTTTGACACGAGGGCGACTTGATTGGTAGGCTTTGGGAGGTGATTTGGTGAGAGAAAACCAAGGGAAAATTTTCAGATTTGTTTCTCCTATTTTATTGAGTTGTGGCGAACCAGTTGGAGAGTATTTCAAGGCATTTAAGGGTTGGAAAGTACAGCAGTACCTACAAGAAAAATTCATAATATATTTGTAAGGTATTTTCAACAATGTCATATTATTGGTCTCCAAAAAAGGTATTCAATTCTCTAAATAATTTATCAGCTTCTTGTGGATTTATTTGGATATATCTTAGATTGAATATCATACATTTTTTTGGCTAGGATTTAATTGGTTACTTATTTTCAGATTTCAGTTTGGTACTTGGTTTGGCTGGGGGTGGTTGGAAAACCCTCTTTTTTGGTTGCCGTTCCAATTTGGGGACATTACAGTGGTATTGCAGCCAATTGCTGTGCCATTTGTGGGATGAGGAGATTATTGTCAACTAGGGACATGGACAATGCTAGGTTTGAGAGGCTTACTCAAGCCCAAGAGCGGTTGATGGAAACTATGGTCACATATCTTCAATCAGTGAACGACACGAAAGGGGACTAGTCCCTTGAAATGGAAGAGGTACAACCCTTTATTAATTGGGAATTGATGGAATTTTATGATGAGTACTTGGAATGCACACCCCAAGTCAAGAGGACAATGAGCTTCAATGAGTTCGTAGCTTGGAAACAGGGAAAGTAGCACCATGGGCAAATGGTTGTGCATAACAACTTGGGAAGGATTGTTCCCCCTAACTTTGATGTGGACCCATGTACTTCAGTTATAGCATGGGTGGACAAGGTTAACGAATATATTGATTTGAGGCCTAGAGGTGAAAAGGAGGCCCTAAAGTTTGTCGTACAACACTTGGAAGGAGCTGCCCATGATTGGTGGCATTTTGGGTGGAGGTCACATTGACATGACCTCATTTAAACATACGAGGAACTAGGTGAGAAGCTCATTAAACAATTTGATAAAAAGATGGAGTCTCCAAAATCAGAAACCAGTGGGGTACTTGAGAGGGATTTTCACTTGCATAAGGGGAAGCCATTAAGGCAACTAAAACCAGAAGTTTTGGGGCAGCCAAAAACTAATTTTCAGCTTAGTAAAGGGCAACCAATGATTGAAATTTTTGGACCACAAGAACCAGAAATTCAAGGGCAGCCAAGTAAGGAGTTACAACAAGCGATGGAGCAACGAAGGGAGTTGCAAACAATTGATACTAATAGGAAAGTAACAAAAATATCAAAATTTCTGAGGGTAAAGCAAAGATGTAAGAACCGCTAGTAGTTCTGCCCAAAATTTTCAGTTTTTCCAACTTGGCATTTTGTCAAGCAAATGGCATGTATGCTGACCTGTGATTGATATGCTACTGTTTTGTGCTTGTTTGATGTTTGTTTGGATAGATATTAGGAGCAAATACATATACCAATTGATAGAGAAGCAAACCAATAACTTGTAATTCAAATATTGACATAAACCATCATAGAAAATGCATCATACCATGACTGGTTACAATGTATATCAGGTCTGATATAAAGTTTAACAGTCTGATATAACTTGTAACAACGATAGATTTTGTTGTTCAAATTAAAGATTTGAAGACATGAATTACAGATACACATATCCGAATTGCCCCTTAACACTATTGGCATGAAATGAGCATCAAATACAATATAAATACTGCTGCATCAATGCACAAAAATCTGATAACAATCAACAGTGTATACAATGATAAAATCGACCTCAAATCTCTTCCAATGGTAGGTGCTCCAAATGAAAGATGAAACCCTAGCTACATGCACCAATTTACAATCTTCAACAATGCCGAAAGATGACTGATCCGCTGCTATTCCAAACTAAATATACTTTTCAAACCCTAGCAACCAATAATCTCCACAAATCGCCTCAGGGATGAGGTTTCTCCAATCCTAGGTGTCTCTCAAATCCTAGGGCCAAACCCTAATCAATATACCTCCAAAACTCGCCAACAAATCCTTCTTCGAATCTGATCTGAATATATGATATAGAAATCTGCTCTGAATTCTGTAAAAACTTAATCCATGAAGCTCCAAATCTCCAAACTGATCAATAATGCTCAATTGTGAATCGTGGAATGAATCCATCCAAAAACGCAGAATGGGTTTTCGTCGACACAACCATTCTAGCCAAGGGTTTTCGTCCTAGGGCACGCTGAACCTGCAAACACAAGTTCTCCCAAAAGATCTGATAAAAGATGTCAAAATCAAGATGTCCAAATGACTTGCTCTCATCTCGTTTTAAAGGCTAAGCTGAGTCTTCTAGAAGAATCCAATGTAACTGTTGACAATTTTGATTTCACAGATCAAATTGTCAGCGTTATCATTTTAAACTTTGCGTTAGCATGCTTCTTTGTTCGAATGTCAGGAATTTGGTTTGTTCAAATTTTTCGAAGGGCTCCTATTCTTCGGGATGGTTCTTCACAAAAAGCCCGAAGGGCAATTGATAAAATTCCGAGGGATTTTCTTTCAGCTGAAAGGTCCATTTGCAGAATCCATAAGGGATCCTTCCCTTCGGAAAAGGGCATTTTCAGAGATAAAGTGGACCATTTCATTTTTCTGAGGGGACAATTCCGAAAGGTCACTTGGCAGAAACCTGAAGGGTAAAATTTCTTCGAGAAAATTCTTTTCCAATAAATCCGAAGACAAAATTCCTTTGGACTTTTTGTCCGAAGGAAATGAACAAGGACATGAATTCCTTCGGACAAATTTGTCCGAAGGAAAGGACATTTTCAAAAGCAAAGGGACACTCAACTTTTTCAAAGGACTTTTTCCTTCGGAATAGTCCATTTTGCAATATTTCGAAGGGTTCATTAAAAAAGGTCGAAGGGTATCTGCCCTTCGAGAAAGTTCACTTCCAAAAGGCCGAAGGACTATTTGCAAAAATCTTTAGGGTCAATTCTGTGGAAAAGTGGACCGTTTCAAAAAGTCCGAAGGGCAGGTAGACAAATACAGTTTTGCTGAAGGGCACATATAAAAGTTTCGAATGGTCACTGAACAGTTCCAAAGGGTCAATTTCGTGGAAAAATGGACCATTTCAAAAAGTCCGAAGGGCAGGTGGACAAATACAGTTTTGCCGAAGGGCACATATCAAAGTTTCGAGGGGTCACTGAATAGTTTCGAAGGGTCACTGAACAATTCCGAAGGGTCATTTTTTATCGGCCAAAAGACCATTTGCAAAAATCCGAGGGGTGCCTTTCATTTCTTCCGAAGGGTATGCCCCCTTCGGGAAAATTCAAGGAAGAAGGTGGCAGTTTACAAGTCCGAAGGAATTCTTTCGGACAAATTGTCTGCAAGAATTTCTTCGGAAGGTTTACCAAGGGGAGCGACTGAACAAAAGCCCGAGGAGAAAATACAAGGCAAAGGGGAAAGTCCGAGCACAAGCAAAGTGGAAGAAGCAAATAGTCATGGACATTTTGTCTGCAGGAATGTTCATTACAAAGAATCCGAAGACAAAACCCAAACAAAGGAAACCGAGGAGGAAATCCAAGGCAAAGGGGAAAGGAACCAAGAAGGAAATGAACAAAAGGAGATAATCTGCGGAAACGAAGAGCCGAGATCAAGAGGCCAATAAATTTCAAGGACTTGAGATGGGACTTTATGCATGCTCCTCAATCTTCAAAGAGCTTTTTCATGCAAGGGGAGTTGACCGTTCTTATTTTGGAGTTGACTGTTCTTATTTTGGGAGTTCACTGTTCTTAATCTAGAGTTCACTGGTTATCAAGTGCCACATCCACTCATGCTTTCCATGCAAAGGAGGACTTCTCTTGTTCCAAATCAGCTTCAAGATTAATCAACAAGCATATCTCTTTGAAGATTGTGGCATGGCTTTCCATGCAAGAGTTTGACTAGTCAAACTTAGGTCCACCTCATCCCTTCTACGCCAACATGGACTTTCATGCACGTGCCGTTGTTTATCTTGTTGAAGGCTTTCAACGTTCTAGTAGTTCAAACGGTATTCTAAATTCAGACTTGGCGTTGATTTCATGCAAAGGAAATTGTTCTCTTGTTTCAGGCAGTTCAAGGGGAGTCTATATTCGAAGATTGGCATAGCCTCATGCATGATGAGAGTTTTGACACAAACTTGAGTTCACCATTCTTTTCAAACGCCAAAGGGTTTTTCATGCAAGACAAAAGACAAGAAGATATGTTTAGAAGGTTTTGATATCTTGGCATAACGGAATTGGACTTGGTTAATGTAAGAGTTGACCTCTTCTATTTTCAGTGCCAATCTCTTGGCTGTTGTATCTTTTTCTATATAAGTTGGCTTTTCAGCCTTGATTTGTATCAAGACAAGACTCTGCGAAAGATTGAGTTGTAACCTTTTTAGATAAATAGGACTACTGTTTTCAAATTCCAGCAAGCTGGTACAGTGTATTTATGTTAGTGATTTGCACAAGTGATAGAGTTTTCTTCTTTGCCAAGTCTTGATTCTTACCTAGTTACTAGCTGATTAGATTATGCAGGTCATGTTCTGTGTTTGAAGTTACTGTTGTCAACCTAGAGTTGCACCCTGATCGAAGACATGCTGAAATCGCTAATCCTCGCTCTAGTTGAAACAATGGGATCTTCTCACGAGGGTGGGTGCCTCAATGATGAGAAGAACTTATAGAGAAGGCTGATTCTTGTAAGATGTATCTATGAGGATCTCAACTTCTACGTTACAAACTGCCTGGGGAAAAGGGAAGAAAGAACTTGGAAGGAAATTCTAGCTAAAATGGTGATACACCTAATTTGCTTGATCCACTCAAATCGAGCTTCTGAGAACACTAATTCAGACAAGGAAGAGGCAGAACTTCAACTCCAATTAGTCAATACACATAAGTATTTCATGAAAAGGTTTAATCCAATGATCTAAGCTTGAGGAAAATAGAAAAAATAGGCTTGATAAAAGACACTAAATAGCCACTAATATCCACTATAAACTTAGCCAAAGACGTTTTTAACATAGAACGTGACCTGCATAAATGACTAGCTAGTAATTAGGTACGAATCCAGATTTGACAAGGAAGAAATAAAATCTATTACTTAGGCAAATCAATAACAAAAATACACTATACCAGCTGTTGGAAATTGAAAAAACACAATCCTTTAATTATTGATTCTGAAAAAGGTTACAACACAATCTTTGGAATAAGTTTTCTTGCCAAAAGAGGGATCATTTTTACAAGGCTGAAAAGTCATTAATATAAAAAATTACAAAAAGCGAAGAGATTGGCGTTTGAAAATAGAGAGGGAGTAAATTCAAATCAACTCGGCGTTTACAAAAGTCTATTTTGTCTTGCATGAAAATTCCTTGCATTGAAAAGTGGACGGTGGGCTCAAACGTTTGACTTTGCTTATGCATGATTGACTGAGACATGTCTAAAATTAGAGATTAGCTCTTTGGCGTTTGAAAGTGGATGGCTGGGCTTGTTTAAACGCCCACCTCTTTTTGCATGGAAATCCACTCTCACCTCTAAATTTGGCTTCTTCATTTGGAGTTGTTGAAACATTTTGAAACTCTGAGCTAAAACGTTTAGAGGGTTGAGCTGGACGACCAGTCAACTGAAGCTTGACCAGTCAACTGAAAATAGCCCTTGCTTTGCATGGATTTCTCTTATTTTGGTCTACCTGTCTATATTTAGTCTCGTTATTTATTTTGTTTAACTTTCCACGGATTTCTTCTTGTTGACTTCTCCTTCTTGCGGACTCTCTCTCGGGAATTTGGATTTCCTTGGTCTTAGATTTCTTCGGACATTTTGTTCTTGGTTGCATTTGCATCGGGTTATATTTCCTCGGCTTTTCTGTTTGGCAATTTTTTCGAAGGAATCCTTCGGACAAAAAGTCCGAAGGAATTCCTTTAGATTTCTATCATCTCCCCTTGGCTTTCTTTCGGAGATTCACCCTGTCCATTTGTTCGCGGGGATTTGTCTTGTCTTTTTCCTTTGGCCCTTGTTTCCTTCGGACAAATGTTTTCGAAAGATTTCTTTCGGACAATTTGTCCCAAAGAATCTTTCGGACTTCCATTTCTCCTTTTGAACTCTCCCGAAGGGTACCTACCCTTCGAGATCTCTGTCTTGGTCCTTTTCGAAGGGATTCCTATCATTCGGGCTTTCTACTTGCATCCTCTCCGAAGGGAAAGCCCTTGTTATTTTCCGAAGTGAGCTTTCCTGAAGGGCAGGTGCCCTTCGGGGTTCTTGAATGGCCCTTTTTCCCTCCTGGAATGACTTTTACCGAAAGGCACTTGCCCTTAGGCAATTTGGAAACGCTCCTTCCCGAAGGGCAAGTGCCCTTCTAGATTCTTGTTTATTCCTTTCTGCCAAGTGAATCTCTCGCGGACAAAAGTCTACAGGGATTACCCCTTATCCTTCGTGGTCTTAGCCGTTCGGGCTTTTTGTCATGTTTGTAAAGCCTTTCAATTTCATGAGATGGACCTTCCCAAAGGGCAAGTGCCCTTTGGGTTTTTTGCAAACGTCCCTGTCGAGTTTGAAATGAGCCTTCCCGAAGGGTACCTGCCCTTCAAGTTTTTTGTCAATGACCCTTCTGAAGGGTACCTGCCCTTCAGGTTTTGTTTAAACAACCCCTTGGACTTTTCAAACAGCCCCTTCCTGTTGAATAACCCTTAAGAAAAAGGCACCCGGGTTTTTTGAAGGGCACCCAGGTTTTTTTGAAACGTCCCTTCCGAAGGGTATTGTTGTCAACCTGGAGTTGCGCCCTGATTCGAAGACGTGCGTGAAATGGCCAGTCCTCTATTCGGCTGAAACGATGGGATCTTCTCACGAGGGTGGGTGCCTCAATGGTGAGAAGAACCTCTAGAGAACGCTGGTTCCTATATGATGTATCAATGAGGATCTCTACTCTGCTGCGGACTACCGTGGAAATGGGAGAAGGAAAATTTAAATGGGAAATCCTACCTAAAAGGGGGTGATACACCAGAAGTTTGATCCACTCAACTTGGAACCTTGAACACTAAACGAACAAGGGAAAATGAAGACCTATGATTTCAATCAACCACTTATGCATAAATATTTCATGAAGAGGTTTGATCCAATGACCAAAACTTGAGGGAAAACAATGGAGAGAGGTCCGATACAAGACACTTTGCAGCCACCTAACGTCCACTTACAGCTTTAGCAAAAGACATAAAGAACACTTTAACATGAGTTGCATAAGGATATTCTAGCAACTAGGTATGAACCAGAATTTGGGAAGGGAGAAAAATCTACCAATTATGCAAATTGCTGAATGAAATATACACTATGCCAACAGTTGAAATCTGAAAGTATAGTCCTATTGATCGAAGAGGTTACACCACTCACCAATGGCAGAGTCTGGTCTAACCAAGAGAGAGGTTGGATTCTTTTTAATCAAGGCTGAAAGCCATTATATAGAGAATTACAAGAGGCCAAAGATTGGCATTGAATATTTGAAGAGAAGGATTCACTTAGGTTAACTCAAGACTGACTTGGCCTTTCAATAAAATATGTTTTCTTTTGTCTTTGCATGAAGCTTCTTGTGCTTGAGGAAGTGAACTTGTCTTTGTTATGAACCGCCCACCTCTCTTTGCATGGAAATCCATGCCAATGTTAATTTTAGAACTCTATGTGCGCTGCTTGATGCCGAATTGAAACGTTTGAAAGGCTGAGTTGGATGAAGAGATCAACTGAGTTGATTGCTTGGTAAGCTGAGTTGGTCGAAGAGATCATTCTCCCTCGCATGGAAAGCTCCTAATGGATACGGTGTTTAACAATTAGTCAACTCTAAATCTGGAACAGTCAACTCGACATTCGAATTTGGAACTTCGGTTGACGCTAAGTTGGACCCTCGAATGCGTGAGATGATCTGGAGACGAGCAGGACTTTGAACAACCAGTCAACTGAAGCTTTGACCGGTGTTCGAAAATAGCTCCCGCTTGCATGTATTTTACCTTGTTTTGGTTTGCCTATTCACGTCTATTTTTGGCGGGATTCTATATTTGGATGTGTTAATCTATATATATTTTCTCGGATATTCTGTTTTCATCCCTTCGTTGGATTATCTATTTTATATCCTCTTTTGCGCAGTTCAAAAACTATTACTTTTGGGTGTCTCGGCTTAATTCCTTTGGATTCTATTGAAGGGGCCTTGTCCGAATTTCTTCAGACTTTTTGTCCGAAGGAATTCCTTCAGACAAAAATTCCAAAGGATATCCTTCCCTTTTGCTTTGCCTTCGTTTCACTTGTTTTTCTGTGGACTTTCTAGTTTTCCGACTTCCTTCAGACAAAAAGTCCGAAGGAAGTCATTCCCTGCCTTTGCCTTTCAAAATTTCCAAAGCCTTCGGATTTTTTGCCGTCGGCTTTTTGCACTTCGAAATGTGCCCTTCGGAAAAGTGACCGTGGCCCTGTCGTCCAAGTGCCCTCTGCAAGGGGTAGTGGCTCTTGTTTGTGCCATTTTCGGAAAAATTGTAGGGCACCCGGACTTTTCGCAAAGGCCTCGAATTCGTTCTCCGTACCTTCCCGAAGGGTAGGTGCCCTTTGGGATTGTTGCAAATGACCCTTCCGAAGGGTACCTTGGCTTTTCTTTGCTTATTTGGGTGGACTTTTGGATTCTCCCTGTTTGGCCTGCGGGTGTTCTATAATTTCTCCGAAGTATTCCTTTGGACAAAAAGTCCGAAGGAATTACTTCCTTTGTCTTTTGCCTTGCACTTTTCCGAAGGTTCTTTTTTGAAGTAAAAGCCTTTTGATGAACCGTCCCATCGGAATTTCCCTGTTGTAGTAAAGGCCTCTTACCAAAGAAAAACAACGTATTATTCTTAATGAATTCTTTCTTTCCTTGGATGGAGAGGCGAATTTTACGAGCGGCAAGAGACAATCTGCCCTGTGGAAGAATTGTCAACATTTCTGGCGACTCAGCTAGTTCAACATGCCTGCTATGCTTGAGAACTCAGACCATATAGAGACTTTTTTTTGACCCCAAATGGTGAACCTGATTTCTGACTAAAAATCTGCTCTGATCATCGCTTTAGTAACCTCCTTCAAAAATAAGAAGGGAAACACACGAAAGTAGAAAACTAAGAAGCAAATGTGCAACAAGCACTTATTGAATAAAACTGAAGCAAACTACTGTGCTTGAACAACACTTGGAGGAAAGCAAAAACAGCTAAATAACCTAGCTAACCATGATAAAGCATGATCCGCCTGGATCAAATGGAAATTTTTTGAATTTACTCCTTCCAAGAGATTTTACAAGTTGCAAAGCAGGATGTTTATTAGTCGTAACCTTTGATAAGACATTTGCCTTGTCCACCAATTGTATTAGCATCTTCTCGAATGAGTCATCAACAACAAACCAGTCACCAACAAAGACAAACTCACCAAGTACTTCCTGATCTTTTTCAGATTGCTTGTCATTTATCACCATGTCAAGTGATACCTCATCTATGCATGCTTTTTGAGTGACCACATCCTTCTTATTGACTGCTGCAAGTTCATCCAGCGCTTCAAGGAGCTTTGAGTAGACAACCTAATCTGTATTGGGATCTTGAATACGTGATTCTTGATCAAATTTCTCATAGACATGCTTTTTAATAGCCATCATACCATACAAAGCTCTTCAATCTCTTGTAGAGATTCAAGGTACAACTGCCAATCGTCTTTTTGTTCCTCATTTTGATCTATTTGAACTGAATCAACTGTAATGCTATCTGGCTCCTTCTCAATAGGAGATACCTGTAACTCATGTATGACTTCAATTTGTACCAGCTCCTCTTGAAGTTCATCTACATCAAGATCAGTCTTCTCACTCTCAGCTATAATTGGATGCTCAATTACAACCTCAAGTGAAGTATCAATAGGAAATTCTTCCTTAAACACATGTGAAGCATCATCTACGCACTCTGCAAGAACTTGACCTGTAGCTGTAACCTCTTTCTCAATCCTCCAAAGAACAAGAGCCTCCTGAGGAAGGGGGATGGTGGGAGGGTGATGAAATTCATTTGTTTGAGAGGGAAAATGAAGCATGGGAGGTTGATCATGATCAGATTTTGGAATTTTTAGGGCAATGGAATTATCTAGGGAGTTTTGGAGGGGAGGGAAAGAGAAACTCTTAAAGACCTCTGTATTCTGTTCCTTCCACTTAGCCATTACCTCATCAAAGTCTGGAACCTGCTTGTCTTCCTGGACAGCCTGAGCTTGAGAAATGATTGGTGAGGAAAGGGGACTATAGGAAGGTTTAGTCTCATGAATAGTCACTTGAATAGGCTCTTGAATATGCTCTTGACTCCAACTAGGAAGCTCCCTTGGCACACACTGGGCATGGTTAAGAACTTCATGAGAATAAGAAGCACGATAAACCTTTGTAGACAATTGGTTTAACTCGATTTTCTGCGTTTCCCAAGCCTCCATCATTTCCAATGCAAGAATACATAGTCCATTTATCTCTTCTGGATCATTGGACACATTTCGAAATAGACCATTCACTTCCTCATACTGAGAATTAGAGCAAACCTTTCTTGCATATGCTAGTATTCTGAGTTCTATTTCATTCATTTTTTCTTGAAGGCAATACTGCTCATATGCAACATCATAGCCATATGGGAAAGATGAAATCTGGTCCTGAGACTGATATGGCTCACAAGGAAGGTAAGATTCACGCTCTTGATAATAAGGATCATGAGAAACTTGATAAGGCTCAACATAGCTTTGATAATACCCTTGATAAGGTTGATTCGGCTCATAAAGAGGCTCATAGGTATCATGACCAGGCTGGTATGATCCATCATTGAGCTGATAAGGAAATATACCATAGGAATTCTCTTCATACACAGCCATCAAAATTCATTCACGATAATGCAATAAAAATAGACTTACATGGAAGCTGTTCTGAACTATTAGAAGCAACTGCTTGAGCTTGGAATCACCAAATACTTCTTGAAGAATACTGCTACAACTGCAATTTTATCAAGACCATAAAAAATAGGTCCCACCGGGCGTGCCAAAAACTGTTGTCAACCTGGAGCTGCGCCCTGATTCGAAGACATGCGTGAAATGCCCAGTCCTCTATCCGGCTGAAACAATGGGATCTTCTCACGAGGGTGGGTGCCTCAACGGTGAGAAGAACCTCCAGAGAACGCTGGTTCCTGTATGATGTATCAATGAGGATCTTTACTCTATGCTGCGGACTACCGTGGAAAAGGGAGAAGGAAACTTAAATGGGAATTCCTACCTAAAAGGGGGTGATACACCAAAAATTTGATCCACTCAACTTGGAACCTTGAACATTGAACGAACAAGGGAAAAGGAAGACCTATGATTTCAATCAACCACTTATGCATAAATATTTCATGAAGAGGTTCGATCCAATGACCAAAACCTGAGGGAAAACGATGGAGAGAGGTCCGATACAAGACACTTTGCAGGCACCTAACGTCCACTTACAGCTTTAGCAAAAGACATAAAGAACACTTTAACATGACCTGCAAAGGATAATCTAGCAACTAGGTATGAACCAAAATTTGGGAAGGGAGAGAAATCTACCACTTATGCAAATTGTTGAATGAAATATACACTATGCCAATAGTTGAAATTTGAAAGTACAGTCCTATTGATCGAAGAGGTTACACCACTCACCAATGACAGAGTCTGGTCTAACCAAGAGAGAGATTGGATTCTTTTTAATCAAGGCTGAAAGCCATTATATAGAGAATTACAAGAGGCCAAAGATTGGAGTTGAAAATTTGTAGAGAAGGATTCACTTAGGTTAACTCAAGGCTGACTTGGCCTTTCAATAAAATATGTTTTCTTTTGTCTTTGCATGAAGCTTCTTGTGCTTGAGGAAGTGAACTTGTCTTTGTTATGAACCGCCCACCTCTCTTTGCATGGAAATCCATGCCAATGTTAATTTTAGAACTCTACGTGAGCTGCTTGATGCCGAATTGGAACGTTTGAAAGGCTGAGTTGGACAAAGAGATTAGCTGAGTTGACTGCATGGCAAGCTGCGTTGGTCGAAGAGATCATTTTCCCTCGCATGGAAAGCTCTTAGTGGATACGGCGTTTAACAATTAGTCAACTCTAAATCTGGAACAGTCAACTCGACATTCGAATTTGGAACCTCGGTTGACGCTAAGTTGGACCCTCGGATGCATGAGATGATCTGGAGACAAGCAAGACTTTGAACAACCAGTCAACTGAAGCTTTGACCGGTGTTCGAAAATAGCTCCCGCTTGCATGTATTTTACCCTGTTCTAGTCTGCCTGTTCATGTTTATTTCTGGCAGGATTCTATATTTGGATGTGTTAGTCTATATATATTTTCTCGGATATTCTGTTTTCAACCCTCCGTTGGATTATCTATTTTATATCCTCTTTTGCACAGTCAAAAAACTATTACTCTTGCGTGTCTCGGCTTATTTCCTTCGGATTCTATTGAAGGGGCCTTGTCCTAATTTCTTCGGACTTTTTGTCCGAAGGAATTCCTTTGGACAAAAAGTCCGAAGGATATCCTTCCCTTTTGCTTTGCCTTCGTTTCACTTGTTTTTCTGCGGACTTTCTAGTTTTCCGAATTTCTTCGGACTTTTTGTCAGAAGGAATTCCTTCGAACAAAAAATCCGAAGGAAGTCATTCCCTGCCTTTGCCTTCAACTTTTCCGAATCCTTCGGATTTTTTGCCGTCGGCTTTTCGCACTTCGAAATGTGCCCTTCGGAAAAGTGATCGTGGCCCTGTCGTCGACCAAGTGCCCTCTGCAAGGGCTAGTGGCTCTTGTCTATGCCATTTTTGGAAAAATTGTAGGGCACCCGGACTTTTCGCAAAGGTCTCAAATTCGTTCTCTTTACCTTCCTGAAGGGTAGGTGCCTTTCGTGATTGTTGCAAATGTCCCTTCCGAAGGGTACCGTGGCTTTTCTTTGCTTATTTGGGTGGACTTTTGGATTCTCCGTGTTTGGCCTGCGGGTGTTCTCTTATAATTTTCTGAAGTATTCCTTCGGGCAAAAAGTCCGAAGGAATTACTTCCTTTGTCTTTTGCTTTTCGTTTGTCTTTTGCCTTGCACTTTTCCAAAGTAAAAGCCTTTTGATGAACCGTCCCTTCAGAATTTTCTTGTTGTAGCAAAGGCCTCTTACCAAAGAAAAACAACATATTCTTCTTAATGATTTCTTTCTTTCCTTGGATGGAGATGTGAATTTTCCGAGCGGCAAGAGACAATTTGCCTTGTGGAAGAATTGTCAACAGGTACATTGCCCTTCGGGTTTTTTGGAAGTGTCCTTCGAATATTTTGATTTGTCTTTTGAACTTTTCCGAAGGAATTCCTTCAGACAAATTGTTCGAAGTCTATTTGCTTGTTCTTCAATGTCTGCAACTTCGGACTCTTCACTGGCACCTACTTCGTATTCTTCATTGCTTGTTACTTATAAAAGAGATAAGTCATTCACCCTGAGAAACCCGAAATGCACTACCCTGAGTAATTCGGGTTTAACAACCTGGATTACTTCTGCTGATAAAACTTTCATAAGCAAAGCACTTTTCAAAACCGATTTGCATTGTCAAGAGTAATTCGGGTTTTCCAACTTGGATTACTTCTGCTGATAAAACTTTCATAAGCAAAGCACTTCTCAAAACCCGATTTACACTGTCAAGAGTAATTCAGGTTTTCCAACCCGGATTACTTCTGCTGATAAAACTTTCATAAGCAAAGAACTTCTCAAAACTTGATTTGCAGTGTCAAGAGTAATTCGGATTTTCCAACCCAAATTACTTTTGCTGAGGGGTTTCAACTGTTGATTACTCATAAAGTGAAATAAGTTGTCTCTTGTAAAACCCGAAGACTTCTCCTTCCAAAAACCTGAAGTCTTTTGTTGTGTAAAATCCGAAGTCTTGCTTGAATGCCCACCCTCTCACACTTAGGCAAATTTTGGTATGTAGGCCAAAAAATGGCCAACAGTTACAGTGGATGCATGTGTGTTAGTGCCTTAAATCAGGGCTATTCCATCATTTCCCTCACATGAAATACTTATGCATATTGGTCAATTGGAGTTGAAAGTTAAGCGTTTTTCTTGTCTAGATCAGTGTTTTTTAGGAGTTGAGATTGAGTGGATCAAATCAAAATACGGGTGTATCACCATCATTAGACAGGATTTCCTTTCAGTTATATTTTTTTTCTTTTTTCGCAGCAGTTTGTAACATAATAGAGATCCTAATTGATACACCAAAGGGAGCATGCCCTTATAATCTAGAGATTCAATCCACTGATTAGGTTATCCACAACCTAGGATTGTTTCCATGTTTCAGCACACTGTGAAGACCTGAAACTACCTTCACAAGGGTGTGAGTCTGATTGACAACAGTAACCACCTCAAGCTTCTAGAAGAACACTTTATTTAATAAAGTGACTTTATAATATTTAATACAATGACTTTATAATATTTATTATTTTTATTGTCGTCACTTTAATTAAATTAATTAAAATAAAGTTATCCTTATGATTTAATTTATTTGGACAACTCTATAAATAATTAATTTAATTTAATTCCCTTATAATGCCATTACTTAGAAAACAAGGAGATTACAGTCCTCCCTTCCCGAAGATTGCTTGCCCCAAGCAATCGATACTGGAATGCCAAAGCCAATCACTAGGATCCCATATCAATCTCAAGAATGCTCCACCACTAATCCGTTGCACCACTTTGATACAATTGAAATCACAAGTCCATCTCCCTACATTACTCTATGAAACAACTCATCTAGATCCAAACGAAATGATGTGCCAAGCAAGTTACCACCTGGATTCCAAATCACCACATCCTTACATCTATCCAACATGAGGAGATGGAAGCATCTCACAGTGATAGCAATACAAAACCATTATCCAACTCCTATAGATCTCCCATGGATGTGAAGAATACCCATCATAGGTGCAAGAAAATGTATAACTCTTAGTGTATGCCACACAAGGGCAAGTGTCTCCATCAAAAAACCCTGAAGTAGGGAAGTTGCAAACTCTACGAAAGAGTCATCAACATGATGAGACTCATCACAAGCAAACTCCCCATTAATGGTCAAAGACCAAACCACATCTGCATCACTTATATCTCTCAAACCTGATTGCTTCACTTGGTTAACCACCATACAAGGCTCATTCCTCATATGCCACATGCTTTGAATCTTCTTTGTCTCTGCCATGTCATGCTGTACTGACTTGGTCTTCTTATGTCTTGGACACACAAATAAGACCTCATGTTTGTCTCCCAAATGAATGCCAACAATAGAAGAAGACTGCTTACTATCATCCTCATGAGTAGGAGCTGCCAACTCAAGATTATGCAAAAACCAAAGACTGCTGTTCCAAATCAGAAAATCAGAACAACTGTCATACCTTTCCATAGTGTCTTCATTCACCTCACACATCTTCTTGCTCCTTGTTGCATCAAGTGCCGATCTATCATGAGTCTGCCAAGGGAATTCACAATCCTCAAGGCTGATCCTCTTGGCTGTTATATCATGATGATATAAAGATAAGGGACTGCTGTCATACATCAGAAAATCAGTCCTTACCTTATGCCCAAGTGTGATGTCTTCCTCAATCCCAATCATCTCTTTTCCCATGAGTGGATGGATATCAACAAGTGCTGGTCCACGAGACATCTCCAAGTTAAAATCAAGTGTACCTTTTGTCACAAACTCTGTCCCATGGCTGCAAGCTGAATCTTCATGTGTATGTGTCTCTTCTACCTTCACGACTTCATCATAGGACCCTTCAAGTCCTTCCTCCATGTCTCCACTTTTTGCCATCATCATGTTGCATTGTTTTTTATCGGATGTGGCTGACATAGAAGTCTGAAATTCTGTTGTGTATGATGAAGAGTGTGCCATGCTCAACTCCTCACAAAGCTTATCCACCTCATCTTCTTTTCTTCTCATTCTTCTCAAGGCATCAAAGTATATCTCACCAAGTGTGAGGAGATGATCTCTATCCGCAAGTTAGTGTAGGTAGTTTGATTTTGCTACCACCAGAGCCTCCTTGAGTTTGTGCAAGTCGGCAAGAGATGGACCTCCCTCAAAACCGTCGTGATTCCTTAGAGCCTTCCAACACAAACCTGCCATCATCTTATGAACATGATCAAAATGGGTTAGAGCTGCCATAACCATACCTTCATTTACCCTTAGTTGACCTTCCAAAAGATGTGACTTATGAGACCTAACACCTTCATGCAAAATTTTTGATTGGTCTTCATAATCATGCAACTCCAAATCAGCTTCCTCCTTGGCCTCTTCTCCATTACATCTGTGTAAAAACTAGGGTATCATCATGCTCTATAAAAGGGTCACCATCAAAGGAATCATGATCCTCCTCAATGGCTGATCTAGAAAGTGTATGTACAGCTATGACCTCTTTAACCCCCAAGTGATCCTCCATATCTTGCAATGTCAAGTCAGTCTCATCCAAACCTCTTTGTTCACCACATACTGAAATTTCTGAATTGCCATCATATGTATGAACAACATCCATCTCAAAGACACCCAAACCACAATTTGATTCCTTGCCAAGATGAGGTAAGGGTGATGAAGCAATGCTAGGCTCAATTAGAGGAATATCAAACGAACTCATACCTTCTTGTAGTTGATCTAACATGGCTGGTTTGATAATCTCCATGGCGGTATCTTCTTCAATCTTCATGTGCTCTTCATTTGTAGGTTCAATAGGTGACTCTCCTTCGTCCTTGTCCTCATAGGGCTGAAGTGAACTTGTGGCTTTATATTCTTCTTTCTTTCCTCTTTCCTTTTCTTTTCCTTCTGTAGTGGTAAAATTATTTATCTTAATGTTTGCTTTCCTTTCCTTTCTTAAAAGAGGTTCTAATATTTCAGGATGTTCTAACAATGTTGTTAGATTCTTCCAATATTCTTGCCAGGCCTGCATAAATTGTGTCACGAGTTCTTGCATAGACTTCATCTTTCCCAAACCAACAATTTGCTGAAAATGAGATAGATGAGTGTTGGCTACTCAACAAGCAATCCGGAACAAATTTTCCCCGTTAACCCCTCAGGCTGGTAGGATTCACAGCTTTGATACCATTGTAAGAACCCCTAGTAGTTCTGTCCAAAATTTTCAGTTTTCCCAACTTGGCATTTTGTCAAACAAATGGCATGTATGCTAACCTGTGACTGATATGCTGCTGTTTTGTATTTGTTTGATGTTTGTTTGGATAGATATTAGGAGCAAATACATATACCAACTGATAGAGAAGCAAACCAATAACTTGTAATTCAAATATTGACATAAACCATCATAGAAAATGCATCATACCATGACGGGTTACAATGTATATCAGGGCTGATATAAAGTTTAATAGTCTTATATAACTTGTAACAGTGATAGATTTTGTTGTTCAAATTAAAGATTTAAAGACATGAATATCAAATACACATACCCGAATTGCCTCTTCACACTATTGGCATGAAATGAGCATCAAATACAATATAAATACTGCTGCAACAATGCACGAAAGTCTGATAACAATCAATAGTATATACAATGATGAAATCGTCTTCAAATCTCCTCCAATGGTAGGCACTCCAAATGAAAGATGAAACCCTAGCTACATGCAACATTTTACAATCTTCAACAATGCCGGAATATGACTGATATGCTGTTGTTCCAAATTGAACATACTTTCCGAACTTTAGCAGCCAATAATCTCCACAAATCGCCTCAAGGATGAGGTTGCTCCAATCCTAGAAGGTGGCGCTCAAACCCTAGTCAATATGCCTCCAAAACTTCCCTACAAATCCTTCTTCAAATCTGTTTTGAATATATGATATAGAAATCTGCTCCTTTGAATTCTGCAACAACTTATTCCATGAAGCTCCAAATCTCCAAAACTGATCAATAAAGCTCAATTGTGCATCCTAGAATGAATCCACCCAAAAAGTCTAAATGGGTTTTCGTCGACACAACCGTTCTAGCCAAGGGTTTTCGTCCTAAGGCACGCTGAACCTGCAAATACAAGTTCTCCCAGAAAATCTGATAAAAGATGTCAAAATCAAGATGTCCAAATGACTTGCTCTCATATCTTTTTAAAGGCTCAGCTAAGTCTTCTAGATGAATCCAATTTAACCTCCTCAAGCTTCTAGAAGAACACTTTATTTAATAAAGTGACTTTATAATATTTAATAAAGTGACTTTATAATATTTATTATTTTTATTTTAGTCACTTTAAGTAAATTAATTAAAATAAAGCTATCCTTATGATTTAATTTATTTGGACAACTTTATAAATAATTAATTTAATTTAATTCCCTTATAATGCCATTACTCGGAAGACGGGGACATTACAAAAGAGAAGTTGTTCCACAACTTCATAAGTTAACAAAGTGTCAAGGAGGCATGAACAAGGACATCATAATAGAAATGTATGCCAAGAAAAAAAGATTTTGTATAGCTCCTTTTCATGCATCAATTTCCTTGTCTAAATTCAGATTGCAAGAGGAAACTTGGAAGAAACACTTGTTATGTCTTGTTAAGGAAGCATATGTCTTAACAAGAAAGGACATTGTAAAGTTCATTGAACTACATGGGGAGTTGGAAGGAAAGAATGAAGGGACAGCCCTTCATGAGAGTTCTTATGAAGGAGCTGAAGAAACAAAAAAATCAGATTTGAAGGAGGAAGGTGAGCTACAAAAAGATGACACTTTCGGGCAGCATAGAGTGGGAAATTGTGAGGACCAAAAATCTGAGTTTTTGGAGCAGCAAAGAGGGCTGCAAATGATGGATGAAAATGAGGAAATGCTAGGTGATTTGGGGCAGCCAAGTACCCCATCCTTTGGTATTCGAAAAGATGATTTTGAAGAAGCCAAAGAAACCGAGATATTCATAGAAAGGTATGAGTTGAATGATGATTTTTTGGTATCTAATAATTGTTCAAAATTGTTGCATGATTCCAGATTTGATGAAAGAGCTTGGAAGGAACAATTTCCAATCGCAAATGAGAAAGGGGTGTAAGCCTTGTCAAGGTTGGATAGCACAAGGGGGCTTCTTGATGGATGAATGTACAATGAGATGAAGGAATGTGTGAAGGAAAAGAACACCATGTTGGACTTGCATGCAATCAAAATGGATATGGGAGAAGATCAAGATTCCAACTTTTTGTGGAATGCGAAGGACAATCCATTGTTTGAAATGGATAAAAAAGAAAGACCAAGGCCACAAAGAAGGATGTACTTCATGATCCTAGAAAGCGACAATTGGATCAAAGGGGTGTTATTAAACACCAATGTTTTTCCCAACTTGTTTGTTTCATGTGTAGGATTAATTTTGAGATCCCTTGCAAAGGACAATGCTAGGAATAAGTTGGCCTCCAAATATGAGCAAGCTTTTGGAAGAGTTAAAAATGGAGACATGGATGAAGACTTGAGGACTACCATAGTTTCGGCAAAAACCCAAATCATGAGCAGCCTTAGGAATGAGGTCACTTTGCATGGATTGAGTGATAAGGGACCCCCTTCATCTCCATCCAATAGCATGGTGAGAGGTTACTTCATGGGCATGAAGAAAAGGCAAAGACGAATTGAAGATAGAGCTGCCATAAGACATCATGATCAGCCCTTTGTTTCAAAGAAAACATTTTTTACATGGCCATTGGTAAGTTTGGTTAAATCCGATTTGGATCATGTTTGTTTGGGAAGAAAAGACAAGGAATTTGTTTTTCAAGGAAAGTCCCAAAGTTGTCTTGGGTAGCACCCTATCTCACGTTGCAAAGGTAATAAGGAGGGTGTTATGAAGCTCATGAGGCTCCTATTGAGGTTGGAACAAGCCCAAGTTGTGAGCAGCTGTTCGCAAGTTACAAATTTCAATAAAATTTGGTTCTTTCCCTCACGAAAGAATTCTATAAGTAAATTAGCACATTCACAATCTTTTTTAGGCATAAAGGTCAATTCGTTTTGCATGTGCTAGCCAAGGATATGAGCTGGAAAAATTAGTTTAAAATCTGAATTTTGTGACTCAGAAATTTCTGACTCAAGTGAGCAATTTCAGCCACCCAGTGTGGTCACAAAATTGCAAATTGGGGCATGCTTCAGCTCATGGGAGGATGGATGAATGCATATATTAACTTTGAACTTTGTCATCCAGAAAAATAAGATTTAAGAGGTCAAACACAGCCATGTATGAAAGGGGAAAATTCTGAATTTTGTGACATGTTCCAGCTCTTGGGTCAAACAAGGTATGAGTATGTTTATTTCCGTGTTTGTCCACATGAGAAATCAATAATCTATTTGCATATACAGCCATGTTACCATGAAGGAAAAGCTGATTTGGTCCAGCTCATACAAGATTTTGGAAACATACTTATGTTGGCACCTTGGGAAGGTGATGTAAGAAGCATTCACAACGGGAAGGTACAGCCTTTTTGTGGGAATGTTTGGTAGCTATGGATGAGTTTGAAGAAGATCCTATGCATGCGTGAGATGAGTGACAAGGATCAGTCTCTTGTTGAGTATGTGTTTCACACTCGGATGCCCATACATGGTGACAGATATGTCTTGGAGGTGTCACCTCTTGGAAGGTACAATGGTGATTTCTTTTTGCAAATTTGGTGGGTCATGGTCCAGCACATGAGAAGGTTTTGCACATGGGACAACGAGGTAGTTTGGTTTCCTCATGATCTACGTAACAACATTTGGTCACATCTAATCTATTTGGAATGTATTAGGGAAGGGAGTTTGCACATCCATCCCTTGGTATTGGAAAGGGTGGTTGATTGGGAGCATATGGAGCCTTTGGAATGTTATGAGGACACTTCTAGCACATGGGGGCAGCCCCCAACGTATAGGTACAACAATATGAAAGAAACAATTGAAGGATCTTTTCCTTGGAATGGAATCAACAGTAGACATTGCGTCATAAGGTATGTTGGGACACCTCTTTGGATATTGCAATTATTTAAGCACAAACAATTTTGAGTGGGGAGGACTGTAATGTCCCGATTTTTTATCTAGACCCTTGTGGGACCCTTAGCCCATTCTTGTTTCCAATGGCTTAGGGAAGAGGAAGGAAAGGGAGCATTGTGGGCCACTTGTGAGGAGTTAATAATAGGAAAGGTACTTTATATTTTTTAATTTGAGTTGAGTTATGAAAAAGCACCATATGTTTCTATTTCATTTAAAGTGGTGGGGTTTATAGGTCTTGGCACTTAAGGCCTAATGTGAAATTAAGAGGATCTTTTAATATTTTATAAAGAAAAGTAACTCTTTCCTCCAATTTTGGGTGCTACACTTGGTGGAGTGGCATATAAAGGCAAGTAAGAATTCATTTGAAGATTATGCATGATTGGATTTTGGTATTATTGATCAAGTATGTCAACTTTGGTTTCCACTTCTTGAGGATGAAATCCTTCAAGAAGTGTCTTATATTTGGGGACGAAAACCTCCATTCCTTCTACTTGAGAAACTCTCGTCAAGAGTTGTAATTGAGCTTCAAATTACATGTGTTCATGGAAGTGGATTTACAAAGGTGTTTTGAAACACCGTCTACTTTTGAAAATTTGAGTGAACCTAGGGTTTGAGGAAAATTTTGAAAATTAGTGTTTTTAGAATTTTAAAGCAAGTTTTGATGGCCTTCCTATGGAAAGAAAATTTTGATATTATTTTTATTTGATAATCCCTAATTTTGTGGTCAATTTGAGCTCTTATTTGCATCATAATTCCAAGTATTGAGGGAGTGATGGACTTTTGAAGTTTCAGGTTGTTTGTAATTAATAATAATTATTGTGGGCAGTGAATTGTTTGGTCAAGACTGATTTGCAGGTTTCTATTTTGGGCGATTTGTGTTGGAGTGGTTTTGTAGGGTTTTAAGAGTCATTGAATGCCCTAGAATATTCATAAATTATTTCCATAATTTTGGCACTAGGGCGACTTGTTTGGCAAGCTTCGAAAGGTGATTTGGTGAGAGAAAAGCAAGGGAAAATCTCCAAATTTGATCCTCCTATTTTATTGAGGTGTCACAAACCACTTGGAGAGTATTTTGAGGCATTTAAGGGCTGGAAAGTACAGCTGTACCTACAAGGAAAATTCATTATATTTTTGTAAGGTATTTTCATCAATTTGTCATATGATTGGACTCCAAGAAAGGTACTCAATCTCTAAATAATTTTTAGCTTCTTGTGGGTTTATTTGGATGCATCTTAGATTGAATATCATAGATTTTTACGGCTAGGATTTCGCTGGTTATTTATTTTTAGATTTCAGTTTGGTACTTGGTTTGGCTAGGGTTTGTTGGAAAACTCTCTTTTTTGGTTGTCGTCCGAATTTGGGGACATTACAGGGGGGTGGATATTTGTCTTATAGATGGATCATTATTAGGCTTTGATATGGAAGACACATGGCTGAAACCTCTTACTTGACTAGCAATAGTAATGGATGAAAGAAACTGAGAGGAAACACTACTAACCTGAGGAACATTGATCTCCATAGCTTCATTTTCTTCTTCATTATTTATATAATCTCATTTTCCTCTACCTAAATAAAGACCTTTTTGGAAAAATGGAGTTGTTAAATGAATGCCATGATAGGTCGCAAAACAATTCTTCTTCTATACCCTCAGGGTTAATTTATTCAAACTAAGAATTACATTTTGTGAACTTCTTGGTCCTATTTATAGTTTTTTGTATCAGCCTTGTGCTTCTCAGTCTCATGCTTCTTAAAATGTTTCTTTTTCATTTTAACAAACAATTACATTTTGTGAACTTCCTTGTCCTATTTATAGTGTTTTCCATCAGCATGGGGATTCTTAGCCTCATGCTCTCTGAAATGTGGCTTAATTTCTTCAAATAGGCAATTACTTTTTTTGAACTTCCTGGTCGTATTTATAGTGTTTTCCATCAGCCTGGGGCTTCTCGGATTCATGCTCTGTAAAATGTGCAAGGACAATCAATTAGATTTTCCCCAACGTGATTGAATATGTGCTTGATAATATTTGCAAATCTTTGGAGGAATATGAATGTTAATACCCTTTGTCACAACATAATCTTGAGATTTATTGTCATTATTAGCACCTAACGTCAAATTTACATGTTGGACTGGTTGAGTCTTGACAGAATAGTTTTTGTGTTTACAAGGCTTCCTTGCACTTGTTACCCTTACAGTCAACATGAACACTTCATCTACAGCATCCTCAAAGGGCACCTAGTCAACAAGGACATGGTTTTCATCATTTTTTTTTTTGTTGAATAAATTGAATCATATTTAACTAGAATGCTCCTTGGCAGAATTAAAGGCCAACTGCTTCATTTGATATCCAATGCCTATATTCATGTTGGGAGATTTATTAATTTTGTCTAGGTTTTTATCCATATGAGTGCCCTGATTTCTTTGCTTCCTTTATTGTGATAGTGACATCTGGTTGTGACATGCATCTATACAAATTTGGTACGTGTATGGATGAGAGGCAATACGGAATGGTGGGATTAGGTAAATACAAATTTAAAAAATGAATGCAAGAAGCAACCATGGTGAAGGTTATGTGGGTTGTGATAAGGTTGTCAAGCATCTTAGCACTAGGTCGATACAAAAGTGGACATTGAAATCTATAAACAATGCAAATACATAGGTCGTTAGGGACACTTTCAAGGATGGTGCGAGTTAATGAAAAGTGGTGAATATAAAAAATAAGCAAAATTGCGATGCCAATAGACATGGCAAAGATAAAGATTAAGCAATGATTGAGGGTGTTTAAGAGTGTTTGATGAAATAACATGTGAAGCCTAGGCATTAAGTTTGAAATATTAAAATGAAGAATTTGGAAAAACCAAGACTATTTTACAAGGGCATCATGGGAGGAGATGGCCACAAAAAAATGATTTGAAAAAAAAAATTAAAAAAATAGTAAAGCGATAACCATGAGGTATGTGTTGACGAATCTTCCACAAATCATATTTTCTCTTGCAAAGCAGAAAAATTTCTACGGACTCAAGCAGGGAATTTTCTACGGACTCAATCAGATAAGGAATTTCTTCGGACTTTTTGTCCGAATGAATTCCTTCGGACAAAAAGTCCGAAGAAATTCGGAAGACCATAGACAAAGAAAGTCCGCAAAAGGCAAGCCAAAGATTAATTTGGAAAAAGGGTCACTTTCAATATTCCCGAAGGGCACCTACCCTTCGGGCAGGAGGAAGACCAAATTCACAGACCTTTGCAAAAAGCCTGAGTGCCCTCCAATTTTTCTGAAGGGCACTGGCGGAGGACACTTGGACGGGCGGATGACACTTGGTCGGTTGCTGAAGGGCACATTTGAAATCCCAAAAGGCACATTTCGGAGGGAAAGGCAACGGAAAGAATCATTCGGACAAAAGTCCAAAGGAATTTGGAAATATATATACAAAGAAGACCAAGGACATTTCAAAGCGCAGAGACAAAACAATTGGAATTCTTTCGGACTTTTGTCTGAAGGATTTTCTTCGGACAAAAAGTCCGAAGAAATTTGGAAGTGTCCACGGAGGCTAAAAGACAAAGAAAGACAAGAAGCAAAGGCAGAAAGATATCCTTCGGACTTTACAAAGAAAGACAAGAAGCAAAGGAAGAAAGATATCCTTCGGACTTTTTGTCAGAAGGAATTCCTTCGGACAAGTTCGGAGAAAAGACTGACCAAAAAAACCCGAAAGAATTCCAAAGGCCAAAGACTAAGATAATTCTTCTGGATTTTTTGTCCGCGGGAAAGATGCGAAGGGAAGAAAGTTGTGGGAAAGAGGTGAGACAAAAGTCCGAAGAGGGACGCGGGAAATAAAGGTGAAAGAATTCTGCGGAAATAAACCCGAAAGAAATTGCCAAGCAGAGAAATCCGAAGGGAATAAGAAAACTAAGGGTGACGTCTCACAGGCCGTCAAATTTTGCCTGCGGGAGGTAACCATTGGAACTGGGATAAAGCCAGAATTTCGCGAGAAAATATAAACCGGGTATAATTAGACTAACACCATCCGAATATATAGAATCCCGCCAGAAATAGATACGAACAGGAAGACCAGAATAGAACGAAATACATGCAAACATCGGAGCTATTTTCGAATAATCAGTCAAAGTTTCAATTGACTGATTATTAAAGTCCTGTTCATCTCCAGCCAACGCATGCATCCGAAAGTCTAACTCAGCTTCAACAGGTGTTCCAAATTCGAATGACAAGTTGACTGTTCCTGATTTAGAGTTGACTAATTGATTAAATGCCACATCCACTAGAAGCTTTCCATGCGAAAGAGAATGATCTCTTCGTTCAACTCGGCTTAAATAACGTTTAACTCAGCTTTCAAACACTACAACTCGACATCAAGCAGCTCACCTGGAGTTCTAAAATTGACATCTGCGTGAATCTTTATGCAAAAAAGAGGTGGGTGGCTCATGACAAAGATAACTTCGCTTCATCAAACGAAGAAGCTTCATGCAAGGACAAAAAGGAAAATATATTTTATTGAAAGGCCAAGTAAAGCTTGGAGTTAACAAAAGTGAATCTTTCTCTTCAAGTTCTACGCCAATCTTTGGCTTTTTGTAATTCTCTCTATATAATGGCTTTCAGCCTTGATTAAAAATCATCCAATCTCTCTTGGTTAGACTAGACTCTGCCATTGGTGAGTTGTGTAACCTCTTCGATCAATAGGACTGTACTTTCAAATTTCAAGCGTTGGCATAGTGTATATTTCTTTAGCAATTTGCATAAGTGGTAGAGTTCTCTCCCTTCCCAAATTCTATTTCATACCTAGTTGCTATATTATCCTTGTGCAGGTCATGTTAAAGTGTTCTTTATTGTCTTTTGCTGAAACTGTAAGTGGATGTTAGGTGGCCGCAAAGTGTCTTTTATCAAACCTCTCCCCATCGTTTTCCCTCAGGTTTTAGTTATTAGATCGAACCTCTGCATGAAATACTTATGCATAAGTGATTAATTGAAGTCTAAGGTCTTCCTTCTCCCTTGTTCGTTCATTGTTCAAGGTTCTAAATTGAGTGGATCAAAATCTTGGTGTATCACCTCCTTTAAGAAGGATTTCCCCTTTAAGTGTTCTTTCTCCCTTTTCCACGGTAGTCCGCAGCGTAGAGTAGAAGTCCAAATTGATACATCATACAGGAACCAGCCTTCTCTGGAGGTTCTTCTCACTATTGAGGCACCCACCCTCGTGAGAAGATCCCATTGTTTCAGCTGGATAGAGGACTGGCCGTTTCGCGCACGTCTTCGAATCAGGGCATAGCTCCAGGTTGACAACAGTATGAATAAGGGCAAGCTTTTTTGGGTTGTAAATATTCTAAGGTTGCAAATAGGAAGACTTTAATCGAAAATGGCCTTTTGAGTTGTGAGAGTGCAAGAATAACCTAGATGATGTGTATGGATGCGACGGATACCTAATCTATTATTTTTATACATTTTTGATTTACACATAGAAAGGGTAAGGAACTGAAACTGTGTAGATTTTCCTTTGCCAAGTGGTGTCTATGTTATGTTGGATGTGTGTAATATTATTAGCATGATGAGTTGGAGGGTTTTGAGAGAAAACACTGAATATGACAATGTCGTTAGCGTGGCATTAAAGTAAGATTGCTATGGAATTTAGTGCATGGCGTTGATCTTGTTTCTTGTTGGGAGCCAATTGGATCAAGTCATATTCTACACAAATGCTTGTATTTACTTCTCTCCATCTGAACTATTGTTACATAGTGGTTGTGATGTAGGATTCTTCCAAGATTTGATCTTTGTACTGGTGTTGGCATCATCTACCACCCTTAGTAAATATAATGCATCTTTTGTATAATGATGGTGCCCTTGTGTGTTATGATGTAGAAAGGATATGGGACCCCTTTTTGGTTTTGCGTTTGGGCTTAGTTACGATTTATGCATTAAGATAAGGTAACACAGTAGGTGTACCTATTTGTCCTTGATGTACCAAGCTCATGTCTATATAAAGAGGCCTCATCATATATAAATAAGGTAAGAGGGAAAATGCTATTTGATGTACTTTCTACAATGATGAATATAATGAGGATGGTATCTTGTACAAAATTATGTTATGTTTGATGATGGATGACTTGGGTGCTTAGTGTTATTTCATTGTTTTATTCTCCTTTCTTGTGTGTATGATATGCTTTGTTGTGTATGCTCTAACTAGAGGTCATGAGGAACCCATTGCATGCCTTGCCTAAGTGGCTTGCAAGGGTTGATATGTTGGGATAATGGCAATTAAGTGTTGGCCAAGGACTTAATACACACAATCTAATATTAGCCAACTTTTTGGCTCTTTTGTCGAGGCCTTCCATGGGCTAGGATACACAACCGCCATATGTTTTGGTGCATGACACATGATGAGATTGATGACTGGATAGCCCATAAGATTGGAGTTTGTGCAAAAGGAGGTGCTTTCCAAAGAAGACTTGGTGGCGTGGATTGATTGCCATTTGTATGATTGATATCAAGTAGAAGACTTGGTGGCGTGGATTGATTGTCATTTGTATGATTGATATCAAGTATTTTTCTAAGCTCCCTAGCCATTTGTTTGTGGATTGAAGCTTGGAATAAGAGATCTAGTTCCCATAAGTAGGTGTTTGTTTGAACATTTGAGAACATAGCGTTGTTGAAGGCTTAGGACACAGTATGGACCTACATGGTAAACATTTTTGTGTGGGGTGCGATTGAGAGCTATATATTGGAGTTTGTAGTAACCAACTACATTTATGTGGATGAAGCATTGTTTAATTTTCTTACATCACCTTGGAAGAAGTTCACTAAATAGTTAGCATTATAGATCCAGATGTTTTTTGGTAAGGTGGAAAGGTTCAGCATGGATTAAACACACCACTTGCGCAAGAAGGCTCGCACATGGTGGGAAGTTGAGGGAAGAAAGACATGAATTGGGTTCAAAGTTGAGGAGTATGGATGGACAAGGTCCCAAAATGGCATGTTGTGAGAGATGGACACAATGTTGTTAAAGGGTGTTAAATGCATTAATGGGTCGAGGAAGACTTGGGTACATCATGCACTAGGAAAGCATATCTAGGGGAAGAAATTTGATCATGATAACTAGGTGGCATCCTATAAGCAAGGGGAATGTGATTGAGAGTGGGAACACCATTTGCTTGGACATACAAAGGGAGTTGCGGATGTATGGGGTCCAGCCATAGTGATTTGGGATATACATGAAACAAAGTTGGAAGGAGATTAACCAAACTTCTTACCTATGTTAGAGTCTCACATTAAAAGCATGGTTAAAAGAGGGTATATATATTGTCAGAAAGGATGACTCAACATAACACCCAAATCCCAGGTTACAACATAAGTGTCGCTATGGAAAATGGGGTTTGCAACGACGAATGACATAGTGAACAAAATATGAAACGATCTCATGAGGTCACTAAGAGCAAGCTGAGGTCACATTTCAATTAGGGTGGCACGAAACTTGTGGTATGAGTGGTCATAGTCCCACATGTGCAATCACTTTTTCTTGGCTAGTTTCAATAGCCCAAGCAACCTCCAAATGGCATGAACGGCCTAAATGGTCCTAATGGGCTAAACGGCCTAGATGGCACCTAGCAGAGGAAAGCGGCAACCCAATTGAGTTCAATGGTTAAAACACCCTAGCAAAAGCAAATGATCCAAGCGGTCCCTGGAGGTGGAACAACATAATGATGCAAACGACAATGACGACCTAAATGGGAAGACGATGAATAGGGTCCCATGGGTTAGTAAGGGCGATGTCTAAATGTCTAACTGGGTACTTCGAATAAATCTTAAATGTTTACTAATATCCAATAAGGTCACATGATGTCATGTCCCCTTTTCGAAATATTTAATTATGGAAATAATTTATATTAATATTTTAAGTCGTCCTAAGTTACTTTATCTCATGACATGGAACATAGACATTTATTATAATTATCATGTGAGCCAAAAAATAATATTCATTAAGTGGGCCAAAAAGTAATATTTATCTAAAAGTGTTTTAAATACTTTCAGAGTTAGGGCAATTAGAAAAAGGGAAATTACAAAAGAAGAGTTCGCCTCAAAAGGAGTCAGTATTCATTCATTATTGAAATCAAAACACTATTCCAGAGTTTGAGCTTTTGGTTTTTAAACTTCTCCATCTGAGGACGAAAACCCCCCAGGTGTACAGGATTTGAGGGCCGAAAACCTCCTTTCTTTTATGGTGATTCCATTCAAGGGATTACAATTGTGCTAATAGGTCAAGATTAATTCTAGTTTTCAATTGGGCTAGAGATAGTTATTTGTTTCTAAAATTTTGTGAGAGTTACAGAGATATTTATTGGGGTTTATTGTTGTTCAGAGACCGCATACCCCATTGAGAGTGTTGTAACACATTGGGTGCCGCTTGGGTACTGGTTGTACCTTTGTTTGCTGTTGTTGCTTCATCTTTGACCCTGTCGTATCATTTGGAAATGTCGTACTGGTTTATGACTTCAAATCGTGGGCCTTTTAGGACAACTGGGCATTAGTGGGTTGCTTGTGTCGCTGTTATTTCACCTACTGGCAACTGTACCATCATCAATCACAACTCTTTTATTGCTTTGCACCATGGTAAGTGTGGATCACCTTTGTATGCTTCCGTTTCAACTTCTGCAGTCGACGTACCCTCTGCTGTCAGATGTAAATCATTTACAACAGATGTCAAACCCTACCATGAGCTCCAATGTTGACCAGATGTTCAATGCAACATTTTTGTCATGCCCCTCTTTTGACCATGAAACTATTGAAGACCCTTAGCTTTTATTTGTTTCTCGAGGGCTAAGGAAAAAGAAGAAAAGAAGGGAAACATTTGGGTTCTTAAGAACACTTATGAAAAAGCACGTTATTATTATATAATTCACTTAAGGTGGGACCCTTTGAGGGTCATGAGCACCCAATCCACTTAAGTGGATTATAAGAGATGTTCTTTTTATATTTTGAAAAGGTATTTCCCACCAACCTTGACGCACCCCTTGGGGGAAGAATATAAAAGCAAAGCGAGGGTTCACTTGAGGGGATGCATGATTTTGATAATTGAATTCATTGAGTCTAAGCACGTAAATGCTTGGCTTTCTCCTTGAGGATGAAATCCTTCGAGGTGGACAGTAATTAAGGATGAAAACCCTTAAGACCAGCTAGGGCAACTTCGGGAGGGAGTTGTATTGAGATTCATTGACAACCAAGGGTGTTTTAAACACCATTCTTCATTGCAGCAGTGAGAAGGTAGTCTTTTGAGGCAGGCGAACAACAAGAGAGGTTGGTAGAAGTGGAACAAGGGGTTAGGGTTTGCAGCAAACTCCTAGGGAGACTTGGCGTCTACCTTCCTTGGGTGGGCGAGCAGCCCCAAGGTCTTTTTTGGCCTTTTTGGAGGTCAAACATCAGCTGGGAAGTATTTGTGAATTCTGTAATTTATTTCCAGCCTTGGCATTGGGAATATTCAGTTTCTTGATCCTAATATTCAGAACTGGACTTGTATATTTTATTCAATTTTTGCCAATGTTTACTGCTTTATAAATTGCTGAAAAATAAGCAGTAATTACAAACATATATTCAGTAATTTTAAATGTTCCTTTCGGGGAATAGTTTTGGATCAAAGGGTTTACCAACAAACCCCACTCAAAATAAGCCAAAATTCTGAATATGAAACCCTAGCCAATCAGTTATAAAATTTTGATTTTTCTTTGCAACCCTAATTAGCAAGCTTTCATCAATTTATAAATAACTTATTCAAACCCTAGATGTTGCAAATAATTTTAGAACTCTAAAAATGCTCCAAATTGGTGTAAGAACAATTATTCAAAGCTCCACAAAATTATAAAAAAAATATCCAAAAATACAATCAATGATAATCAGTCAAAACTTGATTCTTCAAATGTTTTTAGGCTAGAAAATATTACAAAAAAATACCAGAAATTAGTGTGGTTGTTCCACACTCTTGCAAAACCCTGAAAAGGCTTCAAATGCCCGTCGTCCACCATAGAAAATGGGGTTGCTGCACCTGGAAGTAGTTCTCTACCCTTACGGAGGTATGTTGCCCTGAAAACAACCCACAAACAATCGCCAAGCCTCCAAACCTTAGTCATCAAACTTGTAAATGAAAATATGGTGTTGAAGACACCCTATTTCTAGCAATGATGCTCAATACAACTTGTTTGTGAAGTTGCCCTAAGTCTGAAATCAAGGGTTTTCATCCTTGAAACAACCTTGAAGGGGTTTCGTCCTCAAGGCAAAGTCCAACTTTTTCATGCTTAAGACTTGAAGAAATCAATTATAAAAAATAACATGAACCTCTCCACAAGATCCTCTCTTTACCTTTATAGCCTTTCTTCAAAGGGGTGCGTCCAAAAGGGAGGGAAAACAATTCAAATATTAAAATGAATTTTTCATAAAATATTTTACTTAATCAGTAAGCTTTCACTTAATCACTTGAGTGCCCGTGACCCTCAAATGCCCCCTTCTTAAGTGAAAATTAGAATTATAAAGTACCTTTTTCAAAATATAAAAAGAGTAGTCCTTATAATCCACTTAAGTGGTTTGGGTGCCCATGACCTTTAAAAGACCACAACTTAAGCGAAAATTAGAATATTAAAGTACTTTTGCAATTACTCTTAGAAATCCCAAGTGTTTCTCTTTTTCCTTCTTCCCTTAGCCCTTGGGAAACAAAACAAGGCTAAGGATTTTTATTTCTCCACGATCAAAAGGGGGACATGACAATCTTCCCCGTCCAAAATTGTTTGTCCTCAAGCAATAGCAACATCCATGAAGTTGTTCCAACAAGTTGCTTCATGCAAAGTCCACATGTAGTTGTTTCTTGCAGAAGAGAAACCTCATGCTGCGCCCTTTTGTTGTTGTGCCTATCAAATGATGGCTGCCCATATGTGTCGGAAACAAAAATACCGTATAGTGTAGTCCTCCAAATGAAAGGTTGTCATGGCTGTACCTTCCATTGCTAGGCATGGACCAGTTGTTAGTACTCTACAAAATAGTCACCAAGCTCAATCCTTTTTCAAACAAGTGGCTGCCCCTGTTGTAGCTTTCATTATGGAACACACAAGAGCTATTAGTCCCCTCAAAACCGCTTTCCAAACTCACAACTCCATACATCCCATATAACAACACTTCATGAAACCTTCATAAAATTGCACAAAAATGACTAAATAACTATGCATAATTTGTTATGAATTTATGAATATATTTGAGGTCCAAATGTCCTCCAAAATCATCACAAAATTCAGAAATAATAATAGAAAATTATTGAATAATGTTTTGGCTTGGAATAGCCTTTCAAAATCTCATAAGCAACTCCCAAAGAATTTTCCCTAGCTGGAATTGAACCTTTTCAGAGCTAGAACCAAACACAGTCCTATAAAATAGGGGTCTTCAACCTGAAAATCTATTTTTGGGCCTCCAAACCCTAGTCACCACCCTTCCAAGCTATTCGCCCCACTTGGAAACCTTTATTTTTGCCTTTTTTCTAAATTTTGATGAACAATGGCAGCTCTTAGATGAAGTTGCCCCACGAAAGAATGAGGTTTTTCATCCTAAATCTCTTTGCTTGAAGGTTTTTGTCTTTAAGTCCAAAGCTCAAGCTTTTTGGTTCTTAAAACTTGTAAATTCAAATTATGATCCGAGATGCCCTTCAATAGGAACCCTCAAATACTTTTATACTTCTCCCCAAGCGAAGCACCCAATTTGAGGCGAAATACCTTTGTTGATCTTTTTTCAAATTATAAAAGAAGACCTTTTTATAATTCACTTAAGTGGATCAATACCCATGACCCTTAAAAAGGCCCAAACTTAAGTGAAATTATAACAATAAAGTGCTTTTACAAGTATTCTTTACAAAACCAAATGTTTCCTTTTTTTTCTTTTTTTCCCTTGGCCCTTGAGAAACTAGGCAAAGCTAAAAGTCTTCAATAGTGTCATGTCCAAAAGGGGGACGTGACAATCTTCCCTGCTCAAAATTGTTTGTCCTTAAGCAATAGACACAACCAATAGGCTATCCTAACCATGGGCTTGAAGCCCTCCTTGATTCTTGACTTCTCCTATGGGAGTAAGATCTCTTAATGAAACGCTTTACTGCTGTATGTCAAGGTTCTAGGCTGTTTTTACAATCTGAAAATAAAATAACAGCAGCTTCTCATCTTCCTTTTTCTTTCAATGGAGGTCCCATAACTCAAATGTGCCAAAAAGATGCAAAAGAGAAACAACTCCTCCGAAATGACAACATGGAGATGGCTGGAAAAGTGTATTCTAGCAAAGAAATATTTAACTTTTTGGGCCTTGATTGCCCATATATCAGCACCTACACAAGACACAAACATATTAGTCAAAACATGAATCCTTTGCTTCTCTTCAATGCTTGCACCATTTATAGTGCCCTTAATGTGTGAAAGTGTTGGGGACATATATGTGGCTGCCCTTGAGAACATAGAAGGGGTATTTATGCTGCCTACACACTCAAGAGTGACCTCAAGGCTTAAAAATCTTCCCTCTAGAGGAGCTGGAAATCCTATTACCTTGCTAGAAATCCACTTTTTGCTAAAAGACCCTCTACACATGTCCACATTCTTCAAAAGAAGGAGAGGGCCCTTTTGATATGTGGGCTGTATATGGACATTACAGCCTTACAAGCATCCAAAAAAATTAACCTTTTTACTCCCAGTTTTCTCCATGATGAATCTACCACTTTTACCATCCCAAGAGAGGTCAAAATGAAGCTATGTACCCTTGTAAAAGAGCTAGAACTGTCACAATAGATATAACAAGAGGGTGTACTACAACTGCTCCTTGTGAAAAAAGTATATTTGAACTTTAGACATTGAGTACATATTACCTTGGCAAGCATCTATCAACTCCTTAGAGTCTTCCATGTGCCATGACAAACCTTTTCTTATTTGCAACAAGAGAGTTGTTGAAAACACATCTTGAATGGATGTATCATGGGGGTGCAAGCAATCTTGCATTGATAACCTTATGTGTGCCTTATATTTTTTCCTTTGCTCTACCTTGACAACACCAAAAATCATGTATGGAATATATTTGGTGCATTACAAAGACTCAAACTTACATATTAGAGGGGGCTGTACCATACTTGCACCATCGAACTTCTTGTCATGAAATAAGTGCCCCAATTCACATGCATTTTCAGAACTTGTCATGGGCTGTAGCATGCCAAAAGAATCGAATTTTGTGTCCTTAAAATTGAGCAACAACATTACTAAATGAGCGAAGAATCAAAGTTTATTTTAACAACAAAACAATTAAGGTATGTGAGTGATTTCAAGAGTGGTGACCCTACCTCAAGTCCACAAATTGATCTCCTTACTCTACCTCTTCCCAATCTCCTTCCTTCTCCTAAACAAGGGACAAGAATCCCAATGAAGCAAAACTGAAAGAAACCCTTCTTAATCTCAAGCTTGCACTCTATATAGAAAATCTATCCAAAGTTTTCAACCGATAGGATCAAGCCACATGTAACTCTTTCTCCTCATGACTCCAACTACATCTCGTACAAGCCAATGTCTCTTTCTTACAACTCAAATAATCCTTACATTTCTTTTTCCAAGGCACTTAATGAGGTCCTTGGTCATAGTTAAGGCCTTCCAAAGTATTACAACTTCACCCACTCTATCCCCTATGGTCCTAGACCCTAGAAAACAATAAGAAAAGTGCAAAATTGGATTTTACTCAACTTTACAAATTGGTCTTTTTATCAAATCCGGGCTTTCCTTTGTTGGGATTTTTTTTGGGTCATCCAACCCACTGACTTGCACAAATTAGACCCCTATATGGCTTCTAAGATAAGGGTAAATTAAAAGGGTAAAAAATGTTGAGACAAAGGGGTCAAGTTCTAACCACCTAGCCAACAACAAGCAGATATTATCAGGTGGAACATGGCTTCTCAATAAGCAAGATTGGTTTTAAGGGGTGTGTGTGTGTGTGTAACCACATAGCTTGATATCACATACAATTATGACAAGCCATATCATCAAGTTCTTATGTGGATTCAATCATATATATATATAAAATATGCAACCACATAGCTTGATATCACATACAATTATAAAAAGCCATATCATCAAGTTCATACATGGATTCAATCTCAATATCTCGATCGATCCAAACGATATCAACCAAATTGTAGTCAACACAACACATCAATATATATGTGCGCGCACACACACACAACCACATAGTATGTGATCACATACAATTATAACAAGCCATATCATCTTTTTTATACGTGGATTCAATCTCAGTATCTCAATCAATCCAAACAATACCAACCATCCTGTAGTCAGCACAACACATCTAACCAATCACATGAGTAATATGTCTCAATGTCAAGAAACTATGTATCTTGTAAAATCCTTCTCAAGACAACCCAATGCGATCTATATTCAATTTTAATGTAATCAACATTCAAAATGTAAGTCATGATATACCTCTGGTCACAAGAATCCATATCATATAAAGTAATCAGCTAAGACATGATAAATCAAGTCATAACCATGCAAATGTAGAAATAGTCCGGTTATATTTTGCCACAAAGTGATGCGTCAAAGTTAGTCTGATACAAGAGAGTAGTCCAATAGGAGTAAAGCATGAAAAAAAATATTGGGCCTCGTAAACTTTAAGTTGTATCAAAGAATTGTGCCAAATGGCAAAAAGGAGGTTGCATATTAGGATATTAGGAGATGGAATAGGTATTGGTGTTGAAGAGTTAATTCAAAAACAAGAATATTAGTTGGTGGAGGTCTTTGAGTTGGCAGATTGACAAAACTGAGCACTTGAATATTTAATTGCTAGTGTTGAAGGACATATGAGTGCAGCTCCAAATAAAATTTTGGATGCTCGTATAGGTGAGGTTGACAACAGTCTGGCTAGTGGTGTGTTGTTTAAAAATTACATCAACATGGTTGGAGGGGAAGGATCTAATGATGCCCCTATCAAAGGAGGCAGTGCTGGAGGAAATGGATTTGGAAATAACAACATTGGGGTCAGTGGCTCCTCTGGAGAAGGTGGTGGATCTTCAAGTAGTGCAACTCATTTGGAGGTGGCAATGCCCCAGGCACATAAGGCTTTGGGGGTTGTAGGACCTGATAACCACAATCATTTATGATCCCTCATGGCTATCTGTCAAGATTTGCAGTAGAGTTGAGGATGTGCTATACCATTGGTAGACATGTAAGATAGCATGGCACACCAAGAATGTCCGAGATTGTGTATGGAAAATTTGTAGACACTCTGAGTGATTGCACCCAAGATTGGTATGGAAGGTTTTATCCTACAGGAGTGCGCATTGTTCTAGAGGAGATAAAGTGGGGATTCTTGAATGAATTTGAATACATGGAGTGGGAACTGTAGTGTGTTTTTGCACTCAATAAGATTCAATAGCTTCAATGAGAATTAGTGTGTTTCTCTAACTGTAGGTTTAAGAATTTATTGGCCAAATTTTCCTATAATATCTATCTCTCATTGCATTGCAAATGGTTTCTTGGAGGGTTAGCTAATCACTTCCAACACAAGCTAGTGCAACGTATGTTTGCCGCTCAGAAGGTGTAAGAGGTTGCCTTGTGAGACAAATCTTCAAGGGATTGGATCTCAGTTGGAGGGGCAGTTTGGGGCAGCCAAATTAGAAAAGCTTATTAGTAACATGCTATTTGATGGGAAGTGTGGTTTGTGTTGTGTTGATTACCAATCAAAAGGGCATACACATCTTGATTGTCCTTTGAATAGGGCACAAAACGTCAAAGCAATGACTTAGTAAGGGCCTGCGTCCATCCTATAATTTAATATTTTCCATGAGTGTCATGACACTTCTGCCTGACCGTTTTGTAGAAAATGAAGAATGTGACTGAACTATTGTTGTGAGGCATACGACGACAAACTGTCAAGTTCTGGAGTCTTTTTGCAAGTATTGAGGAAAACATATTTTATAGGGTACTATAGAATGTGTGGAGCAACTAGCTTGTGGAGGTTGTGGTGGGAGAACAAGATATAGAAGAGGTTGGGGCATCCATGGCAGAGGGAATGACCCGTGGTGTGTTAAACTTGTGATGAGATTGCTCGTTGTATGTGACGGTGCCCCAAATTTATAAGATGTGGGAATTATGATGGTAAGCAAAAAACTGAGTGTCTTGATTTTCTTGAGAAGTGGGAAAACTGTCAAAACAATACAAGCATGAAGCTTAATTATGAGTATCAACATAATATTTTTCCTTTTCACCTGGTTAAGGTTCTTACACAATGTGGCACAAGGACATGAATTGATGCAAGATGACGAAAACTAGTACATAAAAAGTGCAGATTTAGGGAGATCTTGCATGGGGCTCAACTCCTCATATTAGAGGCGAATTTATCATAAGGATGCTCAACTCCTTCGGGAAACACATTCTAATGTGGAAGCAGAACAGGGACAGGGGGCACGAGATCTGATGGATGAACTTGATGTTGCTTATGCTATCCTTTTATTGTTGTGCTTGGAAGCTATGTTACCCAAGTTGAAGGCATTGTTGGAAGCAATTGCTCAAAATTTGTTACCTAGCCTTTGCAATAACCATGACAATTGTTGTGCATCAAGGATGTTGGGAATGATACCAAGTTACTTTTGAATCTCACCAAGAATCGTTACAATTTTAAACATCTAGTCATAGATACAAGTTCTGAAAAGAACGTGTTAACCAAAGAGGCTTAGTCTACTATTGAAACCATCTCCTCATTTTTTGTTTAGGGTAAATAAAAAACGACAACCACCACTTGGGATATTGTGTTATGTTGAAGTAGACATCTTGGGCATGTTCTATGTAGATTTTGAAGTCTTTAAGATGTATCAAGCTAACAATTATCTTGTATTGTTGGGTTGATCGTTCTATTTTGGGACAGGTTTTGACATGAGGTTTAAGCACCGGCACCATGAGATTTGAAAATGATACCAAGTGTGAAGTAGTGCCCCTTGATATTTAGCAGGGCCTTGCTTATGTGGAGTCTGTGGACATTTAAGGTGATATTGATTATATCTAGCATGTGACAACAAGGAAAAATGACTATATAGATCCTATACAAGATGGATTTTTTGCCTAGCACAATGCATTGGATTCTGATTCAAAGGTTGCACTTGAAAGGTGGGTTAACGGTGATCATGAGTTGTTGGTTAAATGTGAGTTGTTGAGTATTTTTCCATGGGTGATACTTGTAAAAGTTGTGCAAAAGATAATATGTGGGATATGAGTTGTACAGAGTGTCTGTAACTGTGCTGCCACATTTTTGTAAATTTAAATGTTCCTATAAGAGCTCAGCCTATATTATGGTGTGTGACTAGTAGGGTTTCTTCTGAACAAGGCAGATGGGTTCCTAAATAGATTTTGCAGAAGGTATTATGGGTCAATAGGGAAAGACTTGCAAAGTTTCCTTGCTTTTAGATATTAAGTAGTGCATCTGTATTTTGTCGATAAATAGAAATCTGTTTGCCACAAAGAAGAACGGAAGACTTGTCTTACACACACTCCTCGTGATATCAACCAGGTGGTGGGCTACATACAGGGAGAGTTTCACAGGCAGGGATGATGTAAAAGCGACACTAGTTAGAGTTGGTGAAATATAAGAGTAAGGAGACACAGTGTGATATGCAGATGAATGTCAATGAAGCTGATTGGGGGGTGGGGCGTTTCCTGCAACACAGAATCTTGGAGTGAGGAGCACTTCCCTTCCTCCTAATAGACATTTAGATCATCGCTTCCTATTGCCTATTTGACTGCTGATTCAAAACTCACATCAGCCATGACTCCAGCCTCTTCAGCAGTTCCAGCATCATGTCAGGGAAGCGAGGCATGGTTAGACTTATCTAATCTTAACCTGACCAGTCCTCACAGTTGACATTTGTATTTTATTTTGGGGGATAGATGTAAATGATTATTGTAAATAAAGACTTACATTAATAAATCAAGTGTAATGTTGTGTTATGAGTTGTACTAGGAGTAGGAGTTTATTTAATTTTTGGGTATATGGGTGGTTCCAATGGTATGACCACCGCAACCATTGCACTTATTCCTTTTGGAATCCTACTTGTGTGCATCACTGCTAGAGATTATGGCACTATTGCCATACATGTAACATAGAGCAAAATGCATTGTGGATTATCATTGACATATGTATTATGAGAAGTTTCAATGAATATATCTCTGTTTGAACATATTATGTATCATGTGTTCTATGTGACAAAGGAGATGACTCTTTTCCTATTTTATATGTTGTGTGTTCCTATACTACAACGTGTTCAATAAATGATGTTCTCGTAGGATGCATGTTCATTTGAGCTTTCCATCCTACATTGTGTATCCAGATCCAGGGACAATTTTGGCACTGTGAAATTCCTCTTTTGTAGCAATGGGAGTGGAGACTCAATTAAAAGGAAAAGTGACAGTTGGAAAACGCATGAAGTTGTGACACTATACTTGACATGACATAAAATATTTTTAAAATAATCTCTTTTGCATATGGCTCTTTAAATATGTTAAACTTTTAGTTAAATGCATTTAAGCAAAGTTGAATTTTCTAAATTTATGCAGGGGCGAAAATTTTCTGTGCGAGGTCTACTGGGAGATGAAATGTATTCACAGAGTTTTGATGATGGAGTTTTGGTGATATTTCGATTGGCTCCACAGGTTTCTTGTCTTCTGCTTTTGCTTAATAAATAAAAAGAAGCATCTAGATTGGTTTCTGCATTTCCTACCAAAAATAATTAAAGAAAATGAAATACTCTTTTTTGTCTTTTCTAATTCATGATTTAGTGAGCTTGGTTTCCATTAAATTTTAGGAAGTTATGGGTTTAGGGCCCAAAATTCAATGTCAGGTACGTAATAATGCATGCAATGACATTCTTGTTTTTGTTTGACATATCTATTTCGGCCATGCAGGATTACCATCGTTTCCATATACCTATTAGTGGTGTCATAGGGAAATTCAGTGAGATTCCTGGTCATTTATATACAGTATGTGCACCTTTATCACTTTCATTTTTGCCATACTGTATCAGGAATTAGTATTCAGAGTTTCACATGAAAGAGATTAACAATTTTTTCCCTCCTATAAAAGTGTTTTCCGTAAAAATGATTCATATGTTATAGATAAACAGTCTACTACATACAACCAAGGAAATCCTAGCTTTTATCTTTTTAATGACCAAACATTACATCTAACGCTTAACATATCCTAGCTATTGGTCATGCAGGTGAATCCTATAGCTGTAAATAGTAAATATTGCAATGTATTTACTGAGAACAAACGAGTTGTCTGCATGATTTTGAGTGAAGAATTTGGAAAGGTAAAATCATATTTAATTCTATCCTTTGAATGGGGCTTTTGCATTTATGTTTCAATCAATTATTGCAATGTCATGTATACACTTATGTTTTCAGAGATATATTTTTTTAGATTCCTTTAGCATGCAGGTACATTATTTTGAAAGCAACTCATAGTTGCTGCAGGCCATGTCTATTTTCTCATCCATTATCCTCCAGTATTGATCTGAATTAATATTTCAGTTTTTCCTTTTTCTAGTTTTGTTTTCTGCAATTGTGCATCGTAAAAGCATTTTTTCTGTACTATTTTTCCATTGCTATTTGTTCCACAGGTTTTTTTTCTGCCTGCATTTATAAATTTGCATTTTCCCTGTAGCAATTTTATCCATCTAATTAATATTTGAAATGATCTTTCCAAATTTTAGTTTGCTACTTGTTCTGTCATATTTTGTAATAGTCAAGGAAAGTTTTAAATCTCCATTTTGTCCCTTAGACACTCTAATGTCCACATCACGATTCATTATGATGGCTGGCATCAGGCATGCCAATGATTATGCCACTCGCCTTTTGCATCTTATATCCGTTTACTATTCTCGCTCTACTGTCATAGCCAAATAGGATTTTCTTTCGTATGCCCATTGAGAGTTAGCCCTTGACTCCTTCAGCCATATGATTCACTATTCCAAATATTCCCTCCTGTTGAACACAACTATCTACTGAGAGGGGGGGGTGAATCAGTAGATTAGCTAAAAACTAGTTCTTTAACTTTTTAATGAAGATACAAAACATATGCATATTAAAGAACAAATGTAGAGAGAACACACACACATACACAAAAGCACAGTACACCAAATTTATACGTGGAAAAATCAAATGGAAAAACCACAGTGAAAATAGCTGTTAGAATCTACTGTTCTAATCCAGCCTCAATTAAATCACCTCACTGGCAAAACCACACTAGTTACATTCAAGGACACCTATCCTTAGGAGACACCAATCCCCTAACTAAGCACCAACTCAATTTAACCCTACTGGTTACAAGATTTAAGGGCACCGACCCTAAGGAGACTCCAATCCCCTAACTGAGCAACAACTTAGTTTGTCTGATGGCACCAACCAATCAGAACTATGGAGCTACAACTCCAGTATACAAGATAGATTCACAAATGAATCCAGTGCAGTTTCCTTGTTACAAGTCTAGTTTGTAACTGCTCACTTTTTGCTCATTCTCTGTGTGCTTTTTCTTTCTCTTTGCTCAATCTCTGCACATTCTCTATGTTGTCTTTCTTCCTCTCTACCTCACTTTGTGTCCAGTTGTCTTTCATTCTGTGTCTACATACATCCTGAGTTGACACCCTTCGAATTTTCTCTGATGGCACTTTTCAGTTTCAACAATAGCAACGACAACCCATTTTCTTTATTTGTGTATGTCTGGATATGTTCCTGTTCATGCACAGTTCATTCCTCTTTTTTCTTCTGCCTTTTACTCTGTCTGGGTATGTCTCTAATTGACAACCTTTTTCACCATCTGCATATATCTCTAATTGACTCACTCTCGGAATTGCGATGGTAATAGCAGCAGCGAAAAAAAGCCCATTACAATGTTCAAGATGTTGTATATGTATAGACAATGAAGCTTAGGGTTTTCTATCTTCAATTGCATTCACACTTCAGTTGCAATTAACTGGTTCTCATTAAAAGCGATTTTGACTTATGCTCTTTCCCATGTCTCGGTTCATGCATCACATTGCAATGGTCATCTCTTTTCTATTTTTGGCAACTACTGGATTCTGGTCATAACTGCGCCGCTTCTTTAATTGAGGATTGATCTTGAACTCTGTTTAGACTCGAGTTCACCGTTTGTCTGGTTATGTCATTAATCTAGGATTATTCATTTTGTCTTTGGTGCCAATCACTGTCTATCTTGAACCATCAGATATTTCCATTTTAAAACAGAACCGTCGATCTCTCTTGCATTAACCATCGAGCTCTTTCCCGCATCTCGATATTTTCTATATGATTGGTTTGCTTTCGCTCCTTTCGATTTATTCGAATATGCTCGATCCATAACTTTAGTCAGACGTTAATCTTTTGCAGATTTGACTATATCTTGCTTGTCACAACATTCATGAGAGCTTTCGTTCCGATAGATCTTACCGTACATGCTCGGTCTTTAACTTCGCCACTGTGCATTAATCTTCGAGCACTTTTAAGGCTATGGATCCATTCACTCCGTTGGATTTTCTTAGTCCTTACTTGCGTGTGTCGTTGGATCATCAAAGATGCTTTCTCTTTATGTTGACTAGATCATTAATCTTCAACATGTTGGCTTCATCTCGCTTCTTTCGACGTCTTTGAGATGCTTCCCCTTCGTCGATATTTTTAGACTTGCTTGAACTTTAACATTTCCCCTTCGAGACAATTTCTACGGACTTTTTGTCCGTGTTCCCTTCGAGACAATTTCTGTGGCCTTTTTGTCCGGGTCCCCTTTCGTCACTTTTGTTTAGGACACATACCCTTAGGGGCTTTGCAAATGTACCCTTTGACTTTTTTGTAAAGGTTCACATACCCTTCGGCCTTTTTGAAACGGTCCACTTACCCTTCGGACTTCCAGCAGACTACCCTTCGGCTTTTCTGAACGGTCCACTTGCCCTTTGGACTTCTTGAGAAGTGCCCTTCGGCTTTCTTGAACGGTCCACTTGCCCTTCGGACGTCTTGAGAAGTGCCCTTAAGCTTTTCTGAAAGGGTCCACATACCCTTCGGCTTTTCCGAACGGTCCACTTGCCCTTCGGACTTCTTGAGAAGTGCCCTTCTGCTTTCTTGAAGGCGTCTACATGCTCTTCAGAACAATTTTTGTGGGCTTTTTTTCCGAAAGATTTGTCCTTGCCAATATTTCCAAAAGAATTGTCTTTACCAATTTTTTCGAAAGAATTCTTCAAGACCATTTTGGGTTCGTCATTCAGCATGACTTATAGACTTGGAAGAAGTAAAGTTATCTTAGAAACCCGATCAACTCTTCCAGACCCATTCAGGTTTTCAACTTTGCTTAACTTATTAGAATGAACTAAGTTGTTGCAAAACTCCGATCAACTCACCTAGACCCATTCAGGTTTTTCACACTGCTTAACTCATAAACATGAGAGAAGCAAAGTCACTCCATAAACCTGATTAACTCACCTAGACCCATTCGGGTTCTCGACTTTGCTCAACTTATAAAATGAACGAAGTAAAGTCGTTCCATAACCCCGATTAACTCTTCCTTGACCCATTCAGGTTCTTCACATTGCTTGACTTATAAAGATGAGAGCAGTTAAGTCATTCCGAAAACCCGATCAACTCTGCTAGACCCATTCGGGTTCTTGAGACTGCTTAGCTTATGAAGTTGAACGAAGTAAAGTTGTTTTGGAAACCCGATTTACTCACCCAGACCCATTCGGGTTTTCGAGATTGCTTTACTTATTTTATAAGTAAAAGCACTTCACAAACCTGATTTACTCCACAAGTCTGTTCAACTCATCCTTTGACATTAATACTTGATAGCACATTCATCCTTTGACATCAATGACAATATTACAGACATCAATGACTCAAATTGCCAACACCTCCTTGTCGTTCTTTCCTGTAAAGTGTTGGTACTATGAATAATGCAAATCAATGCATTAGAAGCTCCGTTGTCATGGCTCATAATGCTATTTGCATACTCTCCTTATGTAGAGATTATCTGTCTCGTACAAAGAAAGATGGGCTTCTTGCATCTAGGTGACGTGAGCTTCAGGATGCCTCTACAACTTGCAAGACTTTTTGGCATACCCCACAATCAAGGCATGCAGTTGTACACTATCATCAATAATATGACAGTCATTAATAACATCCAACTTACCATCCTTTGAAGACAGTAGAATCATCAACAAAGGCATCACCAATAAATAAGAGTTTTTTTTTAGCATCCTCAAAAATATTGTCTTCCAATGATCCATTATTAACCTTGTCATGTGAAAAAGAACGCTCCTGGTGCTCTTTCTTAAAATCAACAAATTTCCCTTCAATACATTGGTTGTGGTCTCTTAATTTCAGAATCTCAAACTCCTCCGCCAAGTGATTACAAGATATTGTAATTGCCTCCTGAACATTATTATAGTCACAGTCAATCATATTTTTTGTTGATTATTTTTATATAGGCACTTGCACATATCTGAAAATGAGGCCATACTTTTCTTGTCATAATACACTGATTAAACGCTTCAAAATATGAAAGTAATGACCCTGAGGCATATACCCTGAAAAGAGCTTTCTGATGTGTCCAATGGGGCTCAAATGGACCTTAGATGGAAGAGTTAAGCACCCAAAAAGTTGTCACTAATATTCATTAAAAATTGACAATAACAATAGAAAATAACAACATTTAAAAATACATCTTGATTTTTGATTTGGTCAATCATTGCCACTTGTTCTTGATTGTTGGAATCCAAACTCCCACTACTTGGTATTTGATTTGATAATTTCCTCCAATCTCTTTTTGCCACTTACTGGTACTTGGTCTGATGAAAAATAAACCCTAGTCAATGATGAAACTCCACTAGGGTTTCAAACCCTAGAACTTTCCTCTCACAGGTTTGTAGCCTAGCTAAGTCCGCTAGCCACGTGAATTGGAGGATGAATGAACATTGGTATTTTTGTCATGCTTTGCAACATCACATTACCACTTCTTAGACAACTCTTCGCACTTTAAACACCTGAGACTCATTGAGGACTATTTGGCTGTGTCCTCTATGAATAACTTTTAACTTGGAACCTGCACTGACATGGATATTAGCTCCTATTTGTGCATCCTTTAAGCAACTTCTGATGCTCGCTCTTTGCTCACTGCCTTCAAGTTCCCTTCATGGTTTTTCCTCCTCCACATCCTTAACAACTCTGCATGAGAAGGTGACTCAACCTTGACACATTTGACCTAGCTACCCGCCTGCCTCCGCCCGAGCTACATAGCCATGTCATGTGTGGCCTTTGGTGCTATTCCCTACCTTAAGGTGGAGCAACACCTCTGTTCTAGCGCCCCTCCTCTCAAAAGCCACCCCCACTGGTGGTGGTGGGGCACCCTCATTTTCATAGCACGTTGTACTGCCACCATCTAGAGTGATGCTACTCCAACATAGCCAATAGAGATAGAATGCTCCGCAAGTCACTTTACAAGTGGTTAAAAAGGAACACGTCTACTCCTCTTGTGCTTAGCCGCAACCCCAAAGTTCTGTTCTACCAACTATTTGCCAATGAAATGTCACTCAAACCCCCAATGGCTATTTTCATTGCTAAAAAAAGATTTTGAATTTTGGAGGGTATGGATAGAATGTTGAATTGAGTTTTTCGAGGTCAAAACAACAAAACTAGAGAAAGTGCAAAACTATTGATCCGTGGTTAACCAGCTATATCAGTGCCAATTCTATCTAGTCTATAACTGCTTTAATTAGTTATTTGCATATTTAATTACTTTGCTTATGCACAAACATTTGTAGAGCTGTCCATATGGTGGATTTTCATTTGGAAATGAACACTTGAACATGGAAACTTGGAAAGGAGGACATAATAGCATGCACACACCTTTCAACACATGAATTAATATGGCGAAATGAATAGTTACCATGTTCGAAAAGTTTGGGTCATTCGGAAGGGGAAAAAACTTTGGAAGTTCGAAAATTTTCGAAGGGTTCAGTTTGGTTCGGAAAATATATATATATATATATATATATATATATATATATATATATATATATATATATATATATATATATATATATATATATATATATAAACTTTAAGCTTGGTAAAAAATTAAAATAAAATAAATAGAAACTATTAACTTGATGGTAATAAAAAGTCAAATAAAAACAATTATATTCTTAAACTAGTTAATAACTTAATTTATTAAATACTAATAATAATAGAAAATTAGATTTTTAAAGTTTTAAACTAAATATAATTAAAAGAAGACTTATCCCTTCCAGCCCTAGCTCAAACGTTCTCTAACCAATGATGAATCGATAATGCACTTGCAGGCTTGCAGCTAGAACAGGGTTTTGGGGATTGAGATTTCCATTTTATGCAGCTTGAAAACAACACAAAAACACAGTCATGACTCCGGATTTGTTTGCATTCCCGTTCTGCACAATGCAGGGTTTCTTTAGATTCATGTTCTGCAAAGCTGGAAGCTTGGAATATCGTTCTACATTACATTTACCACTTGTGACCCTGTCAACGCCTTTCTGTTCTCTTTTTTACTTTGGCTGTGCCACTGTTTTGACTCAGAGTTTTCATTTTTTTTTCCTTTGGCCTTCTGTTATTTTCATTTAAAGCCTTTTAGGGTTTCTTAAGTGCCGAACTTACCAACTCGGTCAATGACCCAAAAGAATTCGCTCCAAATCAAATATTGACCAAGTTTGTATGAACTTGGTAACTATGGTGAAACATAAAAACTCCAGCAAACAGGGTTGTGCCTCCTTTCACTATCACCAAAAATGCAGGTTACAATCTCGCAAGGTTATTTGCTCATACATAAACCCATCTTACCTCCGCATTCAGTTCTTTATGTTTTTTCTACAAATTCACCTGTTATTATTGCAAATCATAATCAACTCCCAGTGATGCTTCTGTTTCCTCCAAGACTCTTTCTTAACCAAGAAGATCTTCCAAAAATGACGTAGAAGAATCCAAAACTTCAACCACCTCAACATATGCAATGGCATTATGGGTCATTGATGTGTCCTTCTGTGTTATTCCAGACAGGTTCAGGACATGATCTCACATGTTCATGATGACTAGGTGAAATGCCCATGCCACTTCAAACCCATCTCTGTTTTCTGTTGTTGCAGGGATGGGTCAATCATGACCAAATTTGTCATATATGCATTAGTGACACGATTGTCCACAAATCTGTTAGCATGTCTCTCTTTTAAAAAAAATAAAAATAAAATAAAAATTATTCTTTCTTTAATATTTAAGCCAAAATGGTCTTTTGGGTGTCCAGTGGTCACTCCAAGCCATCTTCATCCTTCTCCCACATGTTCCACACACCTGTACGTTCTACCTTGGTTTTTTCCTTGCCTTGGACTCTGTGCAAACACTTAGTGTAGGGATCTTAAGGGTCATTGAAAGCTCTTAATGAAATTACATGTACATAAATTTAGAAATGGTAAAGGTTTACGTTACAACTTGACCCTTCTTGGATCAACGACAACCCATGACAATTTTTTATGTAGTTTCCGGAAATGCAAATGGTTTTGCAAAATTCCACCTTTAGCACCTGATATTATGGTTTTGTTAAGCTTCTGTAATTACTTGCAAATCACAAAGATTTAGAAGCCTTGGTTTGATCCTAAGGATCTTGTTGTATGGCTTTGAATGCATAGAACAAATCTAATAAATTTATTCACCAAAATGTAGCTTTCACCTCCTCTTCCTTAAGTCCAAAGTTGAAGCTTCACACATTGTTTGTGATTCAATGAACCACCTCGTAGGCTGCAACATTATGTTGGTACAGGTTTCCTTATTTCGTCAATATCTTGGTAAGTCATTGTGAAACAATTGTGTTTAAGATGAGGAGGGAGGAAGGGAAGAAGTGAGATGGATGGAGGGAGACAATTTCTAGTTTTGGCCAATAGAGAATATATGTTGAAGAATGCCTTAAAAAAATTAGCATAGATACCTAGCACCCTATGGAGTGATTTTTGTTAGAACCAATGTGTTTCTATTGAGGGTCAACGGAAAATCCAAAGATGAAGCATTCTTAATGGAAGCTAGTGAATCCGTAATTTTTTTTGACTGTATGGTTTTTTTTGTTGTCGTACATTGGCACGACATATCGTATGAATGAGTGTGTATGTCATATGAGCACAATTTTCCTGTTGAAGGTCATACGACCACTGTAGGAAGTCGAATCACAAATGAACAACTTGGGGGTGTTCGTGATTGGCATCTTGAAATCATATAGTGTTGTTGGCGTTGAGGGCAATGTTGACAAGATGGTTGGCACAAAGGTGGTGATTCAGAAAGATGGCTAACACAAGATTGTTCGACGTACATAGAGCCTATGACTTACACAATGACAATAGGTTGACCAAGGTGGAAACAAGTTGTTTGGAAAAACTAAGAAGGCATTTGACAATTGAGTCATGTGGATGAGTTCCTAGAAAAAAAAAGTTGTCGGACGAACCAAGGGGGTTGAATCCTTGTGTGTGTAGAGAAGTTTTTGTTTGGTCGATCAGTGTTGGTTCTTTTATTTAGTCGTGCACTTTAAAATACTTGAATTGTTCAAGTCTTTTGTGTTTGTGTTGGTTGTATTGGTACCTTTCACTTATTTTTTTTCTACTTTTCTCCGTTCCTATTTCTTCATTGGCAAGTTCTGCTTCCGTACATAGAATTTCAGTGTTGATTATATGGACATTTTTTGTCCTCACTCGATAATGTTTTAATTTAGAGCCATTTACAGTGTCTTTGATGGGCTTCCTGTCCAAATACTATAATTGGACTGTCCCGTTATGCATTGCCATAGATTTTAAATGGCGATTCCCATAGTATTTAATATATCTTGGCTGTATCGACAGTTGTTCCTTACTTTTTAATATAATCACTTTGCACATGACATTCATGTACCTTAAGTAATGATCATGCTCGTACATCCATTTTATTTTAAGCACAAGTTCCCTCAATTTAAAATTCCTACGCCATAAGTAATGGTCACGACAACACTTCCTTTATTTTGACATAGCCTCCATTGGCAAATGTGCCATCACTTCATCCAATTTGAGCATATATGTTGCATCTGACCATACTTCACAAATGGGTCGTTCTTCACCTTTTATTAAAATTTTCTTGTTAGACCTCATATTCTTGCTTATTGACATTGACTCCTTGGACTGCATGTTTGCTACCCATGCAATTTTGTTGGCCAACATATCTTTGAACTTTGCACCCTTGACATTGTATTATTTGAATCTTGGTGGGTATGTCGACTGCAATGGTTCAGAGGAACTTGGTATCACCGACATTTGTTTTGGTCATCGCAATGCAAGCCTTGTCCTTCTTTAATATCCATAAACGTGGCACTATTGCAATCAGGCTAGAACACTTCACAGTCTTCCATCTACCAATGGAAACAACCAGTTGAGGGTGTGTTTGATCTTCAGAACATGTTTGTAACTCCAAGACCCCTTCATTGTTCGGATCCATCGTACATCGGTTTCATCAACTGAGCATTGTTTTTTGGAGTATGACTCCGATGACTCTGATAAGGTTGTTTTTTCATTGACTTCCTAATTCTTAAAATCTATGGCGTACTTCTATCCTTTATTTTCAATGGAGATCAAATTATTTTTCTAGTTATGAACAACTTTGGTTGCTATCAACTAGCATTGACCCAATAGTGGACCGCATGCCTTTTTTTGCAATGAGATGACAACATAATTCAACAAAAAGAGTTGGGTTCCTATACTTACTTTTGTCCATTTGTACACCCAATACCTTAATGCCATGTTGATTTGATCTTACTTGTTGGAATGTTGGAGGCTACATGGTTAGCTTCCAAAGACTTTTCTAAGTCTCTTCTGGAAGAACATTCACCCTAGAACCCCCATCGATGATGGTAGTTTTCAAAATCCTGCCTAGATTTTCTATATGCACAATTGCCGCTAGTTGGGCTAGGTTTATCATGAGGAGCATAGGATCAATTACTTGGTCACTTGACAATAGGGCTCAACTATGAGTTATTCTTATTTTTCCTCTCCTAATCACCTGACATTAGGTGCACCGTTGTATTCTTGATGTTTGGGTTAATGTCATGTATGGTAGTAGTTAGAGCATTCGCGAGTTATGGAATTCTTTGTAATAACTCAGCTATCTTCATAGGTATAGCAGATTTCAAGACACATCGTAAGGAAGGGTCTATGTAGGGATGTGTCTGATAATGCTAAGAAAGCATAGGAGCACCCAATGCAAATGTCCTCAAGGGGGAGACTAGAACTACGCCAAAGCCATGGTTACCCCTTCAACTCCATCTCCAAAAAAAAAAAATTGCCAATGTTCATTGCTGAAGGATTGGAAAAACCGATATGATAGTAGAGAATGTGCATCACCATTTGAACTTCCAATGGGTATATAGATGATCATATGTGGTTAAGATGTTTCCCAGCCACCCTTTAAGAGAGGGCAGGTACTATTCATACAAGGAGAGCCATTGACACCAGCCACCATGCTGCCAAGGAATCGCTAACAACAAAATACTAGTGGTGGCAGGAATCGGATTCAATATGACTCCCAAGGACAACCAATTGTATAGTGTTGGGAGTGCACTGAGTGGGTCCATTTCGCAAGAGATTACCCTAACCAAAATGAATCGTACTTCTCTATAGATGGTGTGGTCTTGAGGACCAAACGATGGCACTTGTCCAAAGCAAGCCGTGTTAATATGATTGAAGCAATCGAAGACAAGGCAGTTATGGAAAATACTGGAGCACAAGTTAAGCCAATTACCCCAACCCACATTTGGAGAAGGAAAGGCTAGATGAAGCAAGGGTGGAAGTCAAGAGGGCCATGATTGAAAAATGACATTAGTCGGATGAACATACAAGCATAGTGATGAGTAGAATGGAATCCGGCATGGCTATTGCTCGACAATCTTGCAGACCACTAAAATTGTGAAGATAGCTGATTTATTGCAAAGAATTTCAGAACTCAAGAATGCTCTAACTGCTACCATACAAGGCACTAGCCTGAACATGGAGCATACAATGGCACACCTAACGGCGAATGATGGGTGAGAAAAAATAAAAATAATATACCCATAGTCAAGTGACCAAGTAATCGAACTTACGCTCTTGACGATGAACCTAGCTCGACAACCATTAGTTGTGCATATGGAAATAATGGATAGGAATTTGACAAATACTCGTAGATGTTGGTTGTGGCATGAATGTTCTTCCAAAAGAGTTTTGGGAAGCTAACTATGCGGCCTTCGAAATTCCAAATGGTCGGAGAAATAAACATGGCATTAAGGTTTAGGGTGTACTAATGGGATAAAAGGTAATTATTGGAACCCAACCTTTTTTGTTGAATTTTGTGGTCATCTCATTCAAAAGAAGGCCTATGATGCACTATTTGGTTGGGGATGGTTGATAGCAGCCATAGTCAATGATAATTTGAAAATGAACATGATCACTATTGAAAACAATGGATGTATGTCATAGATTTGAAGAATCAAGAAATTAGTTAGGAAGTAGGCTCATCAAACTCATCGAATACAAAATTTGAAGAAGAATGATCCATTGACAAGAATTGAGATACAATGGAGTCAAATGATGAAGGGGTCTTCGAGTTACAGTCGTGCTCTTAGGATGATTCAAATTCCTATAGGCTGTAATATCCATATTGTCATGATTACGACTTATGTGATTGTAGTGTCGAACTTAGGTAGTGTATGATGACGCTTGTTGGTTATGATTGGGTGTTGACAATTGTGTTAGATTGCAACCATATGTCATTTGTCTTTTATATGGCAAGAGATACATTAGGGAAGGTGGCATGTCCCTCTTTTGATCAGGACATCTTTGAAGACCCTTAGCCTTAATCCATTTCTTGGGGGCTAAGGGAAAAGAGAGAAAAGAAAGGGAACACTTAGTTTCTTAAATAACACATGTAAAAGGTACTTTATGTTATAAAAGTTCACTTAAGTTGGGGCCCTTTAAGGGTTATGGGCGCCAATCCACTTAAATGTATTTATAAAAAATGTTCTTTCTTATATTTTGAAAAGGCATTTCCCTCCTTTTTGGGTGTAACCCTTGGGGGTGGTGTATAAAAATAGAGGGATTATTTGAAGGGATGCTAATTTTGATAATTGAATTTCTAAGCTTAAACACAAATTTTTTTAACTTAGCCATTAAGGACGAAACCCTTCAATGGAAGTTGGAGTAAGGACAAAAACCCTTACATTCAACTAGGGCATCCTCATTCAAGGGTTGCATGGAGTTTCATTGGTCTGATTTTGTAGTATTTTAATTATTTTGGGCAATTTGCAGCACATATCATTTGCTAGGAGAGTGGCAATTTCATCCTTGAGGGAGATGCCTTGGTTTGTGAGGCCATTTTGGATAGCTAGTCAGTTATTACGGTTGGGCGACTATGGTTTGCAAGCGAAAATAAGGGGTAGCAACTATGGTTCAAGGGTTTAAGGGCCTAGAAAGGCAGCAAATCCCTAGGAGAGGTCAATGACGCCTCCTTAGGGCTGGGCAAAGGAGTTTCTAGCTCTGTTTTAGCTTCTTTTTATGCTTAGTAACAACAGGGTATTTATTGATGAATTTGTGATTTATTTCCAGCTATTTTGCATTGAAAAATTCAGTTTTGGAGCTAAGATTGTTGGCTGGAATTATTTCTAATTTTTCTATATTTTTGGAATAAATATCTATTTTGTGCCATTTTGGGGCACTTCCAGCATTCTGAATGTTATTGCAACAACTAGGGTTTGAGAAAATACAAAAAAATCTTATTTGTTTGGCTAGGGTTTGATTTATATAATTTAGCATTTGCACATGTGGTGTTAGGGTGTATTCCTTTGTTGTTAGGGTTTGCTGGGAAACCCCTTTATTTTAGTTTTAGCCCAAAAATGGATATTTCAGTGGTATCAGAGCCAAAACCTTGGCCAGCTGTAGTGTTTGGAATTGTTTACAATAGACCCTATCTGGGATTTGTTGATACGTGTACAGAAAAGAGATAGGGATATAATGAAAAGACTAGACATTAAGTATCAGCGTGTGAAACAATTTGCTCTCAACGATGCATCCCTATCATCATTCAAGGAAAGGCAAAGGAATTATCCTATTCAAAGGGCACGGTTGGAAGAACAAAATAAAGAAGACAAGGACAAGCTTATGGCTTTTGATGAGTATGAAAGGAAGACTGATATGAGGGTAGCCTATAACACCTTGGAAGGATTTTTTGAGGTGTACACAAAAAACAAAAGTAGAAGAGCAAAGAAGGAAGAGCCTCTAGCGAATTGCCCAAGGGATCCATCACCAAAAGATGACACAAATTCAGAAGTGAAAGAGGTTAGTGGGCAGCCAAGTACTATTTTTATGAGTACCAAAAATCATATATTGTGGGGCAACAAGGTGAGGTTTTACATCAAGGTTGTGGGCAACAAAGGGAGCTGCAAATGATAGATAATGAAAGCAGAAAACCAAGGGAAGAGACTTTGGAGAGTATGAGGGGAACAAGTGAACCTCAAGATGAAGATTTTAAAGTTGTTGAAGAAACTAGAGTTGAGAAAGAAGAACACTTGAAGGAAATTGTCACTATTGCGGATTTATATACAATCAAAGTTGCAATAGAAACAAAAAAATCAGAATATCTTCATGTAGTCAAAGACAAGGAGGTGGCCATCAAATGTACAAATGAGGCCTTAAAGGCTCATAAGACAATGAAGCTTAAGGTGGATAAGCTTACCCTTGAGCTTGAATCTACCAAGGACTCCTTAAAAAAATAGTCAAAGGGCACTTCTTGAGGTAGAAAACCAGATTGATGTTGCAAAGAAGTTTAGGGAGCAAGAGAATGAAGCAAGGGCAAGGGAAGTCGAATAAGTAATTGATGAGCTCGTTAGACTCCAAGAAGACCTTGATTTGGAATATTTTTCAGAAAATTCAGAAGTTGCAAATGTAGAATTTGAGCAAAGAGATAGAAATAACTTTCAATATTTTGACAATCCACTCTTTGAGATGGATCAAAGTGCATATTCTATTTGGGATCTAGGAGAGACTTTCAGACCATGGGAAAAGGCTGCAAATTCTGAGTTTGGGCAGCCACCATCACCATGAGGGATTCACCCCGTTTCAAATTTGGTAAGTGTTTTAAATTCTGAAAATTGTTGTTTTTTAAGTGGGGTCCAAGGGGGAGCAATTTATGAACATAGGCAGCCCCAAACGTATGTTAAAATTCACTCCTTTCCATGCTTGAAAGACTTTGGTAATTCTGAAAATGGTGAATTAACGCAAGCCATGGAGTGGGCAAAAAATCAGATTGTATGGGGTATGAGGGAAACTAATTTTTTTGATGGAAGGAGGCCACTAACTCACTCAGAAAATTTTGAGTTTTACAAGCCCAACCAACTAGTTGTTTGCTTAGAAAATTCAATAAAAATGGTGCCAACTCAACTTGAAAATGGCACCATAAGGTCTGAAAATGAGGGGATGATCCACGCTGGAAATTATGAAGGGACAAATGTCCAAATAAATAGGCAAACTCAGCTGTACACATATCTAGAGAAATCTAAATTTTTTGGCATGTTACAGCCCCTTGTAAATTCTGAAAATGCAAGGGAGTTTGGGTCGTTTCCTTGTGACAAAAAGTTAGTATGTGCAAAAGATGAAAAACTCTCCCAAGGTATGAAATTTCAACACTTTTTAGGCCTAATATGTATTCCAAAGGTTGTTGACTATGTGTTGGGCCAACAAGGTGGTGAGTTGGACATTCAATTGATATGGTTTGAGCTTGCAACAAAGGGGCAGCTTCAGAAATGTGAATCGATGAACAATAGGAGGGTTGCTCAACGTCTCCAACTCATAGGTGGTGGGAGACAAAGAAGGGGCAACACTATAGAGGGAAAAAGCTGTCAATTTCATTGTAATCATGTTGAAAGAAAAGAGCATGTTGGTAAAAGGCAGCAAATGAAGAAACAAGAAACATTCATGAAGACACCAAGGCAAGGTTGCTCACATCTTCATGGTATCTACACAAGGCATGAATGGTTTGACTTTAGTGGATATTTGCAAGGCAGTAAATGGCAAATACAGCCCTCATAACAGTAAGTACAGGGCTCTTTTTGAAATGATTATCTCCAAGGTGTGGACAATTGAGTATGGGGGCCAAGGATGGGGTCATAGCTTCAATGTGGGAGCTTCTAGCCTTTGGGAGGCATGAAATTGTGAGCTTGAGAGCCCAAATTGATGGTACCAACAGCTGTGTAAGTTTTATAAGACATATACACTTGGGGCAGCACTATGAAAGGAGAAATCCTTTAAACTTTATGCACTTGTGGTGCATATTGGAGGCCTAATTGGAGGGGGCAGCATGAGGTTAAGCAATGGACTTTCATGTGGGCATTATGGCAATATTATTCACTTCACCACTGCAATGTCCCCAAATGGGACACTTTAGACCTAGATGGGGTTTGCCCAATAAACCTTTGAATAAATTATCAAACAATTGAAATTCTGCTCCACAAACCAGCTAGCTCTAGCTGGGAAACTTATAGAATATCCAAGCAAAACACATCCAAAATAACTCCACACATAGCTGAAAATTATTAGGAAAACAATGTACCTTTTTTGGACCATATAAATTGGCAAAGAAGCTGAAAATACCCATCAATAATCTCATTTTTTCATGAATGTACAGCTGCGTTTTTCAATCACTAAACACCACAAAAACCTCCACAAGTGGTTCGTCACACTTCAGAAAAATAGGAAAAATAATTCTAAATATTATTTTTTGGAATTTGCCCCTCAATTCACCCTCCAGATCTCTCCAAGCAAGTCGTCCATGTGCCAAAAATATAAAATAAGTTCCAGAATATTTTTAGGGTCTAGATTGACCCTCCACACATGTAAATTGACTCAAAACAAATCTCCAATGGCTGTAATAAATTACGAAAATTACCTTGACCCTAGGAGAGGGTTCCGAAGACCAATTTGAGCTCTTGAGAGGTTCGCCACCCTTGAGATGGCCTCCAAACTTGTTTCAAGCTCTTCCATTGAGATCGCCTACCTTTTTGACCTGCAATTTGAATGTTTCCAGCTCTCTGAAGGATTGTACTAATTCCTTATTGAAGGTGGTGTCCAAAGACACCTTTATATATCCACTTGCATACAATTATGCAAAATTAAGATGTAATTACAACCCTTGAATAAAGTTACCCTGGTAGAAGGATGGAAGTTTTCGTCTCCAAAATCCTTGGTGCACTTGAAGGTTTTCGTCCTAAAGTCACTTGTTCAAGCTTGACATACTTGCACAAGAATTTCAATATAAAAAATGCATAACCTTTTCAAAAGAGCCTTCCCTTTCCTTTAACATGCTTCCTCCAATTGTGGCTAGGCCCATTTGGTTTCAGCAGTGTAATTTCTAAGGTGGCGTTGTAAAAAGTCTAAGGTTGGATTATTTAATATTTACCTTTTTCAATCACTTAAGTTGTTTTTATAAAATAACTTTATAACTTAAGTGAAGGGGTTGGTGGTCATTGTAAAAGTACCGTGGAGCCTAATGTGATAACTTAAAGTTGTTTTAGAAGGCAAACAAAGCGAAATAGTTTCCTTATGAGCATGGATGCCCAAGGGAGGTATAAGGTGTTTAATTTATTAAATTTTATAAGGCTCATAAAGGGGGCGTTGGATTTTGGGAGGGAACAAGCATTTCAACCCCTAAAGTTGCTCTAATTTCCCTCTCACTCTCTATAAAGCTTCAATTTGGCTCTCATTTTGATTATCTTTGGATTGGCAATTCAATAGGATGTTGCTGAAATGATTCCAGAGTGTTTTGGTTGCGTGTGAGGACGAAAACCCTTGCCGTTTTGAGCTGGTTTTGGTGGTGAAGAACCACCCTCGCTGGATTTGAGTGGTTCCACCCAGGGATCACACAATCCTTTAACAAAAGTCTGATTTTTTGAGTTTTGGATGGTGAAAGATGAATATTTTTATTGTATTTGATTTGAGTTTGTTGGTGTGTTTGTAGTTTGGAGTTTGGATCATTTTGGTGGTGTTTGGTAGGCGTTTTGGTGTGTTTTTTGAGGCTTGAAAAGCTTTATCAGAAGTTCTGGAAACTCTGATTTTTATAGTGGCTGAAGGACAAAGCTATTCGTAGCTCCGACCATGTTTGACACATCATTATAGGTATTGGTGCATTGGTTCCCTCACTCCAAGGCACCCCTTTTTAGGTATTAGTTTGTATTTATTGGTTGAAAACTGATTTTTCTAGGGTAGATCGCCCTACCTAGTGTGTGTTGACAATTTTGACCCTACAGGTCAAATTGCAACCCTTATCATTCGAAACTTTCATAATCATGCCTTTTTGTCTTGTGAGTCAGTAATAGTCCCTGAGAAATCCTTGAAGAATCCATGGTTAACAGGTCATAGGGTTGTTTAGGTGATTTAAGGTCTTTTTTTTCACTTGTCTTGTTCTTTGCAGAAAAGTTTTGATGTTGATTCGAGCAATTGAGGGGAACGAGCTTTGAAAAAGACTTCAAGTTCTCAAAGAAAAAGACTTCAGACTTTTTCAGGAAGAAATACTTTGGGTTTTTCTATATAAGCTAAATTGAAGAAGGATTTTGCACAAAATCGGAAGGATTATTCCTTTCGGAAAAAGACATTTTCAACAATCCCGAAGGGTAGTTTCCTTTCAGGATAGTCAATTTCAAAGATCTTGAAGGTCTCTTGCAACTTTTCCGAAAGTCCTTTTCAACTTTTTTCAAGGGCAAGTGGATAGTTCCAATTCTTCCGAAAGGCAAGAGACCATTTCAAAGTTCCCGAAAGGACTTTTCAAAAAGTATGAAGGGCACATTTGATAAAGGCAAAAGGGCTTGTCATTTTTTCCAAAAAGTCCATTACAAAAAACTGAAGGGCAAGTGGACCATTCCAACAATGCCTAAGGGTTCTTTCCAAGGAAAAAGTTCAATTTCAAAAGTCCGAGGTGCACTTTAAAAAATCCAAGGGGCACTTTCAAGTTCTCGAAGGGCCATTCTCAAAAGTTTCGACAGTCCTTTCAAAACTTTCAAAGGATACTTGCCATTCGGGAAGGACACTTAACAATTCCCACGGGAAAATTGCCAATATTTATGAGATAAGAGTACATATGAGATAATTTTCCAATATTTAAAGCAAGTTGGTTTCCAATTTTCTATGTTTATGTTATCTATATCATGCATGCAGTGAAACCCATGAAAGATACATGAAACAAACACAAAACCATCAGCAAAACACTTCATATCTACAAACAGTGAACCAAAAAAAAAAAATCACGGGTGACCATTACAGTGGTATCAGAGCACAAAACATTCTTGCCAGCCCGTGGGTAATGAATTTCTATGAGCATTAGTAATAAGGAGAGAAGATACCTTGAAAGGTCAAGAAATGTGAGGAGGATTTGTGGGAGCATTGGCCTTTAGATAGGGAAGAACAACATTTTGAAACACACTCAGTAGGATCAACAAGCTCAGAAAATATGGGTGATAGAGGTCATGAAGAAGCAAAACGGTTGATGCTTCTTTTGGATGTTGTGGTTAGGGGACAAAAAATGGTAGCCCAACGTGCTCAGGAAACCAATCAACAGCTTGTGCAATTGGTTGCGGGGTTGAACCAATTGGGAGTCAACAACGGAGGCAATAATGGGCAAGGAAATGATATGGGTCACCGTGGAGCAGCCAATCAACACAATAGGGCAGCCATGGCTAGACATCTCATGCCTGCTTTTCCACCAAGAGTGGAAGCACAACCCAATCAAGAGCTCACTTTGGTTGAGATGCATGATCAATTTAGACAGGATTGGATTGATGTAGGCCTTGGATTTCAACATGATATATCTCTACGTGATTATATAGATCTCAGGATGAGGCATATGCCCGATAGGGGCAATAGAGAGCACCATAATGACTTGCGAAGGAAAGTTGGAAAACTTAGTCTTCCTCACTTTGATGGGTCTGGTAAAACTTCAGCGAAAGCTTAGTTCCAAAAGGTGGACACATACTTTAATCTTAATCCTATGCCTGAAGAAGAGTCCCTTAAATATGCTTTCATTCACTTAGACGGAGTTGCACATGAGTGGTGACATCATGGGATGGTTACAATGGGTCATGCACAAATTATTTCTTATGCAGAGTTTACCGAGAGACTCATAGAGAGAATTTGACAAAAAAACCCCAAACTTCATTTTAAGGAGTTGGCACTGCTGAAACAGTGGGGTTCCGTGGATGTTTATGTTGTTGATTTTCAGAGGTTGTTGGTTTTGGTGATAGATATATCCGAGAGGAGGCTCATTGTGCTCTCTATAGATGGGTTAACCAATCCTCTAAAGGGTTGGATTAAAGATTTCAACCCACCTTCCCTACAAGAGGCAATCAAGAAGGCTAGAGACATGGAGTCTTTCACCTCCAAGAGCAGATTTCAGTCCAAGGGATTTTCGCATAAGGACCAAGATAAAAAGCAGTTCCTAAAGGACTCCGAACAGCCAAAGAAATCAGTCACAAGGATTGATAGTGAGACACTTAATGACTTGAGGAGGAAGAATTTGTGTTTCACATGTAAAGAACCTTGGGCTTCAAGACATAAGTGTGCTACAAAGGGGAAGGTGCATCAAATAGAGTACTATTCAGTAGAGGAAAGTACATCAGAAAAATCAGACCAGCAGTTTGATTCGGAGGAAGATGAAGAGGAAGAGACTCCTGAAGAGGTTGGAAACGAAGAGGAGAAAGTTGGGAAGCTTGCTCAATTACATAGTTTTCAAAAAAATGAGTCTCTATGCATTAGAGGAGCAATTAATGGGCAGCGGTTAGTGGCATTGATTGACACAAGAGCCACACATAATTTCATTGATGAGGGGATGGTTACACATAGAGGACTTCAAACTCAAGAGGTAGATGGATTTCGGGTGATGGTTGCTGATGGGTTTAGATTCAATTGCACTAAGATGGTTCCACATCTGAATTTGCAGCTAGGAAATTATTAAGTCAAGGATGACTTCTATGTGGTGAGTATTGGTGATCCAGATGTAGTGATGGGAATACAGTGGCTTCGATCATTTGGAGAGATCACATTTAATTTTTAGACCATGGAGCTGAAATTTAGATCAAAGGGGAGGAATGTGGTCTTGAGAGGTATGCCAGTTGGAGGACTTCGTCACAGGGCTTCCCAAGGTGCAAGGGAAGGATTGTATCTATGTTGTGGTGGACCGTTTGACCAAATTTGCTCACTTTTTTGCTATACCAGTAGGTTATACAGTGTTATAGGTGGTAGACTTGTTTTTTAGGGAAGTGTTTAGACTTCATGGGGCACCTAAGAACATTGTTAGTGACAGGGACAACAAGTTTATGAGCTTGTTTTGGTAGGGGTTGTTCAAATTATGTGGTACCGAGTTGATTTTTAGCACTAGTTACCACCCCCAAACAGATAGACAGATTGAGATAGTAAACAAATGGGTGGAAGTTACCTACAAAATTATGTTTCAGGGTAGTAGAAAGCTTGGGTCAAATGGTTGCATTTTGGGTAGTTTTGCTACAAATCCACATTCCACATGTCTATTAGGGTGTCACCTTTCATGGCTTTGTACGGTTATGAAGCTCCTAGCGTCATTGATTTGTTGTTCGGTGATTGTAGGGTGCCTAGAGCAAAGGACTTCTTGCAGGAGAGCCAGGACATTATGAGGTCGTTGAGAGATAACATTCAACATGCGCATAATCAACATAAGTTGTATGTTGATCAACACCATATTGAGCGAGAATTTGAGGTGGGAGACATGTTGTACGTGAGATTGCAGTCACATAGATAGTCCACTCTCAAGAAGAGTGGGGCTGAGAAGCTGAAGCCTCGTTTTTATGGTCTGTTTAGAATCACTAGGAGAGTTGGGGAGGTGGCTTATGAGTTTGAGTTACCTGAGGGGAGTAAGGTGCATAATGTTTTTCATTGTCACGCCTCAAGAAGGCACTTGGGCATAATGTGACTCCTTCTGCAGTGTTGCCTCCATTGGATGAGGAGGGGAAATTGGTTTTTGTTCCAGAGGCAGTGATTGATTTTAGAGAGCGAACCATCAGGAGGAGAGTTATTACAGAGTACCTGGTGAAATGGCAGGACTTACTAGTTGAGGATGCTACTTGGGAGAGTGAGCAAATTTTACAACATCCTAAGTTGCAATTGCTTGAGGATAAGCAATCTTGGGGAGGGAGGACTGTAGTGTCCCCTTCTAGCTCTTGAGCATTGGAGTTTTCCCATTAGCCTATTCTAGAGTTCTCGTAGGCTAGTTGGAGGTGGTTAGGGGACTCAATGGCAGTTGTGCGCTCAGTGTTGGTTTTTGGTAGGGATTTCTATTTATAGCAGTGGCCAATTAGCAGTGTTTACTATTTATAGTAAACCACAGGCATCTCAGTGATCTTCAGTTTTGCGTCAGTTGGTGTTTGGAGAGTACTTACTATTTTTAGCAGTGTTATTTATAGTACGTCTATTTTGGGTAACTGGTCCCAGGCCCATTTGGTTTCAACAGTGTTATTCCTAAGGTGGCGTTGGAAAAAGTCTAAGGTTGGATTATTTAATATTTACCTTTTTCAGTCACTTAAAGTTGTTTTTATAAAATAACTTTATAACTTAAGTGAAGGAGTTGGTGGTCATCGTAAAAGTACCATGGAGCCTAATGTGATAACTTAAAGTTGTTTTAGAAGGCAGACAAAGCAAAATAGTTTCCTTATGAGCATGGATGCCCAAGGGAGGTATAAGGTGTTTAATTTATTAAATTTTATAAGGCTCATAAGGGGGGCGTTGGATTTTGGGAGGGAAAAAACATTTCAACTCCTAAAGTTGCTCTAATTTCCCTCTCACTCTCTATAAAGCTTAAATTTGGCTCTCATTTTGATTATCTTTGAATTGGCAATTTAACAGGATGCTGCTGGATTGACTCCAGAGTGCTTTGTCTGCATGTGAGGACGAAAACCCTCATCATTTTGAGCTGGTTTCGGTGGTGAAGAACCACCCTAGCTGGATTTGAGTGGTTCAACCCAGGGTTTACACAGTGCTTCAATAGAAGTCTGATTTTCTGAGTTTTGTATGGTGAAAGATGAAGATTTTTGTGGTATTTGATTTAGGTTTGTTGGTGTGTTTGTAGTTTGGATCACTTTGGTGGTGTTTGGTAGGTGTTTTGGTGTGTTTTCTGAGGTTTGGAAAGCTTTATCATAAGTTCTGGAAACTTTGATTTTTCCAGTGGCTGAAGGACAAATCTATTCGTAGCTCCGACCGTGTTTGGCACATCATTATGGGTATTGGTGCATTGGTTCCCTCACTCCAAGACGCCCCTTTTTAGGTATTAGTTTGTATTTATTGGTTGAAAACTGATTTTTCTAGGGCAGATCGCTCTACCTAGGGTGCCACCCTGTTTGGGGGTGATTGTCTGTTTTCTGGGCCTGCTGTTGTATAGGTCTCTTTTCTGCCTTGTTGGAGTTCATGCAGCTGGATATTGGCCCTGGTATTCAAAGGGGATTCGTTGGCTATCTCATTTGTGTTGAGTGATGCAAGTTTGAAGTGGATATATTGCTTTTAGAAGCTCTTATCAGGGCTGGACTGATCAATATCAGGTCTGATATATGTTTGTTATTAATCTGATTTTGAGTTGCATGTCATATGTAGTACTTATGAGATAATTTTCCAATATTTAAAGCAAGTTCATTTCCATCTTTCTGTCTTTATGTTACTATGTCATGCATGCAATGAAACCCATGAAAGATACATGAAAGAAACACAAAACCATCAGCAAAACACTTCATATCTGCAAACAGTGAACCAAAAAAATAAAATAAAATTAGGGGTGACCGTTACAAGAATTACTTTTTCCTTTTAATAAAAGATATATTACAAGTTTCCTTATAAAATCAATTTTAGAGTGACCCTTAAAAAGGTCCCAAAATTAGATAATAAAGTGCTTTAACAAAACATATTCTTGAAGCTCATCAATGTTCCCTTTTTGCCTTAAAAATCCTTAGCCCTTGGGAATGCACAAGCTAAAGGTCTGATCCCAATGACTAGCTTGAAAAGAGGGACGTTACAACCACATTGTCTACACAAAAGGTTTGCGTCCAATGTTGTTCCAACTTGTTCTCTTAATTCAAATTAGTGAGCCATACCTTTGGTTTGATGAAGAAGTATCAAGGCATGTTGAGGGCGTTAAAGGGCATTGGGTTGCATTCCAAGGGAGCTCGTGTTCCAAGGTACACATGCAAGGGAGGAAGACCATAAGGGGCAGCCTTAGTGTATTTTCGTGTGATGTTTTTTTATGACAGTTCCAACTCCTCTAAGGTGGTTTATAGCTTCACTTTAACTCCTCTTGGAATTGCAAATATGATGGGTTCATCAAGGAGCAAGTTGCTAGTGAAAGGTTTGATTTTTTGGGGCACTTGCAAAGAGGTGATGTACAAACACATCCCTCAAAACATAAGGTACATGTTTCCTTTTGAAGTGATTCCCTCTAAGGTAAGGGAACATGTGAGCCTGAGGGCCAAGGTTTGGACTAAAACCCTATTAAGGAAGCTTCCAGCCCACGGGAGGCATGAAGTGGTGAGTTTGAAAAATTTCAGAAGTTTGGGGAAGATTGATTGCATGATGTTACCTTCTAAAGGTGAGTTGTGGAGGAATAAATTCATATTTTGGAGTCAAGAGGTCTGAAGTTTGCACACACAGCCAACTAATCAAGAGGGAAGTGGCTGGTTCTACTTTTATTTTAGAGTATATGGACATGTGTTGGTGGTATTTTGGCGAAGGGTGGATTTCAAGCATGGTGAGGAAACTTCCAGCTCCTCTAGTTGGAGGATTTCTAAGTTTTGAGGTCACTTTCGAGAGTGGGGGCAGCATAGACATCTTTCATATGCTCTCAAGGGCATCCCCACACCTGCTTCCAGCCACTTCACACATGGAAGGGAGGCGGAAAACTCTTTTTTTGACTAATGTGTTTGTGTCTTGTGCAGGAGTTAATATAAGGGCAATCAACGCCCAAATTGTTAAAGACTACCTTGCTGGAATACACTTTTCCAGCCACTATAATGCTACAAATTCGGAGAAATTTTCATTTCTCTTCATCCTTTTGATACATCTAAGGTATGGGGCCCCAAGGAGATGGGAGGAAAAGACTAGAGGCTGTTTTTTTTTTTCTTTTCCAGTTTGCACAAACGGCAAAGGATCTTCATGTACAAAAGTGAGGGGCTTCGCCACGAGGATTTTTCCCAATGGGAAGGACCAAAGATCAAGTTTTGCATAACGTTGATGGTGAGGACAGCTCTTTGGTTGCTTCAATTGCTTGAGGACAAGTAATTTTGGGTGGGCAGGATTGTCATGTCACTCTTTTGATCGGGACATCTTTGAAGATGCTTAGCCTTAATCCGTTTCTTGGGGGCTAAGGGAAAAGAGAGAAAAGTAGGGGAACAATTGGTTTCTTAAAGAGCACATGTAAAAGGTACTTTATGTTATAAAAGTTCACTTAAGTTGGGGCCTTTTAAGGGCCATGGGCGCCAATTCACTTAAGTGGATTTGTAAAAGATGTTCTTTCTTATATTTTGAAAAGGTATTTCACTCCTTTTTGGGTGTACCCCTTGGGGGTGGTGTATAAAAACAAAGGAGGGGATCATTTGAAGGGATGCTAATCTTTATAATTGAATTTGTAAGCTTAAGCATGAAAATGCTTAACTAAGCCATTGAGGACGAAACCCTTCAATGAAAGTTGGAGTAAGGATGGAAACCCTTACATTCAACTAGGGCATCTTCATTCAAGGGTTGCATTGAGTTTCATTGGTTTGATTTTGTAGTATTTTCATTATTTTGGGCAATTGCCTACATATCATTTGCTAGAAGTGGTGATTTCATCCTTGAGGGAGATGCCTTGGTTTGTGAGGCCATTTTGGGCAACGAATCAATTATTATAGTTGGACGATTAGGGTTTGCAGGGTAAAATAAGGGGCAACAAATGTGGTTCAAGGGTTTAAGGGCGTAGAAAGGCAGCGGATCCCTAGGAGAGGTCAACGACCCCCCTAGGGCTGGGCAAAGGAGTTTATAGGGATTTTTTAGCCTATTTTTATGCTCAGTAACCACAGGTTATTTATTGATGAATTTGTGATTTATTTCCAGCTATTTTGCATTGAAAAAATCAGTTTTGGAGCCAAGATTGTTGGCTGGAATAATTGTAATTTTTTAATAATTTTTGGAATAAATAAATATCTATTTTGTGCCATTTTGGGGCACTTCTAGCACTTTGAATTTTATTGCAACAGCTAGGGTTTGAGAAAATACAGAAAATTCTTATTTGTTTGGGTAGGGTTTGATTTATCTAATTCAACATTTGCACATGTGGTGTTAGGGTGTATTCCTTTGTTGTTGGGGTTTGTTGGGAAAGCCCTTTATTTTAGTTTTAGCTCAAAAAGGGTATTGATGCCAATCCACTTAAGTGAATTTTTATAACATAAAGTACCTTTTACAGGTGTTATTTAAGAAACCAATTGTTCCCCTTCTTTTCTCTCTTTTCCCGTAGCCCTCAGGAAACAGATTAAGGCTAAGGGTCTTTAAAGATTTCTTGATCAAAAGAGGGACATGACAGAAGGGTGCTAGTATTAGGTTCTCCCTATACTGTGTGAATTGTACTGACTTATCATTTATGAATACAAGATGGTATTGTTTGGATGGCTATTATGTGTACATTGCTATTGATGGTCTAGGATCTCAGTAGACATTAATCATTGTACATTGGTGCCATTGCCTTAAATAACATCAGGTCAAGTTAAATTCGGTTCACATGTGTTGAACATAACCGTGACACAAATATTTCAATGAAATAAAGGGTTAATGAAGAAGATTAATGTGTATGAGCAATATATCATGCTATTAACTATGAAAAGAGGTGGGAGAGAGGCAAATATTCAGGGAGAGGATCAAGAAGTTAATTAAAAAAAATACATCAAGTGAGGTTCAAAGCATGAGGCAAAGTAGGAAGCCAAAGCACAAGCTAAGGTAGAAGTGTTTAGGCAAACCTAGTGGACCCTACATCTCTCATAGAACGGAGTGGGTAGAGATTTCCATAGCATCTTTCGGAGTAAGTGTTGACCTTGCCAACTGGTTTGGGTTAGAGGGTGCTGCAATGGAATCACGCGAAATTTCGGGAAGCATGGACAACAAGTTGGAGTGCACGAAAAGTGACTTGAAAAAAGGTAAGATAGACTACAAATTCTTGACGAACGAAGGGTTGAGCATAAGGACAGGTCTGATTGTGCTAAGAGAGCACAAGGATGCTCAACACTGACCTGCTTAAGAGGGAAATCAAATGCTTAGATGTGGTTAAGATGCTACCCAGCTACCCTTCAGGGAATGGTCATCAATTGGCACACCGATTCATCAAGTGCTGACAAAGCAACATGGGCAACACTCAAAAAAACATTCAAAATTGAATTTAAACTCTTAAGGGACGAGAACGAGCTTGTTGTAGAGATTTAAAACACTAGACAAGGTAAACATGAGACAATTGTGGCTTACAATAGGATACTCAAGGAGTTTCTTGAAAAACTTAATAAGGATCCAGTTGATGGATTGAAAAAGAGGTGGTTAATTGAAGGGTTGGTTCCCTCACTGAGAAAAAAATGAAGTTACTACCACCTTTGTCATACCAAGATGTCTCTAATCGAGCAATGGACATCGAAAGCGAGAAAAAAACATCATCCTCACACAAGAAGATGAAGTGAAGATGAGGACTCTGATTCCAGTGACAACGAACCAGGATGAGTGCGAGCCCTGAGAAAAGAGATGCTCCGGATGATGAAGGAATTAAAGGGAGATGGTAAGAATGAAGGTAATGAGATTTTGTGCTAGATTTGTCAAGTTACAAGCCATTCAGTCCAAGACTGCCCATACAATTTACGACGTAAGAGTGGCCAAGTATTGCTCACACAAGGATAGCTATTGACACTACCCACCATATTTTCAAGGAACTACTGAATATAGAATGATGGTGGTGGCGGGAGTTGGATTTAGTATGAATCCAAAGTGCAACCAATTATACAATGTTGGGAGTGTAATGAGTGTGGCCATTTCACAAGAGATTTCCCTAACGAAAAGGACATTGGATTCATTTGTTAGATGATGTGGGCTTGGGAACGATAGCAATGGCAATTTTACAAAGCAATCCAACATCAAAATGATTGGCATAGCCAAGGGAAAGGAAGTTATGACAATTATCGGAGTCCAAGTGAAGAAATCCAATTACCACGAATCATGTTCAAAGAAGGAAAGGCTGGCCAAAGCAATGGCTGAAGTTGAGAGGGAAATGGTCCAAGAACGTCACTCGAATGAACATACACGTGCAGTGACAAGCAGATTGGAGTTCAAAAAAGCTATTGTACGACTTCTCTTGCAGACCACTATCCTTTTGGAGATAGCTGACTTATTGCAAAGCATTTTAGTGCTCAAGAATGCTCTAACTACTACCATGCATGACATTGGCTTGAACATGGAGCATACAATGGTGCACCTAACATCGGGTGATGGGGAGAGCACATGACAAAATACTAAACTCATAGTTGAGCCATCCATGTCAGGTGACCAAGTAATTGATCCTGTGTTCCTGATGATGAACTTACCTTGACAATTGGCAGTTGTGCATATGGAAATTTTGGGCAGAAATTTGACAAACATTATAGTCAACAATGGTTCCGGGGTGAATTTTATTTCAAAAGAGACTTGGAAGAGTCTTGGGAAGCCAACTATGTGGCTTCCTACATTCCATCTCATAGGAATATATCAACATGGTGTTAACATATTGGGTGTATTGATGTCACAAAAGGTAATTAAAGGAATTCAACCCTTTTTGTTGAATTTTGTGGTCATCTCCTTGCAAAACAAGACCTGTGATGCAACATTGTATTGGGGTTGGTTGATAGCAGCCAAAGCCAATCATAACTGGAAAAAGAATTTGTTTTCCATTGAAAACAAAGGATGGAAGTATGTCATAGAATTGAATGATTAGGGAGTTAGGGAGGAAGCAACTTCATCATATTCATTGGATTCAGATTCTGAAGAAGAATGCTCGGTTGATGGGAACCTAGCTACGATTGAGCCGAACAAAGAAGGGGTCTTGGAGTTACAATCGTGGTCTAAAGATGAAACAAACTCTTTCAATAGTTTGTTCCATTGGCAAATGGAAGACTACGAAGCATTAGACTTTGTAATAACATGGTGATTTTGGAGATGGATGAAGGCCCAGACTTGTAGCAAGATGACTAGAAGTAGATGCCGGTAATGCTAAGTCCTTCCGAACCATCATTGGAGTAAAATGTTTACAATTTTAAGGATGCAATGTTTGATGGAAAGTTGTCCTCTTAAATGGAACAACTAGCTGACATGCATTCTTAAGAGCCGACTTCAAGTAGTGTGAATGAGGGGTCCAAGGATTAAAATTCAATAGGAAAGGTATAACCTCATGAAGTAGGATCTACTTTTAAATTACAATCGGATATGACATATATGCTTGATGAATGTGTGATGGCACAACACACAATTAAAGTCATGCATAAATGAAGTATTAACATGATAAAATTTTGATGGAGGAAATTTAAAGTGGAGTACTAGTACTAAGATATAACAAGCGACGTGAAACTAAGCTAGTTGAGTTCAAAGTATTATGGTAGAGACCATTTAGAATTTCAATTTTGTTTGGAGAATGGGGCAATCAAGGTGGAAATTTGAATGTGAAGGAGATTAAGAATACGGTGAATGGTTTAAAATAAAAATGTACTTATGCAGTTTGACAAGCATCAACATCATTGACATTGAACTTCCATGTACCAACAACCAAAAGAACATGCCAAATAAAGGAATGGACAAAATTATGAAAACGATTCAAATAATAATAAAAGCATCTATGTCCCATTTATCAACTTGGGCCCCATACATATCGAATGTCCAACCTTGAGCATAAAACTCAAATGCCCTCCTCTATCAACGAATGTGTTGCAATAGCTCACCATATCAGTCGTATGCCCCTACCTAAACACCCTGCCCGAACATTGCCTAAATCCAACTATATTATGGTGCTTGAATATTCAGTTCGTACAACCTCTAAGCTCATTCGAATACTCGAGTCTAAACATATACGTCGTATGTCATAATCTCTATTTCCATGCCATATGTCCCACCCTATCCCCATTTCTTGACTGCCTTGCAATCATATGAAACGTACGCTGCCTTGAACACCTCTTTGCCATACGCCCCTCACTTGCACACTGTATGCTATAACCTCCTGCATGGACATTCACACATCTCTAAATGGTCATTCCCACTTGAACATCAACCCTTTCCCGAACACCCAAGGAAACAATTGTATGGCCTGTTGGACTCTCCATACAATGCTAGTAACGTCAGTGAAGAGCTGTATAGTTGATACAAGGCATAAAAGAACTTTGTCGACCAAATCGATCACCGCAGCTACCAAAAGCATTCAATTTTCCAAACAAGTCACCTCTCTATGTATCGTTACAACGCATTTTCCATCAACAACATTTTTGGGTGCCTCCAAAACCAATATTTTTTCAAAGAAATTTGGTGGTTGTCATGGCTTTTCAAGGGTTTCAAAAAGGTCAAATTGTACTACCGCCTCGAGACACTCACTTTGATTTTCCAAGAAAATAAAAGTGGTTGAGTGTCGCCTTGGGTGAAACATGTTTTTTTTGCGTCTAGATAGGTTGCACACTTTATACATCAATTATAACACAACTGCAATGAATTATATTTTCTCTCTTCATTTTAACTTTTTATCATGTTTTGTATGAATTGTGTCGAAAGGAACTCCGACTTGAATAAAAGGGGGGATAATGTAGGCCGTAACATTCACATTGTCATGATTATGGGTTATGTGGTTGTACAGTCAGGCTTAGGTAGTTTGTAATGACTTTTGTTGGTTATGTTTGGGTGTTGACAGTTGTGTCAACCGCTAACCACATGTCATTTGTCTTATACATAGCAAGAGATACATTAGGGGGACATTGGTATCAGGGCCTCCCTATACCATGCAAACTGTACTAAGACTTATCATTTATGAATACAAGTTGCTATTGTTTGGATTACTATTTTGTATGTTGCTATTGATGGTCTAATATTTCAATAGACATTAATCACATTCTACAACTCCCTCAACGGTTTGTTCCATTGGTCGATGGAAGACTACTAAGTGTTCCAACCTAATTTCAACAATGTTGAGATTATGGAGATTGAAGGAGGACAAATCTTGCAATGCGATGACCAAAAGCAAATGTCAATGATACCAAGTTTTTCCAAATTGTCACAGTTGGCATACCCGCAGAGGTTCAAAAATTAAAATGTCAAGAGTGCAAGGTTTGATGATATGTTTCCCCACCAATTTGAATGGGTAGTAGACATGTGGTCCAACGAGCCAACATCAAATGGGGTCTAATGGAATGTACAACCTATTTTTGAAGTACTGGCAAATGCGACAGATAAGCTTGACTTGAATGTACAAAGAGTCATGGCACATTGGCTAACGGGAGCTATGTCGAGAAAGACAAAGCATTGTCGCGACCAACAATTGTGGCACATGAATTTTCAACTGAGGGCTTCAATATTGAAAAGATGGAGGAAGAATGGGCATGATAAATATTTACAGTATGAGAATTTTAAGTCTATGGTGCTATGTTAAAAAATTATGGTCGTCAGGTAGTACAATTGATTTTTTTTATAAATACTATGGGATCACCATTTAAATTCTTCAAAGTAATGAATAACCAGGTAGTACGACTACAACATTTGGAGGTTATTCAAGCAGTAGTTAACACGTCCAAATGCAACTCATCTAGGCTTGGGAGAAAGGCCCTCAAAGTAACAAATAATGAAGTCAAAGGTACAAGTATTAATGGATCGAAAATAACTAACGGGAAAATTCAAATTACTTGGGAAGAATTACACAAGAACAATAAAATACAAAATACTTTTAATGGTGGAGTATTAACAAACAAGACAAAGGATAATAATGAAGGAGAAGTGCAAGCATTTATAAACATGGTCATGGCACCATTTGAATAGACACCATTGTATGCTCCCCTTCATGTTCTCACAACCCTTCCACCGAATGCTTATTCATTGTTAGACTGTATGGTCTCCTATCATATGCAATCGCTCTTACACGTCAATCATCTGCTCAGGTTGTAGACTGAACATCACTCAATTTTTGCATCAGTCGACCACCACTCCAAACACCCCACCATATGGCTAGTGCCAACACTTACCGCTAGCCAACACCAAATAAATTCAATTTACTATGACCTATTCCTGTTGTACGACCAACAATAACCTTTGCCCACACATCCATGCTTCTATCCAACCACTTTCGTACAGCCTTGATTTTTCAGTGGTATGCTTCTTTGCACTTCCTCAGTTACTCTTCAATGACAGTACGACCCACTTGCAGACTGTATGACCTCATGGGATAATGTAGAGCATCAGTATTGTCATGGTTATCAGTGTAATTACATATTTAAGTAGTTGATGTGTTAAGTGGTTAAGGATTGTATTGTTGGCCTTAGGTAGTTGTAATTGCTCTTGTTCTTTGTGTTCATGTATTGATGGCTTTGTTAACTGACAACAATTAAGACATTTATCTTATAAATAGAATGATATACATCAGAGTGAGGGTGTTGGTATCACTTCCTCCTTGCATTACATGAATTGGATTGAGAAAGAAAGAAAGAAAAAAACTATTCATGTCCATGAATGACCAAAAATAGATCAATGGGACTTGGAAATACATCCAATTGCAATAGAAAGAACTAGGGTAAAAGGAACCTAGGAACAATGACAAACTAAAAATAAGAACTAGAACAAAAACACTGAAAATAAACAAAGGGTGAATCCAACGTAGTAAAGCCCCCGACCCATGAGGGGGGAGTAAGAACCCCCAAAGAGCATGGGTTGATGAAAGTCAAAGAAACTGAATAGTAGTTCCATCAAACATCTTGGACCATACCCAAGCCAAAGAAACCATTAGTGCCATCATCAAAACCGAGACAAAGGAACCATTAGTGCCATCATTAATCTTTATGAAAGGGGCAATGCTGGATCTAGTAATGCTCATTGGGGAGTGTCTAGCACTGAGAGGGCCAGGTTGGGTAATCCTAAGAGAAAGCAAAGCACTCCACCGAGGATCCCCCTAATATCCAAGGCCGAAGAAACCCTTGTGGTAGTGAAGAATCTTGTAATGTGTATTGTTCACGAGGGAGCATATCCGTGATGCCGAGGAGCAAATCCATAACGTTGAGCAGAGGTGGATCCCCATTGCCAAGAGTTAGTATGTTGGAGTATTGTAGTAGTAGTGTTGAGCAGAGATGGGCATTGCCTCACTGCCCTATCCTCATTGTGTGAATCAACAATATCCAAAGGGTGCTTGATGCTGCCAACCTCCATGATGCGCTGAAAGAAAGAAGTTATCAGCGTGGGGGCTCAAGGGGGTCCCTGCAGAGACCTGCATGGAAGGTTGACAACCTCCCAAAGAAAAAGGATCTGGCATTGTTGGTCTTGTACCGAAAGAAAGTGGATAGAGAGTTCACCAAGACTATATAAAGGCAATGGTATCTCCCTCGAATCTCATAATGAATATGGCATTTGAAAATGAAGTGATCCTTAGTCTTTAACTCTTTGAGAGAGCAAAGATGAGAAATCCAATTGCCATGTGGAATATGATGATTAGTCTTAACCTGCAATTGGTGCAAGTAGACCCTCAACTAGTCAAGGGGAAACCTCAAGCCCTAAGACCAATGACATTGGAGATAGTAAGAGCGATGAATGACACCATCCACCACTTGCAAAAAATGCTCAGCATTAAAGAAAAGATTGGGGCTTAACTACTAAGGAGAGGTCCAAGTGACCTGGATTAACTACCTTTAGATATCCTTTTGGAAAACTCTAATCATGATCTCCTTAAAGGGAAGAACCTAGTGAGGGGCATTCAAAGAGTACCCGAAAGGAGGAAGTATATCAACAGAGATAACAATAGACTAGAGGAGAAAACTAGTCTCAAAATACCAACAACATCGATGTCTATTGGGGCCCGAAGATGCAATCCTCTTTGAAGAAAGTAGGGCTAGGTTTGGATGCCTCCCATAGCCTAAAGCTGAATCCCCCATGGTTATGAGTTTATGAATGTAGGAAGTAAGCCTAAAGATAGTCTCAAGGCATGGGGACTTTTTGTTTATGACTACAATGTTGTTATTGTGCGGATACTCTTTTCTGCCATGGTAAGTTCTACCATTAATATTTTGTGTATGATGTTATTGGTAGTCTAGTATCTTTATAATGATTCTATTGTAATTTCTATAATTCCCTTGCCTCCAATATGTCAATCATATTGAGGTTGGCTTGCCTTGGACAACCATCATTTTTATGGTTCTTGTGCCTACTCCATCTATAAAGTAGTACACTAACATTTTCATTAGGGCAATCTCTTGCAAAATGGCCCTACTCATTGCACTCCCAAGATTGTACAATTGGTTGTCCTTGAGAGTTGTACAGAATCTGAATCCTGCCACAATTATTGTTCTATTGTCAGTAGTTCGTTGGCTGCGCAGTGGGTGGTGTCGAGTCTCTCCTTGTGTGAACAATACTTGGCCGCTGTACATGCAATCCTTCACTGAATGCCCTCTAACATGACAAATATTTCAGAAAAGATCCTTGCCTTCGTTCTTATCATCTCCCTTTAGTTTCTTCATCATCCAAAGCATGTAATTTCTCAGGGCTCACACTGATCTAGGTCCACTATCGTAATTGGAGAAATCTGTGGGGTCTTGGTGTTATTGTAGGGTTTAGAATATTAATCTTGTATGATGTTGCTTATTATGTTATTGATACCCAATATTGGAAAAAGAATTCACAAAAAAATTTAGAGTTTATCAATTGTGATAAAGGGACATTCTAGTGGTATCAGAGCTGTGATCTTGCCAGCGTATGAATTAGATGGAAAATAATGGGAGGACAAAAAAAAAAGCCACAGAAGGAATGAATTCTTTGCATGAAGCCATCAATCAAAGTCAGAGATATTTGACAAGGACCATCCGAAGGATAGTGAAATAATCCATGACAAAGATGATACAAGCCTTGCAGAATATAAATCAAAACAAGGCTATCCAAAGGAGTACATATGTAATGTCCCCATTTTTGGTTCACAAGTAAACAAATATTGAAGACCTTTGGTATACTTTTTCTCCATAAACTAAGGGATAACTTTTGGGGATTTTATTTTATTAACTGACTAAAGTTGTCTGAATAGTGATTTTGATCATTTGACCATATAAGACAATTTTAGTTAATAAAATATTAATAAAAAATGGTTTTTACCACTAAAACATTTGATAAAAGTGGTTTTAATTACTATTGCACTTGAGAGTTTGAATAATAATTGGAGAAGGTATTTTAATTAATAGTTTGCCCAAAAGTGATTTAATTACTCTTGTAAATTAGGTAAATTGATTAATTATTTATTAAATTATTGCCTTAGTAATTTTAATTACTAATTCTATTTTGGCAATTAATTTAATATTATAAGTGGAAAAAAGAGTAAATGTTGACTTGGAGGGAAAAGAAAAGAAGAAAAAATATTTTGAAAAGTGGTTAAGTGATTTTAAAAAGATATTTTGCCTCCAAAAGTGGTTCGTCCCACTTCGAAGACTATATATGGACATGAGGGATTCTATTTTGGATATGCTAATTTGATATATTGAATCTTTATTTTTAAAGAAGGATTGGGATGTGAATGTCCAAGGTGGTTGTTGCTGATTGAAGAGTGATTTCACCTCGAAATCACATTTAAGACATTATTGTTTTTTTTGTAGGTCGCTGATTTGAAGAAGTATTTCCAATTTTTCTGCATAAGTTTATTTTTGAGTCAAGTGAACAAAGACATCAAATCTGAAGCGAGTGATTAAATTGAAGACATTTGTGAGGGCTCTAAGGTGGAGCAAACCCCTCTAAGAGTGTGACATCACAATTTCTAAGGGTGATGTCACCTTTTGTAATGTCCTTGATTTGGAGGTAGAGTAATTTAATTAAATTAATTAAGTTGTCCAAAATAATGATATTTCATAAGGATGATTAATTGATTTTTTTAATTAAATTAAGTGGAATTAAATTAATAAATTGTAAGGTTATCACAAAAAATAAATATGAAAAGGTGATCTTATATTTAATTAATTTAATAAAAGTGACTTAAATAAAATATTATATCACAAAGTCACTAAAATAAAATATATTATTTTATTGAAGTTTCTAGAAGGATAGGCTTCCTCTTGGAGAAAAAACATAAAAGAAGATCAAACCAAGCTTCATTCATCTAATGTTGACATTTGCTTTGATATGTTCATTTGTGGAGCCAAGGGTTTCTGCAGATTTCTGATTGTGATCTTTGGGACCGATACCTCCCATCGATTGGCCTAGCTGAGGTGGTGAAAGATTCCTCCAAAGGGTTGCAGCTGAGAGAGATACTACAGTCTTTCTATTGGGCTTCATTTGGTGGCCATAGGCCAAATTTTCTGAGGACATCTTGCATATTTGATTGGAGATCATTAGTGGCATCATATTTACATCAACTAGTAGCATTGAAGTCATATAGGAGGCAAGTGAAGTCTGATATATAGACTTGCACAGGGATGATATAAAATTACAGTCATCTTGGCAGCCATTGAAGACCACGATTTCACTCGTGGAGGCCTCATTTTGCATCGATTTCACCTTCTAACTTGGGCGCTCCATTCCTTGGGTCATGGCAACAATATTTGATGCTTGAGAGGAAACCAAGAAGCTGCTATTTATTTATTATTGGCATTCATATCAGGTCAAGGGCGATTTGGAGAAAGGTTCGATTTGACAAAGATGAGGCACATTTTGGATTTCTATTTGATTGTTTCTTCATCATCAGCCCTAGGCGCTTCATCTAGGTTCTTTATATGTTGCTTTGCATTCATTTTCAGTCATGTATGTTTAAAGTGAGAGGTTGCCATTGTACTCAGACTTAGATTTTTTTCATAATATTGTAAAGCCAAGAGTCTTGGCTGTCGTAATCCATTTAGATCATTAGTGAAGGAGTTATAAGTTGCCTTTCGTATTGTATGTATTGTTCATGCTCACATTGCACTCTTTAGGTTGCATGCCAATTGTTTGACGAAATATTAATTCGCTGTAGGTGCACATTTTACGTGTAAAGTTCATATATTTGCATGTGAAAATACAAAAAAATAAACTTGCATTACATTCCTACCTTGATAGTAGTTAGTTTGCATTATTCTAAAGCATTCAACATATCATTTGGCATCAAACAAACAACAAACAAACACTCAGAAATTTATAGCAGCAAGCTGGAAGGTTACATGACAAGAGTTTGACAATATCCCTTGAGGATTTAATTAAACAACTTGAGGGCAAATTGGACAAGGGATACTGTACCTTTGGCACTATAATTTCCACTTTTGTGGACATTTTATGCTCAGAAAATTTTGCAATAAAGATCATTGGATTCCTCCTATTTTTGTGGTCATTTTGGTATATCATTTGTGTTGATTGGTTGAGTATTTTTTGGAGCAATTAATTTTATAAGTTTTTGTTGTATTTTGCCTATAAAAATTCCAGAATTGATGATGTGGGAAAACTAATTGGAGAATCTGATCTGAATATTCATTTGGCACTTGCAAACTAAATTTTATAATTTTTTGTAGTTGTTTAAGGGTAGAAAAAACTTTTTTTTTTCAAATCGCTGACCTAGGGCAGCGATCTAGTCTTTCTGACAATTTATTCGGATTTTGACATTTTAATATTGTTACTTTTCTGTTTGAAGATAAGTGGGATTTGTGGATTTTTTGTACTTTCTTCTTTGGCCCTATAAGGGGACATTACAACTTGACCAATTAATAGACCCATGATTCTTCAAGTAAAGTTCTTACAAAGGGAAGAAAATATAGATCCTCTTCAAGAGGTGTTGATTAAAACACAAAAGGACAAGGAAAAGTACAAACTTGAGGCCATCTGAATCCTTGACCAATATCAAAGGATGCCTAATAGTTTTAAATCTCACGTTTCCTCTAATGATTACTTGGAGCTACTCGAAGTGAGGTATCCAAATAAAAGAGGTATGTATGAATACATAAGAAGGTTGAGAAAAAAATAGGAAAAGTCAGAACTGAAAGGAGCAGAAGCCAAAGAGTATGGTCCTAGAAAAAACAAAAGAGAACGGAAACAAAGGTCCAATAGGGTACAGAAGAATCTGCCATGCAAGTTGAAGGTAAGGAAATTTTACTAGAAAAATATATTTCATTGACTTCTATGATTGAATGCCATAAAAAAGTGTCTTAATGAAAACTAACATTACTTGTTAAATGCAAAATTGGAAAAGATGATGTAGTAATTTCTAAGGGTGTCCACAAAACACCTCTCAAGCTCAGTAAAACCCCATTATGCTCCCAAGCAAAGAGGCATATACTATTTGGCAAAAAATCATAGTTCATAACAGTTAACAAGTCACAAAGGGGTCAAATATCTCAGTTGCAAGCCACAAATCGGCAGCTGTAACAACAAAACATTCATTATCAACAAGTTATTGTTCATGCATGGGAACCACATAAAGGTATGCCAACACAATTAGTTGTTTTGCATGTTTGGTTGATAAATCTTTTACTCCATCCTTATCCCAAAGGACCAGATAAAATTGTGCTAGTGGGACTCACTAGAAATCAGATTTCTAATTGGACTACAAATACACATACGTTTTTTGGAGGAACCAAAGGAAGCATTCGAGTTATCATGGAATGCATGGATTACATGATATGCTCAGAATAATTATAATGAAGAGACCCTGAGACTCATGAGTCCAAAGGCATGTCTTCTCACATCCGATAGTGCTCTCAAGGCAAGTGACAATGGAATAGTTCAATTACAATGTAAGCAAATTCATACACATGCCATCTTGGTTGGATTCAAATTTGATGTTTGGATAGAGAGTGCAACTGCTTGAACCATGGTCATATTTGCAAATGTATGCATCATAATATTTGTCGTTATGGATGGCTGTAAGTGGGCAAATGACTATTCTATATATAGAGTCAATGGCATGCTTGGTGGGGCAGCAACAATTTCCTTTTCTGATAATGGTTTTGACTCAGTTGCTAGTATTGTTGATTCACCACTCAACATTGGCATAATATTTACCATGTGTAATAGACTATATTTATTTGGAAGTAATGGCACATTAAGGAAGATTCTACTTGACCTCGCTAAGGAAGAAGGTATTGGTTATCCTTATGAACCACCATTTGTGTTAAACAATCAAGAAGGTGATTCACTAAATGCTTCTTGGTGTAAACTAACATATGATACTACACATGCTTATGAACATAAGTGCCAAAACTCTTGTCATCATGGAAAGCATTCTAATAAGGGTGAAAATGTGAAAGGGCACATAGGTCCTTTTGCTCAAGGTAACTTATGCATTTGGATATGGGATCTGGATGATATTTTGAGACACGGGAAGGGTAAAACTGGTGATGAGTTCAGTATCATTATTGCTAATAAGATATATGTTATGCATACTAACTTGGTCATGGAAGTTCAGTTGTTGTAGTTCATAGGACAATACTCACAAAATCCTCAATTCAAGGAGATAAACTTTACTTTAGAAGGGAAAGTTGTGATGTTTATTAAAATAGAAGTAGTAGGGGCAATAAGATGCTTGGTTGTGGAAGGCATTCATACCTTCTCATTTTATGGTAAGCTAGAAAAACACCACTTTGATATTCAAAGTTTTCTGAATAAGTATAGTGTGGTGTTTAGTTATTTGCCCCCTGGATCGCAACCAAATAAATGAACCCAAGACGTTATAAGTTTGGATTCAAGGTCCAAACATGTTAGCCACCCCAAGATGCACAAAAGAGAAATGGTAGAAAATGAAACACTACAAAATTACATTAAGGGGAATCTTGTGGCTTCATTGGTTGCAAAATTGAAAGTCATTCTTTGCAACATTGCACATACTTGGGAGAGGACCAAATATGCTTATTTAAACATATGCTGGAAAAGGTTTGGTTTCTCATGTTAATTCACAATAAATGGTTTTGCAATACATCACACTGATTTTATTATTGCTAGCATATATCAGCAGATTGTTGGAAGTACAGTTACTATTAGGCAATGTGAAATCTATGCTGATTTTACACTCCTTGGAGAATACAATAAAGTTTCTAAGTTCATATTAGGGATAAAACTAGCAACAAGAATGCTGCTACAGCTGATCAAATCCAACAAGAGATGAAGGTGAGTGAAGTACAAGAAGAATATGCTGCAAAAATCAAAGGTGCACGTCCCATTGAAGAGGTGGAAATTGGTGCAAATGTAATCTATGTTGCTCAAGGAGGAGGCCAACAAAAGGACAACAAGAAAGATTGGAGTGTTCCAATAAATTTCAAAATGAGGTAAACAAAAAACTTGAGGAACAAAGAAGGAAACAATTATTCTAGATCAGAGAAAATGCCCTTGTTAAAGAATAGGGCCAAGAAATTTCCAGAATAGTGTGCAATTTGCAAAGAATAGTTTACATAGTAGATTAAAAAAAATAGAATCCCAACTTGCAGAAGGCAAATTTACGCAACAAGAAGTTTGCAGCCAAGAACAAGCCAAGGTACAACTGCATATTAATCAAATTTCACGATTACATTTTTAGTTGATTGCTAAAGGAACAAGTTTTTAACAATTTTAGAATAAGTTGATAGAAACTAATGAAGTTTGCAAGACAAAGAATAAATTAGATGATTTTAAAGACATTGCTGCCCAAGAAGGTGTTGCCAAATTTCAGGATGTTCCCATAATTACCCATCAATAATGACCACATCTTTACATTTCAGAATTGCTGATAATAACAGATTAGGTTGTTAAAATGACAAAACTTGTTGATATAAACTATAGCAAAACTCTACCTATTGTAAGGAGAATCCAATAAGGTTATGATAATGCTTTCCCTACTACACATTGGGAGGTTTCATCAATAGTGACCACATCTTTACATTTCAGAATTGCTGATAATAACAGATTAGGTTGTTAAAATGACAAAACTAGTTGATATAAACTATAGGAAAACTCTACCTATTGTAAGGAGAATCCAAGAAGGTTATGATTATGCTTTTCCTACTACACATTGGGAGGTTTCAGGTAAAACACTTTTTAATTGCAATGAAAACAAAGTAGGGAAATTTACAACTTATATTAAGCAATGCATCAAACATGATTGTGGCCATAGTACATAGCATACTAAAAGATGGGACGAAAATTGTTTTTCCCATTACACTTTATTCAATGCCAAAAACACAACCTACAAGGAATTTTGAGCCTTATGAAAGGACAAGATTGACAAAAAATTTCATAGTTGTAGAAGTGTCTTCTGGTGTAGAATTTTCAGCTCCTAGTTATATCATAGTAATGCAATGAAAACATGGTGATGAGTTCATTTTTCACATAAAGCAGCCCCTAAGAAAATTATAAGTTGCGGAAACAAATCAAACAATCGAGTTGGGTATATATAAGGAGTATACAAGAGCTTTGCACATGACTATGGATTGGCAAGCAAAGCAATTTGAGAATGAGTAAAACAAAATATATGCATCACACAGAGAGATGGAGAAAGCTTCAAGGGAACTACATAAACAGTTCTCAACGAAAGTTTTGCATCGAAGGAACATACTGCATCACACAAGAAATTCAAAGCATGGAATTGCAAATTCCCATGATGGAATTGGGATCAAGGTATTACATAGATGGTCATTTGGAGAGAGTCAGAGCGGTTGAACTTGCATTGCTCGAAGACAAGCAATTTTGGGAAGGGCGGATTGTCATGTCCCTTTTTCTAAATATTTTTAATAAATAAATAATTTAATAATAATAATTTAAGTTGTCTAAGTAACTTTATTGTGAGCCAAATAGTAATATTTTATTAAATTGTTTTAAATACTTTTAGTGTTGGAATTAAAAGGATTATTATAAAAGGAGTTGGGCTCAAAAGGAATTATTATTCTTTACTCATTGAAATCAAACCCTATTCCAGAACTTGAGTCTTTGTGTTCATCTTTTCGCCCAAGGACGAAAACCTTTTGGTGTGCAGGATTGGAGGACGAATACCCCTTGATTCCAATTGTGGTGATTCCATCTAGGGATCATAATTGTACCGAAAGATTGAAATTTATTCCATTTTTAGTTTTCTACAGTGATCCATATTGTTGCTACAGTTATTCATACCACTGCTACAATGATCTGTATGACTACTACAATGATTCCTACCTTGCCGTCAGTTGTATTTATGATCAAATGTTCAATTCAAATCTGTAATGAGTGTTTTTGGTTGTATATCCACAATAAACTTGGCTTGTACTCTACATATTATATAACCAGGTATTTCTGTATGTGTTATTTCAATACCCAGTTGTCTTGTCATCAGTATTCATGAGTATTCAATGCATTACAATAAAAGATATCAGTTGCATTGTATTTTCATCTTATCGAAAGAAATTTGTGGGTTCTTGGTGTTATCAATAGGGTTTAGAATATTAATCTTGTATGTTGTTGCTTATTATGTTATTGATACCCAATATTGGAAAAAGAATTCAGAGTTTATAAATTGTAGGAAAGGGACAAGAGAGAGGAACCATTGATGGAGTTAACTCTTGCAGTTTGATAGTCTTTGGAGTTGTTGATGGCGGAGGGAGGCCTTGGTGCACCTTCCTTCTCAATGTAGCTTCTGTGTTGGTTGACTCTTCTCCTTGGAGCTGGGAGGTCCTGATGTTTCTTTTACTTGCCCTGGATGTTGGACTTGCACCGGGATGAGCACAATGCCCACTGTGGCCATATTTTCTTTTACTTCCTCGCTGTCCATTGCGTTGATGTAGACCCAATCATGAGGATGTGGACTATGTCTGTATACCACATACCCTTTTAGTCTATATGCGCTTTAACCTTGTCTGTTGGGTCCCAGTGACGAAGCTTGTGATCATTAAAATTGAAGGAACCCCTATGGGTTGCAATTGCCCCCAAATCCTTCCAATGCTTGACAGTGGTGTGGTCAATTTTGGAAGGTATTGGCGTCCAAGGTGCCTGCATTTCTTTACAAATTGCCCCAATTCTGTGAAGGATTCAATATGCAGCCTCTTGCACTGCCAACTTGTCTGGGACAAATATGGGTAGTTTGAGGGCTGAGACAAGCACACCCTCTATCTTGATGACTGTGCAATCAAGATAGAGTTAATATACTCCCATGCTCATGATGGATTTCTTCAATCCTTCAGACAACCTAGGCATGGGTTCCTCCTATATAGCACAGGGGGATAAAAATAGTCACAAATTTTTGCCATATGTTGTTTGAACCTGTGGACGTACAAGTTTTGAAAGTGCTTGTGTAATGAGATTCCTATGGCTATCCATTGTGGAATCCTGTCAAAGTAGACTGTGACCACAATAGCATCAACCAAGTAAGACATCATGTAGAAGTTGTCAACTTTCAACACCCCTAAGAGCTTCTGTTTAAGATTGAATGCTAGGACCTCTCCCAGGGTCGCAACTTGTTTGTCATTGATAATCATTAATAGGAGAGGGACCAAGATCTTATTAGCATGGGCTATGTCTTGAGCACAAAAAGCCGATTCATAAGTGCCATTCCAATTTGGACACCAAGTTTGAAGGGGTTGATGTGAATTCTATCTACCTTCTCTCTGTTGACCTAGTGATCGGGGTTCTCTGCCTAGTCTTTTAGCACTTCCCGAATGTCATTTTTGGTTAGCCAAGTGGAGACAACTTCTTGGTTATAATGAGTTTTTGGTGGGGGCATTTGGTAATATCTTTTAAAGGCCATCCCAACCACAAACGTGATTCTATTATGCTTCTTGAGTGATAATATGAAATCATCTGAGTGTTGAGCCTTAACTATGACACCATGAAACAAGTCTATGCAGGGTAATACCTCAAGTTTAGCTGTAATCGAGAGAAGCTCGACATGCTGCATGGCGAGCAAATCATCCATATAAGCAACTGTTGACAATTTTGACCCTACAAGTCAAATCGCCACCCTTGCCATTTGAAACTTTGCAATGCCATTTTGTCTTCAGAGCTCAATAACTGGTTCTGAGAAATCCTTGAAAATCCATGGTTAATAGGCCTTGAGGTTGTCTAGGTGATTTAGGGGGTTTTCTTTCACTTGTCTTGTTCTTTGCAAGAAAGAACAGATGTTGATTAAAGCAGTTGAAAGGAGCAAATTCTAAAGAGGACTTCGAGCTTTACAAGAAGAAAGTTTCTTCTCAAAAGGGCATTTTCAGAGATAAAGTGGACCATTCCATTTTGCCGAGGGGACATTTTGGAAGGGCCTGACAGTTTTTCCGAAGGATTTTGCAAGTGGACCAAGACAAAGTTCTGAAGGGCACATTTAAGAACGCCAAAGGGCCATTGTCGAATTTCGAAAGGTCATTACAAAAAGGCCGAGGGGACACTTACAAAAAAGCCGAAGGGTATGTGCCCTTCGAAAGGAGACGCTTTCAAAATTCCGAGGGACACTTTCAAAACTCTAAAGGGTACTTTCCCTTCGGAGAGTTCATTTGCGAAATCCGAGACAATTCCTTCGGACTTTTTGTCCGAAGTAAAAGTGTATAATGCAGAGCTTCGGACATTTTGTCCGCGAGGCAAAAAGCCGAAAGAAAGAGACCAAGTCAAAAATCCCAAAAGGCTTTTCAGAGGCAAGTGTACCATTTCATCTTTCCGAAGGGTCATTTGGAGAAAAGTTGAAGGGCCACTTTGCAAAAGCCCGAAGGGCATTTTCAAGTTGTCGAAGGGTATTTTCGGAAAAGGATCAATTACCAAAATCTTGAAGGGTATTTGTCCTTCGGGAAAGTCCAAAACACAAAAGCCGAAGGGTTATTAGCCCTTCGGAAGAGTACATTTACAGAAAGTGCGAAAGGCCATTGCATAAATCCAAAGGGTCATTCTCAAAGTTCCCGAAGGGTCACTTTTTGGCGGAGGGATCACTTTAACTTTCCCAAAGGGACAGTTTTGGGATGGACCGTTTCATTCGAGAGGCAGTAGAGAAAGGCTGCGGCAAGAAGTCTGAAAGAATTCTTTCGGACAAATTGTCCGAAAGAATTCTTTCAAGAAGATTTATCCGAAGAAAAGAAAGACACATGGTTTCCTTCGGACTTTTTGTCCGAAGGAAATGGACAGAAACGACTAGGAAGGATAAGCACAAGAGAAAAAGACACAAAACGAAGGATTATTCAAAAAGTCCGAAGGGAAAGAACAGAAGCAAGACAAGCCATAGAATATACCGAAGGAAAGTGCATAAAGAAAGAAGTCTCAGACATTTTGTCCGAGAGACAAAAGTCCGAGAGAAATAGACAAATAAATAGCCAAAGATGAAAACAATAAGCAAATGACCCGAAGCAATACATGCACAAGAACAAGAGATGGAGTCAACATGCAAGTGGAGGTTCATTTGGAGTTGGTTTAAGTTTCGGTTGATTGTTTGTTGTATTCATGATTATCTCCTAATGCTCATGCATCCAAAAGTCCAACTCAGCTTCAAGTGGAGTTCTCAGTCTGAGATGTGGCATGGCTTTCCATGCAAGAGTTTGACTTTGTCAAACTTGGATCCACCTCATCCCTTCAAATGCCAACATGGCGTTGATTTCATGCATGTGCTCTTGTTTATCTTGTTAAAGCTTCAACGTTCCAGCAGTTCAAACGGAATTCTAAGTTCAGCATTAGCGTTGATTTCATGCAAAGGAGATTGTTCTCTTGTTTTAAGCAGTTCAAGCAGAGTTCTTTATTTGGAGATTGGCTTAGCTTTCCATGTCTGGAACAGATTAGTCCAAAATAGGCCCACCGTCCTTTTCAAATGCCAAAGTGCTTTTCATGCAAGGCATAAGACAAAAATAAAGTTTATTTGAAGACTGTGTTATCTTTTGACAGCTCAAGTTTGACTTGGTTAATGTGGGAGTTAATCTCCTCTTCTATTTTCAACGCCAATCTTTGGCTTGTGTATGCTTTTCTATAGAAGTTGGTTTTTCAGATTTGACTTGTATCGCTTTTTTGGCAAGATCAAATTTTGCCAAAGACTGAGTTTGTAACTGTTGTCAAGCTGGAGCTGTGCCCTAATTCGAAGACGTGCACGAAATGGCCAATCCTCTATCTGGCTGAAACAATGGGATCTTCTCACGAGGGTGGGTGCCTCAACGGTGAGAAGAACCTCCAGAGAAGGCTAGTTCCTATATGATGTATCAATGAGGATCTCTACTCTATGCTGCGGACTACCGTGGAAAAGGGAGAAGGAAACTTAAAGGGGAAAACTACCTAAAAGGGGGTGATACACCAGAAGTTTGATCCACTCAACTTGGAACCTTGAACACTGAACGAACAAAGGGGAAAGGAAGACCTTAGATTTCAATCAGCCACTTATGCATAAATATTTCATGAAGAGGTTCGATCCAATGGCCAAAACCTGAGGGAAAATGATGAAGAGAGGTCCGATACAAGACACGTTGCAGCCACCTAACATCCACTTACAGCTTCAGCAAAAGACATAAAGAACACTTTAACATGACCTGCATAAGGATAATCTAGCAACTAGGTATGAAACAAAATTTGGGAAGAGAGATAAATCTACCACTTATGCAAATTGCTGAATGAAATATACACTATGCCAATAGTTGAAATCTGAAAGTATAGTCCTTCTATTGATCGAAGAGGTTACACCACTCACCAATGGCAGAGTCTTGTCTAACTAAGAGAGAGATTGGATTCTTTTTAATCAAGGCTGAAAGCCATTATATAGAGAATTACAAGAGGCCAAAGATTGGCGTTGAAAATTTGAAGAGAAGGATTAACTTCGGTTAACTCAAGGCTGGCTTTGCCTTTCAATTAAATTTATTTCCTTTTTTGTCTTTGCATGAAGCTTCTTGCGCTTGAGGAAGTGAACTTGTCTTTGTTATGAACCGCCCACCTCTCTTTGCATGGAAATCCATGCCAATGTTAATTTTAGAACTCTACGTGCGCTGCTTGATGCCGAATTGGAACGTTGGAAAGGCTGAGTTGGCCGTTTGGTAAGCTGAGTTGACTGTTTGGCAATTGAGTTGGTCGAAGAGATCATTCTCCCTCACGTGGAAAGCTCCTAGTGGATGTGGCATTTAACAAGTAGTCAACTCTAAATCTAGAGCAATCAACTCGTCATTCGAATTCAGAACTCCGGTTGAAGCTGAGTTGGACCCTTGGATGCGTGAGGTGCTCTGGAGACGAGCGGGACTTTAATAACCAGTCAACTGAAGCTTTGAACGGCGTTCGAAGATAGCCCCTGCTTGCATGTATTTTACCCTGTTCTGGTCTGCCTATTCATGTCTATTTCTGGCGAGATTCTATATTCGGATGTATTTGTCTATATTTTTTCCCATTTGGCCTTTTTCTTAACTTCCCGTCGCTTAATCTGAGGTCAACCTCCCGTGATTTTAATTCTTTCGGAATTCTAGCTTTACCTTTGTTTCAACAGTTACTTCTCGCGGTCAAAATTTGATGTCTTGCGGGATGTCACCCTTAGTCTTCTTATTTCCTTCGAAACCTCTTCTCTGCATATATTTCCTGCGGCTTTCTTTCCTTTGGCTTTATCATCCGAAGTATTCCTTCAGACTTATTTCTGAAGGATATCTTCTCTTTTCCCCTTGCTCGGGCTTTTGTCTTAGTCAGGTTTTTCTCTTAGTCATTTTCCTACGGACAAAAATGTCCGCAAGAATTATCTCGATCACTTCTTTTGGCCTTCGGAATTCTTCTTCGGGTTTGTTTTCTGGGGCTTTTTGCATGGCCATTTCTCCAAATTTCTTCGGAGTTTTTGTCCGAAGGAATTCCTTCGGACAGAAGGCCCGAAGGTATTCATTCTCCGTTGCCTGTGTCTTTTGCCGTTGCCATTTTGTCTTCGGTCTTCTTTCCTGCATCTTCCGAATTCCTTTGGACTTTTTCTCGAAGGAATTCCTTCGGACAAAGAGTCCAAAGGTTATCTTCCTTTGTTGTGCCTTCGAGTGCCTTTGAAATGTGCCCTTTGGAAAAGTCACCACGGTCCTCTCGCCGACCAAGTGCCCTCCGTAAGGGCTAGTTGCTCGTGTCTGTGCCTTTTTTCGGAAGAATTGTAGGGCACCCAGACTTTTTGCAAAAGTTCGGGAATGTTGAAAATGACCCTTCCGAAGGGTACCTTGGCTTTTCTTTGCTTATTTGGGTGGACTTTTGGATTCTCCCCGTTTTCTTATAATTTCTCCAAAGTATTCCTTCAGACAAAAAGTCCGAAGGAATTATTTCCTTTGGTTTTTTGCCTTGCAGACTTTTCTTCTTAGCACTTTTCCAAAGTAAAACCCTTTTGGTGAACCATTTCAAAGGAATTCATACTTTTGTAGCAAGGACCCTACCAAAAACAATGTACTCTTCTTCCTTGGCTAAAGACGCGAACTTTCTAAATAGCAAGAGACAATCTGACTTGTGGAAGAATTGTCAACAGTTGCTTATATGGATGATTTGCTCGCCATGCAGCATGTCGAGCTTCTCTCGATTACAGAAAAACTTGAGGTATTGCCCTGCATAGACTTGTTTCATGGTGTCATAGTTAAGGCTCAACACTTGGATGATTTCATATTATCCCTGAAGAAGCATAATAGAATCACGTTTCGTGCACGTCTTCGAATCAGGGCACAGCTCCAGGTTGACAACATTTCCTTCGAAATTCTTGTTGACTTTACCTTTGATTTCCTTCGGCTTTATGCTTGCCAATTTTGCCGAATTTGTTCTTGCGGACTTTGTTTCGCCCTATGGCTCCATATTTCCTTCGGAATTTTTTGTTTGCAACTTTTCCGAAGGAATCCTTTGGACTTATGGCTTATTACCTTTCCTTTGGAATTTTCTTCTTCTCTGCCTCAGGCTTTATTTTCTGAATTAATCCTTCGGACAAAAAGTCCAACGGTTTCCGCGCTCCCTTTTATGTTGGCTTTATTCTGTCGGTTTTTTTCTTTGGTTCATTTATCCGAATTTCTTCGGACTTCTTGTCCGAATCCATTCGGACAAGAAGTCCGAAGAAATTCGGATAAATGAACCAAAGAAAAAAACCGACAGAATAAAGCCAACATAAAAGGGAGCGCAAAACAAAGGAACCTTCGGACAAAAAGTCTGAAGGTTTCCTTTGTTATTTGCCTTTGCTCTTCTGTTTGCTCTGTCGTTTTTTTTTTTTTGTTTTTTGAACTCTTCGAATTTCTTCGGAATTTTTGTCCGAAGGAATTCCTTCGAACAAAATCTCCGAAGGAATTACTTGTCTTTTGTCTTTGACTGCCTTCAGAAAAATTGCCCTTCTGGAAAGTTGCAGTGGTCCTGTCACCGACCAAGTGCCCTCCGCAAGGGCTTCTGCCTGCATCTGCGCCTTTGTCGGAAAAATTGTAGGGCACCCGGGTTTTTTGCAGTTGTCCCGAATTTGTTCCTATACCTTCCCGAAGGGTAGGTGCCCTTCGAGAATGTTGAAAATGACCCTTTCGAAGGGCACCCTGCCCTTCAGGTTTCTTGAAAATGACCCTTCCGAAGGGTACCTTGGCTTTTCCTTGCTTTTTTGGGCGGACTTTTGGATTCTCCGAAGTATTCCTTCGGACAAAAATTCCAAAGGAATTACTTCCTTTGTCTTAGGCTCTTTCCTTTGTTATTTCCAACGGACTTATGTCCTTAGCACTTCTCCGAAGTTATGTACTTAGCAGAAGCCTTCTTTGATGAACCATTCCTTCGGGAAAAGTCATCCGAAGGAATTCCTGTTGTAGCAAAGGCCCTCACAAAAGAAAAACAATGTATTCTTCCTAATGAATTCTTTCTTTCCTTGGATGGAGATGTGAATTTTCCGAATGGCAAGAGACAATCTGTCCTGTGGAAGAATCGTCAACATTTCTGGCGACTCAGCTGGCTCAACATGCTTGCTATGCTTGAGAACTCAAACCATATATAGATGCTATTTGAATTCCCCAATGGTGACCCTGATTTCTGAATGAAAATCTCCTCTAATCATGGCTGAAGCAACCTCCGTCTTCAAAATAAGGGAAACACACAAAAGCAAAAAACTAACTAAGAAGCAAATGCGCAAACAAGCACGTATTGGACAAAACTGAAGCAAACTACTGTGCTTGAACAGCGCTTGGAGGAAAGCAAAACAAATAAGGAACCTAGTTAACCATAATAAAGCATGATCTGCCTGGATCAAATGGGAAATTCTTGAACTCACTCCTTTCAAGAGATGGTACAAGTTGCAAAGCAGGATGTTTTTTAATCATAACCTTCGATGAGGTATTTTCCTTGTCTACGAACTGTATTAGCATCTTCTCAAATGAGTCATCAACAGCAACAAAGACAAACTCATCAAGTACCTCTTGATCTTTTTCAGATTGTTTGTCATCTACCACCTTGTCAAGTGATATCTCATCTATGCATGGTTTTTGAGTGACCACATCCTTCTTATTGACCGCTGCAAGTTCATCCAGCTCTTCAAGGAGCTTTGAGTAGGCAACCCAATTTGTACTGACCTTGAATAGGTGATTCTTGACCAAAATTCTCATAAACATGCTCTTCAATAGCCATCATATCCATACAAAGCTCTTCAATCTCTTGTAGAGATTCAAGTTACAATTGCCAATCATCTTTTTGTTCCTCATTTTGATCTATTTGAACTGAATCAGTTGTAACGCTATCTGGATCCTTCTTAATAGGAGATATCTGTAACTCATAACTTCAATCTATATCAGCTCCTCTTGAAGTTCCTCTACATCAAGGTCAGTCTTCCCACTCTCAGCTATAATTGGATGCTCAATTACAACCTCAAGTGAAGTATCAATAGGAAATTCTTCCTCAAACACTCCTAAAGCATCCTCTACACACTCTGCAAGCACTTCTCCTGTAGCTGCAACCTCTTTCTCAATCCTTCAAAGAACAGGATCCCCCTGAGGAAGGGGGATGGCGGGAGGGTGATAAAATTCATTTGTTTGAGAGGGAAAATGAAGCATGGGAGGTCGATCATGATCAGATTTTGGAATCTTGAGGGAAAAGGAATTATCTAGGGAGTTTTGTAGAGGAGGGAAAGAGAAACTCTTAAAGACATCTGTATTTTGTTCCTTCCACTTGGCCATTACCTCATCAAAGTCTGGAACCTGCTTGTCTTCCTGGACAACTTGAGCTTGAGGGATGATTGGTGAGGAAAGGGGACTATAGGAAGGTTTAGTCTCATGAATAGTCACTTGAACAGGCTCTTGAATATGTTCTTGAATATGCTCTTGACTCCAAATAGGAAGCTCCCTCGGCACACACTGGGCATGGTTAAGAACTTCATGAGAATAAGAAGCACAATAGCCCGTTTTAGACAATTGGTTTAACTCAATCTTTTGCATTTCCCAAACCTCCATCTTTTCCAATACAAGAATACATAGTCCATTTATCTCTTCTGGATCATTGGACACATTTCAAAATAGACCATTCACTTCCTCACAGTGAGAGTTAGAACAAACCTTTCTTGCATATGCTAGTATTCTGAGCTCTATTTCATTCATTCTTTCTTGAAGGCAAGACTGCTCATATGCAATATCATAGCCATATGGGAAAGATGAAATCCGGTCCTGAGACTAATATGGCTTACAAGGAAGGTAAGATTCATGCTCTTGATAAGGCTGATTATGAGAAACTTGATAAGGCTCAACATATCTTTGATAGTACTCTTGATAAGACCGATTAGGCTCATAAAGAGGTTCATAGGTATCATGACCAAGCTGGTATGATCCATCATTAGGTTGATAAGGAAACATAGCATAGGAATTACCTTCATACACAGCCATCAAAATTCATTATAACGGAATAAATATAGACTTACATGGAAACTGTCCTGAACTATTAGAAGCAATTGCTCGAGCTTGGAATTGCCAAATACTTCTTGAAGAACATTGCTACAACTGCAATTTCATCAAGACCAGCTAAAATAGGTCCCACCGGGCGTGCCAAAAACTATTGTCAACCTGGAGCTACGCCCCGAATCGAAGACGTGCATGAAATGCCAGTCCTCTATCCGGTTGAAACAATGGGATCTTCTCCCGAGGGTGGGTGTCTCAATGGTGAGAAAAACTTCCAGAGAAGGCTGGTTCCTGTAAGATGTATCAATGAGGATCTCTACTCTATGCTGTGGACTACCATGGAAAAGGGAGAAGGAAACTTTAAGGGGAAATCCTACCTAATAAAGGTGATACACCAAAAGATTGATCCACTCAACTTATAACCTAGAACACTGAACAAAAAAGGGAAAAGGAAGACCTTAGATTTCAATCGACCACTATGCATAAGTATTTCATGAGAAAGTTTGATCCAATAACCAAAACATGAGGAAAAAACGATGGAGAGAGGTCTGATACAAGACACTTTGCAGCCACCTAACATCCACTTACAGCTTTAACAAAAGACATAAAAACACTTAACATGACCTGCATAATATGGTAAATTAGCAACTAGGTACGATTCAGAATTTGGAAAGGGAGAGAAATCTACCACTTATGCAAATTGTTGAATGAATATACACTATGCCAACACTTGAAATCTGAAAGTACAGTCCTATTGATTGAAAAGGTTACACAACTCACCAATGGCAGAGTCTGGTCTAGCCAAGAGAGGGATGTTTTTAATCGAGGCTGAAAGCCAATTTATAGAGAATTACAAAAGCCAAAAATTGGCGTTGAAAAATTTAAAGAGAAGGATTAACTTTGATTAACTCAAGGTTGACTTGGCCTTTCAATAGAATATGTTTTCTTTTTGTCTTTGCATGAAGCTTCTTGCGCTTGAGGAAGTGAACTTGTCTTTGTTCTGAACTGCCCACCTCTCTTTTTATGGAGATCCACGCAAATGTCTTTTTTAGAACTCTACGTGAGTTGCTTGATGCCGAGTTGGAACGTTTGAAAAGTTGAGTTGGCCGTTTGATAAGCTGAGTTAGACGAAGAGATCATTTTCCTTTGCATGGGAAACTCCTAGTAGATGTGGCGTTTAACAATTAGTCAACTCTAAATTTAGAGCAGTCAACTCGACATTCGAATTTGGAACTCTGGTTGAAGTTGAGTTGGACCTTCGGATGCATGAGTTGATTCGGAAATGAGCAGGACTTCAACAACCAGCCAACTGAAGCTTTGACTGGTCGATCGAAAATAGCCCTTGCTTGCATGTATTTTATCTTATTTTGGTCTGCCTGTTCATGTCTATTTCTGGTGAGATTCTATATTTGGATGTATTAGTCTATATTTCCTTCGTTTGGCCTTTTTTCAACTTCCCGTCGCTTAATCTGAGGTCAACTTCCCGTGGTTTAATTCTTTCGGAATTATGGCTTTACCTTTGTTTCAACGGTTACTTCCCGTGGTCAAAATTTGCCTTTGCTCTTTAGTTTGCTTTGTCGGCTTTTTTTCTTCTTTTGAACTCTATGAATTTCTTCGGACTTTTTGTCTGAAAGAATTACTTGTCTTTTGTCCGAAGAAATTCATAGAGTTCCTTGATTACTATAGTTGCTTTGATTACAGCCAAATGTGCAAATACAACCAAGATATACAAGCTTTAAGTTTATTTATTTTGTCTTCCCAAGGAATTATTCAAGGTATAAGACAGACTATTTCTTCGGGTTTTTTGTCCGAAAGAAAGGAGAAAAGCACAGTTGAGAAGATCGGTTTTCAAGTCAGGACAAAAGTCTGAAGGAATAAGTACAGTTACAAAAAGCTCGGGTGCCCTTCAATTCTTCCGAAGGGCACTCCTGGAAGACATAGCCCTTGCGGAGGACATTTGGGCGTCGCATAGGGACATTTACAATTTCCTCGAAGGGTATCTGCCCTTGCGGGGAACACTTTAAGCACGAAGGAGACCTTGCCAAAATTCCGAAGGACAAAATTCATTTTTCTGAAGGACACCTGCCCTTGCAGAGGGCACTTGGTCGGTGGCATGACCCTTTCAAAAGTTCCAAAGGGCATTATTGGGAAGCGGAAGCCCTTGCGGAGGGCAGAGACATTAGCAAAGGACAAAAGCCTTTCGGGGAAAAGATAGCCAAAGGAGACGAATTCTTTCAGACTATTTGTCCGAAGGTTATTTTCCCCGGGTTTTTTATCATCCCGAATTTCTTCAGACTATTTGTCCGAAGAAATTTCTTCAGACAAATAGTCTGAAGAAATTCGGGATGATAAAAAACCCGGGGAAAAGAATAAAACAAAGGCAAAGAAGGAGATCCTTCGGAATAATTGTCAAACAGGAAATCCACGGGAATTTGAAGTCAGCAAAAGTCCGAAGAAAATCAAAGGCAAGACATAAGAGCCTAAAAAGAATAAATTCGAAAAAATTGGCAAGGAAACGAATTCCTTCAAACAAAAAGTCCGAAGGAATAAGGACAGTTTCAAAAAACCTGATAGAAAAGACAAGGGTGTAAACAAAGGCCAAAAAAGAGAAAAGGAAATGCCAAGCCCAGGAAAGAGAAGAGACAGAGAGTCCTTCGAACAATTTGTTCGAAGGACGAAAGCTAAAATAAAGCCCGATTCCCGAATTAAAGCAGAACACGGGAAAAGCCAGAGAAAACACGAAGTGAACTGAGCATGATCAATAACATGAACAGAGATGTAAGCACAAACAGGACTGAGCCAGAACTGAACAAGAAGAAAGACAAACGCAGAAATAGATGCATGAGCAAACATTAAAGCAGAACTGAACATGGACATAAGCATGAACAGCGAATAAAACAAATGCAAAATAAAGACAAAGGCAGGATAAACAAAGATCATGCACAGACTAACGTGATGGACTCTAACAAAGTGAATGCGTTTAAGAAAACAAGCACGCTTCAGTTCTGAAAATAGTTGTCTTGTATGATGAATGGGCAAAGCGTTGAACGTTTCAAACAGCCAAAAATTCCATGCACGCACTCTCGTTTGTCTCGTTTGCTCGAAACGTTCAGGCAATTCAAATGTAATTCTTAATTTGGCATTTGCATTGATTTCATGCAAAGGGGAGACTTTCAAACGTTCCAGCAGTTCGAGTGAATTCGACTACTCTTGTTTTGAAGTTTGAGTAGTTTTTAAGTCAAGACATCTATTTGTAGGTGTCATGCATCCAAAGCTTATCTTCTTCCTTTTCTTTTTTCAATGCAAGGAATTTTCATGCAAGACAAAATAGACTTTTGTAAATTTACTCCCTCTCTATTTTCAACGCCAATTTCTTGGCTTGTTGTAAATTTCTATATTAATGGCTTTTCAGCCTTTTAAAAATCCATCTGTCTTGGTAAGACTAGACTCTGCCATTGGTGAGTTGTGTAACCTCTATAATCAATAGAAGAATTGTACTTTTAGATTTCAAGTCTTGGCATAGTGTACATTCATTCAATAATTTGCATACGTGGTAGATTTCTCTCTCTTCTCAAATTTTGATTTGTACCTAGTTGCTAGCTCATCATGTTATGCAGGTCATGTTCAGTGTTCTATATGTCTTTTGCTGACGTTGTAAGTGGATGTTAGGTGGCTGCAAAGTGTCTTGTATCAGACCTCTCTCCATCGTTTTCCCTCACGTTTTTTGTCATTGGATTGAACCTTCTCATGAAATATTTATGCATAGTGATCAATTGAAATCAAAGTTCTTCCTTTTCCCTTGTTTGATTCAGTGTTCAAGGTTCCAAGTAGAGTGGATCAACATTTTGGTGTATCACCGTCATTAGGTAGGATTTCCCTCTCAAGTTTCTTTCTCCCTTTTCCATGGTAGATTCGCAGCACAGAGTAGAGATCCATTGATACATCTTACAGGAACCAGCCTTCTCTGGAGGTTCTTCTCACTAGTGAGGCACCCATCCTCGTGAGAAGATCCCATTGTTTCAACCGGAGAGAGGATTAGCCATTTCAACACGTCTTCGATTCAGGGTGCAACTCCAAGTCGACAATAGTCACCACCCAAGAAGAGGGATAATTTCTTCAAATTCAGACTTTGATGCACAATTACAACATTTGAGTAATGCTGCCCTAGCGGAGGAATGGAGGTTTTCGTCCCCAAACCTTCTTGATCTTGAAGGTTTTCATCTTCAAGTCCTTGGTTAAGCGTTTTCGTGCTTTAGACCTCAAATCAAATCTCATACATCCCTCCCCTCAAATGAATCCTCAATCCCTTTTTAATCCTTCCTTTTAGTTGGAATGAAGGAAGAGTAAGTGAATTATAAGGTCGGCTACCTTTTTAGAACCACTTAAAGGCTTTTGAGACCTTTAAGTCTAAATGGGCCCTCCTTAATGCAAAATTAGAATAACTCAAGTGGAAACTCATTTTTACCTTTTAAGGAGGGGAAATTGGTGCTTCCCATTTTACCTTTCTTCCCTTAGCCTAGGGGAAACACCAAAAGAACTAGGCCAAAGGTCATGTCCATGATTTAGGCCAAAAAGGGGGACATGACAAAACTTCTAGGTGTTGCTCATGCATTTTCATTCTAAAGATAATATATTTGAACAACGTGGATTGCATGTGAAGTCTCTACAGCTAGTTAGTTCTCACCATATGCAAAAGATTCTCAAAAAAGGAGTAGATATGTTTGTAGCACAAGTATTTTCTTTAGAAGTACAAAGAACAAAGATGTTTGCACAACTAGATTTACAGACAATTGTTGATAATCACTTAGTCATTTTTGGAGCAATGCCAAAAGTACTACTGCCAGAAAGGAATCATGATCATGCCATTCAACCACTACTAGGGAGTCAACCAACAAATATCAGACATTATAGGTACCCATATGTCCAAAAGAGTAAGATTGAAAAGAAGGTACATGATATGTTGGAGGCTATTGTTATCAGATAGCCAAAGTGCATTTTCATTCCAGTGGCAATGGGTCGTAAGAAGGATGTGTCCTGATTATAGAGAGCTCAACAAATACGCCATCTTTGATGATTTTCTAGATGAGATGCATGGTGTTGTCTACTTTATGAAATTGGGTATTTATTCGGGCTACCATCAAATTTGGATCAGAGATGAGGATATAATAAGAAACCTTTCATAATTCATGAGGGCCACTATGAGTTTCTGGTTGTGCCTTTTGGTCTCATAAATGCACCATCTATAGTTTAGAGTTTGATTTATGCCATCTTTAACCTTTTCTGTAGAAGTTTGTCTTGGCTATTTTTAATGACATCATTATATACAACAAGACATGAGAAACACACTTGCAACATGTGAATCAAATATTGATAATTTTGGAACATCAACTTTTTGCAAAGCCTTCTAAGTGTGCTTTTGGAGTGAAAGAGGTGGAACACTTGGGTCATATTGTTTCGCACAAAAGTGTCAAAGTGAACCCTCGCAAGATCAAGGCCATGATAGAATGGCAAGTTCTAGAAACCCTCAAGAACCTTCAAGGCTTCTTAGGGCTAATAGGTTACTATCATCATTTTGTGAAAAATTACAACCTAGTAGCACCCCTCAGATCTTTGTTGAATAAGGACTCCTTCCAAATGAACAAAGGAGCCACAAGGCAAATGAGACGCTGAAGGCGACCATGTGCACCACTGCAGTTCTAGATACTGTAGTTTTTTCAAGGACCTTCATTGTTGAATGTGATGTGTTGGGGTATGAAATGGGGGGTAGTAATCATGTAGGAAGGATGACCCATTGCATTTGAGAGTTGTCAACTCAGAGGTCAGAATTTGCTAAAGCCTATCTATGAAAAAGATGATGGCTATTTTTCATGCAGTCGAACAATGGAGACCATATCTGACAGGTAGACACTTTAAGGTGAAAACAGGGCATGATAGTCTAAAATACTTTTTGGAATATATGTTTTTATTTAATGAACAAAACAAATGGGTGACCAAAATGTTGGAATATGACTTTGAAATTTCATATATAAGAAAGGAGAAAATAATGTATTGGCATATGCAATATCCAAGAGGGACGAGTCCACAAATGTGTTGTTATGTGCAATGCCCATATGGATGTTAGGTTGGGTCAATGAGGCAAGCTTTGAATGGGAGAATGACACTGATACACAGGTTTCAAATCAGAAGCTCCAACAAGATTATATTATCTAACAAATTTGTATGGAAAGGAATGCCCTCTAGTACAATGATAGATTGTACATGTGCAATAATTTTTCCCTAAATCACAAGGTTCTTACAGAATTCCATACACCTCTTGTAGGGAGCATTCAAGATTCTTTAAAATTATCATAGGATCAAGCAATATTTCTTTTGGGAAGGACTCAAGGTGGATATCCAGAACTTTGTGGCCAAATGCTTGGTGTGTCAACAAAACAAGGGTGAGACAATTAGACCCCAAGTCTTCTGCAACCCTTATCTAGTCCTATCCAAAAGTTGTAGGAGCTTTCTGTGGATTTCATAACAGGGTTTCTTCGGTCAGAAGGAAAATGCAATGGTAATCATTGACAAGCTTACAAAATATGCCCATTTGTGTGCCTTGTCACATCCATTTGTAGCAAGCATAGTAGCATCTGTCTTTTTAATATAGTTCAAAAGCTACATTGGACCCTCAAGATCATAGTAAGTAATCCTGATCCTATTTTTACTAGAAAATTTTGCACTGATTTATTCTCATGTTTGGGTACTCAATCGGCTCATAGCTTGTCATATCATCCTCAATCTGATGGACAAAGAGAGTTGGTCAACAAACGCCTAGAGGGTTATCTCCATTGTTTTGCATCGGATAAACATGAAAGATGGGTTCATTAGTTGCCACTAGTTTGGTGATATCACATTCCTTCCATACCTCCTTCAAAATGTCTCCATTTTTGGCATCATATGGATTCTAGCCACCATCCATCAGCTTGTCCTTGAGGGTACAACCAAAGGATCATATTGTTGAAGAACACATTCAACACTAATAGGAGGTACTAGCTAGTCTAAGAGAGAACTTGGCAATGGCACAAAACTGAATGAATCAGTAAGCGAATCAACATCGCAGTGAAAGGCATTTTGAAGTGGGTGATTGGGTCATTGGGCACATACAACCATACAAATAAATGTCCTTGAAGCAAAAAAAAATAGGATAACAAATTTTATCCTAAGTACTACAACCCTTATAAGATCCTACATAAAATTGACAATGTTGCATACAAGCTGAAGTTACCTCAATCTGCCTACATGCATTCAGTATTTCATGTCACCTACTAGAAGATGGTAACTGTATAGAGAGTATCCGCACAAGCTGGTTACCAAAGTTGGTTGAGGAGGACAAAGTCATTTTGGACTTGAGGAGATTCTTCAAACACGCACTAGGATTTTGTGAATGTAATGTCCCTTTCTGGACAAATATGAACAATTTTGGATTTTCCATGAAACCCTTATTTTGTTATTCAATTCAAATCTGGAATTTCACCCAATAACAAAAAATAACACAAAACAAACTAAATCAATTTGAGTCTTTATTCAATATTGAAAGGTACAAACATGATAATGATTAAATACTGGATGTCTCCTGATAACCCACAAACTCTAACCTGAGATAGACCCATAATTCAAACTTTCGTTGGTACAACAACAATGATGAAGGTACAATGGTAGTGATAAAGGGTACAATAGCTTGTATCACCTCCAATACTAAACTACAGTAGTCGCTAACCTCCCATAGGGGTGAAAAAATGGTATGGCAGCGCCTAGAATACTTTCAACTGCACACAAACTCCAATGCAACACTGAATATCCTCACAACAGATCACCCAACAGTACGACAACCAATTAATGATGGTACAATAGGCTCTAATTAGCAACAAATGATTTTTGATCCCTAACAAGGTACAACAAACCCTAACCAACAAATAACCCTCACACAATTCACTATCGCTGACGGCAGGGTACAAATCATTGTAGCGATCATACAAAGCAATGTAGTAGTCATATGGAGTGCTATAGTAGTCATACAAAGTATTGTAGCAGGCTTCAAAAATTTAGAAATCTTTGACATCTTCACCAAAAACTCACAAACCAACATTTAGAAATATTCTACAACTAGTTAGCATAGATGTGATCCCTAGATGGAACCACCATGGAGGATGAAAAGGTTTTCGTCCTCAGATCCTATTCACCTAGAGGGTTTTTGTCTTTGGATGAAGAAGTTGAACTCAAAAGCTCAAGCTTTGGAAAAGGGTTTTTTTTTTCAATAGTGGATGCATAATGAATAATGATTTCTTTTCATCCAACTCTTTTAATAATTATATTTTCCACGAAAACCTTAAAAAACAATGCTTTATCTTCTATTTTGACGTTGGCATGCTTTTATTTTAATAAAGTCATCTTTAATATTGCTTTTGGCCCAATTAAGAATCATTACTTTATGGCACTCTTTAATAATGATTAAGTGGCATTTTCCCCTTGTTATTAAATAAAATTGCTTTAGGACAACTTAAAACATTAATATTAAATTATTTTTTTCTTTATTTGAAAAATGGGACATGATAGCTAACAAGCGGGATAAAGGAGTATTTGATCAAATGGAAGACTCTGACCAATAGAGTATGAAACATAGAAGGATGAAACATTCCTGCAAAAACATCCAGAGTTAGTCAATGTTGAGGGCAACACTGGTTTTGAAGGGGAGGGGCATGTTATGCCCTTAACCTATCACAATTATAGGGACATGTGCGGCTGACTTGGGGCCAACATAACATTTTACGTTGCCATATCACAATTATCTATGTTTACATATTAGGGTCGGCCTATGGAATAACCAGTCTAAGTAGGGTATATACAGGAGGCAGTGGTTAGTACTTGAGGATCATATTCCAACTTCTGTTTTTATTGCACAGTTGTGAAGGTTGCCCCCTCGACGTGGTTTAGTCTTTATTTTCAGTATTCCAGCTAAACTATCAACATTTGGTGTGGATCTTCTCTTTTTAGCTCTTATTATAGCGATCTATTGTTGTTGATCTGCTCTTGATATCGATATTTACATTAATTGTTGTGAATTGGCTTGATCTATCTAAGTAATTTTATTACATTATTTGACAAGAGCATAAGGGTGGGCCAATAAAAAGCAAGCCTTAAATTGTTGACTAGATGATGTAAAAAATACTGCAATCAACGACTCAAATTAAATGACTTGGATCAGGGTCTTACGTTGATGCATTAGATGACCTACCAAGCGTAATAGCACACTAGCAAGCAAATTGCAATAGGGCATTTGGAAAATTTTCATTGCGTACCAAGATTCAACTCAGACTTTAGGATGGAATGCTGTACAAAAGTGTTAACACTACATCATTAAAGCTTTCAATGGGAAATGCTTAGGGCATAAGGCCAAATTAAGGAAAAGCCAAAGATAATAAAATGTTTATGATTTAATCGATATAAATTGACACTTGAGGCAACGTCGAATGGGTCTTCGGACTCAGAGCAATAGGATGACTTTAAACTACACCGAAAGGAGAAAAAGCTAAAAATATTTGATTGTTGACCAAATGATGTGCAAAATAATGCAATCAATGGCTCAGATTAAATGACTTGGGATCAACGATGAAGGTGTTATGTAGATGTAGTAGAGGACCCACCAAGCGTAATAGCAGAGTAGCTGGTAAATTGCAATGGGGCATTTGGCTAGTTTTCATTGGGCACCAAGATTCAACTCAGACTTTAGGATAGAACAATTTACAAAAGGGTTAGATGCTATGTCATTAAAGCTTTAAAAGGGGAAATGCTAAGAGCACAAGGCCGAATTAAGGAAAAGCCAAAGACAATAAAATGTTTTTGATTGAATCAATGGAAATTGATGCTTAAGGCAATGTCAAATAGGTCTTTGACCTTGGAGCAATAAGATGACTTTAGACCACAGCGAAGAGGAAAAATGCTCAAAATATTTTAGTAAGATGGCCTTAATGATTCAGACTTCGTTTTGCATACAAAGATGCTATAAATTCATCTTTCAATCCGTTTCTTCATCTCTCAAGTTCTATAACATATGATTTGCTCTTTGAAGGGACTTTTTGCTTTAAGAAAGAGCACTTGGGTGTAGTATGCCACAGACTCACTAGCTAGACTTGTAACAATTTTTTTTGTAGGAGGTGTCATGAATGCCAACTCAACCATCACTTGAAAATTAAACATATTCCTTTCTAATTAGTTTGGAATTCTTACTGGAGTGACTTCCACTCGGTGCTTTTTCTATTCATTGATTTGGTTGGGCCAAAAAGAAAAGTTACATAACAATAAATATTAAATGGTTGGTTGGACTATGGTGTGGTGGTAAATTAATGTGAGCTTACAGATTGTGGCCCAAGTTCAATTGGCCTCACATCGCTGGTGTTCACATTCTACGTAAAAGTCCTCATTGAAGCTACATGTTTTGGATAACGTTTTATCTAACACAAACATTTTATCATAATAATATCATAGAGCAGTCACTAGCATCCCTCTTAAAGAGCACACTTTTGGATCACAAAATCGGGTCTTTTTTTGGTCATATTGGCATATGCTTCATCTAATTTACTATAACCATACTTTTCTATCTCCATTGAAATATTCCAAAGCTTTACTACAATCATGGAATACAAGCAATGAGTTCTCATTTTCTGTCATGAAATAAAATACATCAGTCTTTGGCTTACCAAGTATTGATCTATCCATGAAATGCCTAAATCAAAATTTCATTTATATTGCAAGATGATTTTTTAATTGCAGTGTGCCTCCAAGATTGGACATAGAGTATTAGCAAAAGACTACGAAGTAATTTATTGCTAGTTAGCAGAAGAAACCATTAAGACAACTTAAGCAATATGGAAATAATAGTAATTTGAACTAATGTATTTTATAAACAATCTTTTCAATGACTATTTTTAGATGCATGTAATTTCAGATGGCTTTTGTGGCCATTGGAGCAACAATGGTGGGCAGCATTACTTTTACTAAATATGAAGGTGATGTTCTGAAGAAAGGGGACGAGGTATTTTGATGGTATTTTATGCATCTTTGTTTTAATGTTTTCAATATGTTATGCGTGTACATGAATCTGGTACTATTGTAACCATCCTCGACTCATCTGGGTATTAATGGATGTCTCCTGTTTGGATTGCAGCTTGGGTATTTCTCATTTGGGGGAAGTACTGTTGTGTGTGTTTTTGAGAAGGTAAATGATTATTTTTATTCATTTCCAACATTTTCTGTGAATAAATGGTTCAAAAAGGCATTATGGTCGACCAAGGTCTAGAAAGGTGATAAGAAGTATAGAATAACTATATATGTAGTGAGGATGTGTGTGGAGGTGTTGTAGACGATAAGAACTTGAACTCATGGTCACTGATTGTGAACTCTACACCCACATATCAGGGCCTACACTGATCTTCTTCTCCTTTTTTAATCTGTATATGGTGGAGTCATCACAATAATACACGCTAAAATGAGGATTTTGGCAGGATGCAATAGATCTGGATGAAGACCTACTTTTGAACGGTAGAAAGTCACTTGAGACCTTAGTTTCAGTTGGAATGAGTTTGGGCATCTCCAAGACAATGTCAAAAGATCAATCAGCAAATACTACAAGGCCAGGATGCCATGATAGCGTTGATGGATTGGACAATGAAGTTGTGGAAAGAGGAGTTAGAGCAAGTACAAGCACTGTCATAAATAGACAGATTGACCTTCCCAACGAGGTTTGAGGGGAGGGTTCTTACTATATATTTCATTTTCAGGATCTCTAATGGGAGGGTTCTTACCTTATGTATTTCATTTCAGGATCTCTAAAATAGTAAAAAGTTTGTACATATTTTTCTTGTTATGGTAAATGTATTCATGGAGTACCAAAAATACTTGTTCTTAATGTACTAATTGAATTTAAAAATAAAAATATGTATACACGTCATTAACAGCATCATGCAGAAGCAAACCTGGACATTTGTTTTTAAGAGAGAACAACAATTGTTAGTAATATTTTGAAGTCCAGTAGAACAATGGACTCGGTTATCTTAAAAAAAACCCCAATTCCCTAATATGTGGTACTTGAATGTACTTTAGAAAAATAAAATAAAACAAGATAATATTCTCGATGTAGATCATGAGCTACTTTTTAAAACTTTCAGGATCGACATATTCAGTCCAAGTTATTCAATTTTAATTAAAAAACATTCAAATAAAATAATGTCTTAATTTATGGAGAATTCCACAAAAGTTTAGCTTATCAAGTATGCAATCTAGTCTTTGCTAATTTTGATTAAGCTATGTATTTGAGATTTAGATTTATCTAATAATTTTCATTTTTAGATTGGATTGTTAATCTGGCTCCACAGATGTGCTTATAGACATGCTATGTTTATTTTGGATTGTTAGTCTGGCTACACAGAAATGCTCTCTCTCTCTCTCTCCCTCCCTCCCTCTATTAATTTCTTTCCTAAAATCACATGGCAGAAGGAACTTTTTTTTTTTTGTATATATATATCAATTTGGATTGTGAATGTAACTGCACAGATATACTTATATACATTAGTTATTTTCTTAAAATCACATGGGTGAAGGATCCTTTTTTGGTCTACCACCTAAATTTTAAAACATGATCTCTTTAATATTATTTAAAATTTCAATTACTTTACTAGTCATTGTTTTATCTTATATTATGTTACTTTAGCATTATTGTTGTTTCATGATGGAAGCCTTAGCAATGCTTTATGGGTCAGCATGATTTTTTTTGATTTACAACTGCCTATTAGCTGGTAATAAGGCAAAGTAGCGCTTTAATGGGAAATGGGAAAGTCTCCAAGTTTCTTCACTTGCGAATTAGAACACTTTTAACATGTTTGAAACAGTATTATATGTACTAAAATAGCAAATATGAAATGCTTACTAAAAAATAATATAGCTAAGGAAGTTGGTAGAAGCACCCTCTCCTTGTGACCTTTTTTTCCCTGTTCAAAATAGACCCAAGACTATGTGGTCTTCTGAAATATAAAGCAAGTTTGCATCTTATGATTAACTTTTACTAATATGTTGGTTCAAAAAGCCTTTAATTTGAATGGAGACTACTTTTATATAGGTAAATAGAAGATTTATATTAGTGATTGACAAGTACCAACAATCTATATATTTAGTTCAAAATACAAATGGGAACTGTAGGATACAAATAAGAACAAAAAATACATCAAAAAAATGTAGAAAATAACGCACAGGGATGTACAGTTGTAAATAGAACACTTGACTTTATTTAAATAACCCACAGAGTATGTACAAACATAATTAGAACACTTGAGCTTATTTATAGAACAAAACGCACCAAAGAAATATTCTTCAAGTGATAGTATTGATGACCCCAAGGAGAATAGCCCTACGAGAGCACCAAAACATCCAAAGGATATTTCAAATTTAAAAAGAAACATTTGTCGAAATAATTTCATATTTTATTGCAATAACATTCCTTCTTTGTTAAAACCTTTGCCTTCACTTCACCTTAGTTTTTTCCTTCTCGCACTTTCCCAAATCTCACATTTCAATTGAAGCATGTAGATATTGGGAGAAAAGTGATAGTTCTGCCTCCACATTAGATTACCATCATCTCGAAATTATGGCACTAATTTTGATACCATCACTGTCACATTGATGTCCACTTAGACCTAAAGTCATTCAAATTGGTCATATGGACGCAAATCAGGGTAATGTTGGTTGAGCAAACTTTAATTAATTAAACTTGGGTTGAATAGGCATTGTTGACACATGTTGCTCGATAGGGTGAAACTCTATAAAGTTAGATGAAACTCAATTGAGGTGAAGCTTATTGAGTTAGAGGATTGGAATTAGAACCTTGTGTAAAATCTCGTATTGCCTTCTCTCTACTAGGTTAATTCCCTTGGGAGGAACACACTTAAGAAACTCAATAATTTATACAAGATACCTAAAAAATTGCAAACCTCTACTTCTCAACTCTTGATGACTTGGCCTTTCCCAAAATTTGAATTTAATGATTGAGGTAACATTAACATTGATCTCAACCAATTGGTTGATCACACTTTGACAAACACTATAACTTTAGTCTATTTGTTTCTCCATGCTTCACATGAGTCATGTAAACTCCATGCTTCTTAGAATTTATAATTGCATGCTCCTCAGGTTTCTCATCAAATTTTCATTTATACTACTCAATACTAAAATATTACTCATCAACAATTTGATTTTTTGCGCATCGACTTCTCTCTTTTTGATCATCTATCTCCACTAAGATGACAATTTGATCTTCATATTTATCTCTCTTTACAATGGTATCCATAATTTATTTGATATTCTATACTTCTTCACCCGACTTGTTATAATGTGATGTAACCATCTATCATCATCATCATCATCATCATCATCATCATCATCATATTAGTGATCTCGATCAAATTGGCCAATTTTGAATTCAACTCTTGAAAAGACGCATGAATTTCACTTAGTATATTCATGGATGGAACATTAAAGATGCCTTCTTTAAATAGTTCTTCCTTGATTAATTGTTTGAACTGTTCCTTTATTTTGTTCATTGTATATTGCTCAGAACAATTTTATTTAAGCAAGTTGCAATGCAAGCTCCCCACGTTTGAACATTTTTTAATCATCCATTGCTTTATTCAATTCTTCGATTTTGTGTAGAATATTCTCCAACCAATCATATAAGAGATCATCTATCTTATAAAAATCCTTGCCTTGACTAGTAATTTTGCATTGGTGGATAATATTTCTTCAACATCCCCTTTGAAGCTTTCCCACAAACTTATCTCCTTTTGATGACATTGAGTTTGTTGATCAGTATTGTTTTTTTCTACTCAATATTCTCATACAATTATGTAATTTCTTCAACATATTTTAGACCATCTAGAAATAAGTATTCAACCCAAGCCTTAAGAGTTTTTTTAACTGTTATATTGCTTATAGTTGATATGGCCTCTGTATTAATCCTGAGGACTTGAGTTGAGCGTCCACTTGAGGAATTGTTGAAGCTTCTACTAAATTCAAAAGGAAGCTTACCTAATCCACAAGATAACAAATCTAATCCTTTAACTATTCTTGGGTTAACTCATCTTGTTCAAACATTTTGATCATTCTTTCTGTAGTTGGAGGTTATGCACATCACTCTCGCAAGTGGATATACCCAATGAGATTCTTTTTAGGGTATAATCAGACAATCATTTCTTCCTCATTGTTCTCAACATTTCACTCAATAATTTCAACAAATTGAGTTCCAAATGGATTAGACATTAATCTTAAAGTGGTTTTGGCCTTATTTGGAGGAGTCATGAGGAGTTTTGCTACAACATCAAAATTAGGCAATTTTGGATCAACCACTTTCTTCTTATTTCCAAGCAATGGTTGCATCCACTGAAAAGTAGTGTCATTGAAACTCACCATATGTGCTCCTGAGTTAGTGAGAATGAAGGGTGGTGTAGGCTACCTTGGCGGTATAGATTGTGGTCGAGGTGAAATTTGAAGAGACCTTGAAAGAAGGGGAGATGTTGGTGCTTGGGGTGCAAAACTTGCAACAATACCCGCAACTACTCCTTGGTCCAATTCATAGCTGGAGGCAATATGTTATTGTGTGGTGTTATCAATCAACAAAGATGAATCAACTCCTACAAAGGAGGGTGACTGTAGGTGCATTGAATTTTTGTTTTGTAACTTCCTCATAATAGAGGAACCTTCACCAAAATTCTTATTCGGCTTCATGCGCTGATTTGGATCTTCTCTACATCCATCACTTCCTGCAATAGTTGGGTGAGATATGGCACTGGAACTACCTATGCCAGAGATTTTGGGGATCGATGTGGCAACTTGCCTATTTCATTGATCTTTCCAACACTATCTTTGTTTGAAGTTGCAAATCCATAACTCTCGTGCAAACCAATTTATTATTGTGAGATGTGTGGATATGATCCTCTCATTGTAAGATGGGTCAAGTAATTTGTTCCTGTCATCTACCACTTATTTTGGTACCCAAAGTGGTAATGAAGACTCAAATCACATCTCAACACTTCATATTCATCCACAAAATCAGCCTAGTAATCTTCTAGATGTGGATAGATGTGCATGGGGCATAGAAATGCAATTTAAAAACATCTAAGTAAATTTTTTATTGTTCATTACGAACAAATTTGATATTAAAACTTGATGACTAATCCTTTGTGTTGATACCAAAATCAAGAAAATTCAACATTGGGAATTTTGAGGACAACAACTAGCTCTAACTAGGGACATGAACTTGTCAAAGGACATAAAACAAACTTTAGAATCTCTCAATTTTAAAACTAATGCCTTATCGATTAGGCCATAGGGTTAGTTTACAACATCTTGATCAAGGAAAGGAAAAGGAACACTAATAGGAAAGAGCCACACTAACAGAAAGGGAACACACCAAAATCCTAAATCACGTACGAGTCTGGTAGGGACAACCTACCCTTATTGTTTATAATGTTTCAGATATTTCTCACTATAGGGCAATGTAAGTTGAGTTCCATCATGATAGGCCAAATAAAAAGTATTTTCTCTGTAGAAATGATAGGGCTTGAAAAGTCCCATCCTAATGAATCGAACTTTCCATGACTCCCTCTTAGCTCTTTTTTCTTGTCCCACAAGAGGACCAAATATCCAACTTGAAAATACCGTTGTTGAGTCTTACGATCAAACAACTCTTTCACATTTTCTTGATGAGTTTAAATACGATCAACAACCATCACTCATTCTTCATCCAACCTTGTCAAGTACATAACTCTTTTCTCCAGTGAATCCTTGAGTTGATTATCCTCCACACCCTGAGCTAGTCAGAGAGTTGCTGATTCTAGCAAAATGGGAATAGATGTGTATACTCCATACACTAGCTGGAAAGGAGAAACCCCGATTTATCTTTTAGATATGACTTACCCAAAAAGCATCGTATAGTTTCTTATGCCAATTTATTTGATTTTAGTCTACCAATTTGTGAGCAATTATAGTGATGATCTTATTTCTTGATTCAACTTGGCCATTGCCTTGAGGGTAATAAATAGATGAGTGAGCCAAATAAATTCCATATCCATAGCGAAAGTTGATGAGTTTAGATGAAGAAAATTTGGAAGCATTATCAGTTACTACCTTTTGAAGAACACCAAATCTGACTTGAATATTTAATTTGATGAAGTTATAGACAACTTTTAAAGTCGTGGATCTCACTGAAATAAATTTTACCCGTTTTGGGAGGTAATATGTTGTTGTCAGCACATGGGTATGCCTTTCACTTGAATGAGGATTCAACGTGCCAATGAAGTCTAACCCCCACTACTTAGAAAGTAATTCAATGACTATGAGTAGTAGAGGCTAATATGTTAACTTTGGTTTAAGCAAAATGTTATCAAGCTTCACATTTTGAAATCCATTCTTGTACACATTGGAACAATGCTTGCTAGTAGTAATGAGCTCGTCAAATTTTATATGCAGTGACAAAGGTTGAGAAATAATTGCCACAAACTTGATTGTGGAACTCTTCCTAGTAGGATGTTCCTTGTCCACACCTCGAAAAAAGTTTTATCAATATCCTTAAACAAATTGTTGTCCCAAATCATGAATCTTGCTACTCTTAGCTTGATTTCCCTTTTTTGTTTGGCACTCAACTGAGTTGGGCATTCTTTATATATAAAAAAGTAGGAAATATTTGAATACCATTCATCAACTAAATCAATAAACCTCACGTGTGGAAACTCCTATGTTTCATTCTCATTGGGGTCCCTTTGGTTGATTCCTCTTTGAATATCAACTCCTATTATTAGCTAGCAAAGGAATTGTCCTTTTACCAACTTGGTGGGATTGATATGCAAATCGTATTTTTGCATTTTGGCAATCAATCCTACACATTTGGAACCAAGTTCTTGTTGTGTCAAGATAGACTTGATAGCTAAATTTGAGATCATCACCACCATATGAAAATTCAAGATATAAAATCTGATATATTTTACAGATTTAACCACATCATATGCATGTTTCTCTATAAGAGATTATTTGAGTTCACGATCCTTCAATTTAAAAATCATGAAAACAATCAAAGACTCAATAATGCCTTCTTCATTTTTCTGCACTAGCTTGGGCTGATTTAGATCTTCTCCACTTCCATCTTCTCTTGTGCTCATGGCTGAGATATGGTGTCAGAACTACCTATGCCAAATGCTATGGGGACCGATGTAGGAGTTTGCCTTGGTGGGGTTGAGGTTGTGGGTCTCATTGAGTTGCTGGCTTCAGTGAGCTCTACAAGTTTTTCATTGAACCATTTCATTGATCTTTCCAACAATATCTTGGTTTGGAGTTACATATCTGACAACTCTCATGCAAACCAATTTATTATTGGCAAAGGTGAGGATATGACCGTCTCATTGTAAGTTGGGTCACATAATTCGCTCTTGTCATCTACCATTTCTTTTGGTACCCAAGTGGTAGTGAAGAATTTGATCTAACTTAAACTTAGTTGACCCACATCATGTCTCAACACTTCATATTCATTAACACATTCAACCTAGTAATATTCCAGATGTGGTTTGTGGACATATGAGGGACCGATTTAGAGATGAGCTCTTACATAACCTTTATTGTCAAAAGAACTTGTGTGAGGATGCATTGTGAACTAAGCAATTGAAGCTTCAATATTTTGGGAATTCATGGCATTCTTACAAGTATAATGGCCTAAGATGACTAGAAACACTACACCTACCACATGTTTCTGCCTACATCTCTTATGTACCTCTATAAGTTGTCTGCACATCTCAATCAATAATAGTTTGGCATTTGCCATCATTGGGAGTCTCAAGGGATAGCTTTTGAACGCTCTTACTTTGATATAGGATAATATTGGAATTGAATGAAGTAACTACTACCATATTGGGATATGAGAGTGGTTGCCCCAATATTCATTCAATCCCTGTGAAATTCTCATGGTGAAGGCATTCATCGGCTCATTTGAAATGTTTGTTGTTTTGTTCTTGAAATGTCCCTTTTTGAGATGAAATTAGATCAAAGGGGTTTCCCAACAAACCCTAACAACAAAACAACAAACCTTAACACCACATGTGCAAAATTTAATTTTAAATATATCAAACCCTAGCCAAACAAATATGAGTTTCTGATTTTTCCAGCCAAGCCCTAGATATTAAACCCTTTCCAAAATGTTGTAATATATCACTCCAAACCCTAGCAACAATTTGGAATTGGTACCAACAAAATTCAGGGCATAAAATGAAGTTGCCAACCTTGAACCCAAGGCGTCACCTTGCTGGAAATGCTTAGTATATTATAGCTAACCTTCAAGCCCCTTTTAGCCTTGAAATGCTCACAATATATTAAAATAATTATGCCAAACAACCATAGAAAATGTACTTATTTTCTAGAAAATATTAGGGGACAAGTTGACCCTCTAACTCAACCAAACAGGTCGCCCTTATTGGAAAAATACAACAATAATAATACCTGCATGTTAGCAAATAACTTCCACAAATAGTGTTGCAAGTAACAAATTAAATATTGAGTAATTATTTAAATAATTACAATAAATTCCAAAATGTATATTAGGCTTCAAATAGCCCACCAAACCCTCACAAAGACCTTCGAGGCAAGTCACACTAGTGAGGGAAAATCAAATAAATGAAAAACTCCAAAACGCAGCCCCTAATCAAGGGGTCTTTAACCTCTAACTGTAGTGCAATCCTAGAGGATGGGGTCTTCAACACAAAGCCAAATCGCTACCCATAAACATATAGAAATGCTACCAAATCAAAATCTAATGAAGCTCAATGCAACCCTTGAATGAGGATGCCCTAGTTGAATGTAAAGGTTTATGTCTTTACTTCAACTTTCATTTAAGTGTTTGTCTTCAGTGGTTAAGTGTTTTTGTGCTTAATCTCACAATTTCAGTTATCAAAATCATGCATAACCTTTTCAAATGAATCACAATCCTCCTTCTATACCTTATTCCTCAAGTTAGGCACTCCCTTTGGAGGGAAAGTGCAAAATGTTACAAGGATAACTTTCTTTTAAAATCACTTAAGGGTTATGTGAGCTCCATTAACTTAAAAATCCTCCTCCTCAACTTAAAATTAGAACAACTTAACCAAAAAGTACATTTTTATAAGTTGAAGAGGAGTTATTGCTTCCTTTTTAAGTTTCCTTTCCCTTAGCCTAAGGGAAACACCAAAGAATAGACCAAGGGTCCTTTTTCACTCTTATGTCCAAAATGGGGACATGACAATCCTCTCTACCCAAAATTTCTTGTCCTCAAACAATAACAACATCCATGGAGCTATCCCAAAAAATCACTTCATGCAAAGCTTTCCTATAACCTCTTCTCAAGGAAAGGAAAACCTGTTCTAAAGCTTTTTGTTGCTGTACATGTGAGAAGATCGTTGTCCACATGTGCTGGAAGTGTTGGAACAACAATATTGTACCATTATTTTTCCCCACAAGTGGCTGCCATAGTTGTACCTATCATGGCTAAACTTGGAACAACTACTAGTACCTTTAAAACTGCCCTTTAAGATCATCAATTTACTTGTTTTATGAGTTGGAAGCTTCCTCAAGATGGCTATAACCCATTCATTCATCCTCATATTCATGTGTTCTACCATCTTGGAGAAAAATACCCCAACAACAATTTTGTATAAGGTATATGTAGGGTTGTGATTGGAGTTTTCAGCCCTACATTCACAAGAAAATTTGAAGCTACTTACTCCCCATTCATTCCTTGGGAGTTTCTTCATAAACTTCACCCTCAAAGAAAGTGCCATGAGCTTACAACTTACCTTAGAGGGGATAGAATAGTTGTGAACAACATTACCATAAAATATTTTATGGCTGCCCATTATGATCATTTAACCTTGCATGTGCACCTTGGAGTGTGTGCTTCCTTGGCAAGTATCTCAATGCCACTTAGGGTTCTTAGTGTGCCTTAACATTTCTTCATTATGCCAAAGGTGTGGCTCCAAAATTTGCATGAAACCTATAACTTTGGACAATCTTGAAGACATACCTTGTGTGTACATACCATGAAGAATTGAGCAACCTTGCCATGGTGCCCCCATGAGTGTCTCTTGTCTCTCCTTTTGCATCCTTTTATAAACAAACTTTATGCCTTCAACGTGGGTGCATAAATATTGAGGGTGTTCTTCTCTCATAGTGTTTCCCCTTTTTATGTCTCCCTTTCCTCATGGGTTGAAGTCCTTGGGTAGCCACCTTATTGACTTTTACTTTACATCCCTATAGTTTCACACATGTTGCATGTTTTAACCAACTCAATAGAATGTTCAATTGACCTCCTTGCTGCCCTTGGAAGTGATGTTCCTCTTCTACCGATTTCAACCTTTCCTCATAAGTGGAAGGTTGAATCTCCTTTGCAAATTTTGAACTTTTAGAGGGTTGGAACTTCCCTATTTATCCCTTCATTGTTTCCAGCATTTATTGCCCTATCATTTTTAGACTTTATGGTGCATGTACTTGACTGAGTTGGCACACTTTTCAAAAAACATTTTGCACATACAATCAAGTTGACATGAAAAACTCAACTTTTTTTGAGTGAGTTGGGGCCCTATTTTCAACAAATAAATCAGATTTCTTAAGGTTGTCCACAATTTTTGACTTTGCCCAATCCAAGACTTGTCTTCACTTGCCATCTCTCGAGTTGTCCATGTTTTTCAAGCATGGAATTTGATGATTCTTAGGACACTTTAGTGGCTATCCCCACTTAAAATTCATAGCTTTATTTGCACCTATTGTTACCATTGCAAATGGCTCTAGTTTGTGATCCTACACATAGAACAAACATGTTAGTGAAAACAAGAGTGTTTAGCAACACTTTTATGATCACCTCATCAAGCCTTATGATAATGATATGAACTCCTCTTCGATGTCTTAGATTTTAAAAGATTTGCTTATGTCATCTTTATCATGGCTGTAGCATGTCATTTTCTTCTTCAAACTCATCCTTATAGTGGCTGGAAATCCACTTGCACATGCTTGGACCACCTCCACGGTGTTAAGGGGTGGGAAGCACATCTTTTTAGGGATAATATTCACCATAGTGATAGTAAACCTTAGAGGTAGCAAGCTAGAAACGTGAAAAACAACAATCATCAAGTTACAAACAACCATCCCTTTGATCCTCAAGTCATGATATATATTGCTTACCACCATCTTCATGATTATCCAAACTCTATCCCTTGTCCAACAACATAAAATAGAGTGGAAGTGGGTTGTATATTGGCTGTAATAGTCATTAATTGCTCACTTTCCCCTTCCAAATAGTGATATGTACATTGTACAAATTGCATTATGTGACACCACATAGCCAACCCTTATATACACAACATTAATCAAGGTGTTCTCCTTCATACCATGGTTGTTGAAGGATGTTTTTCTGTGTGGAGTCTGATTTACAAGAGCTAGAAATCAATAAATATCAGTTGTACATATCTCAACCTTGGCCAAGGGTTGTACATCTTTGCCTTGTAGGCTTTCCTTAGTCAAAACCACCCTATGAAGCATTTGAAATTTAGTAATTAAATCATGATGCTTACCAAGACCCTCTATCCATTGAGTCATTTTCATCTTATGTTCATGGTTAACGTGGCCCTCATGATGATCAAAATATTGTAGAAGCATAGTAGAGGGGTGATACAACAAATTCTTGCCATGAAAATAATTAAATTGATTGCCTTTATATGTTGGTCTGAAAATTCTAGCAAGTGGAAGATCATCATACAAAGCTTGTGAGGCTCCTCCCTCATGTGCATTCTTGCTAACAAGAGCTTCCTGGGATTCCTCTTCATCAAGCTTGGGCAAATATAATTTTTATTCAAGTCGATCCATCCTTGACAACCCCACAATTTCCCTTTCTTCCTTCACTACTATGAAAGGACTCATAACACTACTCTCAACATGTGTTGGTTCAAAATTTGCAATGTTTGCATGAGGGTCCATTAATTCTAGGGCTGAAAAAACTTCAACCTTGGATGTTTGACATCCCTCATGTAAAGCTTGTTCTTTCTTTTCCTTGGAAAGTTCTGATTTTTCTGATTCTCCATCATTCTTGTCTTCCCTTTTTGTTCTTTTTACTGCTTATGAACTTGTTGGACTTCTTCTTCTTGTTGCCCCAAAATTTCTAAATTTTGTAACTTAGAATTTTCATTATTTGGCAACCCTTTATGTAGTTGAAACTTCCCTTTTTGTTGCTCCAAATTTTATGATTTGTGAAATAGAAAATTCAACACTTGGCTGCCCCAAAGTGTTACCCTTTTGCTGCTCAAAGGGATTCAACGTAGTAATTTTTTATGCTCACTAACCCCTTTCAATTATGGGTTTATGCCCTCCTATGGTGACAAATCCTTAGGCCAATTAGCTATTGGCTCTTATTTCATCACATGGATAGATTTATTTTCCTCTTATACATGTCAAGCATGCTTCGAATCTCCTTGTGTAGCTTTTGGGGTTGAACTTGTCCCAATCCCAACCGTTCTTCCTTCAATTCCCTTGGAAGGGAGGTAGTCCAGAATGACCCATGTAAAGAATCACTTGTGACTTTTGGTGGCTGAAAACTAATGTTTGACCTTGGAAGGCTCCCTTCACCATTTAGATTTTTCATGGTGTGGTTCATTTTTGCCATCACATAGTATAATCTTTCTTGCACTTGGTTAAGCTTCTCCAATCTAGCACCATCCAAAACCCTGAAAGCCTTTTATCTTCCCTTTTGTCACTATTTAACTTTATAAACCCTTAAACCCTATAGCTAGCCAAAAAATTGGCTCTAATACCATTAAAATGTCCCTTTTTAGGCTGGCATTAGATCAAAGGGGTTTCCCAACAAACCCTAACAACAAAACAACAAATTGTAACACCACATGTGCAAATTTTGATTTTAAATATATCAAATCCAAGCTAAACAAATATGAATTTATGATTTTTCCAATCAAACCCTTGCCAAAATGTTGTAATATATCACTCCAAACCCTAAAAGCAATTTGGAATTGTTACCAACAGAATTTAGGGCATAAAATGAAGTTACCAACCTTGAACCCAAGGCATCACTTTACTAGAAATGCTCAAGAAATTACAAGTAACCCTCAAGCCCCTTTTAGCCTTCAAACCCTCATGAAATACTGAAATTATTATGCCAAACAACCACATAAAATATACTAATTTTCCAACAATTATTGGGGCACAAATTGACCCTCTAACTTAGTCAAACAAGTGCCTTTATTGGAGAGCTATGACAATAATAATACCTAAATTTTAGCAAATAACTTCCACAAATAGTGCTGGAAATATTGAATTGAATATTGGGTAATTATTCAAATAATTACAATAAATTCCGGAATGTATATTAGGCTTCAAATAACCCACCAAACCCTCACGGGGACCTTCGAGGCAAGTCACACTAGTGAGGAAAAATCAAATAATGCAAAACTCTAAAACCTAGCCCTTAATCAAGGGGTCTTGGCGCAACCCTAGATGATGGGGTCTTCAACACAAAGCCAATTTGTTGCCCATAAATAGATAGAAATGCTACCAAATCAAAATCTAATGAAACTCAATACAACCCATGAATGAGGATGCCCTTGTTGAATGTAAGGGTTTTCGTCCTTACTCCAACTTCCATTGAAAGGTTTCATCCTCAATGGATAAGTTAAGCATTTTTGTGCATAAGCTTACAATTTCAATTATTAAAATCATGCATAACCTTTTCAATTGAATCACAATCCTCCTTATATACCTTAATCCTCAAGTTGCGCATTCCATTTGGAGGGAAAGTGCAAAATTTTATAAGGATAACTTTCTTTTAAAATCACTTAAGGGTTATGTGAACGCCATTAACTCAAAAATCCCCCTCCTCATCTTAAAATTAGAACAACTTAACCAAAATGTACCTTTTTATAATTTGAAAAGGATTTAATGCTTCCTTTTTAAGTCTCCTTTCCCTTAACCTAAGGGAAACACCAAAGAATAAGGCTAAGGGTCCTTTTTCAGTCTTATGTCCAAAAAGGGGACATGAAAGTTCTAGGGTCAATTACAGGTAGAAGTTGTGAACCTTGGTTGATGGGATTGTATTGGTCAATTGAGTGAAACCTAGGTAAACCCTTTGATTTTCTAATCACAGATGTATGAAGTCATACAGAAGGTCTTTGTTACTTCTATATTGATGACTTGCTAATGTGGAACGTTGTTTATGATGTTACCATAGTCATTATATTATTTTTCACCACATATGATGTTCATATCCATGAACATCCAATGGTGAAAATCCATGGTAACCTTGTTACCCACCACCCTATTGAAAAGGGTGATCATGTCCAACAACTCTTCTTTAAATTCTGATCTATAGAAGATTTTTGGGACTTTGATAGTTCTCTTCTTTTGCGTTTCATCCATCCATTATTGATGATGCTAAGATGTTTTTCTGGGTTTTTGTCTTAGAAAGCTTCCCTGAATTTGATGCTCATTTTAGTAGAGGTTTGTTTTGAGGGAACACTCAAAGTCATGTCCATGGTAGTGTCATCTAGTCTATCCATCAATGCACCTCCTTCTAATTGTATCTTCCTAGTATCTGGGTCATAGTGTTGAGCACATGCGAATACCAGGTCAAAGCATTACATAGAGATGGGAAAACTAGTTGCATTTGGTAAACCTCTTGTTGACAGGGGGGTAACCATGGGAGTCATAGATTATACATTTATTCTATTATGGAACTCTTTCAAGGCCACATGCCCAATTTGAGAATCACTAATTTTTGGGATGTCATTCTCTAACACAAACATGGTCTCATAATCCATGTATTTGAACTTCATTTTGGTTAATCTGGTGATATGAAACACTACCTTAGCAAGGGCACAAAAGTTCCATCGTGTCTGCTACTACATATTATCAATTACTAATACTACAATTTTTGATACTACTATTACTTACTACTTGTTATTATCTACTACTACTACTATTGTTGCCACTACTTCTACCATTATTTTTGCTAATACTGATGTTGTTACTACTATTGTTGATACCCCTACTGCGACTATTATTTATTCTATATTATTGCTATTGATATTACTACTATTACTACCACTACTACCACCACCACTACCATGACCACTACCACCACTACTATCACTACAACTACCACTACCACTAACATTTCCACCACTGTTACAACAACAAAAACAAAAATAATTAGGATATATCATTAGTGTTTCCATCAATTGATACATTTATTATCCATATATGCTTATTTGGTTGCAATTGAAAAGTGACCTTCAATCATGCCCTTCATAGTTTTGATTGGAAACATCCATTGACAACTAAGGTGACCTCTTATCTGAAATAAACTCCTTGTGACCCCAAAAAATTAAAACCAAACCATGAATTATAAATATCAAATGACGATTAATTAAAATAAAATGATATTTATATTTAGCAAGATCAATAGTGCCCCATTAATGGGTTGATCATAAACTTGAAGGCAATGAGAGGTGTTTGAAACATGGAGTGGTTGCCTCCCCCTCTGAGGATGTTTAAATTAAACTTTGATGGGGCTGCAAGGGGAAATCCAAGTGCCTCAAGGGCAGGTTGTGTTATTTGCGATCGTTCTAGCTCATTATTTAAGTTGATTCGATGAACTTGTGGATGGGACCAATAATGAAGCGGAAGCATAGACCCTAGTGTTTGGACTAGATTTATTGGTTCAATGTGGCATCAATTGGGTAGTGATTGAGGGAACTTCAATGATTTTTATTTAAGATCTGAGGAATAGAAAGGCATGTCTTGGAACATTGAGAACATTCTTAATTGGGCCTGGGATATTCTAGATGATTTTAGCGCTTGGTAAGGCAATCATTATTTTCGTGAATCAAATTTAGAAGTAGATGGCCTTGCCAACAAGGCCATGTCATACGTTAATGATGCCATTATTGATATTAAATTGGGATACATGGGTGGATGAAGGGTCAAATCCATTTTCATAGCTTGGGTTTGTTTGTGTTGGTCATGTGCATTATGGAAAGTTACAGATGGTGGTAATCATTGTTAAAAAAAGCCTCACTTCCCATGCTTGAGTTGTAATTTCTACTCTCCAACATTGCACAATGGGGAGGTCATAGTCGACATTTATTCTCGCTTGCATTGGGAGATTTTGTTATCTAGGTTGAGAAGCACTTGTTATGTCTATGGCACAATAGAGACTGCAAGGATGGAAGGAATGATGTAGGTGGTGTTGAGCAAGCCTCTTCTATGTGTCAAGGCGGTCGAGAGGGAGATAAGTTTTGAGGGGAAGGTGACAAATGGCCATCTGAATAAGGTGTCCATCATTCAGTTTGGGAGCATCTTACATGTGATTAAGTAGATTATAAGGTTGGTGTTTCTGGAGACTAGTTGCAGGGTGAAGGTGAATTTACTGATTGCTTCAACCTTTGTGGTAAATTTGCTCATGGCATCAAAGGACAAGGAGTTAATATTGGCAGTTGTAGTTAGGATTATACGCTCAGGCTTCAGGTGAGTGCTGGAAAATGTGGTTGAGTAAATCTCAATTGAGTGAAATGATCCTTGATTTTCATTGCATAGGAGGGACAAGGGCTTATTTCCTTGAAATATTTTAGGGATTTGGAGGATAGATTTTGCAACCTAGTGGAGCGTCTTGAATTCATGAAGAATTATCTCAGAATTCCTTCGGTGGTGGCTGCATTAAGCATAAGGAATTCATCCTGGATGGTTTGGCAGTCAATCTACTAGCTCGAATATACGACACATACACTCCCATTTTGCATATCTCACCTCAAGTAACCAAAGGGGACCTCTCATAAGGTAGTGGGTGGCCTAAGTACACATGAGGGATCTCTTGGAAAGTGTCACACGGCACCTTTGTTGGGAAGAGTGTTCAGGCTTAAACATATGGGCAAACCTTGTTTATGTAGGAGGAGAGGTGGTGCAAAATGTTGGTGGCTCATTTGGGGGGATTCTTGTGGTGGTGTCGGGCCAATTGAATGGAAAGGGTCGTTGGAGGATGGAGCGATGGTCATCGGCTACGTGATGGTGAAGGGTGGTAGCGGTGGGTTCAGTGGTGGATCCCCGATGTCAGATGGGGGTGGTGGTTCATAGGTTGTTGGGTGGTTGGGTTCTTGGCTGGTTACCCATTCTTTTTTTGGTGGCTTAGGTTAGTTTGGTTTGGCCCTATAGGGTTTGTTTTTGGTTGGTTCACCCTTTGGGGTGTGTTTCTTTTTGTTGTCTGGCCGGTTTGTGGTTGTTTGGTTATGTTTGGTTTTTAGTTGTTGTAGTCCCACTTTTTCAATTAATCAAAGGGTAAGGGACCCTCCAACCCTCAATCATTTATCAAAAAAATGATCAAGATCAATATTTATTAACATGTGTTTACTAATAACACTACAAATTCAATTTGAAAACATTTAAGGAATAACATATAACAATATCCCATGCACTCATTTTTTAAAACTCAAACTTATGCAACCATGCATATTTATTACATGAAATCTAAAATATTTTCCAACAATTACTAAAATAAAGAAATTATTGTTTTTTCCAAATTAGGGACCATGACAATTCTAAGGCATGGCAACATTAATGGCTTGAGTTCATAAGCGACTATGAATTTGAAATAAATTTATTAAAGGAAAATAGAATCAATTCTTGGATGCAATTGGTAGGAGATGACATATTGAAGTTGTGGATACCCATAATATAAATTTCAAACAACAAATTTTAAATAAGTTTCCAAAAGATGAGAACTATCATAAGGTGAATTAATCCTTTGAGATAGATGTTCATTATCATAATTTGGATGGTTATGGTTTTGAGTAGGATGATCTATTAAGATATCATGATCATATGTACATTTCAAAGAGATTAAATTTGAGGACTTTAATTTTTCAAGAAGCTCATTTTTCTTCTTCTAGCATAATATTGTGTCCTACTAAGCGGCCAAAAATGTTTTTAAAAAATAATATTTAATAGATCCTAAAAAATACTAATAAAATTATTTTTTTTTTGTAAAAATATGGATGCGTTGCATCTCTGTGTATAAAATCTAATAAAAATATGTGTCCATTCATTTTGGACATCTAAATTCAAGTTTTCTTTGGTGTCAAAATATTTTGTTTGTGTATACAAAATGCCAAAAAGTGGAACATGGTATTATGTTGTCACATATAATTTCCTAGTGTGGCTAAGTTGATGTAAATAATTAAGTTGTATTTATCAATAAGAATGAAGAAATATGCCATAGTTTTTGTATTCGAGCTCCTAGAATACCAATGTCTCAAGGCAGAACACTATGCATCCCATTAAATAATTATATCCCCGTGAAAATGTGGATTACATAATATTATTGTAGATCCTATGAGTAATCATAGGAGATCTTTTATCTCTTAGTGGTGAGTTAGAGAGTCTTCGTAGGTAGATGAGGAGTCATCTTGAATATGAAATGAATAGTCACAAGTTTGGCTATTTATTAATGTAATCTCTCATTCATTGAATTAATGTAATTTGTAATATTTTGATTTGCACCAAATATCGTTATCCATCCTAATATGAAATTGGTATCAAAGCACATGATTTGTCATTTTTTTCACATTTTCTTATTCCTTCATCCTCCTCCATTAATTTTGTTCCATGCAAAACCAATTTTATTTATTCCTACTTCATACTTAGTTGTTTGGCCTACAAAACTTCTATTAGGCCTATAAAAACAGTTCTAGATCAATTAATTGGTGAAGCATTTCATATTTAGGCATGCAAATTATTGTTTTTGTTGATTTAACACCAATGTGTAGAGCTATGACCTATTGTGTGAACAAGGTACAATAGGAATCGAATAAGTAACACTCTGATCTTGGTGTAATACAATGTTTTGCAACAAATATGGCCCATTCTACTAAATAATCCATTATACTTAGTTCCTCACCGTCACTAGGCCTTCAATGATTGCATGGTGTTTGGTAAAATCAAGGTGCATTAATATTTGTTTTGAATGGCTTATATTTCAAAATTGCATAAAAATGTGTTCCAAGTGGTGTTTCATCTAGATTGAAGTTTTGGAGATCTGAGTTGGACTAAATTTTTAGTATATATGGTGTTTCACATTGGGTATAAGGTGCTCCAAGCAACATTTGAACATTGTATATATTCATTTTCACCTATCTCCACATTGCCCTCCATTTGTGAAGCATGGTACAATCTCCTTTTGCACATAATTCATGTCATTCAAAAACATAGTTTCTTTATTTTATGCTTTTAATTTTCAAAATAAAAGCATATAATATTTTATTGAAGGATAATCTCTAGCCAGTTAAGGGATTTTTTATTAAATTTTTAACTTTCAAGTAAGTTGATTTTTTATTATGCAAATCAATTCCAAAACAATTTATTTTTCAAAATCAAACAAATTTTGAAAAAAAACCAAGTTGTGCAAATGAAACTAATATGCTTCATTCATATTCAATAGTGCCTCTAGTTTGTGTTTATGAGTCAAGTCATCATGATCAAACTATTTTGATTATAGCCTAATATGTTATGATCCACACTTGTAATATTTTAATTATGTAGAATATAATATAAATCAACATAACGCAATAGTTATTGGAAAGCAAAGATGCCCAAATATTCAATATATTCATAAATAAAATAATACCCTTATGATATGGAAACACCATAAAATACTCCTTTATGAAAGAATAACTCCATAATTCAACTTTAAGGGGGACACCTCCAATATCCTTCTAACAAATAGAATACCCAACACTTGATATCTTTTACAATGATATTCATCTTCTTTATATAGACCTATATAACTAATAATGGATGAATTACCTCCTAATCACAATGTAGGTCAACTCATTACCCAATACAAGTTACTCATTTATCCCAATATATTAGACTCATAACATTAGCTAAAGGGGATGTGCCACATATCAGCATCTCCATCAACCCATATACATTAATATCCTATATCCCTAGTTACATAACATGTCATCCCTCCTTAACATGTTTCATCCATGAAACATGAGAAGAAACCAAATAATGAGTGTGCTTCAAATCATTTCAGCCATGTTTCCAAGCTTGATCATCCAACCACCCATATGTGAACTTGGTAGATGATAGCTCACCAACCTCGTTTCCAAATTCCATTATGCTATTCTCATTCCATTCATGATCATAGATTAGCTTCTTGGTGTCCATGCATAATGATTATTCTTCTAATTCTATGTTCCATATTTTGTTGTGCTACTTTAATTCAATGCATGACCATAGTAGTAATTTTTTAGCTTCCATGCATAGTCATAGTGATTTCTCCAGTGATTCCATGCATGACCATAGTAGTTATTATTTGGATTCCAAGTGTACCCATATTGATTATTTATGTAAGTTCCTATATAGCCAAATTGGTTTTTTTTATGATGTTCCCTGAGATGACTCCATGATCATTGCCTCTCATGATGATGTGGGTGTCTATATGCCTCAACTATAGTATTCTTTTATGATATTGTGACCTTATTAACATGTTCTTCTACCTCTTCCACCTTGTCATTTGGTAGTTTCTTTCTCTTGATTAGATGATTGTGTTCTTATCTAATTGTATTGTTTATTCATCTATTTATTTATTTGTATATTCTTTATACTCATTTTCACCATCTTCAACTTCATCGTCATGCTCATTTGTGCATTTCTAATTGTGATATCCTATAAAGTAACACTCCTTTTCTTGTACTAAAAATTTATGAAATGCATTTGCACATTAATATTTATTATTTCCAAAGTCTCTAACTAAGGATAACCAAGAACCATATCCACACCATCCATATCCAAAGCGTACAAATCTAAGTGCAAAAAAAAATTGTTCATAGAGTTAGTGTATTATTGTAAATACCTTAGGTTAATGACTAAGGTATGTTATTTATGCATCTTGTTGTTTTGGTTTTAACCACTTGGGTAAATAGGTTAGTTGATTTGATGGGCCTAGCTATTTTACACTACTTGATGCTTATGGTTCCATCCATCTTATTTATTGGGTGTTTCTTTTGTGCCTATATAATAGGCTTCTCTATATTGTTTATGTACGTTGATTAATACATTTCTCAATCTTTTTTCTAATTCTAATATGGTATCAAAGATTATAGTGTAGGAAGCTTGGGAGGGAGCTTGTAGAGCAAAAGAAGATCGATCTTGTCATGGAGGAGTGTGAAGCGTTCAGTGGAGAGTCGAGAGAAGGAAAAATCTCTTTTTTTCTTGTGACCAATCAGAAAGCCAATACTCAGGGGGAATGCAACAAAAGGTCCATTAGGACAAGAAAAAAAAGAGGCAAAAGTAAAGACTCCTAGCCTCTATTTATTTTTTTCTTGCTTTCTACATGTAGGTCATACGTTGTACGACGCCTTTTAACTTTGAGGAAAATCCCAAAAATTTATTTGAGCACTATTTTCAATGATTCTTGTTTCTATAAAATTCTCTAGTCTAAGAGAAGATTGCATCAGCTGATAGAATTAAATCTAATTGAGAATTGGATCCAAAAATAGCGTCTAAAATTTGCTAGTTGGTAAATTTTGTATGGTTTGAGGAGGAAACCATATTTTCATTCCAATACTATTTTTGGCATGTGAGGGGTCTAAATTTTTTTCTGTTTCGAGAGAAAATCACAGGAGCTAATGAAATTCAGTTTGGCTACGTTTTGGCTTCAAAATTTACTTGGAAGTTTAAGTGATTTTGATTGGTCCAAAAATTTATGCAAGGTTATATAGTAAAGTTTTGAAATTCATTATTTATTTTATTTTATTTTTAAATTGAAATAAATTCAAAACTTTAGCATATAAGCGCTATTGGGGATCTACGGGTGATTAATTATCATGAAAAGGTCTAGAAACTTAAAAATTTCACCGTTTTCTGTGTTTTCTATCTAGATGTTGATAGAGAAGGAAATTTTAAAATTGGAGTTATATTTTTTTCTATTTAATTATTTTTTATCAGTTTTTAAGACAAAGTTTAAAATTTCTCAAACGATATTGAACAGTTTGTGATTTGAGTTCATGGGTAGGAGGAATTTTGTGTAAAGCCATCATAGTTTTTCTATTACATTCATTTTTTGGAAAAAATATGTCAAAATGGCTAGTTTACAACACATCTTGTTTTCAGATTTAAAAAAAATGATAGACAAGAATTTCAGTTTGTAGAGTCATAAGATTTTGACGATATGCGAATATCAAAATTTTGATTCAATAGTGCTCAGTAAAGAAAAACACCCTAGCACTAATACTAATAACAATAATAAATGTCATCATGAGGCTTTTATGTTAAAACTGTCAGTATCAGATAATCTAATCTCAGAGGTTAGAAATGCGATCACTGCATCAACTTTACGGAGTAATCTTACTTCTAAATATCAAAGTTTTGACGCTGGTAGGGTATTATACTTGAAGAAATTATTATTTTTCACTAGGATATAGGAAGGTGGCTCCATTAATAAATTTTTGTTATAAATCAAGAACATCGGTGATCATTTGAAAGTTGTGCATAAGCCTATTAATGAGAAATATTTGATTGCTCTAGTTATGCAACACCTCCTTGCACATGATTGTTGAGACAAACTTTGGACTTTAAATTTTTTTCCACATTGCTATTTTAGAAAGAGAGATGACATGAGTAGGAAGTTTTGTCTACATCTACTTCCACAAAGTGCATTCTTCATCACAGGAAAGGGTATTCAGTTTGGTGAAACTAATAGTTATCCTAGAAACTTTATAAGTAAGTAGTTCTAATGAGAGATCTAAGTGGAAATATTTTTACTGTACGCAGCCTAGTCACCTTAAGAAAGATTACCAGAAAAGACAACAAGATATGGCTAACTTCAAAAAGAAAGCTCATCTTGTGAATGTAGCTAAAGGTGAAGGCAAGGAAACATCTCCTGATTTTTGTTTTATGGCTTCCAATGGTAATTGTGCAAAAGATTGGGCTTGGTAATTTGATTCAGGGGCATCTCACCATTATACATGACATAAGCACTGGTATGTGGATTTTGTTGAAAATAACAATAGTAATGAATTTGTATCTTTGAGAGATGGTAGAACTCTTTTTGTGAAGGGATATAGTAATGTTCAAATCAATTTTAATGGTACTATCTGGTATACATTTAAGAATGTTAGGTAAAACATGAACACAAATTTACTTTTTATTAGTGAAATGGTAATGTTCAGAACAATTTTAATGATATTATTTGGTATACATTTTACTAATGTTAGGTATAAGCTAAACATGAATAAAAATTTACTTTCCATTAGTGAAATCACAAGGAACATGAATTTTGTTGTAAAGTTTCAAGGACAATAATTTTTATTCACTACCAGAGATAACAAGATTATTGATGATCGAATTGGTGAAAAAGACTTGTATAAGCTTACAGATCCTTAGAGAGAGAAAAAAAGTGCACTTGCAGTGGTTTATAGCACAAGTTCAGTATGGCATGAAAAGTATGGGCATTTGAATTTTCAATATTTGAATACATTGAGTAAGACTAAGATAGTTAAGGTAATTCTTTCTATTTAGGATAGTCATCATGCATGTACTTGATGTCAGCGAGAGAATAAATTTAGACATTCATTTGATGTTGGTAAAGCTTGGAGAGCAAAGAAAGTGTTGGACCTAGTTCATGCATATTTGCATGGTCCAATGCAGACACCTACCTTTTTTGGAACCCATTATTTTATGTTGTTGGTTGATGGTTTCTCTAGGAAAAAGTGGGTATACTTTCTAGGGAAGAAATATGATTGTTTTTTCTAAATTCATTTCTTAGAAAGTTATTGTTGAAACACAGGTGGGATGACTAGTGAAATCTATTAGAACAGATAATAGGGGTGAGTTCACCTCAAAACATTGCAAAGAATTTTATGCCATTGAAGGCATACATAGACACCATACTACCCCTTACACTTTACAGTAAAATAGAGTTGTAGAAAGTACTGAAACAATTAATGGTTAAGTGGTGTTATTTATGTACCCTTAATACATTAAATTACATTGGTTAAATAATAATATACTTTATTATTTATCATGAGTTTATCCTCATGTAAATAAATAATAAAATATATTAAATGACCTTTGGAGAGGTTGGACTCATTAATTTGGTGGTTGAAAAATGTCACATTATAATAGTCAGATTACCTTGCCTATATAATAAAGATTTTATATTGTAAGATGCAATGAAAAAAGAAGAGTTGAAAAATATGTGAGAATATGGAGAACACATTTCCAAGTTATATGAAGATTGATCAAGAATAAGTGAGGAAGAAAGATTGTATTAGGTACTTGTTAGTTTTTTATAATATGAATAATCGTTGTGGGGTTTTTAACTCTTTGAGGTTTTTCTACGTATATCTTATGTTGGTTTCATGTATGTCTTTGCTCTTAATCTCATATCTAGATTCATTGCTCATTTACATTATTTTACTTAATTTATCATGGTATCAGAGCTTATGATGTGTTGATTAAGTAACAAGGTTATATATTGGGCTTGTTGAGTTGTGTTCAAGCTCATGTTTGCTCAAAAATCCATTTTTAGATCACATGGAATGTTCACAAGAGTGTTGTGGAGCCTCTCTTTATCAACTTCATGATCTATGCGCCACATGCATTCATTGGTAGATTTGACCAACTGGAGTCATTTTCAAGACATTTTCAACCATATGGAGGACTTGCACAACCCATGGTATGGTCTTTTACATGAGGATTTGGCAAGAAAAATTTGATTTCAATTTTTTTTCCTATTGTTTGGCATTTAAATCTGTCAAAAAATCTTTCTCATAGCTTTTTAAATCTTCTTTAGAGACTTTAAGACATTTTTAAAAAGATTTTCAATTTTTCTCTCTCATCCCATGCATTTTTTGAGTATAAAAAAATGAAAAATCTGTGAAAGATTAATTTTTGGGTAGTAAATTTTCATTTTGGTCTCTCCATTTGCTTAGTTTGGCAATTTCTAAACAGTTTTGATCTTTTTCCCCTGATTTGGTCTTCTGTAGCTCATTTCAAAATTTCTCTCCTCTTAAATGTTAATTTTTAACATGTGTGAGTTAAAACTCAATAAAAGATTAAATTTTGGGTAGTAAAACTCAGTTTTGGCTTTTCTATTCACTTAGTTTGGCCATTTGGAGTCATTTTTTAGCTTTATATGGCTTGATTTGGCCTTTTGAAGCATGTAGAAGCTCCCCTACTCTCCTCCATGTGTCATACTTCTACTTGTACAACTATGTGGAATAGTAATAGTCAAAAACTTAATTTTTTTGGACAAAAAATTCATTTTTGAGGGTGCTAAGTGTTTAGTTTGGTTAGTGCAAGGTGGTTTTGAGCTTTGTATGGTCTATTTTGACCTCCTTAAACTTTCAAAAGCTCCCCTGCTGCCTCCAATGTGCCATACTTATAGAATGGAAACCTTGTGCAGTAGCAACAAATCAAAAATAATTTTTTGAGCATCAAAATTGGTTCTTGAAGGTTTTATAGTCATTAAGAGCCCCGTGGAGGATTGTTCTGAAGATCTCAAACCCCGTGGTGGCCTCTTGTAAATTTCAGCAACACCTCTGCTCTCATGCTTGCACCATACTTGTGTTACTGCTTCCTCCACATGCATAAACATCTAGTAATAGTTCTTTTCAATGTATTTATTAATTAGAGTTTTTAATTAATACTATTATTACATGTATGTGGATGGTGGGTACCTTTGTATTGAGTTATTATTTTTGAACAAAAATTAATTATTACAGTCAATTCTTTTATATGCATTTAATATTTTAATTTAAAAAAATTTACAATTAATTAAATATGTTTTAAATCATGTAGCTTGCATGTGAAGGCTCGTATTGGACAAAGAAAAGTTGACTAGTATTTTTTGAAAAATACTTGTAGATCCAAGGTCCGTAAATAAAATCTCAATCCCAATATTTTTTAATTAAAGTTAATTAATTAATTTTTAAATAATTAGTTAAATTTTTTGGTTATTTGCCATGCAAAATCTCATGTGTGAAGTTTGCGACACTTTTGACACTCTTGAATTGTCATATTTTTTGTCAAAGATGGTCATATGACTAGTCAATCTTTAAATTTTTGCATATTTTGAATGCATTAGGATGGTCTTTTATTTGATTTGAATCCTCTTTATATGACTTTTAGTGTATAAGTTGTCTTATGACACTTGTGATTTTTTCCCTTGTTGTGGTTCTTTGTGTTTTTTGAATTGTTTTGCAATCAATTAAGTGGTTAGTGTTGTTTACTCATTAGAATATTTTTTTTAATTTTAAAATCGAGTATAAAACATGTTAAAATTTTTGATTTATAATTTTTTTGTGTCAATTTAGTATAAAACAGAAACTTGTAGTGTTAACTTTAAAAGGAAGAAGAAATCTTCATGACTCAAATTATAATATACGTTATTCCTAATAATATATTAATATTTGACTTAATAATAGTTTATTAGTGAATTTATTGTATGTGCATCACATAACATTCTTGCTAAATTTAAAATACTTGATTGTAAGTCTACCTCCACTCCTATTGAAGTTGATGTTAAGTTTGATTCAAAATCTGTGTGATAAAACTAACCCATCTCTACAAATACCTTGTTGGTAGTTTGATTTATCTAACCATTACTGGGATAGATATTTTCTATGATGTGGGTGTTACTTCTAGATTCATGCAAGATTCATATTTGGATCATCTGAAATTAGCAAAACAGATACTATGATTTATAAAAATAATTGTAAATTTTGGTTTATATTATTTTTCTTTTAATTATGCTAATTTATTTGGTTATTGTGATGCTAACCATACTATGATGATTCTATCTTTGGATATATGTTTATATTTGGTGTAGGTGCTATTACTTGGAGCACTTCATGTGAAAGTTATTTAAGAAGCTTTGTGGCTATGAAAGATGATAGAAGAACGTCATGTGGAAGTTCTTCATTATACCAAACTTATTGGTGATAGTCAAAGTTGTATAGCTTTGATGAAAAATTCAATGCAACACTAACGAATTAAATTTTACTAAAGTTCATTCAATGCTAGGCCTATCGAAGTTGCCATTAAGGGGAAGTGTGCATGACAATGTCACTTCTTAACAGTCATGTGGGTCGTGTGTTTCCTTCTTTCTATATACTTAATTCTCATTATAAAGCATTGTAATATATCACTTCATGTGATTTTGGTAAACTTCATATATAAGTCTACATTGTACCCAATATATATTAGCATGGAGCTCTTTATGTTATAAAAGACTCTAATATGATAGGTTGATTATTCATAAGAAATTGTGAGATGTATTCTCATTATGGGATGTAGTCTCATGATCATGCTAGCCTAAATTCACTCTAAGTGGTTTGGAGTCACATAGTGTAATTTATTTAAAGGTGCCTATAAGGACATAGTGCAAAACTTTTAGGTATTTATAGGTGTATAGTGTAATTCTTTTAAAGGTGAATATGTGATTGTGGTTACATAGTATAATACTTTTGGTATCTATAGTTGTATAGTATAATTTTCTTAAAGGTGACTATGTGATTGCAGTTACATAGTGTAATACCTTTGGGTATCTATAGTAAAATAGTGTAATAAATTTGTGTGACTATGTTTAAATAACATAATTATTTTAAAGGTGACAATAGCATGATGAATGATGTTTTTTTCAATTATTACCTCCTAAAACTCATCATGTGGATGGTTCATGGAGTTTAAGTTTGTTATGTTGTTACCTCTTAAAATTCATCATGTGGATGGTTCATGGAGTATAACTTTGTTTTTATAAAGGTGATTATGGCATGTATCTCCACTTAAAATTTTGAAGAGTATTTGAACAATTAATAGTTAAGTGGTATTATTTATGTACCCTCAATGCATTAAATTACATTGGTTAAATAATAATATATTTTATAATTTATCATGAGTTTATCCTCATGTAAATAAATAATAAAATATATTAAATGACCTTTGGAGAGGTTGAACTCATTAATGTAGCGACTGAAAAATGTCACATTATAATGATCAGATTACCTTGTTTACGTAATAAAGAGTTTATATTGTAAGATGCAATGAAAAAAATGAGAGTTGAGACAAATGAGGAAATGTGGAGAACACATTTCTAAGTTATGTAAAGATTGATCAAGAAGAAGTGAGAGGAAGAAATATTGTATTGGGTACTTTTTAGTTTTTCATAATATGAATAATATTTGTGAGTTTTTTAATCTCTTGGAGGTTTTCCTATATATATCTTGTGTTGGTTTCATGTATGTCTTTTATCTTGATCTCATATCTAAATCCATTTCTCGTATGCATTAAGGCATAATAGGATGGTGGTGGACATGGTTCAGTGTATGGTCCAAAGTAGAAATGTCCCATATAAGTATTGGGTAGAAGTAGTGAATATAGAAGTGTACATCCTCAACATAAGTTCTACAAAAGCATTAGAAAATATGACTCCAGAGGAGGCTTGGTTAGGTCAAACTCTAGATGTAAGTGATTTTAAAATATTTGGTTGTGTAGCTTTTGGAGGTATTCCTAGTCAAAAGAGAAGTAACTTGGATGTGAAAAACATATCATACATTTTTTTTAGATACAATGAGCAATCTAAGGCCTACATATTACTTGATGTTTCTATTAACAAAGTTGTGATAAATAGAGATGTCATAGTAAATGAACATGTGCAATACTTCATAGCAATTGGTATAGTTTCAAATATTGAGCCATTGTTTCCTTCTAATGATTCTATTATAAGTTGTGATGTGAAAGTCAAGTAGGATTCTAGTTTTTTAGTGGAATCACATTTCACAGAGGGAATTATTTTAGGTCATTGTGAGGTTCCATTAGAACAACTAAATAATCCAAAGTGGTACTTTGCCACAATGGATGCACTAAAGGAAGGAGACTTGCCACAATGTGTGGAAGGAAAAAGATTGAGATCAAGAAAGTAGTTTGCTAATAGAGATGAGCATGACAATTTTTCTCTAACAACTATTGTTTCATAGGCATTTGAGCCTAATTATTTTTATAGGTAAAGGTAAGACTAAGTGATAATCAATCATGCAATTGGAGTATGTTTCCTTGATGAAAAATAAGACTTGGGAGTTAATAAAGTGATCACTAGGAAATAAATCCATTGGTTATAAATGGATTTACAAGGTAAAATGCAAAACATATGGTTCCTTGGACAAATAAAAATCCATATTTGTTTAAAAAGGTTATGCATAAGAGGAAAAAGTTGATTGTGAGGAGACTTTTGTTCCTGCTAAAAAGATGAAAAATTTTCATTTAATTGTTGCTATTGCTGCTTAGTATGGATGGCAAGTGCACCAAATGGATTTCAAGAGTGCCTTATTGAATGGAGATCTAGAGGAGGAAGTCTACATGGTTCAACCACAAGATTTTAAGGTTCATGGTAAGGAACATCTTATTTATAGGTTGATCGAGTCCTGCTTAAATAGGCTCCTTCAGCGTATTATATGAAAAAAAATTCTTACCTTAGGGATTTTGGTTTCAAAATGTGTAATTTTGAACAAAATCTCTATATAAAGGTGTTTGGTGATGATTTCTTGATCCTTATTATATATGTTTTCATGATATAGCCACCACTGGGAGTACTGTTAGTCTCATTCAACAAATAAAAGCTAATATTTGTTGTATTTTTGACACGACAGACTTAGGACTATTGAAATAATGTTTAGGTGAAGAATTTTGGTAAGGTAATTGTGCTGTACTCATGTCACAAACTAAGTATGCCAAATCATTGTTGGAAAGGTTTAGATTGATGGATTGTAATCCAAATCCAACACCTATGGAAATTGGATTTAAACTTTCATTAGACGATATTTAACCACTGCTTAATGAAATAGTGTATCAACAACTAGTGGGTAGTCTCATTTACCTCACTACCTCTAGATAGGATATTTATTTTTCAGTGAGTTTTCTATCTTGTTTCATGTCTAAACCATAAGAAGTACATTACTTATCTACAAAATGAGTGTTAAGATATGTCAAAGATACTCTTGACTTTGGCATATTGTATAAGAAGTTTGCAGATTTTGAGCTTTTAGGATATTCTGACTCTGATTGGGTAGGATCAATGGATTCAAAAAAATATAAACAGGATATGTTTTCACTCCTTGTTCAGGAGTTTTCTCATGGCAGAGCAAACTACAAACTACATTGGAATTATCTTTGACAGAAGTAGAGTATAAATTTGTGGTCAATGCAAGTTGTGAAACTATGTGGATAAATAAAATTTTGAAGGATCTTCAATTTGAGTCATCAAAGTATAATTTGATTATATGTGACAACCAGAGTGTTCTAAGGATGGTGAAAAATCTAGTATTCCATGCCATGACCAAACACATTGAGGCTTACCATTATTACATTTGATAGTTGGTTACAAATGAAGACATCAGTTTATTTTACTGCCCCACATTAGAGCAATCAACTGATATAATGACCAAACCACTTGGTTCATATAAGTTCAAAAAATTCAAGGTTAAACTTGGTCTTATTCTGGTTTATTCATTAAAGGAGGGTGTTGGTGTATTATTGTAAATACGTTAGGTTAATGAGTAAGGTATATTATCTATGCACCTTATTAGAATGGTTTTGACCATTTGGGTAAATAGGTTAGTTGGTTTGATGTGCCTAACTATTTTATGCTACCTGATTTTTATGGTTCCACCCATCTCCTTATTTCTTGGGTGTCTTTTTGTTCCTATATAATAGGCTTATTTGTATTGTTTATGTACGTTGCTTAATACATTTCTCAATGTCTTTGTTGATTCTAATACATAATGATCTTCAAGTCTTCAACAACTTTAATCTTATTACCATCTAATTGATCCCTGTTGATATTATTTGCTTGAAGTTGTCTATCTTGGAACACATATGTGTTGAAGAAGTTATACTTGATGTTAGGGTTTACAGGCACAATGACCTTCTTTTGAATGCATCCATGAAACTAGAATATTAAATAATTTATCTTTGGAGATAACCTATTTGAACCCTTATCATGATCATCTATCTCTCCCTCTACATCATCTACAACCTCCTCATCATTATCATGTTCATGTTATTTTTCATCTTTATCGTTTGAATATTCCTCTTCATTACCATCATCATCATTATTTTATTCCACATATTCCTCTTCTTCATCTTTTTTTCCTTCTTCCTCATCATGATCCTCTACCTCTCCTACATCATTTGTATCCACCATCATTATTATGTTCATGCTTTCTTTCATTTTCATCAGTTGTATAGTCTTCCTCATCAATATTATCACCATTTTTTTCTTCCTCTACTTTTTCTTCTTCATCCTCTTTTTATTTTATGTCCCATCGAGCTAGGAAAAATTGTTCCATTTCTTCTCATGATAATTGATTTGATACTTATGGCGATGTAGGACCCTCAGTATGAAATCCAAAAAATCCTAGCCAAAATCTTGATTCAAAATAAGTCTCTTTAAATTGGAGCCACCATTATCTAACATTAGTATCATCCTCTCCTGAAAACATTTTTAACTTCATGATGTACACAAACTAGGGTTAATGAAAAAACTGTAAAAATTAAATATCTCACACCACACATCACATAACTCAAAATGTTTTATAGTAGCTTCCATGTATGATTATACAACTTTAGTGAAAACATTGTTGAAAAAATATGAAACTTTTGACACGTAGAGTGAATCTATGAAAAATCATAAAATTGCAATAACTCACTCAAAAATTATTAAAACATTTCAAAATTTGTATTATAGCTTCCTTGAATAATGATAATATTTTAATTAAAAAATCACATTAAAATTATGGTTGATATGATGAATTTGTGATAAAACCTAATATCGTAATAACTCGTGCAAAAAATTATCATCAAACCTTAATTTTTATATTGTAGCATCCTTGAATTATTTTACAACTCCAAAAAAAATAATGTAGAAAAATCCATAATAGATTACAAAATATAATCAATTCTAAAAAATTAGGGGTTTGCACACACAATTTTCCCAAATTGAGGATTTGATACCACTTGTTATGATCCACACTTTAATATTTGAATAATGCAAAATATAATTCAGATCAATATAAAAAAATAGATGTGTGTGGGTCAAAATGCCCAAATATTCAATATATTCATAAATAAAATAGTACCCTTATGGTAGAGAAACACCGTATAATACTTCTTTAAGAAGGAATATTTTCATAGTTCTAGTTTGAGGGAGACACTTCTATTATCCTTATAACAAAAAGAATACTCAACACTTATTTGATATCCTTAACAATGATATTCATCTCATTTATATATACCTCTATAACTAATAATGGATGGGTAACCTCCTAATCCCAATGTAGGCCGAGTCATTACCCAATGTACTAATTCCACAAGTTATTCATTTATCCAAATATATTAGATCCATACAACTAAGTAATAGAGATGTGTGCCAAATGCCAACATATCTATAAATTCATATATATTATCTCATATCCCTAGGTACTTAGCATAATATAGTTGCAACAATAAAATTTGTGGCTTTGTCCCTATAATTTATTGGGGATAAATAAGGAAAAACTCTTTTTCTCATTCTCTCGATTACCTATTTATGACTATTAGTAGATGTAAATCTTGAAATTAAGTAAGAACAAACCAAGTGTTTAAGGTTATCATGCCCATATACAAAACTTCACTTTAACTAGGTTTTGTAGATAGATAAAATCATTTTCACATACTTCCCAAGTACCACATATGATTCTACTCTCACATGTTTTAATGTTTATTTCCCGTATAATAGGGTATATAGAAAAGAAAAGATTCTTCCACATACCAACATGTATATAGAAAGAGCAAACATATAGAGAAGTTTGGTATATTAGTCGAGTGGCATATAGAAAAGGGGACCTTCTTTGAGAGATAAGGATCCATTCCACTTATCGATACAAAAACCATGCATTCTATCAAAAATATTATTGGCATAACCCTAACCAAGAAAGAAACATGGTTATAATGGTCTAGATAGGTGGAGAACACAATAATTTTCAATGAATTGTGTTCAACATTTGTGATGACAATGATCAACTTAGTGAATCAAAAGATGCAAATGAGATACCATCATGAAATCTGAAGAAATATAAAGAATTTGCCTTGAAGAAGGCCTTAATTTATGAAAATGTGTTTCATAACATTCATGAGTGAAAAAATCATTGGGAACCTTTCAAAAATTAAAGGAACTATAAGATTCCCACTCAGAATTTATGTTTATATAGCTACAATTAAAACTATTCAATCGAGTGTTGAAAAATAGGGATGTCATAAAATTTGGCTTATAAAATTCATGAAATAAAGAATGATATTGGTTTGTATGGTACAAAAATTGATGTCTATATAATTACATTAATAAAGGTTTTTCTTTATACATACTCAACCTACCTAGAGTCTTTGCAAGCAAGCAATCTATTGAAGACTATATCATTTGTTCAATTGGCTGAGAAAATGGTCAAAATAGAGAAAGCCTTAGGAATGGAGAATTTTTTTTTTATGCAAATAAAAAATGAAATTATACAAGATGTCATGTCTCCCTTTTTAAATGACACTATTGGAGACTTTTAACCTTGTTTATTTTCCCAAGGGCCAAGGGAAAAAATAAATAAATAAGGGAGACATTTGGTTTTCTTAAGAACACTTGTAAAAGTACTTTATTGTTATATATTCACTTAAGTTGGGGAAATTTGAGGGTCATGGGAACCTAATCCACTTAAGTGGATTATAATAGGTGTTATTTTTATAATTTAAAAAGAAAGATCAAAAAGGTGTTTCTCTCATTTTGGGTGTTCCTTTTGGGAGAGGAGTATAAAAGCAAAGAGGGCTCATTTGAAAGGGCATTTTGTAATATATTTTGAAATTAAAGTTTTAAGAATGAAAATATTAAGCTATTGACTTGGAGATAAAAACTTATAATCTAAGGAGTGGGGATGCAAACCCTCATTTCTCAACTAGAGTATCTTCATTTTGAGGTTGTAATTGAGCTTATTCTTTTAAAAAATATAAATAAATGGCATTTGAAGGTTGACGACTTGCTTTTGGGAGGAGCTAAGTGGTTTGTGAGAGGGGCGACTAGGGTTGGAGGCCCTAAGGATTTTTTTGTGAATGTTGAAGACCCCTGCTTTTAGGGTTGTGGGGATCTAGGGCTGGATTTGACAATTTTTGGCATTGACAACTTAGTTGTGGAGCTTGCTTATGGGGTTTGTGGGATAATTTTGAGATAAAACCATATTCTAATTTTGTACAAATAATTATACTATTATTCCTTATTTTGTGAGGTATTTTAGGGGGTCATTGGGCCTTAATATTATCTGTAATTTTTTATATTTTATTCTCTATTTTTGGTGGAATATTTACAACATTTGTAGTTGGAAGGAATTCAATAAATTGTCCAAGTATTTAGATCTAACCTGAGCTTTATTTTTGGTATACTTAATTGATATTAAATTCAGAAATTCCTTTCATAATTAGTGGGCTATTTTGTGGAGTGAACATACCATTTTTCAGCATTAAAAAAAACAAATATTAATTTTGAAATTAATAGCTTTTTGGGAGATAAAATTGCTTATAAGTTTGCCTATTGGTGCCATTAAGTTTGTCATATTTTTATGCCAATTATGGAAGATTTATCGCAGCTAGGGTTTATTGTCTTAAATATTAAAAACTAATATTTTTCTTAGGTTTTCATTAAATTCCATATTTCATAAAATATCCCCTTTTGGGATATTTCAGTGGTACCAGAACCATATCTTGGCTAGTCATGGGTTTCTGAAGTAATTTATGCACAAGGGTGATAAAGAGCTAAGGTACTACCTTAGAAGCAAGAATAATCTTGAGGAAAACCAACAAGAAGAATTAATGGCTCACTTGGATTAGCCAATGAATTATGGTTAAAATAGAGAAGATGAAATGATTAATAGGTACACACAATCCAAAGAATAGATGACAATGGTTATGGTGAAGTTTGTCCAAACTATGAAAGAGATGCAGGTTGACAAGCCATCCAATGGGGATGGTAGTGCTTATGGAAGTCATAACCTCATAAATCATCCCCCAAAGGGGAACAGAGGATCCACATGTAAGCTTAACCAACTTATTATTTTACAAGAAGAAGTAGCTATTCTAGAAAGGGAAGAGCCACCCGCCTTGCTAGATAGCTTATTAAGTGATTATGATGAGTACATGAATTATCCTACTCATTTCAGGGATCAAATGAATTTTTATACATTCACATCTTGGATGCATGGGAAACATGGAGGCAATAGGGCTAGCCAAAGACTGAAGGTCATCCAAGGAGATCTCCATCATGTTTTGGGAAAGCTTTCACTTTCCAATTTTGATGGTTCTTCCAAGAGATCAAATAGGGATTGGATTCATAAGGTAGATACCTACTTTTCACTTAGACCTATGGTGGAGAAGGAAGCTATTCAATTTCCCACCTTTCACTTAGAAGGGGCTGCCCATGAGTGGTAGTATCATGGGTTAATCACCTAAGGATACCAACACATTTAGTCTTATGAAGAATTCATCAAAAAGATCATTGAGAGGTTTCATAGGGCTGATCCAGAGCTACACTTTAGAGATTTGGCCCAATTGAGGTAAAAGGGTATAGTGGAGGAATATGTAACAAAATTTTAGAGGCTTTCAATCATGGTACCAAATGTTTTAGAGAGGATATCGGTAGTTTCATTCATGGAAGCGCTAGTTGATTCCATTCAAGGTTTGGTCAAAGCTTTTAACCCACTTTATCTTCAATGAGCCATTCAAAATGCCCTTGATCTTGAGTCTTCAACCCCCCAAGTAAAATTCTTCCATTTGTTCAGAAAAAAAACTAACTCATTTGGGCCTTTTGGATAGCAAAGAGACAATAGATGGGGGCAACCAAGGGGAAACTCTTCCAGGCCACAAAAACCAACTCCTTTGGCATATTTTGGTAGACCAAACTAGCAGGGTTTGGGGTAGTTGGGTAGACCAAACCAAAAGGATTTGGGACAACAAAGGGAACTGCCAAGATGGAGAAATGAGACAGGGAATGAGTTGAGAAGGAAAAAACTTTGATTTGATTAAAAATATCCTTGGACACTAGGTCATTGTTACCTTGGGAAGTGGAAAGTGCACTACATTGATGTACATTTGGATGGAGAAGAAGAGGAAGAAGAGAAAGGGGCAGCCACCTATGAGGAGGATCATTTAGAGATCCTAAGAAGATAGGATATGAGTGGCACTTTTGATTCATTATTGGGGACTCCTAGATACTATGCCTTTCATGTGAAGGGAGTATTAAAAGGTAAGAGTGTTACTATTATCATTGATAGTGGGGCCACACATAATTTCTCGAACCTCTCAAATTCAAAGGTTTTCATGTAACCATGGAAAATGGATTCACCATCTCTTACACCACCAAGGTTCCCAATATTGGCATCATGCTGAGAAGAAACCCCATTGAGAATGACTTCTATGTGGTTGGCATTGGAGAGATCAACATTGTCTTAGGCATCTAATGGTTGCACTCTCTTGGAGAGTACACACAAAATTACCAAACTATGGAGCTCAAATTCAATGTGGATGGGAAAAAGGTAATCTTGCATGGTTTGAGTGACAAGGAACCCATATAGGTGACCTAAAAAACAATGGAAATAATCTTCCATTAAAAAATTTTGGTAGGGGCATCAAGGAAGAATGTTTTTTTTGAGTTGGAGTAGCCACCTCTACTTGTGGAATTTGATCATTGATATGGGTTGGGGAAAGAGTCAAATATGTGGAAAGGCTTCCCTTCAAAAGAGGTCTATAAAGTGGCCATAGGAAAATCATTAAGCTATGCAAAATAACATTTAATTCCTTATTTTTTGATCTTAATGAATTCTAAAAATGAAATTTCCAAACAAGTTTATAAAGAGGTTGATTAGTCGAAGATGTGGAAATGCTTCCCTTTAAGAGAGGTCTATAAAGTGGCCATAGGACAACCATTAAGTTATTCAAAATAACATTTAATTCCTTATTTTTTGAGCTTAATGAATTCTAAAAATGAAGTTTCCAAACAAGTTTATAAAGAGGTTGATTTTAGTTTGGGCAGAAAGCAATAAGTTCTAAATTTTGTATAGGGAAAGAGACCTAAGGTGTACTCAAAAAAAATTGAGTGTTTTTAATGAAAAATTAGAATTGCTCATACTCAAAAAATTATAAGTTTTTTGTAAAAAATAATAATTTCTTATGCTCAATTTTTTTTGGAAAAGATGATTTATTTTAGCCTCTAATAACTTTTAAAAAGGAGGTAGAAGATGGACCCTTGGATTTCCAACTAAAATGGAACTTTGAGACTCAAGAGTAGCACTCCCATGACAACATTCCTTGGTATTTTTTGAACTTGTTAAATGATCTACACAAGGTAAATTCTATCTCCAAATAGCAAGGGGTAAGTGGAAATATTTTAGTATGTTTAGGGAAGCTTTCTAGGCAATACGAGATTCAATTTACAAGTTTAAAGGGTGATTTTAAGGGCACGGCAATACCTTCTCATAAGGGGATAGAAGAAGGAGAGAAAAGGCAAAGGGTTTAGGTGATTAAACCATGGCAAAGCTGGTCACAACACTTTAAAGGAACTTTATATTACATAAAGGATCAAGAGGTGCACATGGAGAATAGAATGAACATGAGGGACAACCATGGTAATTATTTCCACCTTTCTATCCATGATATTTTGAGATTTATTTTGGTGATTTTTAGGACCCAAAAATTCTTGGAGGATATTGGGTTCATGATGACACCCCACAAGGGTGAATTGGGGATGACCAAGTCCTTATGGATGGGTTAGAATAAGTCTAAAATATGCATGCAAAACCAACTAATCAAGAAGAAAGTGATTGATCCTACCATCCCATTTTGACTAATGTTTTTTTGTATTTTTTAGGTGATGATATAGGGGCAATCAAGGCCCAAAAGTCCAAAGATTTTCTTGCTAGAATATACTTTTCTAGCCACCGCAATGTTGCCATTTTAGAGAAGTTTCTTTTTTTAATCATATGATTGGTACATCTGAGGTATAGGGCCTCCATGATATTGGAAAGGAAGGTTGGAAGCTATTTTCATATCATTTCCAAATTTTATAAGTAGACAAGCATCTTAAAATACAACAATGAGGAGCTTCATCAAGAGGTTTCCCTTTTGTGGAAAGAACCAAGGATCGAGAATTGCATAAGGCCCATGATTGGGACAACCATTGGTTGTTACAATTACTTAAAGACAAGAAATTTTGGGAAAGGAGGAATGCCATGTAAACCTTTTGATCATGACATTATTGGAGACCTTTAGCCTTGTTTAGTTTCCCAAGGGCTAAGCGAAAAAACAAAAAAGAAGGGAAACATTTAGTTTTCTTAAGAACATTTTATTATTATTATTATTATTATTATTATTATTATTATTGTAACGTCACTTAAGTCGAGGCCCTTTGAGGGTCATGGATGCTCAATCCACTTAAGTGGATTAGAAGATGTGTTCTTTTTATAATTTAAAAAAAAAGATAAAAAAGGTATTTCCCTCCATTTTGGGTACTCCTCTTGGGGGAGGAGTATAAAAGCAATATAGGGCTCATTTGAAAGGGTATCTTGGAATATATTTTGAAATTGAACTTTTATGCACAAAAATAATAAGATATTCACTTGGAGATGAAAACCTTCAAGCCAAGAATGAGTGGGGATGGAAACCCTCATTTCTCATCTAGGGCAACTTCATATTGGGGTTGTTATTGAGTTTATTATTTAAAAAAATATTAAAAAAAATAGTATTTGAAGGTTGGTGACATGCTTTTGGGAGGAGATAAGTGGTTTTTGAGAGTGGCAACTAGGGTTGGAGGCCCTAAGGAGTTTTTTGGGCAGGTTGAAGACCCTTACTTGTAGGGTTGTAGGGATCTAGGGTTGGATTCAACCATTTTTAAGCATTGGTGAATTGGTTGTGGAGTTTTTTTGTGGGGTTTATGGGCTAATTTTGAGCCAAAACCTAATTATAATTTAGACAAATAATTGTACTATTATTCTTGATTTTTTGAGGTATTTTGGGTGTTGATTGGGCCTCAATATTATCTGTAATTTTATATTTTTTTATTCTCTAATTTTTGGGGAATATTTCCAAAATTTGTAGTTGGAAGGAATTCAATAATTCATCCAAATATTTAGATCTAAATTGAGTTCTATTTTGGTATATTTAATTGATATTAAATTTAGAAATTCCTCTCATAATTATTGGGTTATCTTATGGAGTGAAAGTACCATTTTTCAGCATTGCAAAATCATAAATTAATCTAGAAATCATTTCCACTAGTGTCATCTAGGGTTTGTATAAAATTCTTAGTTTTTTGGGAAATAAAATTGCTTATAGGACTGCATATTGGTGCCATTAAGTTTGTCATATTTTTCTGCCAATTGTGGAATATTTATTGTAGCTAGGGTTTGTTGCCATAAATATGAAAAAGTAATATTTTGATTGGGTTTTCAGTAAATTATTGATTTCATAAAATATCACCTTTTTGGGATATTTCATAAGAATACAAGAAATGAAAAGGATAAAGTGAAAAATAAAGGGTGAAGAGGCAAATATGGTAAAAGGAATAAACATCATCAAGAAAAATAGAATTAGAAACAACATGTGTATTGAAAACATTGTAATAGAAAATGGAGTCATGAGACCCATAAATCATGACATCATGGAATAAAATTAAAGCGTATAGAAAATAGAAAGTAGAAAATGAGAAGAAGAAAAATCAAAACTTGATTCATCTCAATTATGTTTTGATTGTGTGTTTTCATCTTCATGAAGTGAATAATTCTTTAGAGAGTACAACCTAGGATAATTATTGGTTTTAGACATTGGTTCCACATATCATATGAATTTTTGAATGGATTTTCATAGGAGTTTCATGAATAATGTGGTGGTCAAGTTTACTTGGCAAATAAATTGAGTTTTCGACCTCAAGGAAAGTGTATAATTTGACTCAAGTCACCAGGACATCCATATTTCATTCTTTGTAATATATTATTCCTTAATTGAAAATAAATTTATTGTCTCTTGTGCTGATTTGATGATAATCCCACTCTATGATAATTGATGATGGAGAGGTGAAATTCAAAATAAAATGTTATAACATAGTCTTTTTTACTAGATACGAGGAACGAAATTTTTTGAAACTCAAGGGTGAGCACTTAGTGCCAAGGATTTTTTTTATCATCTCTTATAATAAGGAATGATATCTAGTATGCTCTAGCATGCTAGATTTCGGCACATGCACTATGACATATCTACACAATGCAAAAAAATGTTGTATGCTTGCCACCTATACCTAAAAATAGTGAAAACATTGAATCTTGTATATTGGTGAAATACAAAATAGAACCATTTTAAAATTCATAATGGAAAATTGATATAAAGTTGTAGTTGGTTCATTATGATCTATGTTATCTTTCAGTTCTCTTTATTGGTGGTCATAAATAATTCATGTTTTTCATTGATCACTATAGTAAGATGTCTTGGATATATTTTTTAAAGGAGAATCAAAAACCTTAAAAACATTTCATAAGTTTCAAACCATGGTATAAAATGAATCCCAATCAAAAATTAGGACACTCAAGTCTGATAATGGTGGTGAGTTCACTTAAACAATATTTGAAACCTATCTCAAGTATAACAGAATCAAGCGTCATATCACAATCCCTTACACTCCAAAACAAAAGGATTAGTTGAGTGGATGAACCACACTGTCATGAATATGGTTTAGGAAATGTTGTTATTGAAAGGGTAAATCTATAGTTCTTGGTAGAATCAACTCAAACAATAATATACCTCTGCAATAGGTCACCTTCAACAACCCTACTTATGAAGACTCCATATGAACTCTTTGTAGTCATCTCCCTTTAGTGTGATATCTTTAGATTTTTTGATATACATGTTATGAATTGATTGTAAAGGAGAAAATAAAAAAATTGGAACACATGAGTTACAAATGCATGCTTTTGGGATACTCTAAGTCTTCAAAATCAAAATCATACATGCTATTTGATAAGAACACTAAGAAATTTATCATCATAAGGGATGTTGTCTTTTGTGAAATTTAAAAGGATAATGCAAAAATCAATTTATTGGAGAGTCTTTAATGATGTAATGGTGATGTCATGGAGGTGTCCTAATGTGTGGATGAAGTGCCTTGATAGTCTAAGTGACAATGACAAAGTGTGTAATGTGCTTGTCCTAGTATGCTTAAAGGAAGCTTAGTTGATTTTCAATTTAATCATTGTTAGAGATGTTTAGGGTTTAGTATGGTGATTTTAGCATGTTTAAGGGGTCATATAAGAGGTTTTATATGCTTTGAGTGCTTGTAAACATGATTGGATTTCATCTGGTTGATCATTTTTTCATCTAGATATTTTGGGTCTAATAATAGAAAATCTAAGTAGGTAGTTTGATGACATCATAATTGCCACATGTGGATGAGTCAGGGGGAGTTGGTCATATGGTTGTGATCACATTAGTTCTTAGTTTCTATGCACAAAGTATCAAGTCTAGCGATGAAGCACGATAAAATATATGCAAGTACAAAGTTGGGATCTTGGGCATTTTGATAGTGTTTTCCCATAGCCAAATTTGCAATGTGGCAAGAAAAGTTGAGTAGGCATTTTGATGGTGGAATATCTCACATGTGTGGATGTTTCAAGAGAAGTTAATCATATGGGTTTATTATTTTTGCTCCTAGTTGATTTGTGCTAACTTTTAGGTTAAGCACTGAAGCGTGACAAAAGCTATGCATGTGTAAAGTTGGCTTCCCAGATACATTTTTTTGACATAGTTGGCTCTGTGAGAGAAAAATATGAGTGATCATTTTAATGTCATTTTATCTCACATATATAAGGGTTTTAGGAATAAATCGATACATGGTTAGATTATCCTATGTGAGGAGATCATATGGTCCAAATTTTAGAGCATGTACTTGAGCAAAGTAAAAGATATGGAGATGCAAAAATGGCCTCCCAGGTAGATAGCATTAGTCTCCATACTAATTCTATTTTGCACAATGTTAAAGATCATGACCAAATAGAGATATAATGGCTCACAAGAAATCATAATAAGAAGATATATGGTGTGAAACAAGTCAAAGAGGTTAATGTGTTTGTTGGTTAATAGAGATAAATATAGATCTTCTTCTAATATCTAATGTTGTGCAGATGATCGCACAATTTTGATCTAATGGTGTGTGTTGAGTGAGATGGTAAGAAGTGCATGATGTTTAATAGTATAAGTGATTATAAGGTATGTAATCACTCCAAATTTCATGATCATTGGGGTTATGAACAAGATTTAATTGTGAGAAATATAAGATAAATACTTGACTAATCCATAAAGATCGATGGTGCACGTTGATTCAATATTACAAGAGTGCACGAGATGAGGTCAACATGTTCAAATTTTAATATTTGGCATTGGTGCACTATGTGTCAAAGGTTGAGATTCATAAAAAATATCAATGGTGTGTATTTAATCTGATAAATGAGGACTCAAGATGATAGCATGGTGTTTGAGGTTTAATTATGACCGTTTGAATTCAAATATTTGAATTTAACAAAAGAAAGACTATTGCCTAGTGTTTGAGCCATAACTTTTGATATATGAAAAAATTGACCATAGTGTAAAAAGTGAATTTGTAGAGGACTCAAAGTTTCATTTTAAAATATGAATTTTAAGTTCTAATTGTATGTATAGTCAAATATATTGAGGTTCAAATTTGATTGTGTGTTCATGCATGTTCTGCAAGTAACCCAAGAAGGGTATTTGAGCTCGTTCTAATTTTATTTAGATATATCATGATGAATTAGATATTTGGGAGTTTTATATAATCCATTATGATGATTTATGTGCATTATAAAGTATTGACAAATCATATGCAGTATGAAAAAAGGCTTAAAAGGTGACTATGTTTTTGTTCATGATGACTGTGTGCACAAAATGTGGTTTGAGAAAATTGTGCTTAAGTAGAAGGGTATTGTGTTGGTTTTTGGACCTTAAGGGGGACCTATAGATCATGTTTCATGGGTCCATATGTTGGAAAGTGTTCTTGTATTTTCTAGCTTGCTAAAATAAGTGTCAAAGAGCTGAATGGGTCTCCATAGGACCTAAAAGTGACTTAGGCCTATTTGAAAGAGACTTGTGCTTAAGTGTGACCCATATTAGATGCCTTTAGGATGAAAGCATGTATTGTGGTAGACAAGAAAATATTTTTGACTTGATAATTCATGATTTATCTATATATAGTGAAATAAAAAATGATGATTTCTAGACTTTTGAGAAGACAAGTGCAAGGCTTATGTGAGAGTTATGGAACGAAGGAGAAGTAGATGTGCCAAGTGGATGGGTTGATAAGGAGAGTAGATTATTAACTATGTGTATGACCCATAGGTCATATTTATAATGTTATAATAGTTATCTTATACTTTTAGGATATGCAAAGAGGTCTATGTGTGCATATGAGGACAATTTGAGTTAAGGAGAGAGATTATGACATGCCTATATGAGAGGCCTGCATGAGATAAAGAGGGAATTTATGTAGGTGTTATAAAAAAAAATATATATATATCATTAGGTTTTGAATACATCAATTATAAGGTAGAGGTGTTCAAGGAGGGTCTAAAGGACTTGATCTTCCTTAGGGGAAATTGCTCTTTTTGAAACAAGTGTTTCACTAATAGCCTTTGGTCAGGAGGATATGATCCAGGTTTTTTGGTCTAAAGGAGTTGACCAGTCTCTTGTTTATAATTTTTTATAGGACAAGTAGTCCATTGTGTTGTAGATTTGAGAGCGGGTTTTATTCTCCATGAGGGTTTCCCATAGGAATTATGTGTTGTATGTTTGATCTTGTGTATGCATTAAATGAATGAGCTCTCTTATTAATGTTATTTGATCAAGTTGATATATGTTGATTATTTAATAGTTTGAAAGGATTAGAATTGAAATCAAAATATCTAGACTCACTAATTCACCCCCCTCTCAATGATTGTACCTCTAACATATTTGATAGCTAAATTGATTGAAAAAATATGCCACGTTTGAAATTTTTAAAGAGGTTGATAGGGAGCTTATAACTAGTGAAGGGGGAAAATATAATTTGGAAAACAATTGAATCTCTATTGAATCTTGTAGCTAGAAATGACACTCCACCTACTAAAGACAATGAAACTTCATCAAAGTATGGTCTGATGGTAAAACATGAAGGAGCTTAAAATTATCAAACTAAGGCACCTATGATTCAACAAGGTACATATAAAAAAATTCCAAAATTAGTCAAACAAACATTGAAAGATGCTAGATCTAATGAGATTTGAAAAACAAACACATTAAGTGCACACATATCTGTATAATAATTATACAAGTTCCTAGATGAACTTCAAGATAAGATTAAAAAATTTACCTTGGAAGACCCTCTTGAAGAATAATTCAATGTTGATTTTGACAGTGAGCCCACTTATTTTAAACAAATTGAAAATACTGAGGGATAAAAGATTTAATGAAAAGTGAGTATGATGCGTTGGTTAAGAATGAAACTTGGAAAATGGTTGATCTTCCAATTGGTTGTAAACCAATTGAATGTAAGTGGGTATTTTACAACAAGTACAAAGTGAATGCCTCACTTGAAAAACACAAAACAAGGCTTGTTGCAAAGGGATTTGCATAAAAATAAGGAATTGAAGATAATGAAATCTTTGTACCTAAAACCAAATGGACTACCATTCGAACCATGTTGCTTTGACATCTCAAAATGGATGAAATTTCACCAAATGGATTTTATAAATGCATTTATGAATGGTGATCTTAACAAGATGATGTACATGACACAATATAAAGTTTTTTAGTAAATTACCAAGAGCACAAAGTGTCAAAATTAGAAAAATCATTGTATGGTTTGAAGCAAGCCCCAATGGTGTGTTATGACAAACTTGTTCAGTACCTCTAGAACATGAAATTCAAACTTTGAGTTTGAAGAAGCAACTCTTTTTGTCAATACATTTGACAAAACATCTAGTGGTGTATATTGGTGATTTACTTATCACATGAAACAATGATAGATACATTGCAAAATTCAAATCAAATTTGATGAAAGGATTTGAAATGATAGATATGAGTTGTCTTCATTACTATTTGGGTATTAAAGTAAGTAAAAAACCAAATTATATGTTCATCACTCAATATAAATACATTGGTGAAATTTTGAGCAAGTTAAAAATGACAAATTGAAAACCTCTTAGTATGCCCATGGAATAAAATATAAAATTTATATAAGAAGATACCATTGATTTAGTAAATACTACTAATTATAGATTACTCATTGGAATTTGGATCCATGTGAATATATATTTATTTTGATATTGGTGTTCTTTCTCAATTTATGTAATAACTTGAGAAAATCACTAGGCAACAATAAAAAGAGTCCTTTAATATCCAAAGGAACACATAATTTTAGGCTCAAATAATTCAAGCTAGGGGCTTTTAAATTGGTTGGTACTATGTACTTAGGGATATGATATATTAATGTGTATGGGTCTATGGAGATGTCGACATATGACACACATCCCCCTTAGTTATATGGGTCCAATTTATTAGGATAATGAAATAACTTGTGAAATTAATGCATTGGGTAATGTTTGACCTACATTGGGACTATGAGGTTACCCATCCATTTTTAGATAGATAGAGGTCTATATAAAGTATATAATTATCATTATTAATGAATCAAGTAAGCATTGAGTCTTATATTATAAGAGGATATTGGAGGTTGTCCCCTTAAAGATACATTGTGGAGTTAATCCTTCCTAAAGGAGTATTGTATGGTGTTACCCTACCTTAAAGGTGATTATTTTATATTTGCATATATTGCATATTTAGACATCTTGGCCCACCAATATATATTGTGTTCAGTTGATCTACATTATATTATACATATTTCCAATTATTATAAGTGTGGATAATAATAAGTGGTATCAGAGCTTTGATTTGGATAATTTATATGCGATGAAACCCTAGTTTTATAGAATCATCAATATATTTCAATTGATTATGAATTTATACACAATTTTTAACTAGAGATGAAGAATATTTTAAGGAAGTCACATTAAAAAAATTGAGCCTTTATTATTAGTTTTGAGGGAGTTATTGATATTTTAGAGTTTATACTAATTTTATCATATCATCCTAAATATAAGGAATTAATCTATGAAATTTTTATTGGTACTATAATAACATACAATAAAAACACATTCAAAATTTCAAAACTTTTTGAATTGTTTTATGTGATTTATTATGATTTTATGATTATTCATATATTTGCTCTACAAGACAAAATTTGTGGATGTTTTAAAAAAAAATTAATAAAACTCCACTATCATAAGGGGAAGCTAAAATAAAAATTTGGGACTGTTTTGATCAATTTTGAATGAGTAATTGACATTTCAGGGTATTTCATTAATCCTAGTTTTTTTGTGGATCATGAAGTTGAAAGTATTTGTAGGTGAGGATGATATTGATGCTAGCGAATGGTGGCTCATTTTTTAGGAGAATAATACTCAAATTTTTTTATGAAAAACATTCTTGTCTCTTTCTTTGTGTGGGCCTTCACAACATTGGTTTAAACAATTGAGCTTCACATAAAGGTATTCTTCATAAGAAGAAATGGAACAAGTCTTCCTAGATCAATGGGATATAAAATAAAAAGAGGATGAAGAAGAGGAAGAAAATAATGATGGTAATGAAGAAGAGAATGGAGATAATTAAGAATAAAAATTAGTGGAAGAAAATAATGATAATGAGGAAGAACATGCAAGTGATGATGATGAAGAAGAAATCGAGCATAATGATAATGAGGAGAGTATAGATGGTGTAGAAGGAAAGGTAAGGAACTCAAAGAAGAAGAATTGGATGAACTCAAATAATTTGGATCTAAATAAATATGAGTCAATTTTTTTAATTTCATGGATGAATTCAAAAGAATAAGGTTGTTCTTTCCATAAACCCTACCAGCATGTATAATTTCATCGACATAAATGTGGTCAAGCATATACATGTTCAAGAAAACAATATCAAGGAGGTTCAAGTATATGGTAAGAATATTATAATGTTTGAAGATTTGAAGCTTAGGATAGAAAAATATATTTTGAATTCAAATTTTTATGCTTTGGATATGGATGATGTGGATATGGTTCTTAGATATCCATGGTTAGAATTTGGGAACAATCAATATTAATTCAGAATAAGTTCATGAAGTTTTGGTATAGGAAAAAGAATGTCACTTTATAGGATATCATAGTTGGAAAGGCACAAAGAGAAATCAAGCTAGATCATGAAGATGAGATTAAAGTAGGTGAAGAAGACAATGTGAAAGATTCAGATGAAGACATAGATGAAGAAAGAATACAAGAAAAGAAAAACACTTCATTTACTCAAAAGACAAAGGAACCACCAATGTGAAATATGGAAGAGGTAGAAGAAAAGTTTGATAAGGTTAAAGTATCAAAAAAGTTGAGGTACATAGACACCCACATCATCATGAAAGTAAAAAATCATGGAGCCATATGAGGGAGTGTCATAATAACAGGTACTTTGGCTATACAAGAAATTAGAGTTCTAATAACTATGGCTATACATGGAAGCCAAAGAAGGAATACTATGGTCAGGTATAGAATCAACATAGCAAAGTAGCCTATGGAACATGGAATCAATTGGGAAATCAATATGATTATTCATGGAATAATAAATACTATGGTCATGAATAGAATCAGAGTAGTGCAGTAGAATATGGTACATGAAATCAAATGAGGAATAATTATTCATGGACACCAAGGTGATATAGTTATGATCATGAATGGAATCATAGTAGCACATTAGCATTTATAAATAAGGTTAGAAAGCTATCACCTACCAGGATCACATATGGGTTATTGGATGATTGAGCTTGGAGACTAGTGTGAAATTATTTGAAAAACACTCATTATTTGGTTTCATCTTATGTTTTAGGGATGAAACATGGCAAGGAGGGAAGGACTAATATGTACTTAGGGATATGATATATTAATGTATATGGCTTGATGGAGATGCTACATGTCACACACGTCCCCTTTAGTTAGTTATATGGGTCCAATATATTAGGATAATGGAGTAACTTGTGGAATTAGTGCATTGGGTAATGGTCAGCCTACATTAGGATTAAGAGGTTACCCATCCATTGTTAGTTAGATAGAGGTATATATAAAGGAGATGATTATCATTGTAAAGAAATCAAGTAAACATTGAGTCTTATATTGTAAAATGATATTGAAGGTTTTCCCCTCAAAGAGACATTGTGGAGTTATTCCTTCCCAAAGGAGTATTGTATGGTGTTGCCCTATCTTAAGGGTGATTATTCTATATTTTCATATATTACATATTTGGGCATCTTGGCCCACCAATATATATTGTGATGAGTTGATATACATTATATTATATATATTTCCAATTATTATAAGTATGGATCATAACATTTGAATACTTAGATTTTGACTATATTGGTGATTTTGAAGACGGAAAAGCTAATTCAGTTTTTTAAAAATCTAGGAACAAAAATTGTTAGTTGTAAGTCAAAGAAGCAATCGGTGCCACCAATTTATTTATCATAAGAAAAATACATGGCAATTTTAGAGACAACTATAAATATTTTTTGGATTATATGAGTTATTTTATATTTCTAGGAACAAAAAGTTTTATCAAAACCTCTCATGGTTGACAACACATCTACATTTCAAATGACAAAGAATATAGTCCTTCACAATTGAACCAAGCACATCAACATAAAATTTCATATGATTTGGAATTATGTAAAATATGGTAGTGTAAAATTACTCCATTGTCATACTATAAAGCAACCAATAGACATCCTAACAAAAGCGTTGGGATGAAAAAAAATAAAAAGTTCAGTGGCATGTTTGTTCTCACAATAACCCTTGATATTAAGGTGGGGATGTAATATTATTGTAATATAAAATTATAAATCATATGGTTAATTTTAGGAGAGGTTTTGTATCATAATGGTAAGATAGAGATTCTCCATATGTAGATGAATATGCATCTTGAATGTGAAATGAATAGTCACAAGTTTAGATATTTAATAATGTAGTATCTCAATCATTGAACTAATGCAATTTTTAGTATTTTGGTTTGCACTAAATCTTGTCATCCATCCTATCCTAACAAATCAAACATAGCAAGTGGTTAATATGGATTTTTGGCTAAGCAATTCCAATTTCTATAAACTTTCACAACATGATTCTAGTTGTTGATAAATCAATTAAGTTATCCCATTTCATTCCTAAGTATTTAAATAATAAGTATTTTGATTTGGCTAAGAGGTTTATTGATATCTTTAGAATGTGAGGATTTTTGGAGAATATAATATCTATGATAGAGACACTCACATAACTTCCAAGTTTTGGAGTTTCTTCATGCTAATTTTTGCACTAATTTCAACTTCATCTCAATGTACTATCTAAACATTTATGGGAAGACAATAAGAGTTAATCAAGTTTTTAATGATTTTTTGAGATTATATAAGAAGGAGGAATAATTCAAATGATAATATCATCTTACCTTGGTATAATTATGTTACAAAAACACATATCATTCAATGATGGTAATAACTCCATTCGAGGTATTACATGGCATAAACTATCAAACAAAATTCAATTGGGATAACATAGAGGATCATGTCATAATGGGGCCTTAAATGTTGCAAAAAATGGAGGATTAGTTAAGGATGATCAAATAACATCTATTTTAAGAAACAAACATGAATAAGAGTTACATGAATAGGAAGTGTACTCGATAATTTTAATTTTGGGATACTATTTTTAAGAGTTTGATCATAAGAGCTCCAAAATTTTTGGATAATCTACCGAGATAATGTTGTGTTACATTAGACCATTCAAATTATTTTGTTACATTAGACCACTCAACTTGTTATAGATTTTCAACCTAGTGGCTTGTTACCTAACTATACACCCCAATTTTTCCCATTTAAATATTATATTTCTTGTTTCATTATTATAGAGGTATAATGTAGATACTTCTTATGTTTTGGGGTGCAATGCTTTTCATGTGGGAAAATAGGGAGTGTTTTGGTAGATTCATAAGGATTTTAAATCAATGCAAGATTAGATTGTAGGAAATATAAATAATTTAGTGCGAGGTCATGTGGGATTGGTATGTCAAAGCCAATACAACCAAGGTAAACATGGAAGAAATCAAATTATAGTTTACACACTTTTTTTGATAAGTATTGTGATGATGCATAATAAGGGGAGAAGGATGTCACATCCAATTTTTGCATACATTTCTTTATTTAGTTTTTGTGTATTTAATTTTAAATATGAAATAAACATCAACATTATGTAGTAAATAATAATAATATATAAAATAAACAATAATTTTTTTGTTTGTGATTCAAATACGATATTATATTCACATTATTAATAAGATGGTATGTGTTAGATGATATTATTTTCATCAACCATATCCAAGGGAAGAGGAAAGATTATGTAATGAAATTACTATACCACTTGAGTAAAATCATATCAATAGATCAACATATGATATAAATAAGAGTAAAATAGAATATTTGAATATACAATGAGCCACTTTGAGGGGGAAACCTCCACAATGTTAAAATAAAAACATAATTCATAATATGATGATCTAATAATAAACACTACCTTTGATATATACCTTAGTTATGGTATGGAGATTCCCTAGGTTGACCCTACTACCAATATAAAGCTATATAAATGATTATATGTCTTAATTAATGTTTATTATAGCCTCAAGTTGGCCACAAATATCCCAATACATACTATAGGTTAAGGGTGAATCATGAACCTCCCCTTGAAAATAAAGTTGTCCCCAATGTTGATGATCTTTGGATTATTTTGTAGGAATGTTTCATCCTCCCATGATGCATTTTCAATGGCTAGATTCACCCACTTGATTAGATACTCTATAATCACCTTCTTCCTCAACTACTTAGTGTGTTAGTGTATGTTTAAAGTATTTCCTCAGGTTATAAAATAATTATTCCATCCTTATCAATATATAATATATTTTTTTGGTTTGAAAATCTTTGTCCAATTACATATTCAAGTAAGAAATGTGGAAGACTTGATGTATTTGTTATGATTGGGGTAACTTATGTCGGTGTTGGGTGTGTTATCTAACTAGTTGACCCCATGGTTGCACCTTCAAGGATGAGATGATGAATGGTGTATTTTAACAATAAAATCCCATAAATGGAGGAAACTTAGAAGAAACATCCATTTTAGGCAATAATTTTGTGGTTATTTAGTGGTGTAGGTACCTATGATTGTTGTGTCTCTAATGAAAGTAATTGTGCCACAACCCCATCCATACCTTTTTAATCATGTTTTTAATTTGATGAAATATTACCATCTATGAATAATTTACCCAAAAATCTCTTAGTTCAATTTTAATTCCATTTAAATGTAACCTTATGGTCAACTCTTAGAAGTTCATCTCAATCATGCCCATGGTAGTAAGCCATTTGACCCAAAAAACAATGTTTACTTCATCCATAAAAATGGAAAACATAAGGAAATCTAGTAGGTAATCTCCCATGGTGAGTTTAATACTAATATATTTTACATAACAACTAATTTTACTCTCATCTACAACCATGACATGAAATTATGAAGTTAGGTGAATGAAACAATTCAAGCGCATGGTTAACTTATGGTTGATGAAGTTGTAATTACTTCTTTATTCAATCAATACTATTTTTTTTTTTTTTTTAAGAAAATGTAGATACTAAAATCATATTTATATAGCATATCAGTCTTGTATACTTGAAAAAAATCTATCATGGATGTACCATTTAGTTCTAGACCTTCTTGCTATCGACAGGCTCACATTCTGAATCTCATTGTGCCTAACTGCTTATCTTTCAGTTTGACCCTATCATTTTAGATGACTTAGATCTATTGAAATTTAAAATAAGATTAAAACATGATATATATTTTTATTATTAGTTTTAAATCCTCAACAACTTCCTAACTTGCTAGATACTTGTGTCCCACACAAGAACACTTGCATCAATGCATGTGTCTATATTCATATTAAGTGTCTAGTCCTCAGAATTCATATAATTTTTAAATATGTCTAATCCTATGGGTTGGAATATTTATTTTATTTAACCCTTCCATGATATATTTCCAAAAGGTGTGGTATAAATACAAATCTAAGCCTGCTCATTATTCATCTATAAAATACCAAGCAACCACTTATTCAAGCTCAATCAAACAATTGCACAACTAAGTTATACTACCATATTCTTCCATATTTTCATATAAGTCATAAGAGAAATCATATCAAAGGTATAAAACACTCAAATAATAACAAATGAGCAATATTTTTTAATTTATAAACTAGATCATTACATGCCTTTACATATAGTGTATTGCACCTTTGTGGACACACAAACCAACACCTAGGGGAGAATTACATAAAATTGAATCCCTCTTTAGAGTATTAACAATGTCATAAACACTCATTAATAGAGGGGTCCTTGAGGTTAGATCGACACCATGATCCCATTAATTCATTTTAGACAAACCTCAAAGACCTAAGTTGAAGAGTTAGGGTTTGATCCATACACAATCATCGAGAGCTTATCTGTGTGAATAAAAGACAATTTTTTTTTAGAAGTTTCCAAGTGGTCACTTAAAAATATAGTGAACATTTAAAATAATAAATTTGTGTTGATATTAGGATATAAGTGTTAATACAAGTGTTCACAAGGTAACACAAGTGTCTAGGCCTCCAGAAACAATATTTATAAAAATTGACGACTGGATCATGATCTTACCCCTACCTATTTCCACCTCTATACTTATTAGATCTACCTATGCATTTGTAGCTAAGTATTATATCCTCTTCATGTTTATAAAGTCAAACTATTATTTTTAGTATACTTTTTACATTTAGGATAGCTCAACACTTTAATTAAGAATATTCATTTATTTGAGTTTCAATTAGTTGTATTGCTCTATAATAAATATTTTTCATCCTTGTGCATAGGATATTATACCCCCTTAACCATTCATACCTTCAAAAAAAGGGTTAAACAAGTTAAAAATTTGATGAACCTCAACATTGTGTCTTCTCATGCAACTCCTATCTTGCCTAGGGTTTTTAATCTTCTAGGATTTTTGATGTCAGTAATTTATAGATATGATTTTTTCAATTTCCTTTATAAAATTTATTTTCATTTATCAAATATAGAAAATGTTATGAAATATCATTTTGAAATGGAAGATAAAGAATCCTTAATCAATCATATAAATACAAATAAATAGTTTATCAATGCATTCTTACATGTTACCCAAAAAGAAATTAATAACCATGCCAAGGCTAACACATCAACATCAAATAATGATGATACATTGATGGAAAAACTATTGATACATCCTCCATGGGAATAATTAATATTTCAACCCAATTATCGATTTCAATGCCTACATCAACAAAAGTGGTGTTTTCATTCCTTTTGGTCACTTCTCAAATCTAAAATCTAAATCCCAATGGGTTTACAATGCAAACTCTTCTCCAAGTTATAAAAACTTTATAAGCTAAGGTTACCAACATTGAAAAAAATTCTTTGAAATAAACTAATGATATTGATTCAAAATATGTATTACATAAATCTACAACACCTGAGATATCTTTTCACCCTTTGTCAACTGGTTTTGTTGCACCCAAGTTCATATTTTATATTGCAAGAATGATCTTGATTAACATATCTGATATTTCTATGTAGCATGCCTTGATTATGTTTCAAATGACAATGTCTTGACTAAATTATTTAAAAGGAGTATAATGGATTATGTCATTCCCATAAATATAACATACATGACACACAAATTCAATCAACAAACCACCAACAAAGAGACACTAGAATCAATTCTAATATCAAAATATAATCCTACAACTGCCATAATACATTGACTAGATGTAAACTAAAATTAAGAATACCACAATCCTAATTTTTTCATCTAGCATTTATAAATTTCTTCATAGGCTCTTTCCAAATGATAATTGTTCTTATAATGTTGAGATGTCTATCAAATTCAACCTTAGCCATTATAAATACAATTGGGACTGTGTGGCTACTTCTGCATGCTCTAAGGCCATGTTGACTACTCTTCATGCTCCCATGGACCTTTCTTTCCACACAACATCCTATCACTTACCTACTATTCTAACAAGATTTTACATTATACCTATAGCCCCAAGACTATAGACTGTCAAGAAAATGCTACATGGTAACATCCCACTAGCTTACTAGCCTAAAGGCTTTACCCTTAGTACAAATTTCAACAAGACTACACACTATTGAGATGATTCCATATGAAAACATCCTGGTAACCCACCATCTAAGAGGCAAGCTCCTTGTACGATCAACTCTGGGATCATAAGTCATCAGGATGATGCCATGTGGTAACATCCTACTTGCTTGCTAGCCTAGAGGTAGGCTACCTATATGATCATCTCTAGGATCATGGGTTGCCAAGATGATGCCATGTGGAAACATCTTAATTTCCCATTAGATCAGAGGAAATCTACCTAAATGATCATCTCTAGGATTATGAGTCCCCAGGGTGATGCCACATGGCAATATCCTACTTGCCAACTGATTTAAAGGCTTCACACTTTGTACGATCCTCTTTGGGATTGTGAATCACTGGGATGATACCACATAGTAAGATATTGATTGCTTTCTATCCTAGAATTGAGTGTATGTAAGATCATGTTGATGATAATCCTAGGTTAGTGGGATGGTGACACATGGCTTCCTCTGAACCACCCATTAAAAAGTTATGAAATTAACTAAGAAAAAATTGAAATAAAAGGCTAAAGAGATAAATTAGATAAGAAAAAATACTATAGAAAGTTTAAAATAAAAATCTTATAATACAAGGTACTACACAAGGGAACCTGATGAATAACTAGATAAGTATTGCACCAGCAAAGCTACATAGGGAAATTGATGAATGACTAAGACAAGCATTACATAAAAAAAGCTATGCAGGGAACTCATTGAGTAAATATGAGAAATGTTGTGCAAGCTAACTTTCCCAATGGCTACAAAAAATCTTAAAACAAAAGTCCAAATAAATTATGTAGCTGAGGCAAATAGCTACATAAGGTATCTTGACTAAAGACTAAAGGATAAAATAATTAAATAAATGCATGCCTTAATTTTTGTCGACTGAAGGGTCTAGAAGGTGTCTTCTCTTTTTTTAAAGAGTACCACTAGGATCAGTCAAAATTTTGTGGAAGGAGACATGCCAAATGGCTATGGCCAAAACAAATTCAAAATTAGGCGCAGTCAAAATCATAAATCAACTAAGGTTGGAGTTGGAATAAAACTTAGAGATGACTCAAAGAGTTAAGACTAAGCTAATGCAATAAAAATGCCTATGGAGGTTACTGCCAACTAATTAATTTAGATAGAGTATTTCTTCCTCATAAGATATTCTACTAAGCTAAATTTACATTGTATAAATGATAAATGAGAAGGTGCTAGGAAAAATACTCCTTAGATGGTAAACTAATATTCTCATTGGTTTAGCTAAATATGGAGACAATTTGAGAGACTTAACTTGTCAAAGAAATATAAAAAGTTAAAAGGGAACTACTCATAATAAGGACCATTTTAAAGTCTTAGTCAAATGATTCAACTGGTAAGGCCCAAGGTAACATTCATTCCATTAAATTTGAGAGAACAAAAAAATATTTATTAATAAGTAAAAACTCAACATCAAAGGGTTAGTCTGTAGGACCTTCTTAAATCATTAAGCCTTAGCATGGGTGACCTCAGTCAAACCTAAAGGCCTCATACCTTGATAGAATCATGAAAGTAGAGTTAAGATTCTATTAAAATTATTTTTCAATTATTATTAGATGGTATTGTTATAGGGAAGTTTTATAGTAGGTAGCTTACTCAACTGCTAAGACCAAAGTGACTTTTCATAAGGCTTCCTTTTAGTCCAAAACAACACCAAAGATTCCATGAATATCTCTATTATTGTTCCAAATAACAATCCATAGCTTAACAACTACATTCTACTCATCTTTGTGCAAGATTGATGCAAATATTTAAACCATAACCACATAAAAGGGAAAGACATACACATAATCAAGAGATTGGTATCAACAAGATTTAATCAAATAACTCACAGTATTTTATTAGAAAAACCATTAATACAAAGAGATTTTCTTACATGATGACTCCTTCCCAAGGGTCTCAAAACTGTCATAACTAGTTATTACTCATTTTACAACAGGGCTCAACACAAATACATCCCAAGTCTTTATTCCTGATTGGCATATTTTACTAGAAAACATCAATGTATAGTTCATTTAAATAGGCTAAATTGTTATTCCCAACAATAATCTAATCACTATTTATCTAAGTTTGGATCATTTTTCGGTGAGTTTAATTCCATTTTCTCTTCACATTTAGATAGATAGAAATGCATGATGCTTAACAAACTAGCCACCCATGACAAAGGTTTAAGCAAGGAAATCAATCTATTAATTTATTTGAAAGTGCCTCAAGGCTAAATACTTTTGATACATATAGGACTCTTCCCAATATCATATAAATCAAGCACTCATAAATAGTTAATTCTCAGTTTAACACTAAGATTTCAATAAATAGAAAACAAAGGTCTTAATCCATAGTTAGAATATTTGCCTAGGCTCTTATATTTTACAAGAATATTACAAGCAAGCTTGATCCTAAAGTATTTTACTGCATTTAGTTTCATTCATCTTATTAACATAAGTGAGAGGTTCATCTCTCATCTGGTTAACTACATAAGAACCAAGTAGTCTTAAACGACATTCCACATCTTATCCCAAGCATTCACTAGACATAAGAAGGAAGTCTCACAGTCCAACCTTTTTCCATCATTAAATTGCTAGTCTAGACACTTTTGAGCTCGATACTCTTAGCTCTGAGCATGTTTATATCACTTGATAAAGGCAAGGGTGGATATATAAACAAGGGTATCTTAACACAAGAGAATGACCATGAAATACCTATAGTTTTATTCCTAGTTATTACCCAAAGAGATTCATAGTCTCAAATATAAATAAAATAATAATTAAAATGATCATATAATTGAAGTTAAGCATTCATAAATATAAAACTAGCAAGCAAGCTTTCACAACATAAATAAGGCCCACTATTTGATTGCATAGAAATAGGATACCTCACTCAATTGATCTCATCTAATGGTCATGGAAGAGTTGAATAGCCTACCACCTTGCCCAGCATGAGAGGAATTCAACAACTACCATCATGACATACAAGTAAGGGTCAAATGACCCTTCCTAGGTCCTTGAAGGATAAGCATTACATGGCAGCCAATGCACAACTATGAAAAAATAATCAAACAAATAGAATAAACCAAATAGTCTTATTCTCTTAAAAGTAATAAGATCAAATAGAGGACACAATAATTTTATTCCCAATGAGCACCATACACATAAGTTATTATGAAGCCCACCTATTAACCTCCAAACCACCTAGGTGGTATCTTCCAGTTGTCCAGACTCAACTCTTCTAACCCATGGTTCATATTTGTTGCTTTTCCTTCTCTTATGCCTAGTCTAACTTCCTTACAAATTAGAAAAATTACAAAAACTAAGGGAGATCAAATTCTATAAAAATATATCCTAGGATCAATCAACTACCAGTCGCTTGCCAACCCATGCCTCATTAAGGTATGTTCTTTTCCATGCTCAATTAAGGCACATGGTGGCTCTTGTAAACTTTTGTGTTTGATTCCTAGGTTTACTATCCTCCAAACCCACTATATTAAAATAAATTTAAATCAATGAAATATTTAACACTTAGCTACTAGATAATATAGATGTTGGATACCATATCCATGGATCATAAGACAACAAATTTCATCAATCAAGTTTAAAGGTTAGTCACCTAAAACATACACTAAGTAAACAAACATGGTAGATGGTAACTTAAACAATAAAATACTTAGCATGGATCTACAAAAGGTTAAGATATAATTGTTTAGTAATAAAACCATGCTTGGCATCATCTCTTTCCTTCATAGGCCCTTTTTCTATTCCTTCACACTTATTGCACCCATGAAATCTGCTATCCTAATAGTCGAGTCTTGTAATCACAAGCATGCTATATCACTTACTTAAACCAATGTAATTATCTTTCCTATTAATTCAAAAGGTTATGAAGTGGGGTCAATATAACACATAATAAAATCATAATTTTAATTGCAACATAAGGTAATAATTTAGGCATTACTTAGCCAACTTTTACCATATGCATGATCTACTCACCTTGCAATCAAAACCATCAAAAAATTATCACTATTGATTTAACATAGTCTCCTTGTCCATACCCAAAGCATGAATCAATAATTTTGAATAAAATTATTGTCTAGAGTTAAATAAGAGTATTAATGGTCTTGTATACATCATGTACCCATTGGTGAGTTCTTTGTCATTCCATTAACAAAAGTATTAGTATTAGTATTAGTATTATTTGTTAATTGAATTTTTCCCCCTTAGAGAGGCATCATCCTCGATGCAAGACCACATTACTCATCTAATATGGTTTTTAGATCTGCTTGACTGCTAGAACACCATTCTGAATTATTTATGTGCCTTCCCAAGTAGGCAATCAATATGAGTTATTTATTACATCCATTAATAACATCATTATATGTGAAGATAAACTTCTAAATGGGACCAAACATACTATCCATATTGTATTTATGATATCCCTTTTATTTTATTCAAATCTTATTGAGCCCTGGATCATCATTCTTGTTTATACCAATTCTCTTATTGGTTTTATAACGACGTGACATAATCACTTTTGAATTGCAACATAATTCATGAATTCCATTTGTGCAAGGCTTCTTCTTCACATAATTTTATTTATAGTGGTCATGGGAGGGTTTAACAACCTACAATCCTACCCAATATAGGAGGACTTCAACTGATTCTATCATGATGTCTAGGTAGGGATAAAACAACCTTTCACCATGCCTAGCACATATGGACTTTTACATGATACCATTAGGGCATTCATAGGAGGATCATATAACCTTACACTATGCCCAACACAAGAGAGATTTGATGTGATACCATCATGAAGATGTTTCTCACATACCACCATCACTTAGAGTCATAACTACATACATTAACACACATATAAGGACATAAACACTTTGTGCAACTAGGGAGGAACAACCTCTCTGTTTCTCATAATTTTACTCCAAGAATGTTTTTGGCATTTCAACATAATGAGAATTTATTGCGACCAAATCATAAGGATGCTTCGATTTTGGATTGTAATAATTTGAACTTCCTTTAAAAAAAATCTCTCTAATTTAGAGATGGAAGTGGTCCAATTTTTGACCCAAGCCTTGATTTATTCAATGCTATACTACCACACTATATTTAATTTATTGCATTGGATGTGGGTTGAATTATAATTAATTCTTAAAATAAAAAAAATTGTTCTGATGTAAATCATTCTAAAAAATACACTTGTCTCAATCCATTTAGACGCATAATTTCTCTATTAAATGCATGATATTTAAAGCACTCCTTGAATATGCAACTTATTCTTAGAGAAGGATGACAATTTCTAGTCACAAAAAAATGTCTTGCTAAAATAGGCATCAATCCTCAATCATACCTTTATGAGATCATATAAAATTATTAGAAACATATGGGGCACTACTGAGTTAACATAGCTAGTGCCATCTAAATCATAGTGGATCTTGTCAATAAGTAGAGCATGGGAAAATGCCTCCCATCACACCAATTATACTATAAAATAATACAAACATGGGACTATCTCCCTTTTCCACCTACCATGCCATTCATGAAACATTTTAAACAACTCGATACCATGATATTTAATATATGTAGGCTCTTAAGATCTTGATCTACCAACCAATATATCATTTTCAAATCAATATGGAGACTCTTAGGGAATTGGTCCATTAGCCAATAGAATCATGTGCAAACCAATATATATGTGGCCTTCATGACATTGGTCCAATAATCAATAATTCAATGTGCGAATTAATTTGTATGTGGCCCTCATGACATTGGTCCACCAACCACTATCTAGGTGAAAAGTAGAGAGACAAAAATAGTTAATATGCTAAGGTTACTCAAGACATATATCCACCATCCATTCGAAAGCATAAAGTGAAAGAGATAGTCAATACACTGAAGGCCCTTAGGACATCTATTCACCAGCCATTCCAATGTGTAGAGTGAAAGAGACACCTCAACGCTATTGATACACCTCAATTTCTAAGACCACCATCTATGGTGGGTGAAAAAGGATGGGATATTGGACCTTTATAATAGGTCTCCACAATGACCCACTTAGATATCATTTTAAAGCTACTTCTTCTCCCGTATACTCACCTGAAGCAACAATTATGCACATACTAACACATAAAACCAACACAAGCAAAGATCAAAATCACTTGAAGAAACATTAACTGATCATGTAAGTGAAAAATCAATAAAAGGAGACTAAGTACTCTCAATAATGAAATAAAATCCAGCTAAAATTCATCAATGAATTCCATTATCAACCTTTATCTTGAAACATTCAAAATTAAGAAAAAAATGTTGGTTTCCAAGAAATATAAACAAAAGCTCAAACAACTTAAAATAAGTTCAAAAAACACATTTAGCCAAAATCAGATCATAATATGATCATTATGGATATACAAACCACTTAGTGGGAGATAAAATAAAGTAAGAGGGTGTTATTGATACACTAGCCGTCTAGAAAATCAAACTATGTCACAACATAGGGGATATGTTCCATTGGCAATTACTAATTTTTTTTTTATGGAGCTAATTACCACTTTATCTTGATAAATTCATTGATGTTTGATTATGATTAATAACATGCAGGAGGGCACCACATGACTACCACTACACAAAATGATACTGTCAAGTAGCTGGTACCTTGTGCCTCTTTAGAGAACATACTTATAGTTAGTTTGTATTCACAACCTACCAAGGTGTGATTTAGCATTAAATTCAAGGCTTACTTGCTTTAACATGAGAATATAGATATAATTCCACCTATAATTAGGTCCCACCTATATGTGCAAACATAATGTTTATGGTGAGAGAGGTGCATGGCGATCATTTCAAGAGAAGGGCATAATTCCTATTGACACACAATGTTATACAAGTGCCCAAGGAAATTAGCAATTCCACCTATAAAAATTGATAAGTTATCATTATGAGAAAATTTATATATACCAAATGTATTCATTCCATTTTACTACCACATAACTTCACAATAATTCAACATTATTATCATCTCTTCTAGGCTCTCAATCATTAGTATAAGTTGAAATTTATCCATTGATTGATTTATCATCATAATATGAAGAATGTGCAAGGTTAAATTAATCCATTTTATATGATTCACAACCTAGAAGATACCCTCGTGACCATTTTATGTGCACCCATAAATAATATCATAAGCCAGGCTATGCTTATATATACACAAGGCAATTATCAACCTAAAGTTACTCAAATATAACATGCTCTTTTCATGAAAGAAAAATTATGTGAAGACATACCTACCCCAGTTAATTTCTTAGAGATTCATCTTATTTCACTAACAAGATGCAAAATTACCACTCAACTAGTTAGCATAAGGCAATATTATATTTATACACAGAGTAAGCCATAATCTCAATACCAAGTTTTTACTATATCCTGGTTCATCGAATGGTCCTAATGCTCTAAACAAAAATAGACACTTTATTTAATGTTCCCAAAATTTAAATATACACAATCAACATATCCAAAGAATTCTTAATTTTAAATAAGTGGTCATTGAATCCTTTTTATATATATTATTTCAATTTATCAGCATCTGAGCATTAGTTCAAGCATATCAAGCCAAATTCATTCAGATTCATGTCCTCTCATCAGCATGGTAACACCATAATAAAACTTTATATATCTAACTTAGCACTTAAATTAAACAATCAAAATGTGCATACACACACATATACATATCTCAATTTTAAGAGATTCTTAATAGGAAGGACCATTGTGATTTGAAATATACAACATATCGCAGTTATTTTATGTTTTGATAAAATAATAAAAAGAAGTATAATAAGGATTATAAAAAAATTTGGTATTTGCATCCAGCCTCTATCATGGATTTAGTACCCCATAATAAAGTGTTCTTAGGGAAATTTCATGCATCACGGTCAACAGTTCCATAGTTAAAGAAAAAAACCTTGATAATATCTCTTCCATATTGCATTCGTCAGATCTTAAATGGTCTTGAATCTATGGTTTTTACATGTGGGGATAGTTTTTGAGTACCATGCCTCCTACGATATATTTGAAGGTGGTTTATAATTCTCTTTCTATGATGAGAATCTAAAGGTTTCCCAACCTACCTATCCCTTCCTTGGGGTGGCTAGGATCCTTTTTACAACATAAAAAATTGGGGTAAGATTTCCTCTAACAAAACCATCACTCATTGTAGGGTCTCAAGAATTTGAACATGGATTTCAAATGGATGCATTAGTTTGGGATCTTGGTGACCACCATTCACTATGCCTTTCATTTTTTCCTTTTATGACATCTTGTCTATCAATTCATATTTTAATAAAGTAAGAAAGCAAAATGCACCATATTCAATTTACACAAATCATGATTAACCAGAAATAAAAAGGTGATGAACCCAAGAAGATCATCCCCATAACTCCTAGAATTTACCCCAAACTTTGATACCAAAATGCCATGCACATTTTTCCATAAATATAATAGACACAACACATAAATTCACCCAACAAACCACTAATAGATAGACACCATAATCCATTCTAATCCCAAAATTTAATTCTACAACTTCCATAATGAATTAACTAGACGTAAACTAAAATTAAGAAGGCCACAATCCTGGTTCATTCAACCAACACTCAAAAATATCTTCATGGGATATCACCAAATGATAATTATTCTTATGAAATCAAGATGGTCTTCAAATTTGACCTCAGTATTCACAAATACAACTGGCACTACATGGTTGTTTTTATGTGCTCTAAGGCCACATTAAATTCTCTTCATGCTCCTAGGGACCTTTTTTGCTAGTGACATCCTATCACTTACCTACTAGTCTGATAATATTTCAAATTGCACCTACAACCCTGGGACTGCAAACCATTAGGATGTTTCCACAAGACAACATCTCACTATCCCAACATATTTTCCCTTAGTAAAAACTTTGATGGGACTGAAAATCATTAGGTGATGCCATGTGGAAACATCCTACTAACTTGCCATCCTAGAGGCAAGCTCCTTGTATGGTGAAATTTGGGATCATAGATCATTGGGATGATGTTGCATGGAAACATCCCAGTTGATAGTTGGCTAGGAGGCATGTTATCTATGTGATCATATCTACAATCACGGATCACCGGGATGATGCCACATGGAAACATCCCATTTACCCATTGGCCCGATGTAACGAACCTCATGAGAAAATAATGTGACTATGCTAAACCAATGGTTATACTCCCTTGGTGGTGTTGAATATGAAAGTAAAAGGATTATACACATAGAAAATGTTGGTTTAACAATGCTTAAATTATTACCTTAGGATACAATTGAAATAACATATGCATTAAGGTGATATAATAATATCACTTCATGACTTTGTGAATTGATTAGTAAACTAATTACATTGGTTTACGTAAATGATATAGCATGCTATGATTGAAAAATTTGACTATTAAGAGAGTGAATTTTATGGGTGTAATAAGTGTGAAATAATATGTAATTGTTAATGAAAGAACAAGGACTATGCCAGACATAATTGCATCATTGTGATCCTACCTCTAACCCATATCATGTCTAAAATTTAACTAATCTAAGTTGAATGCCATATATACTAGTTGGGCTTTATTTTAAAACTTAAAATGTCATAGTGTGGTAATATTTGATGGATTGGTTGAACCACCTTTGTGCTTGTCATATTTAATATGTGAGATAAAGTATACCAATGTCTACATTATCTAGTGGTAGGTTGTAGGCTTGTCCATTAATTGCTCATTGCCTTTAATCAATGAGAATCTTTGGGTTAATCTTAGAATCAACCATAAAACTTTATATGATATACCATGTGTCATTATAGACTGATAAAATATTACCCATTATGAAGCTATGGGTTGGCCAACATAAGTGGTTGGTCAATCTAATGGAAGAACTATTATGATTACCCTTTATTTAGGATAATTTATTTATCGAAAGTTCCCTTTATGTGTGTAGAATTTTTATTTATGTGAATTATAAATTTAAATAAATATGAATTTCATGGGTGTTAATCACCTCTTTATTCTCTTTTAGGATTTGGGGGTTAATTTCACAAGTAACCCTTTTCCTTACTTTGCACACACTTTCATCCACTCTAAGGGAATCACAAAGGAGATTTGTAAGGTAATCATGGGATTTATTGTAAATCCCATATTCTTATTTTTACTCTATTAACATAGCATTCTTATCCTCATTTCCTCACTTGAAATTTGAGGATCTCTCTCTTCTTATCAAATTGTTGTTGGTTCTAAATTATAATTATGGATATTTTGGTGACAAACATTCTTATAAGATTATGTGGGTTTTTATCTGATACATTTGGTTTCCTACTTTAAAACTCTTGTCTCATTTATGGTTTGCACCTTGAGAGGTAATATTTTTTTCTTATTTTTAATAATTTTTGCATTTTTAATGTTGTTGACGAACATTTTAGCATAATTCCTTCATGGTATCGAAGTTGGGTTCATATTATTGATATTGTTTGTTGAGAGTGTGAAGATTTTTGGGTGAAATTTTGGATTTTTTCTAGGAATTAAACCCTTACACTATTTTAAAATCCATCTATCCTTCCAAATTATTTTTAAGGTTTTTTCTTCATTGTAGGTTGATCCTAATGAGCATTTTTTTCATCCTTCCACTGGTTCTACACAAAACTCTCAAAAGTAAGCTTTTAATTTTTTTCCCTTTGGTTATTATATCTAAATCAAATCAAATTAAATCTAATTTTTCAAGATATTAACATTTATTTATATATTTTTTGATTTCTCCTTTGTTTCTTTTCTCTGAGCTATTTTTTGTTTGGCTTAGTTTTTTTTATTTTTCTCTTTCCTTAGGTGTCTCCCCTCCTTTACCCATCTAGTAGTGTTTCTTATTATGCATTTATATTAATGTATTTTGCACTTTATTTTAATAACTTTACCTTTTTATCTGAGACTCAGGTAATGTCTCCTTTGTCTATTCTTTTTTGTCTCTTACCATGCCTTATTCTTGGATCTTCGTTTTATTTTCTATCTCGTGTATTATGGCTTGGGTAAATTTATTTGCTAGGTATTGGTGCATCTTCTTTCCTTAGATGTTTCCTTCTCTTAGGTCACCTAGTCTCTTTGCTTTTTTTGTTCTCTCTTCTGACCAGTTTGCATATCCTTCTGGTGTTTCACACTAATGAAACCCCTTTAATTATTAAGCTTTATATTGTATGCTCTTATGTTTGGCAGGTGCCATTTCATGACATGAAGGCAAGTTTTTTTAATCCCTCAATGTTTAATTTTTTTTCCCGTTCTGGCATTTTACACCTTACACCAACTTAGATAGTTATAAGACAAAAAAAAATATAAATCCTTCTTTTTTTCTAGTGCTTTATCCTTGTTGTCTTTTACTTAAAAAAGTGTTACAACTATTTTATATTCCAAACAAAAAATATATATTTAATGTCTTTTTTGTTATAATCCACTCTATAATGTATCATTCTCACTCTTGGTTTCACATTTTTTTGGCAAAATATTTTGTCTTTCAATGAAAACCTAACTTACTTTCTAAAACTTGAGGCTTGCTTATTAATCTTTGTTCTTTTTTGTCAATATTCAAACCCCTTAAAAACAACAAAAGAGTGAGCCTCATTTTTTATGGGAATAATATATATCTTTAATTACTATTTCATAACATTTTTTTTCAAAATCTTAAGTTATCTTGTTTTAAAAGAAAAGAAAAAAAGTGTATTTTTTTGAATTCTTGTAAGTTATTTCACTTAATCCCTCATATTAATATTTTTTGGAGGTTTGGTGTGGATTATATTTTTCAAGATCATTAGCTCTTGGCTCTAATTTAAGTTTTGAAAACCATTGTTAGAGTACTTTCCTTTTCAGAATTTTGGTGCTTAATTTACTTAACTTATGCATCTTTGTGATCATCTTATTGTTTAAAACCAAAAAACTATTGTGTTTTTTGTGCAATCCTTAAACCATATAGGTTCTCATTTCCTTCTTGTCACATTTTTTTTACTTTGATAGAGTTCATTTTTTTGGCCTCCTTGTCCCTTCTCCACGCATCTTCCTTTCTAAGTATTTTTATTGCCTATTTGATTTTCATTATTGGGAGAGATTTTGAGGCACAATGACTCAATTATTTTTTAAATTTAAACTCACGTCCACCAATTATCATTTATATAAATATTATGTATAATATATATTCAATTTTAAATACAGTGCACATAGTAGACAACACATACCCAAAACTTGATGAAAAGACTTTCATTACTGATGTTTAAGAAAAATGAAAAGTAAAAAATGATGAGACCTTAGAATTGATTGACATGGCCATAACCACCGAATTACATGTGCACATTAATGGTTATCTTCTTGCATCTGATGCTTGGTATAAACTTAAATATGTTAATGACATTGTAAATGAATCCCAAAGAATTCAAATTCAATATCAACTATTTAATTTAAAGTATAATAACTTCAAAACTATGGATGATTTTTTTAACTAAAGTTCATTATTTGTAAGTTCAACTTACTGTTTTAAGCTTTAACTTTTGAGATTTGAATTTAATTCATATTATCATAAAAAAATGTTTACTAAACCTTTTCAGTAGTTTATTACAAATGTTCATTTGAAACTAGCTTTTTCTACTTTATCTACTTTCTTGATTTTTGATTTATTTTGTACTCTATTACATCAAGAAGAATAAAAGTTATATCAATTTTATAGTTTTAAGACTAATGAACATGATTTTATTTCTAAACACCAACACAATAATGACAAAGAACATGTTAAGTCTAATAATACACATGACAAGAAATAATACAAATCTAACTCAACACCTAAGAAGAAGTTAGATTGTAATTATTGTGACAAAAATGTATATAATGAATCTCATAGTTTTAACAAGAAACATGATATTAAAATTAAAAATCTTAAGGTTAGATACAATGCTAACATTAGTAACACTATGACTTAAAACAAATATAAGTTTAATACTAGAGTTGCTTTTATTTGAGCTTTGCATGCTTCTCTTGTTCAATGGATTGTTGATTTTGGTGATACTCAACATATGACATGTAATGCAATTTTTTACTTCATTTAAACTAGATCTTTCAAACAATCATTTAATTCTTGTAAATCATGATTTTTTTAATATTGAAGTCATAGAAACTGTTAAAATTCCTAATGATGAATTATATGATGTCTTACTTGTTCTTGATTTAAAATTAAAATTGCTTTCTATTCCTCAATTATGTAAATATGACTATAAATTAGAATTATCTAATGACACTTTTTATGTTAAATCTACCAAGCAAAATTTTTAAGTAGTTTCTAATATTTTTTTGATAATGATAACTTGTTCAAGTTTAATGGATTTTATTCTTCCTCATATACTCATGCTTTGCTTACTTATATTAATTTTAACTTGTGACATGAACTATTAGGAAATATTAATTATCAAAGTGTTACACTTATGAATAAGCTAAATATGGTGCAAAGTTTGCCTAAAATTTCTCCCATTGATTCTATTTGTAGTACTTGTATGGCTAGTAAAATTCATAGAGAATATTTTTTTAAGAATTAATCTTGACGTGCTAATGAAAAAATTCATTTAGTTCATAAATATATCTTATAAAATATGCAAACTCATTCTATTAATGATGAAAAATATGCTTTAACTTTGTTGATGATTGTACTAGGTGAGTTTGGATTTATTTTTTGAAAATTAAAGATCAAGTTTTAGATATTTTCATTAAGTTTCATGCCCTTGTTGAAGAATAATCTCATTTTTATTTACGCATCTTATAGACTAAAAATATAAATGAATATTTTAACAATGATTTTCTTGAATAGTGATGGTATTAAACATGATATTTTTTTTTCCTACACACTTGAACAAAATGGTATTGTTGAACATAAACATAGGACTATCACTAGAATGGCTAGATGTATGTTTCATGCTAAACATATGCATTATAAATCTTGGGTTGAAGCTATTTATTATGTTATAGATCTCATTAATATAACTCCCACTAAATCTATTTTAAATATTACCTCTAGAGAAGCTTGGAGTGGTTGAAAACCTAATCTTAAGTATTTACATGTTTTTGGTTGTGATGCATTAATTCGTATTCCCAAAAAAAATGAAAGAAGTTATATTCTAAATCAAATACTTATATATTTTTTGGATATGATGAATCATGTAAATATTATAAGGTGTATGATATTCAAACTAACAAAATCAATATTAAAAAAGATGTTAGAATTGCTGAAAATAGTGTACTTAGTTGTGCTTCTAATTTAGATTCTTTTGATATAATTTTTAATTCTTTTCATTTTGAATCAAGTAATGATAATAATGATATCATTCCTAAAATTATTTTTCCTTCTAATCTTGCTATACAAAAATCTATGCCTAAGTGGGCCAAGGCTACTTTAAAAGCTTCTATAATTGATTTTAATCTTAATGATACTCGTAGAACTAAGAACCAATATTGTAATTATGCTTTGATGTCTAAACCTATGAATAATAATGATTATCAAACACTAAAATAAGTTCAAGGTCACCCTCATTAGGAAAAATATATGCATGATGAATACAAATATTTGATTTATAATAACACTTGGGACTTAGTCCCTCTTCCTAAAGGACATCATTTGCTGAGTTGTAAATAGTTGTTTAAAAATAAGTTCAATTCTAATAATCACATTTAAAAATATAAATCTAGACTAGTTGTTAGAGGTTTTTATCAAATTGAAGGGATTTACTATCATGAAACTTTTCACCTATAGCTAAGATTCCCACAATTAAATTTATTTTAGCTTCAGTTGCTCACATGCATTGACCTATTTGTTAAATGGATATTAAGAGTGATTTATTAAATGGTAACTTGAATGAATAAATTTACATCTCAACCACTTGATTTTATTAAAAAAAGGCAATAAAAATATTTTTTTCAATTTAAAAAAATCCATTTATGGTTTGAAACAATCTCCTATAGTATAGTACTATAAAATCTATCAATTTTTCATAGCTCAAGGATTTACTCATAGTTTTAATGATCCCAATTTTTTTTTAAATAAAAAACACTCTAAATAGTATATTTATCATTGTTTTATATGTTCATGACTTAATCATAACTAGTAGTAATAGTTTAATGGTTTCATGCACTAAAAATGATTTAAATAATTCTTTTGTATGATTTATTTAAGTCTCTCACATTATTTTTTAGGCATTCAAGTTTGAAAATAGAAATATAGCATTTATATTTCTCAATTTAAATATGTATATAAATTTTTATTGTTGGAAATATTGTCATTGATGTCAAAGGTCTAACATTATTGGTGATAAAGGCCCCATTGCATTTAACAATATTTTTAATATTCATATCTTGGCTAATATGTGTTAATATTTATTTAATATTAATGAATATATTTTTGGTTACATATAAGTCAAAAGAGGGCCCATGGAAAAGTCAAAGAGTCATGGGGTAAAATATGAAAGAGGAATGGGATGCATTTTTTCATGAAGAGTCATATTGAGGAATTCCAAGAGTCACCATGTGAAGATAAAAGAGGTATGGAACATTTTTATATGAAAAGATAATTTGAGGAATATGAAAAGTCACCAAAATAAAGATAAAAGAGGAAAGAACACTTTTTTCTTATGAAAGGTCACCATATGACTTATCAAATACAAGGATACGAAGGGTCATGCAAGTTTGGCACCATTTTCAATGAGGATTGAAGGGTCACAAAGGGTGAATGCTAAAGGTTATTTGGAAAGCCATAAATAAAGGCTTGACAATCTATTTTTTATATGTAAGAGAGTGCATGGTTTGCATTTATTTTTGAAGAGAGAAAAGCAAGAGATATTATATATTTCTATCATTTGTTGAGTAAGAAAAATTGAGAGATAATTATGTTTTATACACATGAGGGGTTGGTGCTCTTATGGATTGGTGCTCATGTGGGTTAGTGCTCACAAATATTTGTAATAAGTTGGTGTTCCTATGGATTGGTGCTCACAAATAGTTGTTGTGTTGGTGCTCGATAAAGGGGTTGGTGCTCCTACAAGTTGGTGCTTGAAAACTTTATATTTTAAGTTGGTGCTCACTCATATACTTGAGATTGTTCTTCATGGTTTTTCTCACTTTGAATTTTCACATAAAAATTTGGTGTCTTTCTCTCTTTCTCTCTTGTGTGGTGAAAATTATTATTCCAATTTTATTGCATATCTTGAATGTGTGATTAAGTGGTTAAAGAAAATAAATTAGATTAAGTAAAAAGATATTTAATTTACTAATTCACCCCTCCTCTCAGTTTATTTCATGCTTAATAATTGGTATCAGAGTAAGTTTTTTTTGATAAAATTTTACAGCTTGAAGGTTGATTAGGAAAACACGATGGCTGGATCACATAAAAGATTTTATACAAATAAAGAACCTTTGTTTGATGGAATGAATTATATTTTGTAGAGCATAAGGATGAAATCTTATTTGATGGCTGTTGGATTTGACATATGACAAGCAGTGGTGGAGGAATATGAAGAGACATAGACACTTGTAACTACTTCAATAGAAGAGAAGGTAAGTGAAAATAATGCTAAAGCTTTAAATGCTATTTTATGTAGTTTATGTGAATCAAAATTTGTTAAATTTGTGCAATATAAATTTTATCATAAAACTTGGGTAAAACTTGAGAATATTTACAAAGGTGATGGAAAGGTTCATTAAGCTAAGCTTCAGAATTTCAGAAGATAGTTTGAGAGTTTGGAGATGGAAGAAGAAGAAAATATAGCAAGTTATATTTTATGAGTTGATCAAATAGTTAATCAGATTCAAGGTCTTAAAATTTTTTTATAAGAATTAATGTCATTCAAAATTTTTTGAGATCTCTACCATTGAGATATGATGTAAAAGTTTCAGCAATTAAAGAGATGAAGAATTTAGCCAAGATAAAGATGGATGAACTTCACGGTATTCTTAAGGCATATGAGATGTGGACTGAATAAGATAAAATATCAAAGAGAGAATCTACTTTCAATACATCAAAGAAAGAGAAGGCTAAGATTTAAGAATCAAGTGATAGTTCTAGTGATGATGTAAATTACAACAAAGCTCTATCCATTTGCAAGCTGAAAAAGAGCACAAGTAAATATCAAAGAAAATTACCTTTTAAATATTTTAATTATGAAAATATTAAATATTTTGTAGCTAAATGCCCAAATAAGGGTAATGATGACAATGAATAAGGAAAGTATACATAAAAAAAAAAATTCTAAGGTAAATTCAAGAAAGGATTCAAGAAGAGTTTATATTCTAAAGACTCTAGCTCAGCCAAAGATAGTGGAGTTAGTGATTGAAAAGAAGAAGAGATTCTATTCATGGATATACATGAAGAGGCCTCCACAAGAAAAAGTATAGATTATAAAAAAGAACATGATGAAGCCAAAGTGAATCTGGAAGGAGAACTCATTTGTACCTTAGAAGAGTTAAAATCTCTTGAAAAGAAGAATAAAAGATTAAAGCTCCAAATCAAAAAAAATGAAAAGGATTCAAAGGAAATAATTAAAGATCTACAAGAATATTTTGAATAAGCCAAGAAGAATGAATAAGATCTAATGGTATAGTTGAAAATAGTAAGTAAAAAATGTGAAAGGTATGTTATTAAAATTACTTCTTTAAAAGTGGATCTTGATAAAATAAATAAAACAATCAATGATATAGCAGTTAATGATTCAAAATTTAAGAATTACACTAATATGTTGAATAAGATATTATAAAATCAAAGACCAATGTCAGATAAGATAGGTATAGATTTGAAAAAGAGAAAGAGGAGGTCACTACATTTATAGGCAAGGAAAAAGGAAAGAGCTATGCTAAAGCTCTTACAAAAGAAGAAATAAAAAAGGGAAGAAGTTAAGAATACAGAAGACATCTCAAACAAAGAAGGTTGGAGGGAATATAACTATAAAAAACAATTAGGTTAGAGATATACAAACAAGTTCTATTTTTATGGTTATTATTTTTATTATAATAGATATGGTCATAAGAAAATAGAATGTCAAAAAAGGGCTAACAATTTCAGAAATAAGGAGAATTTTTTTTATACAGACTCAAACAAAAGCCAAAATTCTTTTGATCCTCTATCAATTTTTAATGAAGAGACCATAATATGTTACAAGTGAAATATTTTAGACACATATCTCGGTACTAGAGAAGCATGTTTGAGTCATTCAAGAAGGAACAGAGTTTTAAGGCTCCATTCATCAAGAAAAAAGTTTAGACTGGTTCATGGTAAAAGAAACAACCTAAAAAATCTATGTTAGTGTAGACAGATTTACATGCAATAAATAAAGAAAAGTCATGGCTCATTGATAGTGGATAATCAATACACATGATAGGAGATAAGATTAAGTTCATAACCTTGAAGAAGATCAATAATGGTATAGTGAAATTTAGAGATAATACTACTACCAGAATTGCTAGAAAAGGTACACTAAGTTTGGATAATGGTAGAACTAAAATTAAAAATGTTTTGTATGTAGAAGGTCTTAAGCATAATATTTTGAGTGTAAGTCAAATGTGTCATCAAGGGAACATACTAAAATTTTATGTAGAAGGTTATGCAATTAGAATAAAAAATTTAGATGTGTTGGTTGCAGATGCTTAGAAAATAGATAATAATTTTTATATGCTATTAGACATCAAAGGTCAAAGATGTTGTTTGATTTAGATTGAAAAAATTTGACTATGGCATAGGAGAATGGGGCACTTAAATTTTGAAAATCATGTCAACATCAACAAGAAACAAGCAATCAAAAATCTTGCAAAGATTATAAAGCCATCTGACACGCTTTATGAAGCTTGTCAGTATGGGAAGTAAGCTAGAATATGGTTCAAAACAAAAGAGTACTCGACCACTCAGATGCTAAAGCTTATTCACACTAATCTATGTGAAACTATAAAAATTCAAAGTACTCAATGTGAAAAATATTTCATGTTACTTATTGATGATTTTTTACGTATGACTTGGGTAATATTTAAAAAAAAAAAATTAAAAAGATATTTAAAAGCATTAGTTGAGAATGAAACTAGTTTGAAGATTAAGTGTCTAAGATCAGATCAAGGAGAAGAATTAATTTCAGATCATATTATTGAGTTTTGTGAAGACCATGGAATAAATAGACATTAGTCAGCAGCCAGAACTATACAACAAAATAGAGTAGTTAAACAAAAAAATAGAATAGTTTAAAAGATGGCAAGGACAATGCTAAATAAATCTAAGATAGAAGATAAATATTAAAGAGAGGTAATTTATACAATAGTGCATATTCATAATAGAGCATTATTGAGATTCAATAGTGACAAGACTCCTTATGATCTATGTAAAGACAAACCAACAACAGTTGATTATTTCAAAGTTTTTGACAACAGATACTTCATAAAAAGAATCAATAAAAAACTTAATAATTTTGAATCTAAAGCAGATGAAGGTATATTTCTTAGTTATTCCTATAAAATTAAAGCTTATAAATGTTATAACAAAGAACTAAGAAAATTATTCAAAGTGCAAGTGTCAGGATAGAAAAAGATGGAACACAAAGAATCAGTGATCCAATAGACATTCCTAAAACCATTGAAGATGAAGATTTTGAAAAATCATATGAAGGTGAAAAAAAGGAGAAAAAAGACACCGAAAATCCATCCAAATATGTTTAGAGAAATCATAATGAAATTGATATTATCAGAGACATAAATAAATGAATTCACACTAGAAGAATTATGGTAAGTGAATCTGAGCAAATTAATTTCTCTTTGTTATTCAAAATTTAACCTATAACTTTTTCAGAAGCTAGACATGATAAGCATTGGGTTAAGGCTATGGATGAAGGATTAAATCGGATAAAAAATAATGATACTTAAGAATTAGTGTCTAGACCAAAAGATCACAATGTGATAGAAACAAAATAGGTTTATAGAAATAAGTTGAATAAAAATAAAAAGTGACCAAAAATAAAAAAAGATTAATATGTGAAGGATATGCTTAGATTGAGGAAATAAATTTTGAAGAAACTTTTTCACTAGTGGAAAGGTTAGAGGCTATTAGAATGTTTCTTGCATATGCAATGTTTAAAATTTTTAAAGTGTTTCAGATAGATGTCAAATCTACTTTCCTAAACAAGAATCTAGGAAAAAAGGTCTACATTGAGCAGCCTGAGGGATTTATTCTCTCAAATATTAGTAGCCATGTATATATATTGAAGAAAAAATTGTATGGATTGAAATAAGCTCCTAGAGCTTGGCTATTCAAGACTTGATAAGTACCTACAAAATTAAGGTTTTAAGAGAGGATTTGCTGATAGTAATCTCTACATAAAAATAGAAGGTGAGCATCAATTGATTATTGTGGTATATGTTGATGATATCATTTGTGGAGGAAATATTGAAAAGATGACAAAATAATTTTTTAATAATATGAAAAAATAATTTGAGATGTCTATGCTTGAATAATTGTCATTTTTCTTATGATTGCAAATATTTCAGTCAGATAAAGGAAGTTTCATATTTCAAAGTAAATATGTCAAGAAAATGTTAAATAAATCTAGTTTTGAGTATTGTGCACTAGTTGGAACACTAATGTGTATAGGAAATAAGGTGAGAAAAGATGAAGATTCACCTGTTACAAATCAATCTTTATATAGAACTATGATTGGTAGTCTTTTATATTTGACAACATCAAGGCTAGACATCATGCATGTAGTAGATATGGTTTCAATATATTGATCATCTCTAAAATATAATCATATTCAGTTGATGAAGAGAATATTTGGATATATCAAGGGGACATTGAATTATGAATTATAGTATTTCATATGTAGAGATTTCACTTTGGTTTCTTATATAGATTTAGATTGGGCAGGGTGTTTGGATGATAAAAATAGTACAAGTGGAGGAGATTATTCCTTGGTGATAGCTTAGTATCATGGCTAAGTAAGAAGAAAAATTTAGTATCACTTTCTATAGTTGAAGTAGAATATATTGCAGTAGTATTGTATTTTACTTAAGTGCATTGGATGAAGCAAACTTTGGAAGATATCAAGGTAAAATATGATGAACCTATTTCTATTTTTTATGATAACACAAGTGCTATTAATATTTTGAAGAATCTAGTGATGCATTCAAGAACAAAACATATTCCCATTAGATATCACTTCTTGAGAGAATAGGTGTAGATCAATAGGTTAAGATGGAGTATATCAGCACTACAGAGCAGATTACAGATATTTTCACAAAGACACTACCAAAAGATATATTTGAGTATCTATGAGAGAAGTTGGGAGTAATTTTTTTTACTTCCTTCCATTGAAGTTTAGCATCAATTGAGGGGGATCTAAGTTTTATCTCCAGATAGGCCCTTTTCCATTGATGTCAAAGGGGGAGAATAATAGGTACAAGTGCAAAAATAGGTACAAAGAGTAGGTACATGTTGCTATAGTAAGGGGGAGTTATTGTATATTTTTCAAATGGTAGTATGTGTAAGTTTTAGAATGTGGCAGTTTTAGTTTGAGGTTACCATCAATGATAAAGAGGGAGATTATTGGAAATATTGTCATTGATGTTAAAGGTCTAGCATTATTGGTGATAAAGCCCCCATTGCATTTAATGGTGTTTTTAATATTCATATCTTGGATAATGTGTGTTAATATTTATTTAATATTAATGAATATATTTTTGGTTACATATACGTCAAAAGAGGGCCCATGTAGAAGTCAAAGAGTCATGGGGTAAAATACAAAAGAGGAATGAGACACATTTTCTTATGAAGAGTCATCTTGAAAAATTCCAAGAGTCACCATGTGAAGACAAAAGAGGTATGGTACATTTATCCATAAAGGGATACTTTGAAGAATATGAAAAGTCACCAAGATAAATACAAAAGAGGAAAGGATAGTTTTTGCTTATGAAGGGCCACCATATTACTTTTTAAATGCAAGGATATGAAGGGTCATGCAAGTTTGATGCCATTTTACATGAAGATTAAAGGGTTATAAAGGGTGAATTCCAAAGGTCATTTGGAAAGCTATAAATAAAAGTTTGAGAAGCCATTTGTTATATACAAGAGAGTGCATGGTTTGTATTTGTTTTTGAAGAGAGAAAATCAAGAGATATTGTAGAGTTCTATCATTTTTTGAGTAAGCAACATTGAGAGATAGTTATGTTTTATACACAAGAGGGGTTGGTGCTCCTATGGGTTGGTCCTCATAAATATTTACAAAGGGTTGGTATTCCTATGGGTTGGTACTCACAAATAGTTTCTATGTTGGTGCTCAGCAAAGGGGTTGGTGCTCCTGTAAGTTGGTGCTTGCAAACTTTATATTTTGAGTTGGTGCTTATTCATATACTTGAGATTGTTCTTCGTGGTTTTTTCCACTTTGGGTTTCCATGTAAAAATTTGGTCTCTCTCTCTCTCTCTCTCTTGTGTGGTGCAAATTATTGTTTTAGGTTCATTGCATATATTGAATGTGTGATTAAGTGATTAAAGAAAAAAAAATAGATTAAGTAAAAAGATATATAATATATTGATTCACCCCCCCTCTCAGTATATTTCTTGCTTAACAGTTATCTAGGTTTAATATGTTAGATTTTAAACTTGTTTCTACCCCTTGTGAACTTGGTATAAAATTACTTAATTACATGAAAACTAAAAATATTGATCCAAGTCTCTATAGATAATTAGTTGGCAGTTTGAATTACTTTACTCATACTTATCTGGATATTTTTTATTCTGTCAGATTAGTTTCTCATTTTATGTCTAAACCTCTAGATACTTATTTTAAAGATGATAAAATAATTATTTATTATATTAAAGGTTCTCTAATATCTGGCATTGAATATACCTTGAATAATAATTTATATCTGGTAGGTTATTCTGATTCTAATTGGGTTGGTGATTCTAATGATCATCGATCCACAAGTGGTTATTGTTTCTCCTTGGGTTCTAGCACAATTTCATGGAATGGTATAAATTAGACTATTGTATCTTTGTCTTACATAAAATCTAAGTATAAAGCTTGTAATCATGCTATAAAAGAAGCTATTTGACTTTAAAAACTTCTTGAAAATTTGGGTCACCCTTGATCTTTGGCTAGTTCAATTTTTGGTGATAATCAAAGTGCCATTGCTTTAGTGAAAAATCCAATTTTATATGCAAAGTCCAAGCACATAGAGATTCAACATCACCTTCAACATGAAATTCTTAAAAATAATCAAATTCTTCTCTCTTTCTATCTTATTAAATAATAAATGGTTGATATCTTCACTTACCCATTATGTAAAGAAAAATTTATATTCTTTGTAATATGTTAAGATTGAAGGAAGTTCTCATCAAGGGAGAGAGTTAGTAATGTTTTCTCCCTTATTTTTTGTTTGTAAACACCTAATTAAAATTTAAGGAGTATTGGGATTACCCTTTATTTAGGATAATTTTTTTAATCCTATGTTCCCTTTATGTGAGTGGAATTTTCATTATTGTGAATTATAAATTTACATAAATCCATATTTCATGAGGTGTCAATCATGTATTTGTTCTAATTTAAGATTTGGGAGTTAATTTCACAAGCAACCCCTTCCCCCACTTGAAAAACACTTCCTTCCACTCTAAGGGAATAGGCCACAAGTGGCACACATAAAGGAGGATTGTAAGGTAATCATGAGATAATTTGTAACTCCCATATTTTTATTCTTGATCTATTAAAAAAACATATCTCTCCTCATTTCCTCACTTGAAACTTGAATTTCTCTCTCTTCTTTTCAAATTGATCTTACTTCTATATTTTAATTGTAGATTTTTTGTTGACAAACTTTATTATAATATTATATGAACTTTTATCTGATACATTTAGTTTTCTAATTTAAAACTCATCTCATTTATGGTTTGCACCTTGAGAGGTAATACTATTTCTTAAATTTTTGAATTTCTACATTTTTAATGTCATTAATGAATGTTTTGGCATAATTACGTCAATAACAGACACTTGTAACATTTAGATTGGGTTGTAAAAAGGAGAGAATGCCTATTTGAAAATATCTAAAAGAAGGGTCTAGGAGTTTTGGCATTTTTGGCCACCCTAAGAACAAAGGAAGAAGAGAAGGGAAATAAGTAGAGAGCCTAGAGAGGGACAGATTCAGCTGGTAGAAACATTCAAAAAAGATCCATGAAAGGGACTGAATCATTTGGTAGGTATCTTATTGACTTGAATATCTTGTTGTTTAACTAAATAAAGTCTGTATGATTCATGATCATGTTATCACATTCCAGAGGAGTAAGGCTACTTGGCTTACTTTATTTTTTCTTATGGTCATGATTGGGTCACCCATAGTGTTATTACCACTTGTGTGGGAGTTTGGAGTTGAGATATTCCTCTATGATAGCTCTAACCATTGTATTTCTACTTACCTAGATATTATAGTTTTTTCAAGTAAGACTTATGATGCCTTGAAAGGTCAAATTATTCATGATGGAGGAAGGGTTAGGTTTCTCATGTTGGAGATGATATTAGGTTGCCTAAATCATCTCATAATTGATTATAGAATATATTTTAGTGGTTGTATACTTGATGGGTCTTATCTTTGTGATCATTGTGTTTTCTCTTTTATGTATTTTTATACTTGTTGATAATAGATTTAAGGTTGGTAACCTATTTAATAATAGATGTTTGGATTATCACCTTGTGGGTAGCTATCTCCTTGAACCCAAGAAATATTTATTGATTTTTTATTACTTAGCTTTCACCATGATGTGTACATGCCTAGAGTTAGGAGTCTTACTCGAGGGTGCCTATAGTAGTTGATTGATGATGGAAAAAGGTTGGGAGGTGAGCCCACATTTTGTTGACCAAATTTGTAATTGAAAAAAAGAGGAACTCATCATTAGCTACAATATACTCAAGTTTTTTTATTTATATAACTAATTAGAAGCCAATGATTAATATTTCTCAAATGAACTTATTGTAGTTATATATTAGTGATTGATTATGGGATGGGTGTGAGCCATTATTATCTAGTTGAGTGTTCTGGTTATTACTACAAAGAACTATTTCTTAGTCTGCTTAGTATATAGGATTAATAGACCTCTTTGTGATGGATCTTTATTGAAACTGGAATCATTGTGTAGGATTGTATATTCATGATTGGACTTGGTCAAGTTAATGGACTTAATACATATAGTATATCTTTAGTTAAATATCCTGTGAATGCTTGTTCATTACATCTTAAGCTCTTAGACCTAGATGATTCAACGGGAAATACCCATTTAAGTATGAATGCATTAAGTATTCTACTTATGCCTTTGATAATAAAAATAACTTGTGTCTTGCTTGTATGAATCTAGTTATGTAAACCCATTCATGATATGGCTTATACTCAGCTAGTCTATATCTAACTGGCTAACCTTTGCTAAGGTATAATCTAAGAAAGATAAAATATTTAAAAACTCTTAGAAAGAGTGCCATGGATAAACTCAATGGAATTTGGATATATATATTCCTAATGGAATCTATTAAATTTAAGAGAAAAACTCCTTAGCATGTATGACCCTCTTTTAATATAATGAGATGTGTGCTTTTTTGGGTTAAAGCTTCATAATAATCAACATTATATGGATAAAAATGGGGAGCCTTGACCTATATTATTTTGTCTATCTTCAAGGTTTATGTCTACCCTTATGAGGGAAAAACTTAATTAAATAAATGAAATAATGCTATTGGAATAATAAATATATTATGATTGCAAATATGAGTATGGATGTTACCCTAGTAAAAATATGTCTTGCGGAAGAGTTCTTATTAAAGCATTGAATAAGCTTTCTGACTTAGAATTTATTGTATCAAGACCCTCTTATAATAAAAGGAGAATAAATAATAGAGCATGTCTCTTGGGATAAAATATTAATAATACAAGGCAATTAGATAGGTACAACTATAAAGACCCTTGTAAAGATTAATTATTGATTATCATGGTTTTGGTAGGCGAATCCTAGAATGTGTATTTAAAACTTAATAAATCTATAACTTAGCTTATTGATTTTTATTTAATGGATGAGGTCTCCATAATAATTCTAGAATATTTAACTTCTAATGAATAGACAAGTTGGATTTTAGGTTGACTTTAGCTGATGTTTTCTAGATATTTGACTAAACCAATGAGAATATTGGTTTAACTTTGAAAGTTTTTTAAGCCTCGATGTTTGTTTATTTCATAATTTTAGACTTAGTCTTGCTTTTTTGGTTGATAATATTCATAGTTAGCCTTAGAATTTTTATATGCTTCACTTAAATTCTTTGATTTTAGCCTTACTAAATTATTCTACATAGATTTTTGGTTCCTTCAACTTTTATTGGCCTTAGTGACTTCTGACTATTCATAAATTTTTATCTTAGTTGAGCATTGTTTTTACCATATATTATTGGGTAAGTTACCTTGAATATTATTTGCCTTAGTTTCTTGATAATTTCCCTATGTAACCTTTCTTGCATAGTGTTTATCTTAGTCATTTTGATAGGAGTTTTTTTATGGCCCTTTTCACCATAAAAATTTAAATGTTTAGATTTTTTTTATAATTTTTCCATAATCATTTTCACAAATTTTGTGAAGTGGTTTAGAGGAAGCCATGAGTTGTCATCCTGATAACCTAGGAGTGATGTCAAATTGGTTTCTACTATGTTCAATGCTAGGATAATAAGATAGTGGGATGTTGCCATGTAGCATCATCCTAGTGACTCTTGATTTTAGATAGAACTATACAAAGAGAAATACCACTAGGTTAGTATAATAATGAGATGTTTCCACATAGAATAATCTTGGTGACTTGTAACATCAAAGAGGACTATACATGGAATGATTAGCACCGAGTTAATGGGCTAGTGGGATGTCACCACATGGAATCATCTTGATGACCCATGATCTCAAAGAAGTTCATACATCATGGAAAACCTTCAAGATAGTGTACTAGTGGGATGTTATTATGTGGCATCACATCTATGCCCCAAAATACCAGAGAAGTATATATAGAGCATGAAGCTTGTGGGTAATTAAGATGTTGTTATGTGGCACAATCTCACTACTCTATGGTTTTGGAGAGGTTTGTACATAATACAAAGCTTCTGGGGAAGTAGATGAGTAAGATAATGCCACATGGAATAATATTACCACTCCATAGTTTTAGATATGTTTATACAAAGTGTGAATCTTGTGGGATAGTGAGTTATCAAGATGCTTCCACATGGCACAATATTGATACCCTATAGTATTTAGGAAGCTACACATGCCTAATAGAGTAATAAGGTAGCAGATTAACAAAATTTCACCATATAAAGTTTTTCCAAGGTCACTTGGGAAGTGATAGGTGGATAAAGTGACCCAAGGAACTTGAAGAGAAGCTGGCATGGCCTTATAACCTACCAAAGCGACCATGTAGTGGCTAATGCCAATTTTGATAGCCATTTCAACATCACAACATAACAAACTTAGATGTAAGCTTGCATTAAAATTTGTGGATGTCTAATTGAGTGAGCTTAGGTATAAACCAATAGCTTGTGCCCAATCATTGAGTGATGATGATTACAAGGATTACTTATTGAATTTGATCAAAATGATTTCTATTATGTGTTCTTATGTTTTTAGGTGTTATTTATAGTAGATTATGTCATGCCTATATTTTATATAAAATAATGGGCATGAAATTTTAGTATTAGAGATTGGGTTAAACTCTAAGATCTATATAGATGATCTACTTGGGTTCATAACCTTTCTAATTTTTGTTAATCTTGATTTTTTTAAATTGAATAATTGTGCATTGATTGCTTAATTTATTAAAATCTAGATAATTTGATAAGATGTCACAAAAAGAAGAAACAAAAGGCATAGTGGATGGTGGTCACCAAAATCCCTAAATTATGAAGCTATTTAAAATCCTTATTCAAATTCTTGAGATCCTATAGTGAATGATAGTTGTCCTCAAGGAAATGTTGCCCCAAGTTTGTATGCTACAAAAAGGAGCCTTGCCACCCCAACAAAGGGATGGGTAGGTTGGGAAAAATTTAGATACTCATCATATAAAGAGAATCAGGAACCACCTTCAATAGTACCATAGGAGGTATTGTGCTCAAACACAAGCTCCACCTATGAGAAACATCAACTCAGAACCATGTAAGGATCAATGAACGTAGTCTAGAAATGACACTATCTGAGATGTTTGATCTAACTATGGACCTATGGATCATTATGAACAAAATTATCCTAAGAACATTTGATTAAGGGAGACTCAAATCCTAATATGGAATGGTTGTGAGAAATAATTTTTTTTATAATCCTTATTATAATTATTTTGATTATTTTATCAAAACATGAAATGACTATGGTATGATGTATATGTGAAAGCATAATAACAATTTTGGGAATATTGGGGTTTTATTCTTAATTTAGTTAAAGGGTCTAGATTGATAAATTAGTAAATAATATTCAATAAATAAGTTACTAATTTGTGAAATTTATTTATAATTAGAGATTTTTTAAAATAGTAATAAAAGGGAGAAAATAAGACTTATCTTAAACTGTGTTGATCCGACTAAGATAGGATATGATATTCACTATGCATGCCTAGGATACTATCACAAACAAGATTTTGGTTTTCATTTTATGATTGGATAGGAGCACTGAAAGTGGATAGGAATGACACCGATGCTGTAGTCCTTATCTAACACTATTGTCCTAAGAGTCTAAACTTTTTGGGTTTTGTTATGCAGGTCTATGTGAGCCTGTGTAGTAAATTTTGGAGGTTGAAAGTCAACAGAGATCACTATAGAGAAGATTCTTTCTTAAAACCATATCTTTCATTATGATTTGACCAATTTTTAAGCAAGAGGGGGGGGGTTAGTGTGTGTAAGATGCATTGGACATGTTTCACACCCTATGTGTGGGCATGCTGCCTACATACCAATACTTTAAAGAGGGATCAAGCCATATGTAGTTATTCCTTTAAAATTGCTTGGTGTAATTGTGATATGAGAATACAAACAAATGCTAAACTAGGTATGCTTGAGATGACTAAGGACTTGTGTAGATATTTAAAGGTTCTTAGGACTATACTAGATGGCTGTATGTAGAGAATAGGGAAGATTGCCTAAGTGGTTTCACTTGTATTCTTTATTGCTTGATAATATTTTCCAACCCTTTCCAAATGATCTTTGGATGGGATTTTATAGGGATTTATTGGTTATGGATTAAATTTTCTCACATTAAACTGACAAGGAAAAAGATAGAAAATTGGAAGGAATTAACCATTGGGGCTAGAAATAAGCTTGGACAATAGTGCTAAAAGTAGATAATAGTAGCACCAGTGCTCCTGTCCTAGTGTATCACTATTTTTCTTAGTAGATGGGACCTAGGGGGATGGATTGGTCATGAAAAGAGGGTCCAAGATTAGTTAGGGCCAAGTCTAAAAGGCTAAATATGACTATAAATTAGTGAAAATAAGCTTATGAGGGTCATGAGAGCAAGCAAAAGGGACCTAAGGGTTAGGTGTCATTATCCATGCTCAAGTTACCAGTTTTTCCATTTTATATGACTATATTTGCCCCCACTTTATTCTAGTGATGTAGTAAATTGAAATACTAGGATAAAATAAAAATAGAAAGCATACCTAAACTTACCTATGAGGGTGAAGCTCATGAATCTTGTGTGATGTTGGGTGTGCATAGAGAAAACATGATGTAATGTGTAAATCTACAAGAGAAAACAAAAAATAGATTAGTTCTTACTAGATATGATATATCTAAAATAATAATTTATAAAGCTAGGTAAAACAGAGGAAGAGAAAGGCATGAGTACACTTCATTGAGTACACAAACCAATACAAAACCTATTGTGATGCTGAGTGATGTTGAGTAATGTTGGATGTGTGTAGTATCAAGAGTAATATCATGAATGGAGTTGAGTGCTCAATTTATTAGAAGGTGGCTCAATAATGCAAAGGTTGGCCCTTTGGCTCCATTATCACCCACTAAATAAATCTAATTAGTAATGCATGTGTTGATTGATATTTGGACTATGTGTCCATTCCCTCTTATTAGGTGGCTCAAGAACACAAATGTTGGCCCTTTGGCTTCATCATTGCCTCATAAAGTGAAGATGTAAACTAATATCAGTATGGAATCTGTGTCATATGAGATGGATTTTGAAGTCCATAAATGTATTTTGATCTAACAATGTTGGTGTGGATGCTAAATGCATATGATAAACTAGGCCACTCTTGGCCATTTTGAAAGATGGAGATTAATCTTGTATGAAAGCCACTCCAAAATTGAGAATCTAGTTTATGTGGAACCCACTTGAGAACTAAAAAGTTTGGATTGTATGAAAGCCAAACCAAAATTATTCTAACCACCTATAGATGGATTAAGTCATGTAACTACTGAGAATGCCTAGGTAATGTTAAACTCAAAAAGAAAGAAAACAAATGTGCCATGCACATTGCCCCTAATCATTGGTATCTGAAACATGGATTCTGATCTAGAAGTTATACTAATTTACCTATCTAAAACTAGAAGTGAGAGCCATCATGCCATGCATGATGCCTCCTATATTTGGATTCTTTGAGAAAACTATACTGAAACTACTGATTCTAGTTTGAATTGTAGCTCACAAAATTATAGCTAAACTTACCCTTCTATCTACTTTTATAAAATTTAGTTTTTCTATTTTTTGGATAAGAGAACTAGAAATGGATAGTAGTGCCACCGATGCTATAGTCCAGTCTCAGTGCTATTCTCTTGGGCCAAATATGATGACTATTCTAGATTCTTGACTATTTACTTAGTTTGTTCTGACTGGTTTGATGTCTAGTTATTTTAAAACTAGATTTTTTGACCAATAAGAGCTCTGATCCCTATAAAAAAAACCCCTATTTATTACCCCATCCTTTGAGGATATAAATAGGTACCCTATAATGACCTCCCTTAGAAGAAGAATCCCTACAAGTGTATTAAGCTAGAAAATATACATGATAAAACAATGATAGTCAACAAAATATCTAAAGATATAACATGGTTTGAATTGAGAGATTGTTAGATCAATCAGGGTATGCCTAGATAGATATAATAATGTAATAGCATATGAAATATACTTAACTAGAATTTAAATTCTAGTTAGTGGTTAGTTGTTAGTTGGAGGGATGGATCATGATGTCCATCATGACATCCAAGAAAAAATGAATAATGCATGATATGGATCATGGCATTATGAACAATTGAAATAAATCAAGCAACTAGCACACAAGGTAACAAGAAAGAAGCTATAAGAGTGGCCTAGGGTCCAAGAAAACAAGGGACATGGGCACATGTCATTGAAACTAGAAAGTAAACATACAAGGCATATTCAAATGCCACATACACATATAAGTGGAGCAAGCAAAGTTAGAAGGGCCAGAGGCACATTGAAGAGTACAAGCAAAAGGCATTGGAAAATATCCTAAGGCACACATATGAATAAAAGCAAATGACATTGATAAATGTCCTAAGGCACATATAGGAGATAAGCAGGAACTATCAATGCAATCACATCAAGCCACACTAATTAAGAAGATAAATCATGTAAAGATAGGAAATGTACAAGCACATCTAACTAATTAAATCAAGAGGGAAAGTATACAAGACATGTTTAGTACAAGACTAGGTATATGTTAAGAAATACATAAGTGTTAGATACTAATGAAATGTAATCTGTGTAAGCTATTAGATAATGTATATCAACATGATAACTTAGAGTGTAGAGTGCAGGAATGACATGACCAGGATGGTGTAGTCATGTAAAAGATGCCCCCAATGGGTATGCATATTGATGTGTGTCTTGAATGTAGAAGCAGGAATGCCCCCTCAATGGGTAGAGTGAAGCAATCAAGTAGCTATATTTTACTACACACACTCAGAGAAGATCAAGTGAGGCATGGTAATGTAGATAAATCAACATACAATAGCATGGAATAGAAAATGTAAGTCCTAATATAGTAGTAACAATGTAAATCATGAATGATGCATACAATCAAAATGTTTTTTTTTTGACATATTTGAATGTTTTTGGATTTTTTGAAATGTTATATTGTTTTTGTATTTTGGAATTATTTGAACTATGTACAATTGATCATGAGAAGACTATGTATAGGTAATAATGAGAAGAGATGATACTAATCGATGAGTCTCATGGGAAAATCCCTATTATGGTGTCTTATATAAAATAAAAGAATCATGCATGATTGTGAAGCATGAGGGAATGGTTACAAATATGATTTTGGATATTTGGATTCATTGTTGGTATCTTGGAAATCATAATAACCTGTAGTGTTTCACTCATCATTATCATCTTGATTTTGAACCAATGAAATGTTGGTATTGATTTTTATTGTATCTAGATCTTTTCCTTTGATAAATTATGTCTGTGAATGATTTACCTTAGGATCAATAAATCTCTAACCTTGGTGACAAACATTATCAACTACTAGGATAAGAGTAGTGATACTTTGAGCATGCTTGCCCAACCCTTGACCTTGAAAATCAAGCTATTATAGATATTTTTGACCAAATTCATATTGATTTGAAAGTTGAGCCTCATTTTGAAGAGGTAGATTTTCATCTTTTTTGTGCTTTACCTATGCTTGTGGTACTATTTTTTACTTTAATTTTTCTTTTTGATCCTTTTGTTATTCTAAGTTATGTTTTGGTAAATACTTTTATACTATTTCTAAATTTACCCCTTTATGAATTTATTTCTATGTCACTGTGGATTGCTTGATTTATTTACCTTATTTAGGGTACTCATTATAAATTATCTATTGTATATGTTGTCTTAATTTCAAACATGAATCTGTGTGATGCCCATGCATTCTATGATATGCACAATAATATCTGGATCTTCTCACTTGATGCAAAGGAGGTAGTTTGATCAAATTATATTTAATCATTCCCCTTAGTACCTCACTTGAACTCTTATGTGATCTTTGAATTCTTTTTGAATGACTAGTTGTACAGTTACTTTGTTATGATTTTTTGTTTTGATATGTAACATTGTTTTCAACCAATTGACTAGGTGAAGGTGCATATACATGATTGACACTAGGGTGCCTTTGAGGATTTTGTATTATAATATGGTTTTCTAATGTTGTGATATTTTCATGTAATATTTGATTCTATATTTATAAATCTAAAATTAACTTGCTCATACTAGTGATTTGATCCCTTAGAGTCTTATAAGTGCAAACCCTAGATGCTTTCGATTGAACATTTAAGCACATATGTTGAAGAGGATTTTAAGAAGCTATATGTTGAATGTATGCATTAGGAACAATAGTTTAGGATACATCACTTTTTATAGGGGTGATAGAATGGACCTAGTTAGAGGGAAAGTATTTATCACCCTCTTGGGGGAGAGGAGGAGAAGGAAATTCTTTCTTCTGTATGAAATATGACATTGAAACAAGAGTAGCAAAAGAGGCATATACATCAAGGTAGAAAACTGTATATGGGCTAAAATTCATGTAAGTGGAGTTATAAATTGTATATCAATATGATTATAGAGAACATTTCACATGAGAGATAGCAAACAAGGGATGAAGAGTATGGAACTGTGCATTGATGCATAAAGAAATTTGACATATGCTATGCTATGTCTAATATGTTTAACAAGATAAACTTGAAAATTTTTCCATATGAGAGATAGAGAGCAAAGGGTAGAGAGCATGAAATTGTGTGTGAATGTATAGAAAATTTTGACATGAATCATAACATTTCTAACATGTTTAGCATGATAAACTTGAAATTTTTCCATATGAGTGAGAGGGAGTATGAAAAAAGAATATTGATTTTTTTTGCATTTTTAGTAATGAATTTTGTAATATAATTCCTTATTATAAAAATTAAGCATAAAATGCAAAGAATGAATCTTTGTACTAGCATATGGTAAACTTCATCATTCATGTACATGAGAGGACCAATGATGGTTTCCTTATTTTGTGCAAGAAATGTAAGAAATAATTGTAGATAAGTGAAACCCATTTTTGAAATATGATTTTAAAATGTAAGGTGATATCTCATAAGCATAGGACCTAGTGTATGCAACTAGGGTTTTAAAGATGATATTTTTTCAAAACACTATGGAATTTTGAAAATGAAATTAGATTTATAATTTAAATATGCAACTAAAAATTCAAAAAATTATTGGAAATGCTTTGATTGAGTAGGACCTAGTATGTGTGACTAGGATTTTGATAATGATTTTTTTTTTCAAAATACTATGGAATTTTGAAAATGAAATTGGATTTCTAATTTAAATATGCAATTAAAATTTAAAAAAATTATTGGAAATGCTTAATTGAATAGGACCTAATATGTGTAACTAGGGTTTTGAGAAAAAAATATTTTTTGAAATAATTATTGAATTTTTAATTTTGGAGGGATTTTCTTATTTTAATATGCTAGTAAAAATTTAGAAAATTGTTGGAAAATTATTGAAGAAATGCTGGGACCTAGTATAGGCAACTAGGGTTTGAAAGAAAATTATTTTAAAACTTAGTATTAAATTTTAAAATTTGAAATGAATTTTTGATTTAAATATTCAAATAAAAATTCAGAAATTTATAGGAAAAATCAATAGGAATTTTACCCTAGGGTTTTTAAGGTTTTTATCCACAAATGAAATAAGTCAAGTTCACCAAATGATTTAACAATTTTAAGAATATTAAGGTTTTTTTCTTAATTTAGTTAAAGGGTCTAGATTGATAAATTAGTAAATATGTAATAAATAAACTACTGATTTATGAAATTTATTTATAATTAGAGCTTTTCTAAAAATAGTAATAAAAGGGAAAAAATAAGACTTAGCTTAAACTATGCTAATCCAATTGAGTCAGGATTTGATATTTAATGTGTAGGCTTGGGACACAATCACAAACATGATTATAGATTTTTTTTTTGATTGGATAGGAGCATTAAAAGTGGATAAGAGTGGCACTAGTGTGGTAGTCCTTATTCAATGCTATTGTCCTAAGAGTCTAAAATTTTTGGGTTTTGTTTGGTAGGTCTCTGTGAGCCTTTGTACCAAATTTTAGAGGTTTTAAGTCAATAAAGCTCAATGTAGATCAAATTCTTTCTTCAAACCCTATCTTTCATTATGCTTTGACCAATTTTTGAGTAAGAATGAGCATTAGTGCGTGTAAGATGCACTAGACATGATTCACACCCTATATATGGGCATGCTACCTACATACCAATACTTTAATTAGGGATTAATCCATATGTAGTTCTCCCTTTGAAAGTGCTTGGTGAAATTATGATATGAGAATGCAAGGAAATTCTACACTAGGTGTGCTCGAGATGACTAGGGACTGGTGCAAACATTATAAGTGCTTAAGACTATACTAGATGGCTATATATAGAGAATAGGGAAGATTACCTAAGTGGTTTCACTTGTATTATTGCTTGCTTGATAATATTTGTCAACCCTTTCTAAATGATCTTTGAATGGGATTTTATAGGGATCTATTGGTCATGGATTGAATTTATTTGTGTTAGGTCGACAAGGAGAAGGATGGGGAACCATAAAGAAATGACCATTGGATCCAGAAATAAGATTGGACAATAACACTAAAAGCAGACAATAGTGGCACAAGCACTCTTATCCTAGTGTGGTGTTATTTTCTTTGGCAAATGGGACCTAGGGGGATGGATTGGTCATGAAAATAAGGTCATAGATCAGCTAGGGCCAAGTCTAAAAGGTTATGGATGAGTGGGAATTCGTGAAAACAAGCCTATGAGGGTCATGAGAGCAAGCAAGAGGGATCTATGGGTTAGGTGTCATTAGCCATGCTCAAGTTACCAATTTTTACATTTTATATGACTAAAACTATATATATATATATATATATATATATATATATATATGATTACACATGTTGCTTTCTTATTATAGTGACTAATTGAATAGATGCACTCTCATTATATGTTACCATGTTAATATTGGATTGTAAATTTGAAGGAAGTTGGATTGTAATGCTTGAACTAATGCTCAGATGTTTTTAATTGAATTTATCATTATGAAAAGGTTTTATGACCTCTTTTGTGAAATTGTGAGTTCCTTGGATACATTAATTACGTTTGAATTGATTATGGGAATGTTACATAAAGTGATTCTTGTTATTAGAGCATTGAAACTAAGTGAAGAATCATGGAGTAATTAAGCTCTAACATTAATGTTATTTCTTGTTCTATGAATAAATATAATATTACTTATGCTAACTAGTTGAGTGATAATCTTGCATTTTGAATTAAAAGGTAAGATGAATCTCCTGAGAACTAATTGGAGTAGGTATTTCTATGTATAATTATTATTTCATAAAAAGAACATGATATAATTGAATATATTTAAGATTCTTACTACCTTATTGTGCATAATGAGAATAGCCTAACTCATGAGCCTTTTTTTGAGTGTATTTGAAATAGTTATGAAGTTATCTTCCTCACTGTGAAGTATATGTAATAGATTAAGGTAACCTTACCCATTATTAAATAAATAAATCAATAGATAAATATACATTTATAATAATGTTGATTGGTTGAATGAAAGCCTAGAAGAGATGATAATCATGATTATTTAGATGATATGTGGCATAAACTCTGAATGAATACATCTAGTATTACTAAATTGTCTCATAATGAGAATTTGTCAATTTTGATAGCTGAAACTACTAATTTCCTTGGGCACTTGTATATCACTATGTGCCAATATGAATTAGAAGTTGTGATCATGAAGGTGCCCTTCTCTTGAAATAATATCCCTACATATGACTTTCCTTAAACATTATGTCTACACATATAGGTGGGACCTAATTATAAGTAGCATTATATATAAATTATCATGTTAAGGCATGTAAGGATTTATTTAAATGATAAATCACACCTTGGTAGGTGGTGAATATAGATTAAATATAAGTATGTCCTATAAAGAGTCATAGGGTACCAACTACTTGATAATATCATTTTATGTGGTGGTAATGGCATAGTACCCTCTTACAAGTTATTCCTAAAATTAACTATATCATTTTGTGTAGTCATAATGGTATAACACCCTCTTAAAACAACAATGAATTTAGCATGATAAATTGGTAATTGGCTCCATAAGAATTTTTTTTAGTAATGGCTAGTGGATCATATCTCCTAAGTTGTTATATGGTTTGATTATCTGGTTAGCTAGTAGATCACCAACTCTTACTTAATTCCTTTTCCCTCTAAGTGGTTCATAGTGACACACAATGATCGTATTATGATTTTATTTTCTCTACATGTGCTTGTCAAAATTATTTTAAGTTATTTGAGATCTTATTTAATCTACTTAAAAACCAACATTATTTTCTTCTCAACTTATATTATTTTAAGCTAAAGGTTGATCATGGAATTCATTGATGAATTTTGTTGGATTTGATTTAATTATTGAGACTACTTGGTCTCATTTTTATTAATTTTATACTTACATGATCAACTGATGTTTCTTCAAGTAATTATGATGCTTGCTTGTGCTAGTTTCATGTGTTAGTATATGCATATATGTCACTTAGGGTGAGTTTAGGGGAAAATAAGTAGTTTGGAACATATCTTATCGACTACCTCTTACACTCTATGATTTAACATGCCTAGGGATATCTATGCATCTACTATCTCTTACTCTCTACACTTTGACATGCTTGGAGTCATCTATGTGTTGACTATCTCTTACTCTCTACATTTTGACATGATTGGGGCCATCTACACATCAACTATCTCTTACTCTCTATTCTTTGACATGCTTATGGATGTATACACTCTTACTCTCTATGATTTGACATGACTGAGGGCATCTATGTATTGACTATCTCTTACTCTCTACACCTTGACATGCTTGGGACTATCTACATATTAATTATCTTAGCTGGTAGACTAATGTTTTGAGGGCCACATACATATTGATTACCACATTAATTTTTTGCTAGTGGACTGATGTCTTGAGGGTCACATACATATTAGTTGGCACATTGATTCTTGGTTGGTGGATTGATGTCCTAAGGGCCACATACATATTGATTGGCACATTGATTCTCGGTTGGTGGATTGATGTCTTAAGGGACACATACATATTAATTGGCACATTGCTTCTTGGCTGGTGGCCTAATGTCCTTAGGATCACATATATACTAATCTACACATAATTATATTGGCTAGTGGGCTGATGTCCTAAGAACCTCCTACATATTGAGTTGCACATGATATCTTGGATGGTAGATTAAGATCCTATGAGCCCACATATATTAAATTTCATGGTAGCAGGTTGATTAAAATATTTCATTAATGGCATGGTATATGGAAAAGGGAGATAGTTTCATGGTTGTATTCTTTTGTAGTAGAATTGGTGTGATGGGAGGTATTTCCATGTGCTCTACTTATTTCAAAGATCCTCTGTGTTTTAGATGGCAATGGCTATGTTACATCAATAGTGACCCATATGTTTTTGATAATTATATATTAATTCATAGTGGTATGATTGATTATTGATGCATATTTTAGTAGGATGTTTTTTTTAAATTATCAACCATCATCCTTATCTAAGATGAAATTGCATATTTAAGGAGTTCTTGAACTCTCATGCTTATAGTAGAGCAATTGTGAGTCTCAATGGATTAAGACATATGTGTTATAAAGTATGGTTTACATCACAATGAATCACCTCTTTCATGAATTAATTATAAGTTAGCTAACATCCAACGTAACTAGTGAAATACAATATGGTAATATAGTCTTATATAAAACCAGGCTTGGGTCTAAAATTGGACCAATTTCATCTTTAAATTAGAGAGGTTTTTTGGAGAGGAAGATCAAATTGTTATGATTAAGGATTGAAGCATCCTTATGAGTTGGTCATAAGAGATTATCATTATGATGAAATGCTAGTATCAGTATTGTAATAAAATTATGGGGTTCTTCCTTATTTACATAAAGTGATTCTATTCATGTGTGTGTATTATTATATGTTATTGGGATACTTGGTGATGGTGGTATGTGAGCAACATCTTCATATTGGTATCATATCAAAGTCCTCCTATGATGGAAAAAATGGAAGGTTGTTTTATCCTTAGATAAATATCCTAATGGTAACATGTCAAATCCCTCATGTGCTGGGCATGATGGAAGGTTGTTTGATCCTTACCTAATTATTCTGATAGTAATATGGAAAAGTCTTTTTGAGCTGGTAATGGTGAAAGGTTGTTTGACCCTTACCTATATGTTATGATGGAAGTAGTTGAATTCCTCCTATGTTGGGCATGATGATAGGTTGTTCAACTCTCTCATGACCATTGCCAGGAAAACTATGTAAATAAGAAGCCTTGAACAAGTGGAATAAATTATTACACTTTGAAAATATAATTCATGACTTATGCTACAAGTCTGAATTAATTATGTCACACCATTCTAAAATCCATTAAGAGTATTGGTATCAAAAGATCGATAATATAGGGTTATATAAACCTTAAAATTAAAAATATGACTCAGAAGATTGTATTCATGTAGGCCATACCCTCATATGTGATTAAAGATCCTTACAAATGATAATGAAGAAACTCAAGGGCTATTGTAAATGTAAAGGAATAATGTGATTAGTTTTAGGTAACAATTATCCTCCACATTTGAGAATGTCCTTTAGTGATGCAATGAAATTATCACCTTGGGTGCCTACCTAGGATGACACACAGGTAATTCAAGATGATGTTCTAATAGTCCAGTGGATTTAGAAACCTTGTTAATGAAAAAAATAGTAAAAAATCAAGGATAATTCTATTTTGAAGGGGGGAGGGGAGAATGTAAGGACGCTCATGTGAAAACAATGTGACTATGGTTAAACCAATGGTTATACTCCCTTGGTGGTGATGACTATGAAGGTAAGAGGATTATGCACACAATAAATATTGGTTTAACAATTCTTAAATTATTATCTTAGGCAATAATTGAAATTACATATGTATTAATGTGATATAAGAATATAACTTCATGACCTTTTAAATTGCTTGTTAATCTAATTACATTGGTTTAAGTAAATGATCTAGCGTGTTATGATTACAAGTTTCATCTATTAGGATAGTGGATTTCATGGGTGCAATAAGTGTGTAGGAATAGGTCATTGGCAATGAAGGAACAATGACTATTCTAGGCATAATTATATCATGTGTGATCCTAACTCTAACCCATATCTTATTGAAACCTTAATTGATCCAAGTTGAATTCCCTATATAACATTCAACCTTTATTTTAAAACTTGGTGTGTCATAGTGGTGGTAATCTCTATTGGTTAGGTCAAACCACCTTTGTGCTTATTATCTTTAATGAATGAGATGAATTAGACCAACATATATATTATCTAGTGGTAACTTACAAGTCTTTCCATTAATTGGCCATTGCCTTGAACCAATGGGAATCATTAGGTTGATCTTATAATCAATCATAAAAATATATATATAAGCCAATATGAACCATTATAGAATGGAAAAATATTGACCATTATTAAGGCATGGGTGGCTAACATAAGTGGTTGGTGAATTCAAGTTAAGAAAGGACATATGTCACATTCTAATTGGGTTTTAAGGAGAGAACCCCTATTTTAGGAGGGTGGATATCTGAGAGAATGGTTTGAGACTTTTGGCATTTTTGACCACCATGGGAACAAAGGAAGAAGAGAAGGGAAACAAGTAGAGATACTGAAGAGGGAGAGACTCAGCTTATAGAAACCCTCATAAAAGATCCATATAAGGGCCTGAATAATTTGGTAGGTATCCTATTAACTTGACTATCTTGCTATTTGACTAAATGAAGTCTATGTTATTATTGATTATGTTATCACATTCAAGAGGAGTAAGGCTGATTGACTTATTCTCTTTGCTTATTTCCCTATGATTTTCCTTGAGTTGCCCATAGTATTAATACTCCTTATGTGGGAGTTTGGAGTTGATATATTCCTCCATAATAGTCCTAACTATTGTATTTATGATTTCCTAGATATTATGGTTTCATCATGTAAGACTTATGATGCCTTGAAAGGTCACATTCTTAATTATGGAAGAAGGGGTAAGTCTCTCATGTTGGAATTGATGGTAGGTTTCCTAAGTCCTATCATGAATGATTATAGAATATATCTTAGTGGTTGTATTCATGATGGGTCCAATCTTTGTGATCCTTGTGTTTTCTCTTTTATGTATTTTTATACTTGATAGTAGATTCTAGGTTGGTAACCTCTTAAATAAGACATGCTTGGATTATCACCTTGTGAGTATCTATTTCCTTGACCCCATGACATCTTGACTATTTTTTGCCTTTACTTACCTTATACCATGATGTGAACATGACTGGAACTAAGTGTCCTACTTGAGGGTGTTTAAATCAGTCATTTGATGATGGAAAAAGGTTGGGACCTAAGCCCACCTTCTATTGGCCAAAGTTATAGTTGGAATGAAGAGGAGCTCACCATTAGCCATAGTCTACTCAAGTTTTTTTTACTTGTTATAATTAGATAGAAGCCAAAGATAAATTTTTCTTAGCTAAACTTATTATAATTATGTAGTAATGATTGATTATGGACTGAGTGTGAGCCACTTTTATTATTAAGCTACAATTTGAATGTTTTGGTAATTATTATAGAGAAATATTTCATAGTCTACTTAGTATATAGGATTAATATACCTCTTTAGGATGGATACTTTTTGAAAATAGAATCTGTATGTAATGGGAAATGCAACAAATATATAAATCAATCCTAGGTTAGAGAATATAAATACTACTTATAATTCTAATTGAGGATACATTAGATAATCAGTGTGATGACCAATATGGATCTATTAGACCTAGCCAAGGGATCACTTGCCATAATAATATCACTAGGGAGGGTTAAAAATCCTCTAGTCAAGAAAAATTATGAAATAACCCTAAGTCATATATTTTCATATTCACTAAACTAATAACAAGTAAATTAAATTCTAATCTAGTGCTTACCAAAGCTTGTGGTACAAAGTGGGGGTAATAAACATGAAAGTAAACATGCATAGAAGACATATACTCACATCAATGTATACAAAATACTAATGCATGGAAGAGGAGTGAAAATACATATCTATCTACTCTTATAAAAGAGGAACAAAGTTAGGAATACTTACCTTAGAAGATGAACCTGTCAAGCCTCCCTTGGCCAAGGTGATTTACAAGAGGTTATTGTGGAATGTAAGGATGAAAAGGATAAATCAGCTCTATGATACAAAACCTATCAATAAATCGAAAAGACTTCTCCACAAGACATGATCTATATCTCTAAAGAAAGTATGAAAATTTAAGAATGCTCCTCAAGTATAATAGTGGATAAACAGATGCATAATATATATTGATTCTTCTTTTTTTCTCTTAGAAATGGAAAAATGAATGTGTTTATATAGGAAGATCTAACCCTAAACCATTCAAAAATTTTAGGCTGACAAGGTAGACTCGATCAACCTAGTATTGTAATTGATAAAAATAAAGTAGGTCATGGGCTGACCTAGTCCTTAATAAGCTTTTGTCAATAATAATACAAGGTCAATGTGGTCGACTATGTCATATGAACTACCAAAAAGGGGTTTAGGTTAGATAAATGGTTAACAAAGATGGTAAGAGACTAGAGGAGGTTGTAAAATAGGAGATAAAGATTAGGGGAATGGTTTTTTAGGAGATAAGTGTGTAGATAGAAGGTGGTAAAAAGGGACAATAATCCTATAAAGTAGAAATGATTTGCCCACCCCTTTCTTGGTGCACCACTTAGGGTATGGAATTAGAGAGATTAATAATTGATGGGTTCTTTCAAGATAAAGAGAATCAATAATTGATAAAGTTTTTAAAATATTATGTGTATATATATGCCCCACTCTAAGCTCATCACACATCACATAAGTGCAACATGGGATGGTGCTTCGAGAAAAGAACATAACGACACATAATTTTGAAGCTAAATAAAGTGTAGTAAGGAGAAAATAAGATAAATGAAAGGATAGAATTAAAAAACACATACCTTTTCTTACCTTATTATTGTAGATAAAGAAGGAGATGAGAGAAATATGAAGGTGTCCAATGTGAGGAACATTAGGTGAACCTATAGAGATTAGTGCAAAAGAGTGAAAAATTGAATTTTTTTATATGTATATATAATAGTTTAAAATATTCTCTACAGTGTTAGGATTCTAGAACATTTTATAGTTTAGAAAAAAAGTGAGTAGAGACAAAGATATGAGTAAAATAAGAAATAGGATGGTAAATATTTGAAAGGTAAATAATTTTGAAATAGTAAATATAAATAGGGTGAAAAAGAGTTCATTTGTCATTATTTACTATTCAAAGTATAATAGAGATTTTATAGATTGAGTGAGAGACCCATAGAGAGAGGATGGTGGGGAGATGAATACTAAGATGAGGAGGATGCATAATAGCCATAATGAGTGCAACATAGGTAAACAACTAAAAATTTCAAAATTTTGAGTATTTTTATTTTAAATTGAGTGATTTATAGAAATTGGATGATTAGGCAAAATTTAGACACTGGAATGAACCCTAGAAAATTTTAAGGAGTACTAGGTGTTAAATGAGGTATTGGTTAGAAAGGAGTTAGACCAATAAATTCCCAAAGAATTTATGGAAATTGTGAAAAAATTATCATAGTGAAAGAACAAGGTTGACTAAGTTAGCGTAGTTGGTAGAAGATAAGAAAAACTAGTGGGATGACTAAGTATTAAGTGGCCAACTTAGTTGGTGAAGTTAATGTGGTTGAAATTAAAGAAAACAAGTTTATTTTTATGAAATTTGTAAGAATGTATTTTGATTATGAATGATGTGGAGGTCTAATACATCCTTTATTGTTTGATATTTTATAGAGGCACTAGAAATTTTTGTAAATAATTTATGCCTCATGGTTACCTAATTTTATAAAGTGGTTGATAGATTTGGATAGAGTGATATTGGTTGTATTGGGCCTAAGAGGAATCATGGAGATGGAAATATCCCACTAAGTGTTGATCTCATTGTCAAGTTCCTTGGAGCCTAGGAATAGTTGACCAACACTTTTCAATGGGTGGTGGATGGGGATACCATAGAGGTAGGTATCATACTAGAGGATGTACATGCATTTGTTTGTATTACCTATAAGAGGGACACTAATGATGACATGGTCATTAGATGATTTAGAGGAGATACAAGCACTAGTCAGGTGGGTGATGGGCTTAGATAATATCTACATAGGGATGAGGGTGAGCTTATTTTATGTTTATATTACATAGAGTTTATATATATATATATAAGGTTTTTGATTAGACTTGTGATAGTACAATTGTTGTGTCACAAGTTAGATGGTAGGGTACTATTATATGTGATAGCATTGTATCAATTTATGTTAGATTAAAGAATGCTCCCATTTGGGTCTAGCTCATGCATGATTGTATGGGAAGGTGTCTATAGGGAAGAATACCATGGGACTAGTGGTGTTTTTGAGTGTATATATATATGAGAGGTTATTGATGTGTCAGCCAGCTAGGTTGCCCCATGTAGTTAATGATAGATTACCTTAAGTTTATAGATGGAGATAAGACTAGGTAACATGGCCATGCCCCATGTGCTAGAACTATAGATAGTCACATGAGGATAGATCATGTGGTATCCCTATGAACATATTACTACTATTTAGCCTAGTTAGGTGATCATGATGCCAAAAATAGTTTGAGTGTGGATTATGGGCCATTATATGTTATGGGTAGAGCTATAACTAGTGGCAGACTTACCAAGATAGTTTGGATTTCCATACCTAGTAGGTCCTATAGTAGTGCCTACATTTTGGGTATGACATGTGAGATATATGAGGGGGATAGTATTAGGATGAGTGATAGTTGAGAGGCTAGAGATTAGGGCACAGTATGTGAGAACATGGATTAGTTGAGCATGATACCTGATACTTAGAAGAGGAGAGGGCATGGATGTGGATGTAGGGGTGAATCAAGTACTATAGTAGGCACTATAGTAGGAGGATCAATTACCACCTTAGGTACAACACTAATGGAGATGCCAACAGTAGGATCTAACATAGATGAGAGTGGTTATACAAGATGACCCGATAGTCAGCCTAAGGTAGAGTTAGTCAATAGAGGTAACATTAAAGAGAGGCCTGATACATGCATGGGTGATTACTCTAAGTTTTGATTTGATAAGGAGATGAACCATGGATGAGGTGCTTAGGGGATGGGTCAATAGAGAAATCATGCTAAATGGATGAACAAATGGGGAGATGATGGTTGGTGACATTGAGATAGGTAAGAAAGGTTATAATTGTTAGTCTTTGAGATAGAATACTAGTTATATATGATTTTATATAGATATATTTTGATATGTATATGTGATATATTATCTATCTAGGTTTTACTTTTTGTATACACTATGATAGAGGAGACTAGGTGAGGTTCCTTAGTCATGGTAACACACCATGGCAATTTGGATAGAGTGTTAGCACCATATAACCCCACCATGCTAGATGATCTTGTGGTATTATCTACCCCAACTCAAGAAGGATAGTTTAGACTAGTGGGGGAGGTTGTGAGGTAGTTACAAACATGCAGGGATGGATTACAACCATTGGTAAGGTTGGGAGTAGGAGAGACACAAGCTTATAAGGCCTTGACTTAGGAGAGAGCCACACACATGACTACCATAATTCAGCTAGGAAAAGTACAAACCCAAGTGGCCAACCTATAGGGACATATATTAGTGTTGAGATCTCAGACTGCCTCATTACAACATACTATGTAGAGGAGATAGTTTGAGGCATCTATGGGTAGCATGGCTAATCCACAAGATAGGCTTGATGGAGCCTACCATAGAGCTATAGTGATGTATTTTCATATTTTGTATAAAAACACATGATATATAGAGATATATTATTTTGATAGTTGAATTTTGATCTCATGGGTTATATTTTAGTTGTGGTTATTGATGCATGGATATATTTTTTTCTAGCACATGTATTTTGATTTTGTTTTATATGTTATAGGAAATATATGTGGAGTGTTTTATTTTTTAGCATTTTATGGTACACATGCATGGTTAAAAATAAATAGGATTTTTTTTTGGAAAAGTATAAATAACCATGAACAAATGAACTACACACTATTTCATGATGGGAAACGTGTAATAACAAAATATGACTAAGTACAATGAACCAAAAAGTGGTAAATAAGAGGAAAAAAATGTTTGTAAACCATGAAATAGATTGGTACCAAATTAAAACAAGTAAAATCACACTATATCACATTTGGAAGTATGAAAATAATGTAATAAAATGGAAAGCACATGAAAGATCAATGGTAGAAAAACAAAACAATTAAGTCAATCAATCACACTAAATCACATTGAGAAATATAAAAGAGAAATAAAATTGGCAAAATGGTCTTAAATTAATCACACTAATTCAAGTTGGGAAGTATAAAAAATGTAATAAAAATGGTTGGATTCTTAAATGAAATCATAAAATAAGAATATGAAAGTGAAATATTAATTAATTAATCATAAAACATACTAAATCAAGATGTGAAGCATGTCAATGATGTGCAACTCATAATGAATTACATCTTAACTCTTATTTAATAAATGTAATTTTTTTGTGACTTGGGTATTGGAAAATTTTGTGAAGAAGGATAGGTCCTATCCATGGTCTTACAATACAGCTCACAAAGGGAACACTAATTAGGTGGAAATAATGTTAAAATATGGTTAAAATGGATGTTTGGAATGGTAGTGTGAAAATTTGGTAATTTGTGAGGAAGGCCTGGTCCTTTCCAAGGTTGTACCCTGTAACTCAAAAATTTAATTTCTAGGTGGAGTGATCAGTGAACAAACCAATATTTATCAAGGGGAAATATTAGGGTGGTAGGGAATGAAAAAATGAATGTAAGAAGCATAACATAGGAAATTATCTTATGAGAAGACCTTAGGAGACATGAGGCACACTATGGACATGAAAAGACATTAAGTGATCAGTGACCATCAATATACAAAGGGTATCTATTCACTATAATCACAAAGTTGTGTAAGAAAATAAATGTGGTACTAAGAGAAAATCATGTTGGTTATTTTTAACAAAAAAATAAAATTAGACCTACCTTCCCACAATGTGTTCCCTGTTCCTCAGGACCTCTTACAAAGACATCTACTATGAAGATTGGGTACTTGCATGAGAAAGTGGGTAGCACTAAAAGATTTTTTTATTCTCCGTTTCCAATATACTAGCCTACCTCACCCCGATGCACCTAGATTATATCATGAGGCTAATTATGTAGTTTGAGCTTTGATTATAAAAAGGAGATGTACTTATAATCATGTCTTTTTGTGTGATTTGAATTTTGAAAAATTTGAATGTTGCCTTTTAGATTAATGTATTTTTTTAAATGACTTGGATTTTGAATTTTTAGGGATTTTAAGATTCCTCCTCCATATGGACTTGGAATGACCAATCATGAGATATAGAGTGATACACATGAATTGAATCTAGGCTTAGGCTAAAGGAATATAAGTATCCAAAAACATGATTAAATAGATCACTTAGGCTTAGCTATCAACTAACGTGTTATCTCAAGTCTCAACCATGTGTATGCTTAGTTTGTGAAAGGGAATAAGGGGATATCCAAGGTGTACTAGTAAAAGGAGATTATAATGAGATGAATGATTTGATAAATAATCACTTGGTAAATAAGGAATGACTAAAGGGAGCAAGGTTTGAATATCCAAGTCACAATAACAATTATCCATGTTTATAGAGATAAGATAAAAAAACAAACATGAAAGAGAACAAGATAACCATAGAAAAGGAACTCATGAAGAAAAGGTATGTGATAATTAAAAATAATTCATAGGAGAACATAAAAATAATAGTGAAATCACAAGAAACATGTGGTGTGAAACAAAAGTCATCATGTAAGATAAATAAGGATTTGACATAATGTTAAATAATATAAGATAGATAAATGTTAAGTTGGAGCACAGATCCAATGAAATGAAGAAAAAAAATGAAATAAAACCATTATTATGTTCATAAATATTGATATATCTATCCACACACATTATCCATAACATCTGATAAGTATCTATGAAGATGAACTTGGAATGTAGCCAAAGTCTTGTCGATCTTCAGGAAAAGTTGAGAAAATAATTTGCATCGAATCACCTCGATGGAAAATGTATGAATGTCTAAAAGATAATGTTGATGAGGGATATCATGAAAGGGATGATTATGAGAAGGAATGAGAATGGATTATGTGGGAGATGAAGGGGTCATTAGTAGGGAATGGACCATAGTTGAAGGAGTCACTGGTGGAGAAGGGGACATAGGGGAAATAAGATCCACAAGTGAGGGAATCATAGGTTGATAAGGGAACATAGGTGGTGGATCCATGGGGGAATAAGGATGATAATTATTTTAGGAGTGACCTATGGGAGGAAAGGTAGTAGGCACATGAATTATCATGAGGTCATCCTTGAGATGCTATTAAAGGATGTGACAACAATCAGTGTGATGAGTACCACATTGGTGATAGAGAAAATATACCTCTATATATTTGGGAATATATTTAGGTAATAATTTTTGGGGAAGTATAAATTTGTTTGTGGGTTGAGGAGTGGTGGAAATCAAGGTGTCTATATATTACCACATATTATGACAATGTGTGGATGAATGATTATCAATGTTGTGAAATTAACATATATGCTTATTAGTAGAATTTTCTATTAGAAGCATAATCACTAAGAGGGGGGTGAATTAGTGACATTAATACCATTTTATTTCACTTCATCATTAATTAATTACTATTCATCAAGTAATATCAACCTAATGTACATAAGCATGAAGAAAGCATTGATCCAAAGCAATGCATAAACAATTATAACACATAATATAAGTGGGAAAACCTCATGGGGGATAAAACCCACTCAAATAAATCTTGGAAAAATAGTAACATAAATAAACAAATCAATATTTATTTTAGCACCAACCCAACAAGGATAACCAACTGCTAATTCATCAAGCACCCACTTGGCTTTAACAAACACCAACTTCTTAAGAGACACCAACCCCCTTCTTGATCAAGCACCCACTCAATCAACAATATGATGACTCAGTACCCACTCAACTAGAAATTATTTGTCCACATTTTACTTTATGATTATTAATACCTGATGATGGTCTTCTTCTACTCTCTATCTTTTTTCTGCTCTCTATGATATCAATGTCATACTCAATCTTCTATCTACTCTCTCTGCACATCAACTACCTCATTATGGTGTTATCAATATATTTAGGCCTCTAATACACCTATGATGATATATGAAAACCTGATATACTTATAATATGATCCTCTCCTCATGAAGGTTCTCTTAATCATAATATGCCCTCATGGTCTGCTCCTTGACACTCATGATCACATTTAAAACAACACCTCATCCAAGTAAATCTATCATTATTCAATAATTCCTCTATCACCTAGATCAATTCACATAGACACTGATATTAATAAATATACCTCTTATTATATATTAATGAGACACCTATGATGGTCCACTTGACCTCTTACACTTCCTCTTTGTTCTCTTTTATTTTCTTGCACACATACTTCTCTCAATCACACAAATAGGTCTAATTAGCCTTGCTCTTATACAAGTCACTTGATCTCACACACCTTGGTAAGCCATAAAAAATTGAATAATTGTATTACCATTGAAATATATCTTAAAACATGTTTCAAACATGAATAAACCAATACATTAGGTCAGCCATAGCTTAATAGACCAATTTCTCTTTTAGGCCTTTAAGAGACCTAATTCATTTAGGCCTTCATTAGAGCACATTAAACTCTTTCTTAATATGATTATAAACTCCAAATATAGTATTAAAAAATCATATTAAACTCAAATATACCTTATAAAAATTTAATTTAGGTCTATAACACCTTTTAGGTCCAACCACCACTTAAACCCTTCTCAAAACACTGTTCACAATAGGCTTGTGCATACATAGAAAATCTATCTTAAACAATTGAAATAAAACACCATTTTTACAAAAAAACATGGAAATAAATTACATATTAAGAAACATTATGACCTCAAGGTCATAATTTTTTTTATTATATGCTTTTAATTAGGGTATATAGGCTCAAACTCTTCTCTACAAATAGCTCACTTAGAATTACCAACTAGTCTGAAAACACAGTCATGGAAACATGAAATTATGACATCTGATATAACATAATCAAGGGATTCCAATGTATTAAAATTATATTATAAAATATTTATAACAAATTAAAAATAATATATCATAATATCTAATGGAACTATTGGGTTTATAGACTAATTTGGTGACCTTCTCTCTCACAGTCCTTGCTCAACTAGACAAGCCATTTTGGCTTCAATGTTCCAACCTATGACACTAAATTCCAAAATTATTTAAAGTATGTATATATAATTAAATCCAAAAAAACATCTTTATATAAATTATATATATCAACTCATGGCATAAATTATCAAACCCATTGTTGTAACCTGCTTACCCAAAATTGTGAGTTTGCCTTGAAGACCAGTCATGGTGATTTTGAATTTCAACACATGTGTAGACACATTAACAATATCATGATTCATATGGATGATCATATATTATAACTATATAATTATGAGATATGTATATAACATGTCATATGTAAATATTAATCTTGTAGACCGATCTCATAACCTTGCACCTTCACTATCTCATATTCACTAGACATGTCAACTTATGAACATTTTCATCATTACCAATGAGATAAAAAAATATATACATAATTAAAATGTATTAAAGGTTTTTAAATAAATCTCCATATAATTTAATTCATACCTATTCCATGATAAAACATCCCTAATCAACTTATCACTTCTCCTTGGTTTCCTCATTGTCTGCATCACTATGTCTGTTAGTGACTAGTCAATTTGTATGACCAATTTAGCACAAATAAGGGATATAACCTAATAAAAAACCATAATGGAAATATTATAAAAGTATAAATATTAAAATTTCATCTAAATTAAAAACTTTTACTAAATCAACTCTACTTACTATAATAAATCTCCAAGAAACAAGGCCTTTCTTGTAGGTTCCACTCACTCCCCTAGAGAAAAGATCATACTTGGAGGTGTATAGGAGAGTTTAATAAATAATAAAATTAATTAAATATCCATTTAAAACCATCATTATTACTTTATAACAAGATCTTTCTCATTGGGTCACTATTAGGGTTTTAGAAAGGGTTAACACTATTTCTAGTGTTAACGATTATTCATAAAGGATTTCCCCTAATTTACAAAACTAATGCCTAGAGATATTATATATGACACTTAAACATCTCTCTTCAATATCTTATATTCCCATGTAGAATATGCACATGCTAGTGAACACTTGAAATTACTTCTTGGGTTGATAACCCTCCATTCTGTGCACTCGATAGACCTCAAAACACTTTTTCTTACCTTAACCTTAAAATTTTGACCTAAAACTTGGTAAAAATACTTGAAAAAACATGAAATAATTATATAAATTCACACATACTCACAATTACCTTTGAAACTGATCCTAATCCATCTGGCCACCATCTCTCTCTTTGCTCTCTAAGCCTTTGACTTACAAGTCATAATAGGTATTGAAGCTAACCTTATAACCACTATCCAAGATTTCAAAAATTCATGTAAAAAATCAAAAAAAATATCTAATTCTCAAACACTATCAAGTATTCTTCATATGTCTTATCAATAACTCATGTTACTTCATTAGGCCAAACAGGGTCTAGAGGTGGTCTAGTTGTATACTAGGTCTATAGGTCTTATCCTTGTATGCTTACCCTAAGACTTATTTGAGTGATCTAAGTCATAATAATAATTATAAAAAAATATAATAAATCCTCTTATACCTTTATGCATTCATCTCACTAGGACACCAATCTCATACCTTCTCACAAGATTTCTTCATGCAATGACCAATGTCATGACTAGACTTCTCAAGCACTTGAAGCTTGAAAACTAACCTTGAAACAATCCTTGATGATTATACACCTTGATCACTTGTATTTTATTCTCCTTAGATAATATCATACCTATACACATACTAATTCATGCTCACCATGCACATGCTCATGATATGACTATGCTTTTCAAGAAACCTTGTATTCAGAAACTAGTACTTCAAAACATGCTTTCCTTGACTTAAAACTTGACATCAACCTCAGAAGAATAATAAAGTTTCCCTCAAATTATCTCTCAATATAGAGACATTATCAAATAATTTTATACTATTACTATGAATATTAATGTCTAAAAGAGGATATCTAAAGAAGAAAAATCTATATATGTATATTAGATATTTTTGGAGTTGCTATATTAATTTGTAGAGTACAATTGGGAATCTTTAGAGATTTAAAAAAATGTCTTCAGAGCTACCTAGAAGATATTAAAATATTTAATATAACATATTCATATCTTGATGAATCATCTTTGGAGCTACTTATAAAGATCTTTAGAACTCGACTAAAGATCTTCATAACTCACTATGTTCTATTCTGAGACTTCATATCAGGCATACAAGCTCATACCCCATGCACCATACATCTTAAAATCAATGAAATCAATATTAACATAAAATTATGTCAAACTTGACATCAATGACAACTTTTTAAAATAAACTCCCCATTTTTCACTGATGGCAAAACATTCTTAAAATTGATCACTCTCATTTCCCCTAGTTTGGTCAAACTCCCTTCTTGGACTTTCTCCCCCTTTGAGATTAATGATAAAGGTCTTCCACAACTGTCATCTCTTTTAAAATAAACTTAGATTATAAGACCACCTCAATATAGATAATCTCAATCAGCAACTTGAATATCTCCCCCTCAAACCAAGCATCCACTATGCTTCTATTAATAATAGACATCAAGGGTCACCTACAACTATTGGAATCATACTTTATCCCTCTAAGCTGATACTAACTCTCAAATACACTAGATGGAACACAATCTAAAGAAAATATAGAAGCCACCCATGGCAACCAATTTTAGAAACTTATCTTAATTAGGTCACTTTACCCTCAATCTAAACTATCTTCCCTTTTCAGATCATTCTCCTAGTTAGTCCATCAAAAAATCAACAAATAGAATCTATGAGTCATCTTAGACACATGCTCCTATTAAATCCATGCATACCTCTATCATGCCATCAAAATCAACTACTCTCTTGATAAATAACTTAGAGCTACCAAGCTCCCATTTAGACCAATCATATCTCCTTTAAAATAAACTAAGAACTCAAGATCACTTACTTTCTTTGACATGACTGAAGAAGATCAAACTTTTGATCACACACTAGGATACCACACTCTTGACACCAAGTGTATAATTAGGGACTCCCCCTTTATATTCATATCTCAACACATGAGTTAATAGGACTCTTAAACCATCCTCATCTTCCTTCAATCATATTGACTCAAATAATCCTTATTAACACAAGTCAATCTCAACTACTCACACAAACATATACCAAAAAGCTTACCTCTCATATTCTAATTGACTGCACTTTGACCTCATATACCTAATTTCAACCTTGGATCTCTCATCATGATACCTAATACACTTCAAACCTCAGAGCTACCAATATAGGAATGCATAATATCCATCTTCATCTCCTTGCTTGCAACATAGATAACTTGAAATATTCTTAAGATAAAACCTTATTTGATTGCACCTTCATGCTTCTACTGATATAATGATGTCTCCATGAAGCCTAATGGAGACACACATTTTAATATGGAATTAAAACACCATAAATTTATGAGATTCCCATATCTCCATGCTCTCACAAGACTGAATGTTCTTCAATATCCTTTTGGGCTTGATTGGTAGTTTAGGCTTGATCTCATCATTAGTCATTTGATCATCAATGTGAGATAATTATATAAATTTTTGATTTGATTTCACATCTAAGGAATGATTTATCACAATAATTAGTCCACTTGATCTTATAGACTGATCATGACTCATCTTTACTACCTTTGGTTTCCATACATTCATTTACCTTCTTTCATGCACTCTAGGGAATTAAAACTTCCTATTTTGACTTGATGACCTTCTAACTCTATTAGGATAGAATATTGAAATGTGTTATACATTATGATATATGTAACAAACCATATTATACATACCATTTTATTGATGTGAATTATGACTCCTATAGTTCTATGAGTACTCATTTTTGGAGGGTCTTCTACATTTTCTTGCTCTATGACCAAACTAACTACATACAAAATAATAACCATTGAAAGAAATAACATGCCTTATATAATTAGTATATTTGATAGGTATCTTTATGTTGGCATTTTTGTCTTTAAAAGTCTTCTCCTTGACTAGAGGTGCCTCATTTTGGTCTTCTTTAAAACCAAGACCTATCTTATCATTGGCAAACTTTTGACCACTTAACATGTCATCTAGAGCCTTAGTGCACTTTTAAAAATTATCATAGGTATTCATCTTACTCATTTTGTTTAAAATATTATCATTATAAACCTTCAAATAATCTATCTCTATCTCCAACTGGTCATACTAAGCATCCTTTGATCTAAACCTTGCATTGACATCCTCTAGTTAATTCCTGAGATCCTTGATAGTTTTATTTTGATGATTTAAAACATCAAGGGCACTTATGAGCTTAGCTTCAAGGTCTAATTCATATTCTCCTTCTTCACTATCATAGTAGACTTCATCATACATGTTTTCTTATTCTTGTTGATCACAAGACATATGTGCTTATTAGGATCACCTTCAAGCTGCTAGACTTGTCTTCAAAAGGACCAAGCTATAATACTAATTGTTGGAAGAAAAATCACTGGGGGGTGGGTGAATCAGTGACCTTAATACAATTTTATTTCACTTCATCATTCATTCATTACCATTCATCAAAAAATATTAACTAAATATACATAAACATGAATAAAGCATTAATCCAAATCAATGCATAAACTACCATAACACATCATATAAGTGGGAAATCCTCATGGGGGATAAAAAAGACTAAAACAAAGGTTAGACAAATAGTCATATAAAGAAATTAATCAATTTTTATCTAAGAACCAACCCAATAATAAGCATCAACCCCTAATTTACCAAACACCCAATTAGCTTTAGCTAGCACCAACTTTCTATGAGGAACCAACCCCCTTGTTGATCAAACACCCACTTAATCAACACTATGATGAATCAGCACCCACTTAGCCACCAATGATTTTTCCACCTTTTCCTTGATGCTTATCAACACCTAATTATGGTATTATTTTTATCTATCTTTCTTCTTCTCTTTATGACATCAATGTCATACTCAATCTTCTATTTGCTCTTTCTACACATTAACTACCTCATCATGGTCTTATCAACATATTCAAGACTATAACACATCTCTTCTCATATATGAAAACCTAATAGGCTTGTAATATTATCCTATCCTCATGAAGTTTATATTTATCAAAATATTCCCTCATGGTCTACTCCTTGACACTCATGATCACATTCAAAACTACCTCTCACCTAAGCAAATTTGTTATTGTTTAATAAATCCTCTATCACCTTGATAAGTTAACATTGGAAATGATATTCATATGAATAACTCATAGTAGATATTCATTACACCCATATGATATTGCACATGACCTCCTCCTATTCTTCTTTGTGCTATTTTATTCACTTGCGCACATACTTTTCTCACTCACACAAATAGGCCTAATTAGCCTTGCTCTTATATAAGTCACTTGCTCTCACACACATTTGTCAACCATAAACACTTGAGTAATTTTATTATCCTTTGAATATTATAACACATTTCAAACATGAATCAACCAATACATTAGGTGGACCATAGCTTAATAGACCAATTTCTTTTTTAGGCCTTAAGGAGACCTACTTTGTTTAGGCCTTCATTAGATCATGTTACACTTTATATTTATTAAAATGATTATAAAATCCACATACAAAAATAAAAAATAATATTAAAATAAAATACACCTTATCAAACTTCACTTTTTGTCCATAACACCTTTCAGGTCCAACCACCACTTGAACCCTTTCTCAAAATACTGTTCACAATAGGCCTATGCATCCACAAAAAATCTATCTTAACAATTGAAGCAAAAAAATCATTTTTACAAAACATAATGAAAAAAAATCACATATTAAGAAATATAATGACCTTAGGGTCATCAAAAAATTCATCAGATATTTTTTACTTAGGGTATACAAGCTCAAACTCTTCTTTACAAGTAGCTCACTTAGAACTACCAACTAGTCTCAAAACATGGTCATGGAAACATGAAATTATAAAATATAATAGAATATAATAAATTTATTAAAAGTTATGAAAATTATATTATAACATATTTATAACAACCTAAAATAAAAATATCATAAACTCTAATGGAAACTATTGGTCTTGTAGACCAATTTGCTGACCTTCTCTCTCACAGTCCTTGCTCAACTAAACAAGCCATTTTGGATTCGATGTTACAACCTCTTAAAATAAATTAAAATATTATTAAATTTTTTTATATAACATTAAATTAATAAAAATAATTATTATGTACATGATATACATCAACTCATGCCATAGAGTCTCAAAGCCATCACTATAACCTGCTTACCCAAAACTACCAGTTTGTCTTGAAGACTAATCATGGTGATTTTGAATTTCAACACCTATGTAGACACATTAAAAATATATTTATTCATGTTTATGATACTATATTATCATTATATAATTATTATATAGGTAGATAACATGGTAATATGGAAATATTGGTCTTACAAACTAATCTGACAACCTTGCACCTTCACTGTCTCATCTTCACTAGACAGGTCAACTTATGAGCAACATTTTCATGATTAACACTGACCTAAAAAAATATATCCAAAATGAACATGTATTAAAGGTATTTAAAAACATATCCATGCAATTATATTCATCCCTAGTCCATTATAACACATCCCTAGTCCATGATAACACATCCCTAATCAACTTCTCACTTTTGCTTGGTTTTCTCATTGTCTACATCACTAGGTTTGTTAGTGACTAGTCAACTTGTATAATAAGTTTAGAATTAATAAGAGATATAAAATTCTTATAAAAAACCATGTACATAATATAAAATTCTCAATATTCAACATTCATCTAATTAGTAACTTTTACTCGATCAAATCTGTTTTCTATAATAAATCTCCAAGAAATAAGGCCTTTCCTATAAGGTCCACTCACTCACCTATCAAAAAAATCATACTTAAATGTGATTAGTAGTTTAATAAATTAAATAGTCATGTAAAAATATTATGAGTACTCTAGAACAAGATCTTTCTCATCAAGTCACTATTAGGGTTTTAGAGAGGGTTAACACTATTTCTGGTGTTAATGATTTTTCATATAAGATTGCCCCTCATTTATAAAAATAATGATTAGAGATATTATATAGGACTCTTACCCATATATATTTAATATATTAAGTTCCCATGGAAAGTTTTCATGTTCTAATGAACACTTGAAAGTCCTTCTCAAATTTAGAACTCTCTATTTTGTGCACTCGATAGACCTCAAAACACTTTTTCTTGCTTTAAAATTCAAATTTTGACTTTAAAATTGGTCAAAATAATTTAAAAAACATTAAATAATATTTAAATTCACAAAAATTCACACTTTCATTATAAATTGATCTTGATACCCCATCTAGCTACCATCTCTCTCTTTGCTCTCTAAGCTTTTGACCTAAAAGTCATAATAGGTATTGAAGATGAACTTATAGCCAATATAAAAGATATCAATATCACATATAAAAACTTAAAAAACCTCTTTCATTCTCAAAAAATATCAATTATTCTTCATATGTCTTATCAATGGCTCATGTTACTTCATCAGGCCAAGTGGGGTCTTAAGGTGGTCTAGTTGCATACTAGGTTTGTAGGTCTTACCCATGTATGCTTAACCTAAGAATAAATTGAGTAATAAAATGCCTCATTTTCATGATTAAATAACCTCATAAAACCTCTTATTTCTCTATACATTCATCTCACTAGGCCACCAAGATCATACCTTCTCACAATATTTCTTCATGTAATGACCAGTGTCATGACTAGACTTCTCAAGCACTTGAAGCTTGAAAACTGACCTTGAAAGAATCCTTGATGCTTATACACCTTGATCACATGAATTTAATGATATTTATATAATATCATACCTTTACACATATTTCTTCATTCTCACCATGCACATGCTCATGATATGACCATGCTTTTCAAAGCACCTTATATTCAAAGACTAGTAATTAAAAACATGCTTACCTTGACCTAAAACTTGACATCAACCTTAGATGAATCATCAGGTTGATTTCAAATTATCTCTCAAAAAAGAGACATTATTAGATCATTTTAGACTATTACTATGAATAGTAATGTCTAAAATAAGATATCTAAAGAGGGAAAATCTATTTATGTTTCTATATTAATTTGCAAAGTATATCTTGGCATATTGGGAGCTTCAATGAAATGTCTTTGGAGATGCTTGGTAGATATTTAAAGCTTCAATAGAAAATATTCATAGCTTGACATAGCATATTTAGAACTACTTACATAGATCTTTGGAGCTTGACTAAGGATCTTTGTAGCTCACTGTGTTGTATGCTGAGTCTTCATATCAGGTATACAAGCTCATATCTCACACACCATGCATCTTGACATCAATGACATAAAAATTAACATAAAATGATATCAACCTTGACATCAATGACAAAAATTCTCAACATTTACAGGTATAATAATAGGAGTGGAAATAGAATTCAAAGAAGGCTAGTGTAATAAACCATCTCTAGTCCAATGACTGACAACTTTATGAATGTCACAATATGGTTGATTGGCCCATTTGGTAGAAAAAAAAAGAGAAATATATGATCAAGTTAGTAAACCATCACCAAGGGAAGTTGGGGCTATTGGAGGGACTAGGTGAGGCTTGACTAAAGGAGAAATAGGATTTGAAATATGAATAGACTCAGCTAGAGAGGGAGTGGGAATAGGATCTGAACTAGGATATACTGAGGGAGGGGAAGGATAAATAGAAGGATAAAATAATAGTCTCAAGAATGTTAGGGATAAGTTGGCTAGAGGGGTCCTAATATCCACCAAATCTATAGTGACTAGTCATAGCATGATACATAAGCATACTCCTATGAGGCTCTTCATAAACTAGAGGTGTGTGCACCATATCTACCCTATGATCAAGAGGAAGAATGTTATCATTATGAATCATATAGGATGGAATGATAGAAGAAATATGAAAATATTGAAGCAAAGAGGAATGATAATGAATAATTTTAGCATCTCGAGATTGAATATGACCTCCTAAGAATGGATCATCTAAGGTATAGCCATCATAATATTTGGGTGTATGAATATCAATGGCATAGGTGAGGATGACCTTGTTTTCTAATGTGATGTGATGAATGGAATGCTAATTATTAGTAAAGAAAATGAGTATATCATCACTAGGTGGTTGATCAGAATGAGGTTTCAAAGAATGGGGAAGATGAGAAATGAGATGAGGTGAGATATATTAGGTTTTAATCTTTAGATTGATCTCATCAAGCTCATCATCATCAAAATCTAAGAGGTTAGGTGGTATATTCCCGATGAGTTTGGGGTGACCATTTTAACCTCATGTGGAGTTGATAGTAAAGTTAAAACATTGAGATTCATGAAATATAATACTCAAAAAGGGTTCAAGGGTTTGAATCCTAAATATGCCATGGTCTTATAATTATTCAAAATTCCAAGGGTTAGTGTCACTTTAAATCTTATAGATGGATCCATTATGAATAAATTTGACACATTGACAAGAAGAGGAGGCAACTTATCTCATGAGATGAGTTTAGGGCCTACCAATAAAAATGTTATAGGATAAAGGAAAGTTGAATATCATCACCTTCATGTAAATGGTGATAGGTGGGATGGTGATAGGGAGCCACACATAGCTTAAGGGAGGCATTTGCCTTTGTTCATAGCCTTGACACATACTACATGTGGACTTAAGATTACATTTGAAATATCTAAGGGTTTTAATAAAATTAAGAAAGGCAACATAAATATGTGAACCCTCATCAATCAAGGCATGCTTGACTTGGATATCACCAATTTGGACACTGATAAAAAAAGAGGATCATTTGCATGAAGCAGAATCTCATCGATGATCATAGAAGCAATGGGGAACTTAAGGGAAAGAGAAGTGCCCATTGTTTCATACACATGTATGGACATCTCTTTACATTATTGTAAAATGATATAGTTTGATCTGTATAAGGTGGCTTTACATCTTACTAGGGGAGGATGAGGGATGTTTATTTTGAATAAGAGCTTCATGAGATGATTACAGTGATGTAGAGAGGTCTACATAATTTTGAGAAATGGGATTTGAGATCGAATATTAGTAAGATCCATAATAGATCCCACTCATCATAGACTATAAGAGGACTATTTGAAAGAGGTTCATAGTGTTTAAGGATGTCCTTAGAAGGAGGACCTAAAGTGTATGTGAATTTATGTTGATAAGATGTAGAAGGTTTAATTGGAGGATAAATGTGTTGATTATGTTGATAAAATGGGGTAGTTGATGTAGGTTTTGTTTGAGATATATTAAAAATAAGTATTAATAGAAGTTTGTATATCATTGGTGATAGGTAATAATGTTGGAGGAGATGTGTAAATGGTATGAGAAGTGTTATCCAAGGGAGGTGTTGTAATTGGTTCATTAAAATATATAAGTTATTCTTGCCCCAACTCTGTTAAGTGAGTTGGGGAAGAGTCTTGGATGACATGAAAAGTGAAAGATAATTGAAGGATCAATGAAGGCAACCACCCTTCACATATTAGTCATATTGACCACATTATCTTCTAAAGTTGGGTATATAAGGCTACAAACATTATTAGTAGAATGTGTAGGATTGTCTTGGTGATTTGGAAGAAGATATTTATAGATGGCCAAATGAGCATTAATCTAGTTCAAAGCTTGAGATTTAGTTTGTGTTTCATGGTATTTGAATGAAATTTTATAGGCTTGTTGACATTTACAAATGAAAAAATCATGGTCAAAATTGGGACCAAGAAGGAAATCCATAGCCAACTTATTAAGTTTCCTACATGCCTCATGAGAATGACCTTAATTACCATGAAACCAAAAAAAATTATTAGGATCATACCATGATTTCATGGGACAAGTGGGATCAAGTTCTTGTGGAAGAGGCCTTGGTAGATGCTTTTTTAATTTCACTAAGGATAAAGGTTTATGAACATTGATTCTATTTTGTGAAGATAAATGAGGATTATGATGTGGTTGGGAGGGGAAGATTATTCTATAACCTAGCTATGAATAATATCTTGAATAGTATGAATGGTATCATAAGATTTAGTGACACCATAATTAGTAGAATGATGATTTTTTTTTTGATTAACATGTGATTACCCATAGAAGGTTGAGATGGCTCAAATTGATGTATGAGGACATATTGGCATTTCTTGGTCAATGGACTCTTCCAAAGTTTTTGGTGAGAGAGTCCAGACTCGATATTGTAACTTGGGATAAAGAGCATTGGTGAATAGTTGAAAAAGGTTATCATTTGCCATATTGTGTTCACATGTTAGATAAGGTCTTCTATTGTTTGATAAAATATTTTTCAATTTTGATCTCAAATTGCTTACAATTGATAAAATGGGCTAAGGTATTTTTAGGGAGATCACTAGTTTGAAACTCTTGAACTAGAGTATTGAATAAATATTCTAAACTAGTGATGGAATGAGATTTGAGTTGGTTGTACCAATATAAAGCATCACTTATGAGATTTTTTTAATATCTTGGTAGCGGTAAAATTATTTAACTTGACCCAGTCTTTATATAGATTTCCAAAAGTTTTTAAGTGGAGAGTAGGATTGGTTGACCCATTGTAAGTAATGGTAGGGGTGATGCCTATTATATTGATGTTAGTAATTTAAGGTGTAATAAGTTAATTTTAAAGGTGCTTGATTATTTTGTTAACAAGATGAGGTTGATGGATAAGATTACTATGGGAATCTCAAATAGGAGGTGGGGGAGCATTTTGGCTATGCATTCCCCATAGAACCTATTGAGGGTGATTTTAAAGATGGATATAATGATTTTGAATTTACATCATTTGATTGGCATTATTAACCTAGAAATCATTCATTTTATTAATAGTTTGTAAGAGAAGTGTTGATGCAGTGGATTACACCTAGGGCAGAGGCTGAGCTCCTGCTTTTTCCACATGCAACAATGGAAACTCCCCTCTCACCTATGGGACCAACAAAGCTAGAGGGGAGAGTCTCTAGATGAGGGCTAGCTCCCTCTGATGTATCTTTTAGGTCCTAGTTTCTCCTACTGCTAACAAAAAAAATGAAAAAAGGGGGGAATGAAAAGGGAGAGAGAGATGCTGAAAATATAACCTAAGCTTAAAAAGTAAAAGGTGATACACCAAAAATGTTTGATCTACTCCACCCGAACATACACTTTCCACTAAGAACTAGCTCCCATACACTTCATCTAACATGATAAAACCTTCTACATCAGTGGGTCAGGGGTCCATGGAGATACAGGGAGGAAATAACTACTAGAGGCATTCTGAGACACACTATAGCATCCTATCCACTTCACCTATACGCCTCTAGGGACACTTTTGAAAAACCTATAAAAGGAAACTCAAAAAATGCACTAGACATGCTGAAATAATTTTGAAAAAGCATTAAGGAAATGACTTAACACAAAATCAAGGCATAGACACATACTAAAGATGCAAAACTCAGAATGGAGGTAAAAATGCTATGTTTCGATTCAAGGTAAAATTCTAGCAGCTCTGCCTTACAAGCCCGAGAGATTTTTGGGCAGAGTTTTGCCTTAAGGCTAAGAGTCAATCATTTTCTCAAAAGAGAAGTTTAAAATATATAGAAAGAGGAAGAGAACTTGGCCTTTTTTGGGAAAGATTTTGGCACCATTTTTTGCTAGTGGTCCATGTGTGTTCTGAACCTTGGGAAGAGGAAAACACTGTTACTAATGTCATTCTTCTAAAAGAGGCCTACTGGAACCATGCTATACAATTTATGAATTTGAATTTGGCATTTAAACATTAATGTAAGAACATGACCGTGCCTCTTTTCTATAAACAAGCTATCGTTTGTCCCTTCTTAAATGCCAACTTGGAGAAAAATAGGCCACGTCGCTCATCTGGCAATAACTCGCCTTCTCTTCACCACTTAGATGCTTTGTCTTTTCTGATCCTTATCTTCTTCTTGCTCTTTCAACCCTTAGGGGTGATCTTCTGGTAGGTCACTACATTCTTTAGGCTATTTCCATGATTTGGTGCTTAGATAGTTCAAAACAAACAAATACTTTATTGTGTTAAAATTGATGCCCATGCACCCGTCATCAATTTAAACAATGGCTAATCCATGTCTTTGAAATTGAAAATTTTCAAGATGTCATCATCCTTAGTAAAATGTCATCAGGTCTTTTCTGTGGGCTTTTATGCTTCGGGCTTTTCCCTGCAGACAAGAAGTCCGTGGGAATCGGTCGCTTTGTCTTTTCTATCGGGTGGCGGTCTTCCTCTGAATTCCTTCAATATTTTTGTCTAAAGGAATTCCTTCAGACAAAAGTCCAAAAGAATTTGGCCTTTAAGTATTCTTCACACCTTTTGAATTTCCTTTGGCTATCTTTTAAATGCTCCCTACCCTCTACAAGGGCATTTGAACCCAACACTACCCTTCAACTTTGGGACACACCCTTGAACCAAGCTGTTAAACCAACCCATTAAACCAAAATTGGTTCAATGGTTCAATCAGTTCAATGGTTCAAAGATGCATGCCAAGCCCTTCATTAAACCAACCCCTTTAAACCATTGTGATTGAACTAACACGTTGAACCAATGCATTGAATCAATCCATTGAATCAGTTCAATGATTCAACACTGCACACTGACGAACTGATGTCACTGAATCAACTGAGTGAGCCAAATGATTGAACCTACTAATTGAACCAAGGCATTAAACTTAAAATGTTGAACCTGCCAAATGAAATAAATCTATTTGAACCAAGCAATGAACCAATGTTGAACCAATGAAGAGTTAAACTTAATGGTTGAACCAAGACAAAGTGTTGAACTAGTTCATGAACCAAGGCCAAATAACTTATGCAACCTAAAATTGGCTGGCTCTGAATAGCAAGGGAAGAAGGGGACCGATTTTTGGCCTATTGGGAAAAAATGGTCATTAAATTGGTGACTCCTAGGGGAAGCATGCCTACTGTGCTTAGAGACTAGTAGCCTTGTAGTCCATTAGGCATAGAGTCAGAATACAACTATGAAGAAAGATTAACGACAACCCCAAAGATCCAAGAATCAAACATGAAGATTTTTTACCCCACACACAAAGGGAAACACACAAGGCTAAAAACACTACCTATGCAAATTGCACTTAGTGAAATCAGGAAAGAAACTAAAAGCAAACTACTATATACAACTAACTAAGAATATTTGCCTTCCTCCTATATCAAAGGGAGAACTTCTTAAGTCCCCTTCTTGGCAAGAAGACTTATGGTGCCAAGTAAGTATCTAAATGAAAAAGAGAGTTGGTGACCTACTCCTCTTGCCTATCACCTGGATTGGCTTGCATCTGAGTGGATCAGATTCAGACATGCTTCCAATGTATGTGTACTCTACTTGTTCTTAGAAGCTTGTTGAATGATGGTCCTTCATGCTGGTGCATTTCACCAAGAAATCAATGGTTTCTAGCTCATCACCATAAGCCCTTTGATATGTATAGCTCCTTTGCAATGCATCATGGTCTGAATTATTTCCTTTTGCCTCATTGAAGACTCTGTCAGACTCATCCTCTACTTCCTCTTAGACTTCTTGAAGAAGGGTGACAGTTGTGATGTCTAGAATGAAATCACAAACTAATTTCTCATCCCACAGAACATCACCTCTCTATTCAAAGCTCTCTTCTTCAAGGCTTTCCTCTAGGAAGATAGACCTCTCCTTTTCCTCCTTGATGATTAGGGTCTCTAGATGTTCAAAGGTATCCTCTTGATCCTCCTCCAACTCAGGCTTCCTAGCATAGTCATCCTCCTCATCGAAGAAACAAGGAAGTTCATCAAACAAAGGGGGAGAGAGATCACCATGCTTATGTTCCTCCTCATATTACTAGAACATCTAAAAATATGCATGGCCTGTGTCTTCTCCATTGTTGATGAGGTGTTCACAAGGAGCCTCCATGATGATTTCACCTTCATTGTCACTCATGATAGCCCCTTGGGAAACTATAGCTTGGATCTTCTGCTCCTCACTTGCCTCTTGTAGAATAGGTTCCTCCTTGAGAAGGGGTGAAGTGGGAAAACCATGTGGAAGAGGAGGCAGTCCTTGAGCTAAAATCAAATGATTCTCCTCCTTCCACTTGGCCAGCACTTCATCAAGTTCAGGTGCATCCTAATCTCTCTCTTGGAAATGTGTAGGTGGGGTGTGTTCAAACATGGAATGTGCCATTGGGTTTGAACCATCTATCACACATTGGTTGAGGAATCTCTCTTTAGATTCCAACTCTACAATTCTCCTAGCTCGATCCTCTTTGGAAGAAACTTTCTTAGAGGTCACCAATGTCATCATGAGCAAGAACAACCTCATCTTCTTCAAGGTTTTGAGAAAAACCTTACTTCTCCTCCTTCCTGCCCCATTATTCTACCATTTTCCCCCAGTTCAGGATCTCAAAATTGGAATTTTGCTCCTGTGAATAGGCAGTAACTTTGTTTTCTCCAAGGTCCTGGGGTTCCTCCACAAGGTCTAGAAGTTCAAACTCTCTTTCATGAAGCAGTCTCATCTTAGCCTCTAAATATTCAATTTGCTTGGCTAGATTATCCTGAAAGAGTCTTTCTTGGAGGTCACTAGAATCATCCTCTTCAAGGCTCTAGGGTAGTTCTTGGCAATCCTTCCTCCAGCTTAGAATTTGCACATCATGTTGAAAGGCTTGGGGAGGTTGAGGAATGATAGGAAAATACTGTTGATGCACCGAAAGAGTCTCTAGAAGAGGGATGTGTTGTCTCGTGGTATTCCCCCCAATGGAAGATTCACAATATAAGGAATTGAGAAGATTGATCTCCATGGGTGGTTATTTTGATGCCCTTTGATGTTGGAAAGCTAAGAACATGAGATTGAGAGTAGATGCATCATATAAGCTGGAGTGAGTTAGTGCTATCTGATAGAAAATATTTGGTGCACAAGAGGGGGCTTTCTTCAGAATAAGAAGGGGCACACAAGGCTGACTACCTTAAATAAATGGATTTTTCCATTTTGCTACCTCCTCCTCCATGGATTGTAAGGCCTAAGCTTTCCTAAACAAACACTCCTCTTATACATCAACTCCTATTGATATCCATACTGCTCCTCCAATCTGTCAATCTCCATCATCTACTTCTCAAACTCTAGGGCCACTTCCCTTATCATTGAAGGGCAATTAGGAGGGCTGCTTGAGGTGATTGCATGAAAATTATGAGTCTGATCGAAGTCATATGAAGGAATACAAGGTCCATGACTTTGTACAAAGGAATTATACATACAAAAATAAGATTTCTTAATGGCACTAGGGCTGCTTAACTAGTTGATTCAACTCAGAGTCGCCATTGGTGTTGATGCAAAAAACCTCCAAAGGCTGGTTGGTTAAAGAACACACCAAAAATTCTTCAACTCTTTGGACAAAACTTGTCCTAGTTGGTCCCACTAGGTGTGCCAAAAATTGTTGACATAGTGGATTGCACCCAGGGCAGGAGGCCGAGCTCCTGCCTTTTCCACACGTAATAATGGAAACTCCCCTCTCACCTATGGGACTGACAAAGCTAGAGGGGAGAGTCTCTAGATGAGGGCTAGCTACCTCTGATGTATCTTTTAGGTCCTAGTTTCACCTACTGCTAACAAACAAAATGAAAAAAGGGGGGATGAAAAGGGAGAGAGAGATGCTGAAAATAGAACCTAAGCTTAAAAAGTTAAAGGTGATACACCAGAAAAGTTTGATATACTCCATTCGAACATACACTTTCCACTAAGAACCAGCTCCCATACACTTCATTTGACATGAGAAAACCTTTTGCATCAGTGGGTTAGGGGTCCATGGAGATACAGGGAGGAAATAACTACTAGAGGCGTTCTGAGACACACTGTAGCAGCCTATCCACTTCACCTATACTCCTCTAGGGACACTTTTGACAGACCTGTAAAAGGAAACTCAAAAAATGCACTAGACATACTAAAATCATTCTATAAAAGCATGAAGGAAATGACTTAACATAGAATCAAGGCATAGACACATACTAAAGATGTAAAACTCAGAATGGAGGTAAAAATGCTATGTTTTGATTCAAGGTAAAATTCTGGCAGCTCTGCCTTACAAGCTCGAGAGATTTTTGGGCAGAGTTTTGCCTTGAGGCTGAAAGTCAATCCTTTTCTCAAAAGAGAAGTTTACAATATATATAAAGAGTAAGATAAATTGGCCTTTTTTGGTAAAGATTTTGGTGCCCTTTTCTGCCAGTGGCCCATGTGCATTCTGAACCTTGGGAAGAGGAAAACACTGTTATTGAGGTCATTCTTCTAGAAGAGGCCTACTAGAACCATGCTGTACAATCACTGAATTTGACTTTGGCATTCAAAAATTAATGTAAAAACATGGTTAGGTGTGCCTCTTTTCTAAAAATAGGCTATAGTTTGTCCCCTCTTAAATGCCTACTTAGAGAAAAATAGGCCACGCTACTCATCTGGCAATAACTCACCTTCCCTTCACCACTTAGACACTTTGTATTTTTTGCTCCTTATCTTCTTCCTGCTCTTTCAGCCCTTAGGGGTGATCTTCTAGTAGGTCACTACATTCCTTAGGCTATTTCCATGATTTGGCGCTCAGACAGTTCAAAACAAATAGCTACTTCACTATGTTAAAATTGATGCCCATGCACTCATCATCACTTTAAAAAATGGCTAATCCGTCTCCTTGAAATTGATAGTTTTTAGGACGTCATCGTCCTTGGAAAAATGTCATCAGGTATTTTTTGTAGGATTATGTGCTTTGGGCTTTTCCCTGTAGATAAAAAGTCCACAGGAATTGGCCGCTTTGTCTTTTCTGTCAAGTGGCGGTCTTCCTCTGGATTCCTTCAGGATTTTTGTCTAAAGGAATTCCTTCAAAAAAAAGTTTGAAAGAATTTAGCCTTTAAGTCTTCTTCACACCTTTTGAAATTCCTTTGGCTGTCTTTGAAATTCTCCCTGCCCTTTGCAAGAGAATTTGAACCTAGCACTGCTCTTCAGCTTTGGGACACACCCTTGAACCAAGTTGTTGAACCAACCCATTTAACCAAAATTAGTTCAAAAATTTAATCAGTTCAATGGTTCAAAGCTACGCATCGAGTCCTTCATTGAACCAACCCCTTTAAACTGTTACAATTTAACTGATGCATTAAACCAATGCATTGAACCAACATGTTGAACTGATCTATTGAATCGATTCAATAATTCAACACTGTGCATCGATGAACTGATGCCACTAAACTGACTGAGTGAGCTAAATGATTAAACTCACTAATTAAACCAAGGCATTGAACTTAAAATGTTGAACCCACTGAATGAACTAAAGCCGTTTGAACCAAGTGATGAACCAATGTTGAACTAGTGAAGCATTGAAATTAGTGGTTGAACCAAGCTGAAGCATTGAACCAGTTCATGAACCAAAGCCGATGAACTTATGCAACCTAAAATTGACTAGCTTTGAATAACAAGGGAAGAAGGGGACCAATTTTTTGCCTATTGGGAAAAAATGGTCAATAAAAAGTTGATGGGTTTGAGTGGTGTTATTAGATTTATGTGAAGCATTGGAATTGGTGGTAGTGGCTTAGGTACCACTATGGGTGTTAGTAGTAGCTTGAGAATAATTGTTAGTAAGTGAGGCACTAGTAGCATGATTTTACATATTTGGAAAAATATGTAATAGTATAGGGATGAGAAGAGGCTACACTAGAGGAATTATTACCATGGGTAGAAAACAATACACTAGTGGAATAATTGAGGAGAGTGGGTCTTAGAAGAGGCCCACTAGATGTAGAATCTATCATGTTAATAGAGATATTAGGCATGGAGGTGGAGGAAATAAAAGAGGAAGATGTTATGATATGCAAAGGGGTCAAAAGAGAGGGAAGAGGTGGAGAATCAAATAAACTAGTGTCCCCAAATCCATGTGAGAATGTGGGAGAAGGTGAATGGGGATCCTTGAATTGACTAATTATCATGAGATGGTAAATAGTAGAGGGATATTTTCCTTGATGTTGGGGAAACTCATTGATGAAGAAGAGCTTTTTTGGAGTATACTCTAATTTTGGTTGATCTTTTAAGGATAATAGAGGGTTTTGAATTAAAGAGGAATGAGGAGGGGTCCCATAATTTTTAGTATGAGTGGTTACATGCACATTACTTTTATCTAGGGTAGGAGCCATAAGATACTTATGTAAGAACCTATTGGGGTTGGTAAAGCTCATCATATCTATTGAATTCAACTTAGTGTTATCTTCAAATAGGAAGTTCATGATGAGAGAAGAAGATTAAGTAAGATGAAGTTGATGAAAAATCAAAGTGATATGAAGGATACATATTCAAATAGGTTGACTATGTTCTATAATCTAATATGAAGATAAGAGTACAGGGTTAACTAGGTCAACTTAGTACTAAAAATAGGGTATGAAACTGAGCCTAAGAAGGATACAAGGTCAACTAGGTTGACTTAGTATTATAATCTGAATGGTATAAAAAAATATAGAGTTGTATAGGTCTAATATGTATTATAATCTGGGAGATAAAGTAGGTAGAAAGGGATACAATGTTGTATAGGTCAACTATGTACTACTGATAGGATAAAACATAGTCTATAAGAGACTATACTAGATACAACAATAGTGTGCTTAAATATAAATTATTTTTACACTATAATTGAAGAAAAAAATGGAAGAAAATACATAAACAATTTGGATCAATGTGAGTGATCAAATTGGGTCACACAACATAAAACCTTGCACTAATGCTGGCTAATGCAAGTTTTTTTAATAGAACACATAATGATCAGAGAGAAAAAATTCAACTAAAATTTAAATTCTAACTAAGTGGTCATTCAATGTGTTATTAGATTATTAAAAAGTGTTGTTTTAAGTGTGATGAGAGGTTGACTAAAAATATAGAACTAAAAATAAATCTATGGATGGTTTTAGGATGTTTAGGTTGAAAGGGATATATATTACTAATGGTACTATCTTGGTATTAGGGCCTACCCCCTCACTTCACAATCCCATAACAATAGGGGTATCAGGTGCTTTTCCAATATATACCATTAACCACGTGCTTATACTTGGATAGAAAACCAATTTTGCTTCCCCCTTGGTGATGAAATCCAAGTAAGTAGGCCTTAGGAATATAAATTTTAAATGTGTTTTGAATATTGTGTGATTTGGTAGTGTGTGCAAAAAAATCAAAATAGTATAACTAAAGAGTAATTTTAAAAACCACTTAATGAGACTATGTGAGTTACTCTAAGCATGCAAACATTTGAAAATTAAAGTGTGAATTAACTACTAAAAAATAGTTGTTAATTCCTAAATTTAGAATAATATAGATTAAATTTAGATAACACTGTATGCAAATAGTATATAATAAAATTGACTGGGTTGTTACTATTATATAAAAGTAAAAGTCTTTAATAATAGAGTTGACTAGGTCGACTTAGTCTTTTAGATGGAAGATAGGATATAAAACTAAGTCAACCAAGTTGACTTAGTTTTTTATAGGGTTGTAGTTTTGAAGATTTCTAACTTGTACAAAATAGAATTGAAATGAAGTACTAAAATTATTGAGAGAGAACAAGAGGAACTTTGGTGGGTTAGAAGATGATTAGGATTGTAATTTTTTGTTGAAGTTCCTTGAATGTTGCTTTCAAATTCTATAAATTAAGTCGAATGGTTCAACCTAGTTATATAAAACCCTATGTGATGAAGGAAGATAAGATGACTAAGTCAATCTATTAGAGTTATTTTTTTGATCTAGATGCTAACCAAATTACCAAGTTAACCCATTTAACCTAGTTTGTTTATTTAGATGTTGACTAAAAGACTAAGTCAACATGTTCAACCTATTTATTTATTTAGATGCTAACTAAAAAACTAATTACACCTATTTGGAATAGTTTGTTATCTAGGAATAAAGAAGGGTACTATGTCAACCTATCTGATTCAATAACATGTATATGATGAATACCTATATAAAAATAATAGTCATTTTTATATGACTATGTGTTAACCTTGTGCATAAAAGTTAGAACTATACTGACTGGTTTGATACATTATCACAAATATGGAAAAGAATGAAATGATATAAATAAAATCATTATATAAAACATTAAAGGATTAGATTTTACATCAGGTTCACTAGAATGTATGTAATGGGAAATGTAACATATCTATAAATCAATCATTTATCAAAGAATATAAATCGTACTTACACTTCTGATTGGGGGTACATTAGATAATTAGGGTCATGACCAATATGGATATGCTAGACCTAACCAAGGGATATCTTACCATAATAATATCACTAAGGAGGGTTCTAAAGCCTCCATTCAAGAAAAACTATGCAATAACCGTAGCTAGGTCCTATGTTTTCATATTCACTAAACTAACAATAAGTAAACTCTAATATCATGCTCACCAAATATTTTGGCACAAAGTGGTGGTAATAAACATGAAAAGAAAACATGCATAAAATACATATACTAATGTCAATGTACATAAAATCCTAATTCATGGAATAGAAGTGCAATGCATATCTATCTACTCTTACAAAGGAGGAACAAAGGTAGGAATACTTACTTTTGAAGAGGAACCCATCGAGCCTGTATCTCTCCCTTGGCAAAGGTGATTTATAAGAGTTTGTTGTGGTATGTAAGGATGACAAGGATAAATTAGATCTAGGATACACAACCTATCAATGCATTCAAAAGACTTATCCATAAGATAAGATCCATATCTCTAAGGAAAGTATGATACTCTAATCTTGTTCCTCAAGTAGAATGGTGGATAAATAAATGCACAATATATCTTAATTTTTCTTATCTTCTCTTATAATGGTGAAATGAATGTGTTTATATAGGTGTATCTAACTCTAAACCCTTCCAAAAGTTTAGGCCGACAAGGTTGACCCAATCAATCTATTATTGTAATTTAAAAAAGAAATTAGTTCATGGACTACGTTGACCATGGGCTGGCCTAGTCCCTAATAAGATTTTGTTAATAATAATACAAGGTTGATGTGGCTGACTACATCATATAAACTACCAAAAAGGGGTTTAGGTTGGATAAAGGGTTAATCAAGATGGTGAAATACTAGAAGAGGGTGTAAAATAGGAGGTAAGGCTTATGGGAATGGTTTTTAAGAGACAAGTGTGTAGATAATAAGTGGTAAAAATGGACAACAATCATATGAAGCACTAATGGTTTTCCCACCCCTTTATCGGTGAGCCCCATAGGGTGTGAAATCATAGAGATTGAGACTTGATGGGTTCTTTCAAGATAAAGAGCATCAATAATTGATAAAGTTTTGAAAATATTATATGTATACAAAATCCTTGTGGAGAATTGTATATTCATAATTGAGATTAGCCAAGTTAATGGCCTTAATAGATATAATATATTGTCGATTGAATATCCTATGAATGATTGTTCATTTCATATTGAGCTATCTTTATACCTCATGTCTAGATGACTCAATGTGAAAGACACATTTAAGTATGAAGGTAATTAGTCTACCTATACATTTGATAATGAAAAGAACTTGTGTTTTTCTCATATGAATTAGGTTATGTAAACCCATTCATGATATGGATTATACTCAGCTTGTCTAGATCTAATTATCCAATATTTGCTAAGGTATCAACTAAGAAAGATAAAATCCTTAACAAATCTTAAGACTTCCATGGAGAACCTCAATGGGATTTGGTTATAGATCTTCCTGATGGAATCTATCGACTTTAGGAGTAACACTCCTTGACACGTATGAACCCTCTTTAATATAATTAAATTTGTGCTCTGTTGGGTTAAATATTCATAAAAATAAAACTTATATGGATAGAAAAGGGGGAGCCTTGCCCTATATTATTTTATGTCTATATTCAAGGTTTATGCCTACCCTATGAAGGAGAAATTAAATAAATGAAGGAATGTTACTGGAATAAGTAATATATTATTACTACAAATTTGAGCATGGATGTTACCCTGATAAAAATATGTCTTGTGGAAGAGTTATTATTAAAGTATTGAATAAGCTTTCTAACTTAGACTTTCCTGTATCAATACCCTCTTGTAATTAAAAGAGTATAAATAACAGAGCATGGCTCTTGGGATAAAATATTAATAATAAAAGGCAACCAGATGGGTGTAATTGTAGAGACCATTAAAAAAATCAATTATTGATTATCAAGGTTTTAGTAAAATAATCCCAAAATATATGTATTTAAAACTTAATAAACCTTGGCTTAAGCTTCGTGTCTTTGGTTTAATGGATAAGGTCTTTGTAATAATTATATAAGATTTAACTTCTAATGATTAGGCAAATTATCTTTTAGGTTGAGCTTATTTTATTTTTTTGGATATTTATGTAAACCAATGAGAATATTGGTTTAGTGTCAAAAGATTATTTAAGCATTGATGCCTATTTTTTCATCATTTTAGACTCATTATTGCTTTGTTGGTTGATCTGATTTTTAGTTAGACTTAGATGTTTTCTAAACTTCACTTAAATCATTTGATTTTAGCCTTGCCAAATTATTCTATGTATGTTTTTGGTTCCTTTAGCTTTTATTGATCTTAGTCATTTCTGACTATTCATAGATTTTTAGCTTAGTTGAGTGTTTATTTTTCTATAGCCATTTGGGTGAGCTACCTTTCATAATGTTTACCTTAGCTTCTTAACAAGTTCCCTATTCATCCTTACTTGCATAACACATGTCTTAGACATTTTGATAAGAGATTTTTGTGGCCCTTTTTTCCATAGCCATTTAAATGTTTATCTTCTTTTATAATTTTACCTTAGTCATTTTCATAGATTTTATGAAATGGTTCAGAGGAAGACACATATCTTCATACTGATAACCTAGGAGTGACATCAGCTTGGTCTTTGGTATAGTTGGTTTTGAGCTAAAAAGATAGAAAGATGTTTCCACATGGAATCATCCTAATGACCCATGATCTTAAATAAGATTATACATAGAACAATTAGTGTTGGGATAACAGGATAGTGGGATGTTTCCATTTGACATTATCTTGATGACCTGTGATCCTAGAGAAGCTTGAACAACATGGAAATCCCCTATACTAGTGGGATAATGAGATGTTTCCATGTGGCATCATTATGATACCCTAGAATAATAAAGAGTTATGTATAGAATGTGAATATTATGGGCAAGAAGGTGAGTGGGATGTTACCACATGTAATAATACCACTATTCTGTAGTTTTAGAGAGATCCATATAGAGTGCAAAGATTTTGGATAAATGTGTGAGTGGGATGTTTCCATATTTCAAAATATAATTAATCCATAATTATAAAGATTTATATATTAAGTGTGAAGCTTGTAGACTAGTGAGTTAGTTAGATGCTACCACATGGCATAATCCCATTGCTCCATAGTCTTAGGGAGGTTGAACCTATCTAAAAAAGTGGTAGGGTATTGAATTAGAAAAAATTTTCCATTTGGAGTTTTTCCAATGTCACTTAGGAAGCTAAAAGTGGTAAGAGTGACACTGTAAATCTAAAGAGAATTTGGCATGGCCTTATATCCTTCCAAATTGACCACATGGAGCTCCACTATGTCAGTAATGGCCAAGGCCAATTTTGATGGCCATCTCAACATCAAAACATAATATCTTTGGACATAATATTATGTTTAAATTCATATACATATGATCAAGTGATCTTAGAGCTCAACCTGTATCTTGTGCCAAATTATTAATTGATGATGATTATAGGGATTGCTTATTACATTTAATTAGAATTAATTTTGATGTGTGTGTTCTTATGTTTTTCTATATTGTTTGCAATAGATTGTGTCATGTCTATATTTTGGAGAAAAAATGGGCATGAAACCTAAAGGTAGGCTACCTATATAATTATCTACAATATTTTAGGTCATCAGGATGATTCCATGTGGTAACATCCTACTTGTCCATTGGTTTGAAGGCTTCTTATCTTTTAGATCCTCTTCAAACCATGGGTCATTAAGATAATGCCATGTGGAACTATCTAGCTTTCCTACTAGATTAGAAATAATTGTACATTATACCAAAATGATGCCACTCCTAGGTTAGTGGGATGGAAATAAGTGGCTTCCTATGAGTCACTTATAAAAAAGCTAAAAAATTGACTAAGGAAAAATTAAATCAAGAAGCCAAAGAGATAAATTATCTAAGGTAAAAGGATGCAAAAAGTTCCAACTAAAAATATTATAAGGCAAGGTGTTACATAAGGAAACCTAAAGAACATCTAAGACAAGTGATACTCTATTAAAACTATGTAGGGAACTTAATGAACAACTAAGACAAGTGTTTTTAAAGCAAACTTATGTACAAAACTCATCGAACAACTATGGCAAATGCTACACAAGGTAACTTTCCCAATGAATATAGAGAATCTTGAGATAAAAGGCTAAAACACGTATTTAATTGAGGCAAATCATTACATAAGGTATATTTAATAAAGTCTAAAGGTTAGAGAAATTAACTAAATGCCTACATTAATTATTGTCAACTATAGGGTCTAGATGGGATTTTCACTTCTCTAAAAGAGTACCACTAGGTTGAGTCAAAATGGTTATGGCCAAAACAAAGGAAAAACTAGGTGTAGTCAAAATCATAAATCGACTAAGGCTCGAGTTGAAATAAAACTCAAAGATGACTCAAAGAGTTAGGACTTAACTAAAGTAATATAAATGCATATGTATGTTACTTCCAACTATTTAATTTAGACATCTTTATTACTTAGAAGATATTATACTAAATTAAATATACATCCCATAAATGATAGTACAATATAGTGCCTTGGTAAAATACTCCTTTGACACTAAACCAATATTATCATTAGTTTAGTTGAATATGTAGACAATTCAAGAGACTCAAATATTCACAAAAATATCAAAAATTTAAAGAGAACTACTCATAATAAGGACTATTTTAAAGGCTTAGTTGAATGATTCAACTTGTAAATCCCAAGGCACAACTCATTTCATTAAAGTTAAGAGAATAATATATTTAATAACAAGTAAAAAATCAACATCAAAGGGTTGGTATGTAAGACCTTCTTAAAAAATTAAGCCTTAGAAGGGGTGACCTTAGTTAAACCTAAAGGATTTATTCCTTGATATAATTATAATAATAGAGATAATATTCTATTAAAATTATTTTTCAATTATTATTAGATGGTCTTGTTACAGAGAAGGTTTATAGTAGATAGCTTATTCAACTTCTAAGACCAAAGGGCATTTTCACAAGGCTTCCTTTGAGTCCACAACAAAACCAAATATTTCACAAATATCTCTATTGTTGTTCCAAATAACAATACATAGCTTAACAACTATGCTATACTCATCTTTATGTAAGTTTGATGAAAATATTTAAACCATAACTATTTAAAAGGGAGAGATATATGCATAATCAAGAGATTGTTCTCAATAAGATTCAATCAAATAACTCAGTCTTTTATTAGAAAGGCCATAAATCCAAAGAACTTTCTTTACATAAAAACTCCTTTCCAAGGGTATCAATACAAACATTCATAACTAGTTATGACTCCTTTTACAAAAGGGTTCAACATAAATGCATCCTAAGTCTTTATTCTTGATTGGCATATTTTTCAAGAAAACATGAATGTATACTTCATTTCAATAGGCTAAATTTTTATTCCCAACAATAATATCAAAACTATTTATCTAATTTCCACTCATTTTTAGATGAGTTTGAATCCATTATCTCCTCACATTTAGATAGATCAAAATACATAATGCTTAACAAACCAGCCACCCATGACAGAGGTTTAAGCAAGGAAATTAATCTATTAATTTATTTGAAAGTTCTTTAAGGGTAAAAACTTTTGATACATATAAGACTCTTCCCAAGATCCTATAAATAAATCATTTCTAAATAATTAATTCTTGGTTTAATATTAAGGTTTCAATAAATAGAAAACATAGGTCTTAATGCATAGTTGGAATATCATCCCAAGCTCTTATATTTTACAAGAATATTATGAGAAATATGGATACTAAAACATTATATGGTATTCAGTTTCATTCATATTATTAACATAAGTGAGAGGTTCATCTCTTTTCTGATCAACTACAGAATAACCAAGTAGTCTTCAATGATAATCCACATATGCTCTCAAGCATCTACTATTAATAATAAGGAAGGCTCACTACCCAACCTTTTGTCATCATTAAGATGATTTTATAAACACCCCAACTCTTAAGACTTCCATCTCTAATCATGTTTATATCACTTGGTAAAGGTAAGGGTGGATATCTAATCAAGGGTATCCTAAGAGAATGACCATGCAACACCTATAGTCTTTTTATCAGTTTAAGGGATTCCTAGTCCTAAATAAAAATCAAACAAGCATTTAAATTATCATACAAATGATGTTAAACATTCATAAATATAAAACTAATGGACAAGATTTCAAACATAAACAAGGCCTACAATTTGATTATATAGAAACATGATACCTCACTCAATTGCTATCATCCAATGGGCATGGAAGACTTAAATAACCTACCACCATACCTAGAATGGGAGGAATTCAAAATATATCATCATGATGTCTAAGTAAGGGTCAAATGACCCTTCCCAAGTCCTCAAAGGACAAGCACTGCATGGTAGTCAATATACAACCATGAGTAAACAATTAAACAAGGAGAATAAACCAAGTAGTCTTATTATCCTAAAATTAAGAAGTAAAAATAGAGAATACAATAATTTCATTCCCAATTATTAACATAAACATAATTTATTAGAAAGATCACCTATTGACCTCTAGACCACTTGGGTACTATCCTTAAGTTGTCCAGACTCAGCTCTCCTAACTTGTGGTTCTTATCTACTATTTTTCCTTTACTTATGCTAAGTCTAACTTCCTTCATAATTGGAAATATTCATAAACTAAGGTAGTTTAAATTCTATAAAAATATGTACCAAGATTAGTCAAACACAAATCACTTTCTAACCCATGCCTCATTACGAGACATTCTCAATTAAGGTGCTTCCTGGGTCTACTATCCTTCAAACCTAATAGATTATAGTCTAAATCAATCAATAGAATATATGAAAGTTAACCACTAGAAAAAATAGATGTTGTCTACTAGATCCAATGATTAGAAGACAATAAGTTTCACCAACTAAGCTTAAAGCCTAGCCACCTAAAACATATGCTAAGTCAGTAAAGGTGGTTGATAGTAACCTAGGAAACCAAATAATTATCATGGGTCTAAAAAAGGTTAAGATAAAAATTTTTAGTGATAAAACCATAATTGACATACTCTTTCCTTCATAGGCCCTTTTTCTATTCCTGTACAATTATTGCACCCATGAAATTTGTTATCCTAATAATGAAATTTTTTAATCATAAGCATGCTAGATTATTTACTTAAATCAATGTAATTATCTTTCCTATTAATTCATAAGGTCATGAAGTGGGGTCATTATAATACCTAGTAAAACCATAAATTTAATTGCAACATAGGATAATAATTCAAGAATTACTTAGCCAAATCTTACCATTTACATGATCCACTCACCTTGCAATCAACACCATCAAGGGAGTATCACCATTTATTTATCATAGTCACCTTGTTCATACTTGAAGAATGTATCAATAGGTTTGAATAACATTATTTTATAGAGTCAAATAAGAGTATCAATGGTCCTGTGTAGATCATGTACCCATCAATGACTTCCTTATCATCCCACTAGCATAAGTCTTAGACTTATTTGATTATCATATGTTAGTTGGAAATTGAATTAAATTATCATCCATGATGTTCACTATAAATTATCCTTTAATATGGTTCTATGATATACCAAACCAGTCATTCAAATTATTGAAAACCCTAATGGATCAGTTTCTATCATATTTCTTCTTCAACATTACTAAAAAGATGGCATATGCCCAAATTGTAAAGATCAAATAAGGAACCAATAAGCCTATCAGTGAATATGTTTTGAGATACAAAATAATGTTAGATAAATTGACAAATCCAATAACAGATAAAGATCTTTGATGTTGGTGTAGTGCTTTTTCACATTGGGTTTTGCCTACACGGCCTTATGGCCATTCTTCGTCAATTAAGCTTCCTTAGGTTAGTTATAAAAGGGTCACTAGGCTAATTATATTTTTAATGTAATTATATAATTAGGAAAATTATAGGCTTCTTCATGTTTCCTTTATTTCCCCTATATGTATCCCACTTTTCCTTTTTGGAAGGTTAGATAGGTTAATGTGATTATATGCAAGTAGATCATTTTTATAATATTGTTGTGTGAAGACAAGTTTGTTCCTCTACAATTTATCTATGATTTAATTTCTACATAAATAAATTTGATAAATATTTTGTGCAAGGATATAAGTCATGGCCAATCAATCTGATATGATATCAGAGCCAATTTTGCTAGTATTATAACAATATTTGTGGTGAAATCTTGCTACATTCATTATTCTTGTAAAAAGAAAGGTTTGGTGAGATTCCTTGGAGAATCCATGCATAAATTTATATTGAAGCTTCAAATCTCAAAAACAACTATGCCATTAGTTTTATAAGGTGCCAAAACCTTAGTATCGATGTAAACTTGACCTAGTTCTGGAACAATCAATTTTTTTTATTTTTTTTAGCATTCGAAGGCCCCATTTTTCATTTTTAATAAAAATCCATACTATTTCATTGTTGTGAAAAAATACCTTCTAGGTTTTATTCTTTGGGTCAAAATCTCAAATGGGTCTCTTTCAAAATTTTCATAGCTAAAGTATTTTAGATGTTTTTATCTTGCCTTAATTTGCATGCTGTCAAATCTCTATGCTACTCAGATCTACAGGTGGTCATTAATTCAGATCCATAGTTAAAAAACTTTGTGTTGCATTCATTAGAGATTCCATAGACCAATCCAAGATTTTATAGAGCTATTACTTACCCATAGACCAACTTATAATTATGGAGTTGCTTTACTTGTAAATATGTGAAGTTAATTAAAGTAGGTCCAAAAACTCGATTTACACAACTATAGACCAACTCAAGTTTTGGAAGGATCATTACTAATTTATTCAAGTTCTTGAAGGGTGACTACTTCTGAAAGTATAGTAGTCTAAGAAAGCTAGATTACACTAGGAAGACCAACTCAGAGTTGTGTGACACCTTTACTTGGGTTTGTGAAGGGCAATTACTTATCTAGTAAAATAGGTCCAAAAACCTAGTTTACACTATTGTAGAGCAACTCAGGTTTGTGAAAGACAATTACTTGTCTATTAAAGCTATCTAAAAAACCTAAATTACTCTTTGAATATCGAATCAGGGTTTAGAAGGGTGGGTCATTACTGATCAACATCAAAAATAAAGTAACCTGATAAGTCCAAGTAAAGCTATCTCAAAAACTTGGATTACTCTTCATAGACCAACTTGGGGTTATGGAACAAATTTAACCAAGTTCATGAAGATCAATTGATTACATTAATAAATTAGTCTTGAAACTCCAAATTATTCTTCATGGACTAACTCGAACTTTCAGAGGGTCTTTACTACTCGGGTTTGTGGGGTAGCATTACTTGAGTTTTTTTTCCATTTAAGTCTTTTTTGGTAGTTTGGAAATTTTTTTCCACTTTTGGAAAGGGTCCAAGAATATGTGGGAGTGAGAAATTGTAAGTTCCATAACTTTCAATCTATAGCTTTGTTTTAGATGTTTTTTTAAAGTGCATATTTTTTCAAGCTCTGCACATCGTGATGTTGTTTTAAGACTTTTGTAACATCTATTTTTTCCATGGTGTAATGGATTAAAACTAAGTTCAAACCTTTTGTACCTTTCTTCTTGGATGAATTATCAATTGTTCCCATCATCCCTCTCATAGTCTCTCACACTAATTACTCATAGACATATTTTCGATGGTGCTTGACACCCAATATTGAGCGTGTGTTACATTGTAACTTAAGGGGGGGTTTTATTGATAGTTCAAGGGGGTAATTATATAGTGTACAATATATTATTTGATTTCATCTCAATTATTTAAATTGTCTCAATCTAATCTATAGTAATGGATATAAACATTGAACCATTCACATCATTTAACTATCTTAAATGGAAGTCTAAAATATGGATCACTTTGAGAGGTAAAGGAGTCTATCAAATCACTATGGGTGAGGAAACTAAGCCATCTATAGATGTAAAAAAGGTTAAGTGATACAACATATGTGATGAGGCCTATGGGTTTTTATTCATGTCAATGTCTCCTAACCTCTTGTTCCATGTTGAATTTTCAAAAACTCCCAATAAAGTCTAAACCATCCTAGACAAGCTTTTTAGAGTGTAGAACATCATGAGGGATCATGAGCTAGAGAATGAGCTCATCACATTGAGCCCAGGTGAATATGACACCCTAAAAAACTTCTTTACAAATTTTAAATCACTAAGACTATAGTTGAAATAATGTGGAATTGAGAAAATAAATGACTAGTTGATTCTATTTGTGCTTACAAAATTGGGTCATGACTTTTTAGATTTTATCTCTACATTTCATGCTACCAAACATGCACTTGGATCCACTTGAAAAATGCCATAATTTGATGATTTTGTTGTCAATATGACTCAAGATCAGGATAAGCTAGTTTAAATGGGTGCACTAAAGTCTTCAAAATCACATGCCTTGATTATCAATCAAGACAAGAAGTCTTCTAGCAATGGCAAATAGGAGAAGAAAAAGTCTAAATCAAATCATGAGTAAAAAAATAATTATAAATAAGATGACAAGCCTAAGGCATCATCAAATTAGTCCTCCTCAAGTGTAAAACCTAAGAAATAGAAACTCAAATGCAACTTTTAAAAAAAACTTTATCATGATGAATCTCAGTGCATGAAAAAGAAGATTAACACCTTGACTAAGATGCTTGAGAAGAATAACATCAGTGTTTCTGAGTACTCAACTCAGAACATGTCCACATAATATTTTTCAAAGGCTAAAGATAACAAAAAGGGTAAAAATAAGGGTAAGGCAATTATTTAGTAGCTTTTTAGCCTTCAACTTGGGTTATTAACTTGGGTGCTTCCTATCACATGGCCTCCTCAGAGGATCTATTTTCAGAAATAGAGCCATGTTCTATGCCTTAAATTTTCATGGGTGATAACACTTTAATAGAATTCAGTGGTAAAGGATTAATTAAAATAAGTGATGGGACCTTCAATGATGTTCTATGTGTTCATTCACTATCCACCAATCTTCTATCTGTATACCAAATCACTCACATAGGTGCATGGAAGTGAGTTGAGTCCACACCTAATTTAGTGGTTATCAAGGAGCTACATAGTGATACTGTAGTGGCTTATGGGAAGGCTAATCTTTAGTTTAGGCTATATATCTTTTCACAATTTTCCCTAGATCAGCCCTCAACTACACTGCTTACTCATGCAGATGGAGTGAACAAACTATGGCATGAATAATTTGGCCATTTAAACTACCATTACCTAGAGAAACTCAATCGTTGGACATGGTTTTAGGGTTTCCTAAAGGCAAATTCTTGGATGTCATACACAATGGCTGCATTCTTAGCAAGCATTTAGAAGATAAATATAATAAGGGCAAAGTAAGGAGAGCTAAATATAAGCTAGAAATTATCCACAATGACATAGAAAGTCCATTTCTAAAACCTTCATTCAATAGGACCAGATACATACTCACATTTAGAGATGAATTTTTGAGGTACACCTAGGTTTTTTCTCAAAAATAAGTCTAAGGTATTTGATCACTTCAAGGACTTCAAGGCACTTGTGGAGAAATAGTCAGATTATTCCATCAAAATCTTAAGGGCTGACAATGGTGGGAAGTATGTTAACAATAGGTTTGAATAGTTTTACACATCAGAGGGGATTCATATGTAACATATATTTCTATATAGTCCTTATTATAATTGTGTGGCTTAAATTAAGAACCGTACCTTGAAGGAAATGACCAATTATATGATTCAATCAAAGTCTCTTGCTCCTCAGTTTTGAATAAAAGAAATCAACTATGTGTGATACATTTAGAACCATATTCCACATCAAGCCTTGAAAGGAATCACTCCTTTTGAATCTTGGGATGGTCACAAGCCCATAATGGATCACTTTCAAGTGTTTGGATTGTTAATCATGAAATATATTGAGAGGGGGGGTGAATTAGTATATTATATATCTTTTAATTAATTTGATTTATTTTTCTTAATCACTTAATCACACATTGAAGATATGCAATAAAAATGAAACAATAATATTCACCACACACCAATTTTTTACATGTAAACCCAAAGTGGGAAAAACCATGGAGAATAATATCAAGTATATGAATGAGAATCAACTCAAATTACAAAGCTTGCAAGTACCAACTTGCAGGAGCACCAACCCCTTTTGCTGAGCACCAACTCATAGGAGCACTAACCCCTTGCAAAGATTTGTGAGCACCAACCCATAGGATCACCAACCCCTCTTGTGTATAAAACAAAAATATCTCTCAATATTGCTTACTCAACAAATGATAGAACTATACAATATCTCCTAATTTTATCTCTTCAAAAAAAATACAAACCATGCACTCTCTTACATATTACGAATGGCTTCTCTAGCCTTTATTTATAGCTTTCCAAATGACCTTTGGAATTCCCACTTTGTGACCCTTCAATCCTCATGGAAAATGGTTCCAAACTTGCATGACCCTTCATATCCTTGCATTTGAAAAGTCATATGGTGACCTTTCATAAGTAAATGCATCCTTTCCTCTTTTGTCTTTATCTTGGTGACTTTTCTTATTCCTCAAAATGTCCCTTCATGGAAAAATGTACCATACCCTCTTTTGTCTTCATATGGTGACTCTTGGAATTCCTTAAGATGACTCTTCATGATGAAATGTGTCCCATTCCTCTTTTGTCTTTACCCCATGACTCTTTGACTTCTACATGGGCCCTCTTTTGACTTATATGCAACCAAAAATATATTCGTTAATATTAAATAAATATTAACACACATTAGCCAAGATATGCATATTAAAAACACCATTAAATGTAATGGGGCCTTTATCACCAATACTAGACCTTTGACATCAATAACAATATTTCCAACATGGATCACTAGAAATGGCCCATATTCCTAAGAATAGATTCAAGGCAATAGACCCTCAGAGGCAGTCTTGTATCTTTGTGGGGTATGCAGAGGGTACTAAGGGATACATGCTCCTACATCCTAAAACTCATGAGGTGTTCATAGAAATTAGTGTCAAGTTTTGTGAGCACCCATTTGAACTCACTACTAGCACTCTAGATTCTTCAAAAGTCTCACTGGACATTGATTCCACCTCAAATAGTGACTTAGATCCACCTCAAAATCCTCTTGATGATTAGGATGACTCTTCTTCTTCTTTAAGTTCAAGTGATGAGAGTAGTGATGAGGATTCTCCTCCTCCATCTCACACTCACACTTTAGATGATGATGACTCACCTTTTAATTTTCAAATCTCATATAATTATGGTCCCACTTGGGCCAGACAAACACTTCAAAGTGCTAGGAAATGGGTTAGAAATCCATTAGATACAAGGAAAACATGTTCATAGTTTCAAGGGACTTCACATACTTACTTGGACATTGCCTTAGATCTACAAACCTTTCATGAGACATCTTGCATTCCATAATGGGATTCTACTATATAGGAGTATAGTTCCCTAATTAGGAACAAAGCATGGGACTTGGTCCCTCTTCCTAAAGGAAAAAAATTGATCCATTGTAAATGGGTTAATTGGATTAAGTATGGTGTAGATGGGTCTATTGATAAGTACAAAGCCTGTCTAGTTATAAAGGGATTTTCTCAGGTGCCTAACATAGACTACACTGAGACATTTTCCCCTGTAGCCAAAATGATGTCTATCTGACTCACTCTAGCCATCACAACTACACATCGATGGGATGTTTACCAAATGGAAATCAAGAGTGATTTTATACATGGTGAACTTAAAGAAGATATCTACATGGAGTAACCACAAGGCTTTATGGAAGATTCCTCCTTGGTGTATAGACTTAAGAAATATATCTATGAACTCAAATAGGCCCCTCAGGCATGGTATGCCAAAATGGGATCATTTCTCCTCACAATCAGGTTCACTAGATGCCACTCAGATTTGAATCTCTACATTTTATGGCAAGAAGATTCTTTATTAATCCTAGTTATCTATGTGGGTGACTGACTGATTATAGGGATCTCACAATCATCCATATCAATAGTGAAAATTTCAATTTCAGATAGATTTTCAATGACAAACATGGGATTATTACATTAATTTCTTGAGATTGAAATCATTCAGTCAAATTTTGGGATAAATTTATCACAATCCAAGTATTCTCTTGATTTTATTATAAGGTTTAACATGGTTGATTGTAAGCCTGCTCCTTCTCCCTTCTTGTCTAGTGTGAAGCTTGAGGCTGATGGTCCTAAACTATTGGTTTATGCAACTCCATATCAGCAACTTGTGGGCAGTATTATCTATCTCACACACACTAGACTTGACATATCCTATGTAGTTGGCATGGTCTCTTAGTTTATACAGGAGCCACATAAATTGCATTAGAAATTGGTTAAGTGGATTCTACACTACATTCAAGGTTCACACAACTATGGGATATAATACAAAGCAAGAACAAAGGCTAATTTGATCAGATACATAGATTCAAATTGAGCTAGAGATATTTAGAGTCGAAAGTCCAATTTAGGATATAGTTTCTTAGCTAGTTTGAGTCCAATAATTTGGTCAATCAAGAAGCAACATGCAATTGCTTTATCATCTAAAGAAGTAGAATACAAAGGGGATGCCAATGCCACCACTGAGGAAATATAGATTTAGGGAATTCTCACTAAGTTTGGAATCTAGTTTCATAATATAAAAATCATCTACTATGATAACAAAAGCACTATCCATATTTTCAAGAATTTAGTTCTCCATCAAAGGATCAAGCACATGGAAATTCACATGCATATCATCATGGAGCTTATCAATGAGTAATTCATTAATCTTCAATATTATCTGCATCAAATCAAATTGTAGATATTCTAACCAAGTCCTTCATATAGAGTAAATTTATTTATCTACAAGCTCTCATTGGGGTTAGAGTTGCTTCACCTTCTTCCTCCTATGGAGGTTCTTCACTATGTACTTGGGTACCTCATCAAGATTTCAATGCTGGGACCCAATTCTCATCTCACCTAAGCAATGCTTAAGAAGGGGTGTTGGTGTAGTTATTTTTCCCTTTGGGTTTTACCTACATGGCTTTATGGCCATTCTTTATCAATTAAGCTTCCTTAGGTTAGTTATAAAAGGGTCACATAAGATAACTATATTTTTAATGTAATTATTTAATTAGGAAAATTAGAGGATTTTTTATGTCAATCTAATTTTTCGTATATGTACCCCACTTTTCCTTTTTATAAGGTTAGATAGTTTAATGTGATTATATGCAAGCTAATCATTTTTAAAATATTGCCATGTGAAGACAAGATTCTTCCTCCTTTGAAATTTATCTATGATTTCATTGATACATACATAGATTTGTTCAATCTTCTATGCAAGGATCTAAGATCATGGCCAATCTGACATTCGAGACATAGTTAAGCAAAGTTTGATTGCCCCATTACATGAGTCAATTATTTTTAAGAAGTTAAAATATTTTGATGACTTGTGTCATATCATCTGAGATCAAACAAAGAAACTTATTTCTTTGAAAAAGATTAAATATGTAGCAAACACAGTAACTACATTTTGATCTACTACCAATTTTTATATCAAACTAAGATACAAGGTAAAACTTACATAACCTAAAATGAAAACAACCACAATGGTTAATGTAATGTCACATTAAACTAATTAGATTATCTTATCAAATGCACCTAAAAGATAATTTACATGATTACCTGAGTCTCCAACTTTGATACTTAAAAAGCTCATGGAGTGTCATCTCATATCTCTCCCTCCTCCTATAGAGGTTGATATGAGTCGACCTATACCAAAATGATATGAATCTAATGCATATTGTTACTATCACCAAGGCCATGGGAATTTTAAAAATATATTTTATACCTCAAAACATGAGATCTAATATCTTATTGATGACCAATAGATTACCTTTGATGATCCTCCAGATTATTTAGGTTTAAAATCTGGTGACCATCAAAACCAAAAGATATTAAATAATCCTTTACAAGATCATTTTAGGAAATATATATAAGTGTAAATGGCATATAATCGACATCCTCGTCCATCACATTATGGGAACCTAGTATATGGGATTATTTATACTTATACACCTATAATACCTCCTATTGTTTAGAGACATTCTATTTCATTTGATGACAATGAAATTGTAGATGATGACTCAGATCTCCATTCATTATTTATTAGAGCATACCTTGATCATCAATCTATACATAGTGTTATGATTGATAATGGTACTAGTGAGAATGTATTTACCATGACATTACTTACATATTTGGGATATAAATATGATGATTTATACCTTCTGACCAAAATGGTCAGAGCATTTAATGAGACATCACAATATTATTGGTGAGATTGATTTACCTTTATAGTTTGGTCCAACACATGTGGTTACTACCTTTTTAGTTATACCATACATAATATTTTTTCATATGTTATTGGTCTAACTTTGGATACATAAACTTTGTGTATGGCCTTCCACAATGCATGGGTGTATTAAATACATTCATACCAACAAGGTAGTCAAAGTTTCTATAATTCCATATGAACATCCACTTGAACAAGAGAAGTTTATTCCTAGATAAATAATTATACAATTACTAAGGTTAACCATCCAAGAAATGGTAAGCAATAGGAAATCTCATTTCCTAGGTGACCCATACTTGAGAGACCCTTGCACCAAATATACATAGTGGATTCCAAAAAATTTTCATCTACACCTTCATGGTCTACCCAATTGTTGAGAGAAAATAAACATGTTTCAATTATAGATGCACCCAAACAATGATTGAAAACTAAAAATGGGTTCCATAAAACACTACTCTTTTTATTACCTCTTCACAATCATAGAGTCCTTTGAGACATAGGTAAATTACTATAGATTCTATAATTCTAGATCTGACACATATATGTGCTCCTCAAAAATATCACCAGTTTGATGTACCATATTCTAAGTTTAAAGATACCTATGAGCATCCCTTAGATGGGATCATAATTTAAACCTTTTTTATTTAAAAACTTCAAAAAATAAAAAAATCAAATATTTAATAAAATACAAAAAGTTAAATAAAATACAAAATATAAAAATATTCACTATACACATGTTTACTAGCTCCTTGGCATCTAAGTTATTTACTTAATGTTAGTAGATAACATATAATTTCTATACACATATATGTTTCATGCATAATTGACTGTGAACCAAACATATACCATACACATTGATACTTACACATATAGATGTTGGACCTTTCCTCTTCCCATGTGGTGCACTATGTTGGGGGCATTTGCTTATTTGATCATATTTAATAAAGGTTATATTATTTTATTATTAGTTTTACATTATGATGTTTAGATTATATACTAATACCTACACATGCCTATACTCATGTTTGCATATTTCACAATGTAATATATATGCTATGTTACATGAAATTTTTTCTAACATATACATGCAAGGACTAATATGATATGATTATTTTAGTTGCTTATACTTATTTATTTACATTTCCACTTCATTGAGTGTCTTTTTATTACTTTCTATTATCTTACTTATGGAACACTTAAATATGTACCTTGATTTTGGCTCCCATCCCATTATATGTTGATTTTTACTTAGACATTTGAATATGTCATTCCTTCGAGAGTGTGGCATTTGAATATTCCCCTTGTTTGTGGTCTTATTAGACCCATCTTGTGTGACATTGAGTGCTCTTGTGTGTGTGTTTGATTTTTTGGTGAGATTTTATTATTAATTTATAGACATTGATATGATACATATCATGCATCTTAGGGCTTGTTGTGATCATATACTATGATATTCATTGATATATCTACTTAGACATGTTATGCATATATTCTATATAATTTATACATAAAATATATAGTTATCTTATCTTTTTAAGGTAAGGTAACTATCAGATTCCATTTCCCTCACCTCAAAAATGGAAAATATTAGTGGGGGCATGCCATAGATACATGACCTTTACACTTATACAATTCTCATAATTTTTATAATTTGATTAAAATTTACATGATTTAGATATACACTTGGATCATAATCCTACATATTACCTCAATTTTTATGGTTTTGGACAAAGCTCATCAGATTTATGACATATATTATATACAATTATAGATAAGATGTTACATTTTGACAAATTTTTTATCTTGAGATGCGCTAGAGGTACATATTCCATGCAAGTGTACCAAAAATTGTAAATATATATTCAAACTAATTTACCAAGAAGCACCAATACTTTACCAAAAAAACACCATTTTCACCAGGAAGTACCTTTTTGATCATTTTTTATCTATAGAAGTTGGTTCTATTAAGTAGTGTGGTTAAAATTAAACACCCTAAACAACCCAACACTAATTTCATTTTTTAGGTTGAGATAGTTATACCACTTAAATTGACTTTTATTGTATTGTCACTTGAATTTTGTGATTGAGATGTAATGATCTCAATGGTCATGTCACAACTCAACCTTGCACTAGATTGGGGGTATAATTACCTTCCAATATCCCTATTTAAATATTTAAGGTTCAATTTTAAATCTTTATTAGTTCTAATGGTTCATAAGAAATCATATTTATCATGTCAAAATACAAAAGGGTAACATGTTTGCATTGAAACATGGATGTACTCCTTCCTTGCTCTATTTCTTTTCAAGAATTTCAATTATGTCAAATTATAGTTTATATGCACTGATTAATACTATAACATGCTCTTGGTTATAGGTCATTCACCAAAAAAATTATCAAAATGAGCTCAAGAAAAGGCAAGGTGTGTTATACACATCTAGGTACACATTTCTTTCCCTTAACCTAGTAATTTAATCTTTATGAATTATTAGATTAAAGGGGGGACTATAAATACTAAAACCTAATTTATATATCATCTCAATATTGTATACTTGAAAATATGTATTAGGGATTCAATTAAGTCAAATTTTAGATTATATGCACTGATTAATACTATAACATGCTCTTGGTTATAGTTCATTCACCAACAAAATTATCAAAATGAGCTCAAGCAAAGGCAAGGTGTGTTATACACATCTAGGTACACATTTATTCCCCTTAACCTAGTAATATCATCTTTATGAATTATTAGATTAAAGGGGGGGGACTGTAGATACTAAAATATAATTTATATATCATCTCAATGTTGTATAATTTAAAATATGTATTAGGGATTTACCCTTCATTTTTATACCTCCTTGTTATTTAAATTCATATTAACCATATCACTATAACTAAATGCTTATCTTATGTCTGACCCTATCATTTTAGATGATATAGATTTCTTGTACTATAAATCAAGCTTACAACCTGATATATATCATTCATTATTAGTTTCATATCCTCAACAACTTCCTATCATATCAGGTACGTACATCCCACACATGGACACTTGCATCGATACAAGTGTCCAAATTCTTATTAAGTGTCTAATTCTTAAAAGTCATCTAATTTTCAAAATTTTCAAACCCTATGGGATCCATTTATTTTAGATAACCCTTTTATGAGATATTTAAATAAATTGTTGTATAAATACACATCTAATCCTTCTCATTATTCATCTAGTAATTACCAAGCAAGCACATATTCAAGCTCAATCAATTAATTGCACAATTGAGTTCTACTACCCTATTCTTACCTATTTTAATATCAATCATAGGATCAATCATATAATAGTTTTGAAACACTCAAATAATATCCCATGGTCAATATTTGTCAAGTTAAAAGATATATCATTGCATGCATTTACATATAGTATATTTCACCCTTGTGCACACACAAAGCAACATCTAGGGGAGAACTGAGGCCTTCCTTGGATTATTTTATATGTACAAAAAGCTAATTGATAGAGGGGTCCTTGAGGTCAGATTATCACCCCAATAACCCAATTTTTGAAAGGTAAAATTATCTAAGGTGAATATTTATAGTTTGATCCATACATAGTCATTGACTCATGTACACATGAATACAATACATCAACAAATTAGTGATAGAAAACTTAGAAGGATCTAAGTGGTCACTTAAAAATATAATGAATATTATATAAATGATAATTGTATTGAGATAAGAACAAAAGCATTGACACAAGTGTTCAAAGGGTGATATAAATGTCTAGACTTACAAAAATAATATTTATAGAATCTAAAAATTGAATCTCGATCTTTTCCCTACCTATTTCCACATCTTCACTTCTTAGATTTGCCAACACATTTATAGCTAATTATTATCCCTTTTTCACATTTATACAATTAGACTATTATTTTGAGTGTATTTTATATATTTAACATAACTCAACACTTTAATTTATAATATTCATTTATCTGAATTTTTAATTAATTGACCTAATCTATAATAGTTTTATTCATCCTTGTGCATATGATATTCTACCCATTAACCCTTCATAACTTCAAAAAAGGGTTAAAAATAAATCCATACACTTGAGGTTTTTTGGGGTGTTAATATGTTAAATTTCAGGCAATATATACTCCTTTAGCTTATCAGTAATCACTAATGCTTCTCCTTCCCCTTCTTTTTATACATTGACACCATCAATATAGTTTTTTTTTCATACATTTTTATGACCCTTAATATATTTTAAATCATAGTTAAAACATAATTCTCTTATTATTTTTGGGGAATTAATCATTTTAGTTGAGTAAATGATATTGCAATAGTGATATTATATATCTAACACTAGTGAATGCATGTCTATTGGTAGTTAATAATTATTTCACTACCTACATGCCATGATAATATAATTAGATAAATTAAGAGGATTAAACATGTGTAAATCATGTTGAATGTGTTCCTTGAGTCCACCAATAAAAAATTAATTTAGGTTATCATCTATAATGATCTAGACTCATAAGGATAGGTTCTATAATTGATGAATACAATTCTTAAGTAACCCTATTTTTTACTTATTTCTAATTAGATAAATTAATTATCCACCACTGTAATATTATAGTGCATCTAAAAATCATATGTAAAAACTATGTATGTGAAATTTAGAGCCTTATTATTATTTTTAATACAAAACCATCGATACTAGATGAATTGTTAAAGTTCTAGATATAAGAATGCCATTATAACTTTCTTACTACATGGAATCTAATCTAGATTAAAAAATATCTACTTGATTGATCATTTTGAGCATATCCTTTCCTTCAAGATTATTCATTTCCACCTTTAGTATTATGTTTTGAGGATTAAAAATAGTGCAAGTCATGATATGAGGATACACAACATTTGGATCAAGACTAGGTTGCCCTATAAATTCACCTTGAGTTGGTTGTGATAATAATAACTTACTGACATAATTCACCAGAGTATCCATTTTCATACTAATGTTAGATATATTTGATTTCAATTCAAAATGTATTTTCAAAATATTATCATCTATATCACACACTTTGTCATCCAACTAATAAAAATCATATTATAAGTTCTATCCAATTCTAACTTTAACTATATTTCCTCTATGTTAGGATTTTCCCTCGTGTGTATGAATTCTTATTTTGGCGTCTAGTTGGTGGACCTATCATGATGAGGTTCGATAGTGATTTAAAAAAAAAAAAAAACTTTGACATAACTTTGACTAAATAGTTTATACTTATGTTAGCATCAAATCCAAAATTGTAAGGAATAGACCCCTTAATGATTTTTTCAAGATTTCCAAAAATGTTAAGAAAGCAAAATAATTAAAAAAATTATCCATGTAGATAAAATTTATTAAACTGTATAAATTTGAAATAAATCATTAAAAATTGAACATAGAAAGATAAAAATTTAAATGTAGCTTTCGTGAATAACTTTTCAACTTTAGTGAAAATTTGTAAATTTTTTTTGTAATGGTCTGCTAGATATAAATGATTATTTAAAATTAGGGGTTCAACTGATAAAGTTTACATATATAAACATATGAAAATAATAGATCTAGATGAAATTGATAAAGAAAAGAACAATGATCATATTAACACATTAAATAATATTTTAAAGTGGGAAAACCTTTAGGAGGTAAAAAACCCATGAGTGATATTTAATGATTAAGAAACCAATCATAACCCCAATATAAAACTTCTCCTTCCTAGTTCCTCTCTAAATGTCTCTTAATAGATCAATATTTGCTACATGCAAATACAAAAAACTTTTCTTCACAAAAACATGTGGTAATAATGAAACATTGAGATTTAAAGATATGTTTTTACAATAGGGGTAAACCTTATTTATAATATTCATGAAGGGAGATGACTTTTGTCACCAACGGTCCCATTTTTTACCTGATAAAAAAAAAATTACTTTGATAACTATTAAAAAAATATAATTTAATTATTTATTTTTATGATGTTTTCACCTCGTGTTAATAAATAATAAATTATTATTATTATTATTTATTTAACTATCAAGATAGGTTAAGGGTGAATAAAGCACCACTTAGTCATTAAATACTTTAATATCAACTGTACCTTTTCCCAAATTTAAGCTTTGATACCACTTATAATGAAGTTACTATGCCACTGAGTAGAATCAAAACAATAGATGCCCATATGAATGAAATAAGATCAAAATATTTGAATATATGATCAACAACTTTAAGGTGGAAACCTCAAAAATCTTACAATAAGAGCACATTTTACAATATGATAACTTAATACTAATTACTATCTCCTACATATATTCTATTTATGCTATGGAGACTCCCTATGCCAACCATTATAAAGATATGAATCTATAAAAATTCTCATATTACTTAATTAAAATTCATGATATACACAAGTCGATTAAAAATATATGACTACATACTATACTACATAGTTTTTCTAGAAAAAATGTGTGAAATTTTGAGCAGAAAAAATTCACATAGTGTTTCCAGAAAATGCTATGTAATGTTATGAAATTTGAATGCATAAAACTTTGTTACTTATTATATGTTAAGAGCATAAAATTTAATGGGTTAGGTGAAACATATAAAATTATTCTCACACACAAAGGGGTTACCAATGTGTGCACACATTAATACATTCATTTATGTTGGGTTTCATATGCATGTTCAAATTGTTATTGATTAAAAACTTTAAGATTTTTAAGTCATAATTTTTAGTGTTGGGGTAGGGTGGAGAGAGAGGTTTAATGAATTTATTTTATGTTATGTTTTATAATAATGATTTGACATTCTAATTTGACTATTTATTTTTCAATACCATTTTTCACATCTTTTTTTTTTTTTTTTTTTTTTAAATTTTAGAATTCCTGATCCCTAATTAAATAGGTTATGATCACACATATTCATCTCTTTCAAATAAATTTATGACACGAGTTTCATATTATTATTTTTAGATAGTCTCTCATGTTGATTATGATTTTTTTTTAGTATAAAATATTGGATGATAATTTATTTATTTATGGTTTTATTTCACCCATTGGATTTACATCATGTATTTTTCCACCTTTCTACATTTAGTTTATTTATGAATTTTATTATTGATTGTGTAAAAAGAGTATGTAAAATATATTTGAAATTGTTTTAATTTTTTAGATTGATTGATTCTTATATATGTTTTTTGTTTTAAACAAATGATAGAAAAATTTATTTTCCATATTTTTTGATAAGGGCAAACGTAAATATTTTTTTGATCAATAATTGAGGTTTGATCAGTTCTTCACCCTAAATTATATCATATAAAATTACAAAAACTTTGAGTTTATCAAATGAAAATCCATGACATATCAAGAATGAATCTATTACTTAGACCAATAAACCAAAACCCTAATTAAAATATCAAACCCACAACCTACATACAGAATTGAGGTTACAACCATCCATTCAAGAGAGATATATTAAAAAATATGTCATACCTTGAATGGAGAACATTAAAAAAATAGACTATGAAAGACTCACCTAGTGGGGTAAACATGCTAAAACATAACAAAGGAAACACGTGCTTATACCCATTGGTTGAAACCTGATCTCTAGGATGCAGTAACTATAAATTAACTCATGGTTTGTGTCACTAAAAAATATTCACCACCTTACTAGAGTTAGTCTCAAGCTATCCATATGCTACCATTATCAACCACCCCTACTGTTTATTCTAGCTCTTGTACCATAAACTACTGTTATGCCAATTCTTTTTCTCTCCAATGATGACAACTAATCCCAAAGGATGGTACATTAATTCCATTAAAGCCTTAATATGGCCTAAGGTAACTATAAAATGCATGGATAGACCCAAATAATGTGACTAAGATTGAATGGGGAATGCGGGAAATTTATTACAAAGAAATTAGATCACCAAATTTTCCACTGATATCATTTGAGGTGACTGATGATGGTATAGGGCTACCATAATAAAATCCATCGAAGAATTAAGAGAAGATACATCCAAAGGAGTAATTAAATTCCCAGTAGGGCCATTATTTTTTAGATACCCATGCAACCATTTAGAATAATCCAAAAATTAACCAAAAATATTTTCTAACTCTTAAAAGATATTGAGAGGGATGAGCCCTTATGAGTCCTACTTAAAAATAATCATTGGGATTAGATCCTCCATCATAAAATCTTCAATATCTTGATTCAAACCCACTTTTAAGATAGGGAAAACCAAATTGACCACCACCAACTATGAGAGTTATTTATCTTTTAAAACAAGGATGATGTCACCTATAAAAACTAAATTAATGCTCAGATTAAGCATGCTTCATTAGGGCATATCTAGGTAGACAAGTTTCACTAGTTATTGAAATTCTTAAATCTCTTAACCAAATTAAATGATGAATAATTTTTTTAGCCTCCCATTAAAAACACTACCCTCAATGTCCATCTCTTGTTTAGTGGCTAAAATGTGAAGCATGGGTTCAGTCAAGGCTAGATGGAACTTTTAGTCCATGGTGGTCAAGAGACACCAATGAGGTGAGATCTAAGACACACATAAAAATACAAAGAGTAAAATACGACTAGATAAGAGTGGAGAAATTAATGAGAGAGTTATCAATCTCAAATATAAATAAATAAGCCAAGGGGAGAGTGTTGAAGGAAGGAGTGATGACCTAGAAGTGTGTGAGCCTAGTTTAATACACATAAGGGAATAATCACTACAAAATAACTGTATCCATATAACCATCAATAAACCAAACACCTTCCTCATTATTTTAATTAAATTAATAATGATGTCACTTAAAATATTAAGCCACTAATATCATGATTGTGCCTTAAGGCTCAACTAAATAACCCATCAACCTTGTCCCTGATTATGCATCCAAGGTGTTTTCCACAATCATATGCCATGTTTGGGTAATTAATTGATTGGTTAGGAATTATATAACAAATTTATCTTTATGAAAGGAGAGATTGACATATTAAACTAGGATATATTTCAATAGATCCCAAGCATGACCCAAAATGTTCTCAATATTCCATGAATAGGCCCTCCAGTTATGAAATGTTTAGATCACACCATTGAATCCCCCTTAATGATGAATTTATAAATATTTCAATATATCACTAGATCTAAGACAAGTGAAATAGACTACACTTATACCTTATTATTGGTTGCATACACCATATTTTTCAAGGTTTCTCTAGTCAGTGATCCTGCATAATCCCTAATTATGTAGCTAGCTCTCGAGGCTCTTATATTTCCTATCGTCATGCCATCAAAATTTATTTTAAACATGAAAATGGATGGATGGATCCAATTCAACTTATAATACATTATGAGATGTTTAGAAGGAATGATAGACCCATTAACAAGATGAGTAAATGTAAACATTAAATTACAATTAATAATAGTGTAATTATTTATGTATTGATGGATATATATGTCATCTAGGTTAGATATTATTTCTTATAAATATTAATTTTATAGTTTTATTATTATTATATCAAAATAGTTATTTAGTTCCCATTTTATGGTTGTATAAATTTCATAATAAAGTTCATGTATAAAGGAATAATGTCATTAAGGAGATGGATGCTTAGGTTTGGGAGGTGATAGAGGAGAGAAATGATTTCACACACACACCCTACTTAATCATGATGTGGGGTGTTTAATTCTTTAGATTCATGTAAATGTTTAGTTTTAAATTCATTATTTTCATGTCATATTATTGCATGGTCATGTATGTGTATTATAAACATGTGTGTATCATTACATTTTAAACTTTAGCTTATGTTTTCCTTCTTGTGGAATCACACTTAACATGTTGTTATGAATCTTGTTGGTATGATTATTGACTATCATCCATAGTCTTATGAGCATTAATGATTACATATGTCAAGTTTCCTTACTATAATTTATTTTTTTAACACAATTGGTGATATTGATTATTATCAAGTAATATGTGGTCTTTAGTCCCTTGTGAGTAATGCCTTGTGACATTATATTTTGATAACACTTTATTATTTGATCACATTAGAATGTTTTTGTATAAACCATAAAGGATATGTGATGTTAACATGTATACTTTATAAAGGTAAGGTTATGTTATATTTGATCAGTTTGGAAATGTGTCTAATACCCAATATCTATATGGGTGTCAATGTGAATTTTTATTTCCCCAAACCCTTACTTAAAATGAGATATAACTGAGTAGATGGCATTTGATTGATAATTAGATATTATTAAAATGATTTTCATTTTCAAAAATTATTTTTTTGGTGATTAGTGCCATTTGATTAATTATCTAATGGATTTTATTTATTATCTAGATTCTTGAATTAGGGTCTCAATTATAGAAATTTTAATTAATTAACCCACTTCAATTTGTTATGAATATGATTTCATGCATTGGGTCAATCCCATTAATAACATAAGAGAGGGGATTATCCTTGAAATCATCATGGTCCCTATGACCAAGAGTAAAAGGAATATAGAGGATATAAGAGAGGGAATGAATGCATTGCTTTATTACTTTGTGTGTTAATGAATGGTGAAGAAATACAATGTTAAGATAGGGAACAACTTTAGTATTGTGAAGCTAAACTAGGGAATTTTAATTTTGTATCTTACTCTCCTTATTACATCCAAGATTGTATCTATTACTTATCTAATATATTGTGAAGAAAAATGAGAAAATAAGATATAACATAGTTATGTGTATTATATAATACCATGCTTGTAATGTTGTCAAGTTTAATGGTATATCTCTATTAATATTTTAAGAATGATTATTATGATGATTAATGGTATTTTGAGTTTCACTTTAGTTTCAAAATGGATTGGGTAAATTATTATTAGACTTTTCCCACTATTATTATTAATGAACTATAATACTTGATGGTTACTAGAGAGACTTATATTGTGATATTCATTATATGGGGCACAACCATCCTTATTTTTTGTAGAAATGTTTTCATAAATAATACTAAAATATTGTAGTTCATAGTTTATAATAATGGTAATGAGGTAGGGTAGAGCCATTCTTTTTTGAACTGTCCATTAAGGGTTGACTTGATCATATTATAAGGAACACCCATATAAAAATTTATGTATTTATAGTGATTGTTACCATCTATGTTATATTTTTAAGAGTTGAGGGCATAACCAATTTCTATTCTTTTTTGTTATAAGTCTTAGCTTTATTTCTATTTTTGAGGTGTTATAAAATGGCATGATTATTTTTTAATTCTTAAAGTTATGTGTATAATATATATTTATGATGACTATCACATGCATTAAATATTTTCATATCATCCTTATGATGTGGGAGATTTAATTCCAATGGGGTTGATGGCTTGGCCTTATATGTAACTTAATCAAGTTATTTAGATAGTATGGTATGATGATGTCATACTTAGATATTTTTTGTAGGAAAAATAGTACCAAAGAGTTTTACATACTATAAAAGACATACTTAATTACATGGGGTTAATATGTACTTAAAATTTGGATTTGGTTTATGTTTAAATATGACATTTTTAGTTGTTATTGCTTGAAGAAGTAAAATTATTTTATGGGATTAAGTAATGAATTAAATTTATGGTGTTACTCCATCTCATATATGTATAAGGGATAAGGGATAATGGTGTTAGAAGTGACATCAGAAATGTCAACTAGTTATCATAAGATTTAAAATTTACAACATTAATGAAATCATCAAATTCAAAATGTTCCCTTAAGTATGCTTAAAAAAATAACATAAAATAATGAATCTATATCATAGATAATAATCTCAACAAGTCATATGTTTTCATATTTTTGAACCTGTATAGCTAGTAAAACCACTTGGATAATAAGGAGCATAAAATTAATGGAGAGGAATCCTCTAAAATTTACAGTATAGATATTTGACACAAGGGATTCATAATTAAAACATTAAAAAATAAAATAAATTTATCCTGCTCCCTTAATAGTGATTAAAAAAATACCATACAATAATGAAGCTATATCCTAGATAATCATCTCAATAAGGCATATGTTTGCATATGTTGGACCCTATATAGCTAGTAAAACCACATGGATAATAAGGATTAGAACTTTAGTGGAGGGGGTGCCTCTATATATTTGACTATTAAGAGCTATGACATAAGGGATAACTCTATATAATCTAAGTAAGAAACCCATACACCCCAAATATCAACTAAAACAAGTTATAAAACCTCCTTCAATCATTATTTAATTCCAAGATAAACTTTTTAAGTGTTAAAGACTTCATTAGGGTAAAAGATCACAGAGATTATAATTGTTATAATAAGTTTTAATTTTACATTAAAGCTTCATTGTAATTAATTAAATAGTAACCTAGAGTAAACTTCAAGAGGCCTTATTGGCCATCCATACTAAAATAAGTCCAAGAAACATATCATATTCATATAGGAATGGGCCCCATCTATAAAGTGATGAATACTATTCTCTAAAAATGGGTTGTCCCTTAACAAAAACTCCTCAAATCCATCTTAAAATTTTATTTATTACTATACAATGAGATGGAGTAACATCTTTGATTTATTGTTAATTATTATATCCCTTATCCAAGCATTATTATTGATTATTAGCTTTATTTTCATGTTTGTTACTTAACTAATTTATTTTCACCTTGATTCAAATAATCTAAAATATCTATCTCTATGGCACTCCACTTTCTTACTATTTCATATCGTACACCCTATGACACTTACACGATCTCATATTGTTAATTTTTACATAAGAACAATTAGAATCTTCCCAATTTGAGGAGAATGTAAATTATTATCTATCCAAATCATTCATGTTACATTGTTATGACTCAAAGTTACATAAATATTGGGAGAACATTGTTTTTCTTCCCTCTTATCATGTTATGATTTTGTACCTTGTTAAAGATTATTCGAATACCTCCTACTTATTATATTTACAAAATATTACCTCTTATCATATATTTTCAAAATTATTTTAAAATTCAAATGTTTCAAAAAATTTAAAAACATGCATATATTTCAGAAATTCAAAAATAAAATAGTAAAAAATTATACATCTTTTCAAAAATCCAAAATTAAGACCTAAACCATTTTTAAAATGTTGATAGTTTAATTATTTTCATAATTTTTTAATTTTATGTTAAATGTATATATATTATTTCATATTTAAATACACAATTATTCTCACAAGGTACTTGAGTGTGATACAAGACATGCTTTCTCATGATTGTTTGATGTTGGGCTTCCCTTACTACCCAATAACCTTGCTAAGTTGGGGGCATCTATTTATTCCATAAGAACACTTTTATAGGTTGTATATATCAAAAAAAATTCTATAAATGTTTATTTACACACTTATATTTTTCAAATATATTACATGAAATATATTACTTGCTAACAATGTAATTCATATATATGATGTATCTATACTAGTTCATTCACTACATGTTTTGATTTGAATTTTAGTTTACTACATGATAGGTTAAAATTGATTATTACATTTATGGCCTTTGGAATTGATTGTTATGTGGAATTTTACATGTCCATTGTATGTGTCCTTGTGCATGACATATTTTACAAATTACATTACATTATATGACAGTACTTCCATGTTTTTTACTTGCTATTATGGTGATATGATTCCCATAATTTATCATATCTATTTAATATGGTGATATGATTAATGTTATTCATCACTTATATAATTTATTTTTAATCTAGTGCCATGATGTATATCACACATACATTGATTTTATGTTTTTATGATATATATTTATACACATGCTTCAAAATTCAAAGTCAATGCTATATTTAATACTATGAATGTAACAAATTTCAAATATTAAATTTTCTATATATTTAATATATGATTTATTTTGAGATAAGTGACTTGAAATATACATCTCTCATCTCAAAATGGGGGCATCATAATGGGCTTGCTTAGAACATACAATCATCATAAGCAAAAATTTAGATTATGGAAAACTAAAATTTTAAAATGATAATATAGTTCAACATTTTTAGATTATGAGGACATGTGGCATGCATGTGAACTCAATCCCATTATTAAAATTTATAAATATTCATTTTTTTCAAAAGGTTTCAAAAGAGGCAAAAGTTCAAAAGTTTCAAAATAAAAAAATTTCAAGAATCATAAATTAAAGATAGCATTTTATAAAATATAGATACATAGGGGCATGATATTGATTCATGTTAATGTTTATACAATGGAATTTTTAAAATGATCAAATGTCAAATTTTGAAGATTTAAAGGTACAAAAGTAATAGATTGAATCTAGATCCATTTGTAGTGGTGTGATTTATCTCAATGGAAAGTAGACCACATTATCATTTAGTGGCACTCAAAATCTATGGTTACACCTTTTCAATAGGTAGTGGGCCATAATTCATGGTTCCACCCATTCAAATATTTTACAGAGTACTCTATAAAAACCAAATGAGAGTTGGATTATATGATATTTACAACTTAAAATCATTCAATTTTTTTAAAATTGAGACTTGATCACTCTCAGTTCACCATGGTTCAATACTTCTCCAAATGTCCCAAATAGGGGGCATGCACACTTTTCCAAATCTAAGTAATAAGGTAATTATATTATTTAAACTCCTTTCTCTCTTTTCAAGTGATATGTAGATTACCCCAAGTGATCAACTATTGTGTAAAATAAAGAATAAAAATATTGCAAATACCATGTATTCATTGAATTTAAACTTTATAAATTTGGAAAATTACTAAATAGGAAAAGTGTAATATAAAAATAAGACTTATCTATAAAACAATTATGTGGGAAAAATCAAAATATGAACTTAGGAGGGTGGGTGTAGTGACTATGAAACTAGATCTACAATTAAAGTGAGCCTTAGAAAATAATAACCTAAGATGTATAGGAGAGGTGGGGGTGGCACTCCTATCCTCTATGAATTTAATCATGTACAATAGATAGTAACAATTTGGGATTTCTATTTTCTATTTTCTTTCATTGATATGCTTTGTGTTCCATTAGGGAGTTTATAATTAGCTACAAAGACCATTGTATGACTATTTTCCCTTCAAAACCCTAACTCATTGACATGTGAAAACTAATGCAAAATTAATAGGATAAAAAGGGTTTAGTCATTTAAGTTAGGCATGACCTAAACACCCCATGTGTTGAGTGTTACCTACCTACCAATATTCCAAAGAGGGATTAAACTTAATGTAGTTATCCCATGATATAATGGTGTGTGAATAAATGGTGAAAAGTGCTATATGTTGGTGAAATAATAGTGTGATTAAGTAATTTAACCATGAATTGTGACCTTGGAGATGCATTTAGACTTTAAATTTTGTCTACTAGGGATGCATGTAATTAAAATTGGGAGAAATAAGGAATTGATCTCAATGTGCAATTAGAATTTTGGTGCTTTTCAGTGTGGAAGTCTCTTGTGTGAAAAATGGTTTGGAATGTGTTTATATATTCATATATTTAAATTTAATATTAATGTTATTTATTAGGTACATATTTTGACCATTCCATAATGTTGAATTTTGAAAATTATCCTATATTTGGTGGGAGGACAAGAGAGGGGGATTGGATAATAGAGTTGGGTGTTCCTATCCAATAGGGAACTATTTTCCAATGGGGAAAAATAATAGTGAGAAGGGTATATAATGGATGGGATTATGTATGAGTCTAATAAAATGATGGATAGGTGTATTTTGGGGTCATTAATTAGCTTAAAAGAGTGAGTCCTCTGCACACAAAGTGGTCAAAAGTGATCAAAAGGGCCTTATAATAGGTTTAGAGTTAAGTGTGTAAGGGATTGGTCACAAATGCATTTTTTTAACTTAAATGTTAATTTATGTGTCTAAATTTCCTCCATTTTATTATAATAATCTAGAAAATATAAAGTATTAGAGTTAAATGAAACTTGAACTTATGGGTGACGTGTAGTCTTGAATGCAGGCCATAACATTAAAGTATGCTCCATGCAAACCTAAAATGAAGCATATGTAATATCAATACTTATGTAAGATGAATATAAAAAATCAAAGTATAATAAATTAGAGAGTGACAAGGAGTGAATACACCTAATTGGGTATGTGAACTATTGTGTTTTATGGTGAATATAGAGGGTAGGACCTTTAGAAATTTAATTTGCATGGAATAATTTCGATTGGACTGTGGATAATCCAATACTCATCAATAGGTGAGTGTGCCTAAGAAATAAAGGTGTGATTTAATCCATAATTTCATACCCATATTATTGAATTACCTATATGAATCCCAATAAATTTTTCTATTAAAAATACTAGTGTAAATATTGGTGCAAATATGAGTGAAAATGTGAACCAACAACTATAGTCAAAATAAGGTTTAATTATGGTGTAAAATTGGTGAAAATTTTGAGTGAAATCTATGTATAGTGTATATTATGTGGATAATGAAATGGATTTACCATTCCATTTGTGAAATTGGTGTAAAATCTAGTGAGGAAGCTATGTGCTATGCACATTCCCACAAACTAATATCTGGTGTATATAAATTTCTAAAATCAATTAATAAAAAATATGATTCTAAGAAAACATTTGTGTTTACCTAGATAAAAATTCCCATGTGATACCATAAAAACAAGGAAATTTGAGTGATTTTGGAAAGTGATATTGTAAAACTATTGCATATTATCTTCGGTAAACTAAGATTGTGAGAAATTATGTAAATGTTTAATTTTTATGCATTCAAAAAATAATGATGGGAAGGATAGGAAAGTCATGCTATATTTTATAATAGGGAATTAAAATCCAAAATAAATTTATATGCATTTTAAAATATTGAAACTATGATAAACCTCTATGAATGCCCCCTCTTTTGAGGTGCATTATTGAGCTTACATGATAAATTCATTCAAAATAAAAAGTTATTGAATATATTTTTATGACATGAAGATGTAAATATTAGTAATAGTGATAACATGGAAAATCATGGACTATTCATATAGATATAATAATGATAATAATAATAATAATAATAATAATAATAATAATAATAATAATAATAATAATAATAATAATAATAATAATGTAATATTCATATAAGAAAAAATATTCATATCAAGAGTGTCTAGATAGATGTTAACATTTAGGCACAAAGACAAATGATCAAACTGAGTATGCAACATTTAATATAAATAATTAGTGAAGAATGGATGATATATATCATAGAATTTTAAGGGTTTTTTGGATACATGATTTCCATTATGGAATTTAAAAATGTGTAAAGAAGCAAGCAAGGTGTCATGGCCATGACACACATAATCAATGAGTAAACACAAATCACACAAATCATGCAATAGAAGGCCAAGGTAAAAACATACAAGGGGCATGTTCAAATGACACACATAATCAAAGATTAAACACAAAGCACATAAATCATGCAATAAAAGGCCAAGGGAAAAACATACAAGGTACATGTTCAAATGTCTCTCATTCAAATAAAATCACACACAAAGACATGTTAAAATTTCCTTACATGCATAGAAGAAAATAATGAAGGATTAGAGGCACATATAATGACATGTTAAAATGTCTACATAAACATATAATACACCCACAAAGACATATTCAAATGTCCTAATATGCATATAAGGAGATAATGGAGGCTTAGAGCCACATGTAAAAGACATATGCAAATGTCATCAATGGTAAAGAGAGATTGCATACAATCCAAAAAGCAAGGAAAGTGACCTAAAAAGTATGCATGATAATATGTGATCGATCAACATGAGCTAAGTTGTAACATAAATAGATTCAGTAGTTGAGATAACTAGTAGTATATCAAGATGTTAGTGAGTGAGAAATATTAAAAGATGTAATGATATGTAAAGAAATGTATATTGAGTAATATAAGGTATCTAAATAAGGATAAAACCTATGCACAATATGCCCTCAATGAGCTAGTGGATGAATGGACATGATGTATAAATCCTATGTGTGGTCTATAACTAAGTAATGATAGTCTAAGCTTATTAGGATAATAATGAGGTGATGGAAACTATATCAAGGTGATAATTTCCAATTGTTCACTCTTGTATAATTATAATTTATGAATGTGTAACATTAAAATTACATAGAAATGGTATTTTGTGACCATTGAATCCTTTTATGACCCATTTCCTTTTATGACCATTTCCATTTTAATGTTACCTAATGGAGATTTGAATATGACCATTGAATCATTTTATGAGCATGGTGGTGGGAAACAAATCTTGATATGTGTATCTAATATGAAAAAGAAGTGTTTTTTTATACATATTTACATTGAACTATTATCAACCATGACATTTTAAATAGGCTGGTGATCAATGTGAGCTCAAAAAATAGGGAGTATAAATTTGAGCCGTCATTTACTATCTCAATATCTATAAATGTGATGAGTGTCTTAGATAGCACTAAGTTATGATAGGCACCTATGATACCATTCAAAGGATATTTTTTATTAGCATGTGAATGGTAATAAATTGGTGGAGGGTGTGAATTATATGCATGATGCACACCTAATGTATCTACTATTGTATTAGATGTATTTTTATAAAAACTATCACTGAAGATTTTTACTACCCTAATTTCATTTGGTTATGCCTTTATAATTAATTTTGGGGGTTACACATCAATGATGGTTTCATTTATCAAATATTTAATATTGTGTCTCAACCTGATACATCTATTAGTAATATGGATTAGTTCCCTGTGATAATCTTAAAAAAATTCTATTCCAAACTTTTTAGAAGAGACTGATTCACATCAACCTATTTAATAGGAGGGAGAGATATGGCATTGTATTCCAATAACATTTTGAGGACCTTATATGGACATTATATTAGATTACTAAATTTTTTCCTTAGAGGAATTAATAAGATAATGCATCTATTAGGCTCTAAAATTGTATGTACTATTATGTTTTTATCATTATTATTAGTTTGCACACTTGCATGGTGGCTTGTTTGAAATTTTTATATTTTAATCTAAACTTGTTGTATACTTAAGCTTATGCATATCCAATAACTTAAATTCTCTTTCCTTTAATGTGTGACAAAAATTTGTGAATGAGGTAAACTTTTTGAATATGATAAATTCATGTAAGGAGGGGATCATAATTTTCTTAAAGGTGTCTTATAATTATTTAGCTTCCAAATGTTTTTTCATTTTGGACAACATGGTCTTGTAGCTTAAGTCATATTCTACTATAGGCTCAGTATATTTCTATTTAGTTTGGAAATCTAAGCATATGAAACATTCTCATTGATATTGATTGAAAAATATGCTAGAAACATATCGACCAATGGATTAAATACATGTGTTAATTGGTGTTTTACATTATAAAATTATTTTAGTGCATATTATTTGAGACTTATTATAAATAACTTCATTAATAATCTATCATTGGACATATATTCCAAACATGATTTGTAAATTAATTTGTGATGTTACTCAGGTTCACCCTTTCCATTATATATTAAAAGCTTGGGTGCCAAAAAACTTGTAGGTAGGGGATATACTACTATATGTTGTGCCAATGGAGTGTGAAATAAAATATGAGTATCTAGTGCCTGATTAGGTTTAGAATCACATTTATCTAATTATAAAACCTTATTTATAGAGATTGAATCTCTTACCTAAGGTATTGTACATTAGGATAAAAATAATGTGTGTTATCCAAAGGTAGTATTACCAATGGTAGAGTAAGAATTGGTATAGTAATCTATTAAAGCCCCTAATTTGAACCCATTGTGGAAGGTGTTATAAAATTTGTATCCAATGTGGTTGTAGGGTTATAACTATCAAATGATTATCCATCATATGATTTATTAAGTTCATCTCTAATAATTTTGATAAATCCATCTTGCATGTCCTTATTCTTTTGGATAAATCCTTGTAACTATATTTTATCGATGTCATCAAATTTATTTCCTTGTTATACCATTATGGATTTATTAACTAAAATCTAAAAATATTCAACTTGGGTACAAATTGGTGTGATACTATGGTTAAAGTAATATTTTTTTATTAACTTGTATCCTAGAGAATAAAAAAAAATGGAATATCACAACTATTGTATAATTTAATAGATCTAAAAATACTACAAAAAAAATTGGGAAAAATAACAAGAAAGATACAAACCATAAAAACTTCTATGGTTAGGGATTTGGAAACATTTTAATATTAAATGGGTTCAATAATATGTTTTATCGAAAATTTTAAAACCTAACAATATGTAGATTACCCTAAGTGATAAAATACTATGAAAAATAAGGATTAAAAATACTACAAGTATAAAGAATTCACATATTTGAAACTTGATAAATATATAAACTTAATAAATAAGGAAAATGTAATAGAAAACTAAGACTTGGATGAAAAAAATGTAATGGAAAGAATCACAAGTTAAAAATACTAGGGTGTCTAGGTATGGTGACTATGAAATTAGATATATAGTTGAAATGAGTCATGGAAAATAACACCCTAAGTTAGACAAGAGATGGGGGAGGGGGTGATCCTATCATATATGAAGATAGTCCTATCCAATAGATAATAATGATCTAGGATTTTTGGGTTTTGTTCACTTTTATCTGTATGCTATGTGTTCAATGTGAGAGCTTTTGATTAGCTACAAGACCAATGTATGATTGTTTGATGCCCCTTGACATGTGAATACTAATGAAAAATCAATGAAAGAAAAAGGGGTCAATTGTTTAATTTTGGAATGACCTCAACATCCTATGTGATTATAACTACCTAAATATCAATACTGTGAATAGGGATCAAACTTCATGTAGTTCTCCCATGTTATGATAATGTGTGAATAATTAGTGAAAAACACTACATGATAGTTCAATACTAAAGTGATTAAGTGCTTTAAATTTGACTTGTGACCTTAGATATGTATTCATACTTTAGCTTTAATCTTGTAGGGCTTCATGTAATTAGAATTTGGAGAAATAGGGAATTTACTCTCATGGTGTAACCAAAATTTTTGTGATTTTTAATGTGGAAGCCTATTGTATGAAAAATAGTTTGAAATGTGTTTATATACTCATATATTTGAATTTCCTTAAAATGGGGATTATTAGGGACATAGGTTGACATTTCCATAACTTTGAATTTTACAAATTAGTTGTTAATTAGTGGGAGGAAAAGAGAGGTGGAATGGACAATAGATCATGACACTCCTATTTAGTAGGGCATTATTGTCTAATGGGGACATATAATGGTGATAAGGGTTTATCATGTCTTTGATGATGAATGAGGCTAATAACATTATGGATAAGTGCATTTTGGAGTCATCAATCATATTATAAGAGTTATTCCTCTATGTTCAAGGTGGTCTAAAGTGATCAAAAGGGCCCTAAGATAAGTCCAGATTGAAGTTTGTAAAGGAGTGGTCACATTTAAATTATTTTAGCTTAAATTTTAATTTATGTGTCTACAAAAATATTACATTTAATGACATTGTTTTTGGTTTTTCATAAAGGCATATTACACAATCAAGCTTTACATTAAAATACAAAGTGTGTATATACACTAAGGTTCTCATATATCTTAATATAGTAATTTAAATTTGTGCATCAATATATTAAAGTGGGGGAAAATGTACAGAAATAAAATTAATCATAAGTGCTTGATGATGTTCATTCTTGATATCTTTACCCTTACTTGGTTTATTCACCATTTTACTAATTTTTAATCTAAAAGAGAGCTTTCACTATTTTTAACAAAATTAAAATATGATATATAAATCTATATTTATGTTGAATTCATCCCTATTCAGTCCATAAGTTTCTATTAGACATGTCTTAACAATATCTTGTCTTCTAGGACAAATCTGTGCTAGATGAATAGAGACACACTCCATCTTTGTCCCCTAGTATGACCTTGTCTCCTACACTCCAATGATAAATTTTGTAAATTGAGACATTAAAAAACATGTTTCTCATGAATCTTGTCAATTCAATTAGTGAATTATTCTAAATATTATCCTATAACAACACATCAAGGCTACTCATTCTACCCCCACTGAATCTCCCTAGAAAAATCACTATAGATTGAGCAAAAGAGTATTATTATTTTTTATTTCAACTCTAAAACATTATAAATATAAATATCAAGGTATTAATAATATTTTATTTTAGGTCAATGGAATATATTTTCAAGAATTTAAATTAATCATCTAGATAAAGCATTCTAGTTGCATCATCAAAATTCACACCATAACTATAGGAGGGAGAACTACATTGGCCTGAGGCCCATTTGGGAAATGTAAGCAATGCTTAGTTATAAGGGTTTATTGAGGATAGCTAAAATATCCTTATTATCCCATTCCCTCCTTTTTGTTATTTAATTACTATCTAAACATGTGTAGGACTAGGACTTGATATCTATAATTATTCCATGTGGCATAGTGGCACACAAAGATCTATAGTCACCCCTAAAAGTAGTTGCATATTCCAAAATATCAAAATCATGAACATAGTCAATCAAGATGTGGTGGTAGTATCCAAACAAGGTTTAAGTATGCCCCTATCCACCTCATACGAAGTTATATTAACAAATTATGAATCACTATGTTTAGTACAACCTTGTCTATAGGTCAATTTATTACAATTTACACTTAAAGAAAGTTAACACAAGTCATAACTATTATTTTTTAGGGAAAATATCTAACCCTAGTTTAATTTATTATTTTTAATAAGTATCTATTTTTAACAATTTATATAGATTATTATATTTTCATATCAGATTAGTACATATCAACATTTCCATTTCAATAGTTTGATTCGATTATTTTAAGACATTAAATTAAAAGGGTTAAAAAAACAACACCATCCCTTGAAAGGATTCATAGTGCTAAGTCCCCATTTGGAATTGACATGCATGGTGTTAAAATGTTATGATTTATACCCTATCCCACTAAATTTCCATTATCTATATATTATTACCTAAAACTTGAATAAATGTTAACAAACATTTAACTACATCAGGTTAGTAGGAATATATCAACCTATATAACATATTTCATTTTGTATCATTCGACCTATATATGTATTCCAAAAGTATGTGCAATATGAAAAGAATCATTTGAGCTTGAACCAAAAGTATGGAAAGTGAAGAGATAATACATTTTAAAGTTATATAAATAGTGATAAGTTGTAATGGAAAAGAGTTCTGAAAGATAGATATTGATATAGAGATCTGATAATGTCTTTCCCAAATATCTTTTTGTACTTATTATAAGCATAGTATAGGCTATCTTTTGTTTAATAACTTAATAATATTAAACATTTTATAAAATTTAGTCTACAATTTTTTGGATAACTACATAAGTTTGAACCAAATGAATATTTGCCTTGTTCTATAACTATGTCTATGTTTTGATCCTATATCATAATTCAAACATAAACACAAATTATAATGTTATGATGAGGTTTTAGAGGAACCTATGATAACAATGGTGAAATGAGTTTGGAATGTTAAAACATGCTAAGATGGTTGGACAAAGAGTCTTGAATGATGGCTTGATGAAAGAATTTTCAACTTCATAGAAGAAAAGGCAAAAAAGATAGGAAGATTTATGAAAAAAGTTATTCATGAACATATATACGGTGAAATATATGAAATATTTGGTGTGAGTTACTAGTAATAATAGTTTTATGGTTATAAAGAATTGAATACTAAGATTTTTAGTTGAGATAAATAAAATTATTAGTTTGGATGAAAAAGAGACTAGAAAACCAATGAAATTTATATTTATTGGACTCATGTAATATATCATTCAATTAAAACTACCATAATTGTATAGATAGCTAAATTTTATTCATAGGTATACATTGAATTTGAGGTTATGTAAGATTTATTTGTAAGAGGCATTAGAGGAAATTTTCTATAGTGACTATCTATTCTCATTAACATGTTGGTTGTAGAAAAGGCCATGGTGCTTAATCTTACTTGTTGTCACTTGGATTTTTACTATTTGAGGAGATGTATCAGATCTCCTCATTAAAGTGGCATAATTGAAACACATATAAGATATGGGTGAGACTAATAATGAGGTGAATCTCTAGATGGGGATAGCTCCCTTTATGTACCACTTTAATCACTACTACACCTAAACTTTATGAGGGAAAAGGGAGAGAGAAAACTGAAAGCAAACTATCCTAAGGGAGGTGATACACTGAATAAGTTGATGACTTTCAACCAGATGTATATTACATATGAGAAAATGGGGCTAACTAAATATACACTTCTCCAATATGTATCTTCTCACATCAATGTTACATTATGAGTTTGTGATGAATGTTTAGGCTAGGAAGACTAGACAAGAGGCTTAAAATGACACTATTTGAATAAACTAACTCACTCAACATTGAAACATCATAAAACACTTCACATGCCCTAAAAGAAGAATCTTTCCAATTGCAAATAGGTGAGCGAATGAAATAAAAATGCTAAGGAAACAAGTCATCACTAAGAAAAATCAATGATCCAAGTAAACACACTATGAAAAATGAAGGAAGAGGTAAAATTCATTATTATTATTGACAAACAATATGTAAATGAGTTTGGCTTAACCATACTCAAGTTGATCATCATTTACAAAGGATAAAATGGTAAGTTCTTATAGAACTTAAGAGAGAGAAGAGAAGAGATAAGTCTGAAGGTCACAAGGACATTTGTCAAGCTGAAAAACTGAGTTACTTATGCATGGAAAGAGAGTGTGAAATGGACCATGTAAGGTTAGAAAGTACAAGTGTCCATATAAGGCATGAAACTCACGTAAAATGGCATAAAACTCCTTGTGTTGGCTCATAAAATGGCCTTCATCATCCATACCTATTTGAAAATCACAAAAATAAATAAGGATAGGTATGATTATTGGAATGAGAGGGAAGGATTTTATACATGCCTCTCCATTCATTGATTATATTCCTACCTATCTGGAATCTCTTGGAGGTGAGCCATCATTGCCTATAGTCTAAAAAATTACTTTTATAGTCACCCCTCACACTTGGATTTCAAAAAGGGATAAATTTATAATGAAAAAATATAAAATGGGGTGAATTACATGTTTTAAGACCCTCCATTTACTTATAAGCATCACACACACCTTAAAATAGCTTCCACTTGGCGTTTTCACACTTCTCACTACCATGTTTACTATGCCAATTTTGACTATCTGAGATGAGAGATTTGGTATAAAAACTTAGGAGTTTTTCCAAGGAATTAAATTTACATGGGGAGTTATCTAATGTCTCATTCTTCCTTCCAAAGTTTTTTTCATCTCTTGAAACCTCCTAAAACCTACACAATGCACAAAACAATCAAAAGAAGTAGTTATGTGCCCTCTCCATATATATTCTATTCAACTCATATTTATTGGGAGTATCTTAAGAGATTAATATACAACATAAAATCATAATTATATACAAAATATTCCATTAGAGTAGCTTTCCATCTCCATTTCCTTCACCAGGTCTTTATAAGGGTTTAACAAATGTTTTGAGTGCTTTAGGCTCTTAAGGTTTGTTCATCTAGATTTGACATTGAAGTTGCAAAAAAATTTCACAAGAATGAATATTAGGAACCCTCTTAACTTTTCCCAAGTTATTTATCTCCCATGCACCAAGACCATATAGTTATGAGCTCTTTAATTTGACCTCTTGGGTTTTTCTCCTTGTTTTACATAGGCTTGATGTGATTTTGAGTCCAAAAATGGATTCCCCTAAAATTTATTTGCCTCAAAAAATATTTAAAACCTCATTAGTGACCCCATAAACGTGATTCAATCCATTTTAAATATTTTATAAGGTCGTAAATGAATATGATCCATCATTTGGGCATTAGGCTAAAACCCTGCTTGAAGGTCCTAACTATAGCCTTGATGGTTTAGACCTTGTTGAAATTACTTATTATTTAATTGATTTACCATGTTTTATTATGTGTAAATAAACCTCTCAAATATTATTATAAGGTTCACTCAGCTCCTTACATCACATTAACGCCCTCCTTCCCCAAAACTGATAGTTTGCATTCAAGGGAAGTGCCCTCTATCTAAGACAAAATAGAGGGCACTTCCCCTATTTGTTTATACAAAAAAAAATGTATGGTTTTATACAACCCAAAATTATTATATATAATAAAATTTCCCTTTTATCATTTTATTTGACCTCCAAAAATCTTAAAAAACCTAAGACAAACTTGGAAAAGGTAGACTGTGTGTATGATAGTCATAGACTGACTATGTATTTCCTTTGGAGAGGGTTTTTATGATTTGATCATTTTATTTTAGAACCTCATGATATTTAAATGAAGTTTTCCTACCTATTAAAATAATTTTATCATTGTATCCCTTTCTAAAACCCCTCAAATTTGTACCCTGTCTGACTGGTCAATGTACTTGATTGTGTTTCCTATTTTGAACCCAAAAATAGTTCTTATAGGTACATGTGTGCTCAGTTGGGATTTGATATTAGTGAATAAATACCTCCTTGAATATTTGAGGTCAATTATAAATTATTTGGACATGTATATTCATGTTTATACAAATTCCACCTCAAGAAACCTAACCTTCTTACTCTTTACCAACACAGTCATACAAAGTCAACTATGTTTGAATGAGGTAAACCCTATGTATGAAAAATCTTATTGGGAGATATTTAATATAAATTTTTATTATATGGAAAAATTATAACTTATTCCATCAGCCCAACTTAATATTCCCATTCTTAAGCCTCCATCATGGACTATGTAGGAGTTTGACCCCTATTGTAGGTGCACATTTTTATAGGAAGAGACACCTATAGGTGTATATGGAGGTCTAAAAAATAGCCTATGAACCTATTTGATGATATATTAGGTAAAAATTACTCGTTTAAATCATTTATAATCATTTCATTATGGTTACAATTCCTAATTTGTAACTTTAGATGAAAAAGGTCTCTATAGGACTCAACATATAGATGACACTGACTAAAATTAGTACATAAATATGTAATTTTAGGCTTCTCAATAACTAACCTCCATTGATCATATACCCATAAAAAATTTTGGATTCATTTTATTATATGGTAAATTTAAAACAAACACATTAGGATGAATTAAAAGTCCTTATACCCCTATTTAAAAATGTCAACAAAACACCAAGGAACTCTATTTTGTATTTTTAGGGACAAAGGGCTTAAACACAATGATTTGATCCTAAAAGGTACTCCATAAATCCATTTGATCATTTAACACTTAAAAGAGGTCTGTTATGGTCAATTACACCTACCAAGATTCTAAATAAAATCTTTCTCATGTTTAAACCTCCCAAACAAGGACTTATATACCTTTGTTAGGGCCACCTATAGGTGGTTATTCAATGTATATAGGTAGTAAATGAGAATGTGGATAATGTGCATGTTTTTAACCTTTAATGAGTTGTGAACCAATCATAAAACTCTAAAATTCACTCTCCATGCTTTAAATGGATTGAAAAAATCACTTATATTCTCATCCCAATATGACATCATCATGATAGGTTGTATGTGTATCTTGAATGGTATAGAGGTAATATGCAGGGTTATGAAATAAACCATTGGTATATGAGACTAAAAAAAAATTGTATATTATTAAAATTTAAAATTTTATCCCATTAAACATTTGAATATTTATAACAAGTCAAAAATTCATTTTAATGTGGCATTTCCCCTCAATGGGACTTGTAAATGAATATGCCTATGGTAGACTGTGTGAAAGTGTTCAACATGACTACAATAACTTTAATTAACTACATCATATTAAATCCTAATATATTACTTATGTGGATATAAGATAATAAAATTCTTTTATACTTTCATTATAATTTTGTGGATGCTCTCATAGCCTCCACAATTCATGATTGAGACTGATGAGCTGGGAGTTGATTAGGTATCTAATCACACTATAACCTCAATGATTCTCATTTTTAAGATTGAAAATTTTAAAACAAGATATTTAACTAACCCCCTTGGAGTGAGTAATAAATCATGACACATTTGATTAAATCCATTGCAAAGAAAGAAGTTTTTTGTAAATGGTGAAATTGGAGTGCAAGTCCACTATCAACACCTTCCTAAAAAGTGAGTTGTTTGAGCTATAAAATCCTTTAAAAATATAAAATAAATCATGTAAAACATGAGATAAGGTATTAAAAATCACATAGATACAATCTCAAGAACTAGATTATATGGAATCATCCAAACAAAAGCAAAACCTATAGGGTGCATAGATTAACAAGCATAAAAACATACTCAAATTCATGAGGATGGTATGTAAAGCATAGGCCACCATTATTAAAATTATTTTTATGGAAATTAATCTCTCTAATTTTAATTTCACCTCCTAAAGGTGTTTGACGTAAAAATTCTTCCACTGACCATACCAAGCATGAACCTATTGATCACGTTTACATGTTTAAAAGGGAAAGAAAGGAAAACAATAGTTTTGGGACTTTTTTTAGAAATTTAAAAGCATTCAAAGAACTAATATGAGTTTTAATAATATTAGGAGACATTCCATGATATTCTCCCACATGTCACCTTCCCCCATGGGCCATACAAGTACCAAACTCTTCTCTTTTCCCAAAAAACTAATCTTTATTTTGAATAACCTATTACTTTTAATTATGAATAGTTGATTAAGGAATAATAAGACACATGTCATGTGAAATAACCCTTATTACACCTTCAAAATTACCTAAGAGGCTGTATAACTCATTTAATGCCCTATTTTGACCTTAAAATGATATAAGGACTAAAATGACTAATGGCTAAGGCTAATATGACATAAAATCACACTAAAAGACCTATAATACACCTTAATACATATATATAAGACCCAAAAAAACAAAATCAATTTTTACCTATAAGGGTCCCAATTTGACCTATAGGGTCAAATTTGGTCAACAAATTAGTGACTCATAGGGGTAGTATACATGCTATACTAACTAGACCAATAGCTTTATTTATCCATTGGGCTTAGGAAGTCATCTAAATTCTAAGACACAATACAAGTAATTTTAAAACAATATTTGATCATTCCAAGACCAATGAATACATCAGCCACACAAAATTAAAAGACACACACAAAGCAAAAGTAAACACACATGTGCTTCATGAGCACTTATGGAACACACACACCAAACTAAACAAACAGACTCAAACAATAACTAACCTAAGATTAAAACTACCTCCTATATAAAAGTGGAAGTTTGAAACCCTTATTTTTTCATGACATGAAATAATTAATGAGACATATAGTCTTTTGATCATTGACATTAATGCCTCCAACTTTTTCATGATGTTTGCCAACTTCATTGGCATGATGTTCAATGAGAACCAAGAAGTTCCAAATATGTTTTCTATTAAAGTGAAATATTATTTCATCCAAATAGATTCAAATTTATCATATGTATCCTCAATCACAACCTCTAATGGTGTTTCAACAAGGCATACCTTCTTTATTTCCATAGTGCTCTCGATAAGATTAGGTTTCTTCTTAGCTGCAAGTTCTTCTAGCTCATCAAGGAGCTTTGCATATTCTACCCAATCTTGGTCATTGTCCTCCATGGAGGAATATTTTTTCACCTTATCATGTACTTTATCCTCAACTTTGAAAAATTCTTCAATCTCTTGAAAGAACTTCATTTTCAACTACCAATCTTCTTTGTCCTCTTTATCATCTAGAACCACTATCTCTTCAATCTTTTTTCTTGATGTATGAGGTTATAAATCTGGTTTTATTCAAGATAAAATGCATATAAGGGTGTTTTAAAATTAGGTTTAGGTATTATGTCATATTCAAAAACAATAAATTCCACCTTGGTCTCAAGAGAGTTTTCTAGGATTACAACCTCTGTGGGGATGACTTGAAATTGTTTTCCATCCTTAACAACACATTAATATTCATGATTGACATGATTATCCAATTTTTTTGATCAGATGTAGATTATTATTCAAGTTATTACCTCTTAATTTTAATCTAAATTCACTTCTCAAGGGATGCAATATCTTCCATCTCCTTCTCCTTCTTGGTGATGCCAAGACTAAGCATCTTGAAATCATGTGACTTAGCCCAATGACGCTGACAAGGAAGTATGTTTTATTTAATCAAGAGTTATGAATTATTATAAAAAAAATATTCCTATTTAGGTTCCCATACCATATGTCCATCAAGGAAAAGGGTGATAGGGTGAGGATAAGATGAAATAGTTAGTGGAGGTAGAACATATAACTCAAAATCAGATTGAGAATGAATTGTAGGGGATTCTTTTGGGAGATATTGAGGAAGGAGAGGCAGACATTGGGATAAAATAGATTGGTTTTATTCCTTATATTTTATAATCACATAATTAAAATTTTATTAGGATTTATCATTCTCTTTAGGAAGGTTATATGGGGTGTGTTTAGGCATAGAATCTTCTTTTGGGTCTAAACCTTCCATCACACCTTGACTTAGAAATTTCATCCTTGACTTTAACTCTTCAATTTGATTGGATAGGTTCTATTTTAAAATTATTTATTTAATTTCATAGGAATATTCATGAGGATGAGGAGTAAAATAGGGTTGACATGGAACACAAGAAGCTTCTTGAGGAAGGGTGGGAGGGACTTGCATAGAATCAAGCTCCTTCTCAACTTCACACTCCTTATCAAGGCTTCTATCCTCTTTCTTTCCCTATGACTCCAATATATTATTATAGATTATGAAGTTATGATTAGGATTCTATTCTTTAGGTATTCATACAATTTGAGGGGTGTTTGAGGGGTGGATGAAGTGTTCAAGAAACTTGGGATCTCCTTAGGCTTGGATTCTCCACCTTGTCTCCAACTTAGAATCTCATATATAGAGGTCACTTATTGAGGTGGGGATGTAATTGGAGAGGGAAATGAGGGTTATATTACACTTATTTTAATAATTACATGGAATACTACATATTTATATTAGCCAAATCAATCTACCTATCAATATTTACTTCAAAAACAAGGTTTATCTTTTCAACTCTCTCTTCCAACTGATTGGGAAAAAGATGACTTTGATAAGCTTGATTGGGTTCATGAGTGGGAATCATGTAGGACTGATAGAAACATTAGGGAAGTGGATATTAAATCTGATAGGTTTGATGAAGTTACTTTTCATGAATGTTTAGCCTATCTTCTAAGGATGAAACTAGGCCACTCATATTTAACATATCACTTGTGAGCCTTTACCAATTGGCTCTCTCAATAGGTGCCCACTCTCTTCTGATGATATATAATGATTATCACACCTTATGAATGAAATTAATAGGAATATCTATACCATGTCACCTTTGTGTGTCAATATCTATAATGTGCTTCTCATATCTTAAGAGAGTTTGCTTGAAAGTGGAAATGGATTGACTTGAGAAGTGACTAGGTTGACTAAGAACATCAAGACATTGAGAAGGTTGGTTATAGGGCTGATAAAACCCATAAAAAGGCTGATAAGTTTGATGCTAGGGTTGATATGGATCATGATAAGGCTATTAATATTCACACAAAGGCTAATAAGGAATGCCATAAGCTTGAAATGTCTCACTAACTTGTGTAAAAGAGTACTTAACACCAAGGTCATCCATGAAAATTCATTAAAAATTAAGGACACAAGGAATGGATATCAATAATATTCAATAGGAATACTTTGGCTACTTGACCAACAGATGTAACTTTAGAGTCATCATTGATGCTTGGATATATGCCTCTAAAGGTTAATGTGTTAAAAGACAACACCACACATATTTCAACTTCTTGGACTAAGAGTCCCACTGGGCATGCCAAAAACTATTATCAATTCAATTTACACCCTTTGAGGAGATGTATCAACTCTCCTCATCCAAGTGGAATAATTGAAACACCTCTAGGTTGTGGGTGAGCCTAATAATGAGGTGAATCTCTAGATAGGATTAGATCCCTTGATGTACCAATTTAGATCACTACTACACCTAATATTTGTAAGGGAAAAGGGAGAGAGAAAAATAAAATTAAACTATCCTAAGGGAGGTGATACACCAAATAAGTTGATGAATTCCAACCAAATGCATGTTACACATGAAAAAAAGGGACTAACCAAACATACACTTGTCTAATCTGCATCTTCTCACATCAATGTTATATTATGAGGTTGTGATGAATGTTTAAGATAAGAGGAATAGATAAGATGCCTAAAATGGCACTATTTGAATATAATAACTCACTCAACCTTGACACATCATAAAACAATTCACATGCCCTACAAGAAGAAGATTTCCAACTGTAAATAAGTGAGAAAATGAAACAACAATAAGTAATCACTAATAAAAATCAATCATCAAAGTAAACATTGTATGAATAGTCATGGGAGAGGTAAACATCAGTATTCTTATTTATAAAATGGTATACAAGTGAGAATGGATTCTCCATACTTAGGTGGATCATCTTTTACAAAGGCCAAAATGGCTAGTTCTTATATAAATTAAGAGAGTAAGGAGAATATATAATTATAAACGTCATAAGGAAACTTTTAAAGATGAAAAAATGAGTTACTTTGGCATGGAAAGATAGTTTGAAATGGACCATGCAAGGTTAGGAAATACAAGTGTCTATACAAGGCATGAAACTCATGAAAAGTGGCATGAAACTCCTTGTGTGGGCTCAAAAAAATACCTTCATCATCCACACCTAATTGAAAATCAAAAATTGACTATGGATAGGTATGATGATTGGAATTATAGGGAAGGATTTCATACATTCCTCTCCATGCATTGGTTTTAATCCTACTTATTTGGAATCTCCTGGAAGTGAGCCATCACTACTTATAGTCTAAAAAAATCTTTTTTCAATCACCCCTCACACTTGGATTTAAAAAATGGATAATTTTCTCATGAAAATATAAAAAAGGGTTAAAAATATGTTCAAATACCTTCCATGTCCTTATAAGCATCATGCACACCTTGAAATCACTTCCACTTGGAGTTTTCACACTTCTCACTACCATGTTCACTATGCCAATTTTGCTTGGCTGAGATGAGAGCTCTAATTTAAAAACTTAAGAGTTTTTCAAAGGTATTTAATTGACATGGGGAGTTATATTAAGTCTCAAATTTCCTTCCAAATTTTTTTTCATCTCTTAAAACCTCCTATAACCTACACAATGCACAAAATAGGCAAAAGAATGAATTTTTACCCTGTCCATATATATTCTATACAACTCATCTTTATGGGGAGTATCTTGAGATATTCCTCTAAAACCTCCAATCATCATTCTATACAAACTATGCCATTATAGTAGCTTTTCATCTCCATTTCCTTCATCGAGTCTTTACAAGGCTTTAGCAAGGGTTTTTAGTGCATTAGGCTCTCAATGTTTGTTCATGCAAATTTGACATTGAAGTTGTAAAAAAATTTCACAAGAATGAATATTAGGAACCCTTTAAACTTTTCCAGAGTTATTTATCTCCCATGCACCAAGATCATATAGCTATGAGCTCTTCAATTTGACCTCTTGGGTTCTTCGACTTGTTTTGTATAGGGCTAATGTGAGTTTGAGTCCAAAAATGGATTCCCCTATAGCTTATGTTATTTATAAAATATTTAAAACATATTTAGTGACCACATAAAAATTATTCAATCCATTTAAAATATCTACCAAGGTTGGAAATGAATATGACCCATCATTTGGGCTTTAGGCCAAAACACTGCCTGAAGGCCCTGACTACAACCTTGAGGGTTTATACCTCCTTATTGAAATTATTTATTATTTACTTGATTTAACATGTTTTATTAGGTGTAATTAAACCTATAAAATATTATTTTAAGGTTATATCATATCCTTACCTCACCTTATCACCCTTCTTCCCCAAAATTTATAGTTTGCATTCAAGGGAAGTGCCCTCTACTTGAGACAAATTAGAGGGAACTTACCCTATCTGTATAGACAAAAAAATGTTGGATGGGTTTATAAAACCCATGAATATTATATATAAATTTTTTTTTCATTTTATCATTCCATTTAACCTCCCAAAATCATAAAAAAAACCTAAGATAGACTTGGAAAAGGTAGACTATGTGTATGACAGTCATAGACTGACTGTGTATTTATTTTGGAAAGGGTTTCTATGATCTAATAATTTTATTTTAGAACCTTATGATATTAAATTAAATTTTAAAACCTATTCCAATAATTTTCTCATTGTAACCCTTGCTAAAACCCATCCAATTTTCACCATGTCTGACTGGTCAATGCATTTAACTGTGTTTCCTATTTTAAACCCAAAAATGGTTACTGTAAATACATGTGTGCTCAATTGGGATTTTATATTAGTGAATAAATAGCTTAAATTAATATTTGAGATAAATTATAAATTATTTTTACTATGTATTCATGTTTAGATAAGGTCCACCTCAAGAAACCTAACCTTTGTACACAATCAATTGTGTTTAAATGAGGCAAACCTTATGTATGAAGATTCTTCTTGGGAGATATTTCATATCACTTTTGATTATATGGACCATTTATAAATTATTACATCATTAAAAATTAATATTCCCATGCTTAAGCCTCCATCATGGAATATGTAGGAGTTTTACCCCTGCTGTAGGTGCACATTTTCAAAGGAAGAGACACTTGTAGGTGTATATGGGGGTCTAAAACATAGCCTATGAACCTATTTGATGATATATTAGGTCAAAATTACTCATTTAAATAATTTATAAACATTCCAATATGGTTTTAATGCCTAATTTAAAACTTTAGGTAAAAAATGCCTCTTTAGGACTTAGACCTATAGATGACACTGACTAAAATTAGTGCATAAATATACAATTTTAGGCTTCTTAATAACTAACCTCCATTGATAATATTCACCTAAAACCTTGTGGAGTCCTTGTAATATATTTTAAATTAAAAAAAAAAAAAAAACATTATGATGAATCAAAATTCCTTATAACCCTATTGAAAAATGTCAACAAAACACCAAGGAACTCTGTTTTGCATTTTTAGAGACAAAGGGCCTGAACACAATTATTTGATCTTAAAAGGTAGTACATAACTCCATTTTATAATTTTAAACTTTAAATAGGTATATTTTAGTCAATTACACCAACAAATATTTAAAGTAAAGTCTTTTCCATGTTCTAACCTCCTAAACCAGAACTTATATACCTCTATTAGGGCCACGTATAGGTGGTTATTTAATATATACAAACAATAAAGGATAATGTGGAAAATGTGCATGTTTTTAAAATTTAATGAGTTTTGAACTAATTTAAATAATCCAAAATTCAATCTTCATGCTTCAAAGGGTTTGAAACCACCACTAATTTTCTCATCCTAGTATGATGTCATCATGATAGGCTATATGCACATCTTGAATGGTATGGAGGCAATATGTAGGGTTATGAACTAAACCCATGGTATATGATCCTAAAACATAAATTTTATATTTTTAAAATTTCAAAGTGTATCTCATTAAACTTTTTAAGATTTATAAAAATTCAAAACTACATTTCAATGTGGTATTTCCCCTCCATGTCACTTGTAGATGAATATGTCCATGGCAGACTATGTGAAAGTGTTCAACATGACTTTAATAGCCTTCCTTTCCTAAATCATATGAAATAATAAGAGATTAATAATGTGGATATAATATACTAAAATTATTTTATAATTGCATTATAGTTCTATGGATGCTCTCATAGCCTTCACAAGTCATGATTGAGACTAAGGATGAGTTGGGAGCTGACTATGTATCCAATTGCACTATAACCTCAATGATGCTCATTTTTAAGATTTAAATTTTTAAATAAATATATTTTCCTTAACAACTTGGAGTTATTAAGACATAATGACACATTGGATTAAATTCATTGTAAATAAAGAAGTTTTTTGCAAATGGTGAAATTGGAGTGTAAGTCCACTATCAACACCTTCCTACCAAGTGAGTTGTTTGAGATATAAAATAATTTAAAAATGTGAAACAATCAGGATAAAATTAGATAAGGTATTAAAAATCATTTTTAACCAATATTATAAAATATATTGTATGAAATCATCTAAAGAAAAGTAAAACCTGTAGGGTTCACAAATTAACAAGTAAAAAAACATAGCCAACTTCATGAGGATGGTGCATAAAACATAGGCCACCATTATTTGAAATATTTTTATGTAAATTAATATTTGTATTTTTAATTTCACCTCCAAAATGTGTTTTACCTGAAACTTCTTCCCTTGACCATACTAAAAATGAACCTATTGATCACTTATGCATGTCTAGAAGGGCAAGGAAGAAGCATAAATGTTTTGGGCATTTTTTTTATCACTTATAGATAATTTAAATCATTGATATGAGTTTTATTAAGATTAAAATAAATTACATGACCTTCTCCCATGTGTCACCTTCCCTCATGGGTCATATAAGTACCAAACTCTTCTCTTTTCCTAAGAAAATTGGTCTTTCTTATGAATAACCTATCACTTTTAGTTATGAATAGTTGATTAAGAATAATAGGACATATTTCATATAACATAATCCTTATTACACATTAAAACTTTCCTAGGATGTTGTGGAACTCATTTAATTCCCTATTTTGACCTCAAAATGACTCAAAATGATATAAGGACTAAAATAACTAATGACCAAGGCTAATGTAAAATTAAATCACACTAAAATACCTATAATACACACACACACACACACACACACACACACACACACACACACACACACACACACACACACACATGACCCCTAAAACACATAAATATCAAGTTTTTACCTATAGGGGTCCCAATTTGACCTATAGGGTCAGATTTGGTCAATACTACTAACATGGAATAATTGCTTCAAGAATTAGGGGAATGTGTGTGATAATGAATTGAATGATGAGTAACTAATAAGGGAAGTTTAAACCTAAACCTATAAGATGTAGGACACTGAGAAGTAGATAGAAAAGTTAAATTGGGGACTAGAGTAAGACTTGTAATAATAAATAAGATGGAATAAATATAATGATCCTAATGTATATGTGAGTAGGAGTAGATTAGAAAGTTTAGAGGATAGAAAAGGAATGGTAGCTCATGCGAGAGAAATAATTATTAAAGGATGAGGATGAGGAAATTAGAGGGTTTGAGAGAAGAGAAGGCATATATGAGAGTGAAAAGATAGACAAAGATTATAAAAGGGATGTTGAAGAGATGGAAGAAAGTGTAAAAATAGAAGAGGAGTGAGTATATTGGTTATAAGGTAGTTTTAGATCAAATTTAAAAGGGAGGATATTATTTGGAGAAGAAAAGTAAAAATATTTTGAATAAATTATGTTAAGTCATGATTAAATCAGGATCAATTTCAAATGAAGCAAAAGTTATAGACATGAATCATTTATTTAAAGGGCACACATCCCCTATGCCTATTTTGTCAACAAAAAGAACAAAAAGTTCATAAGTTAGTAAATATAGTACATGGATTGATTATTTTATAGATAAATTTGGGAACTATAGTGAAAACACCAATAAAGTGTTGGATATGAAGAAATTTATTGAGGCTAGATTTTAGGCTGCAATAAATATTAATACATTGGCCATGTCTAGTCCTCAACCACCACTAGTTTCGAGTGTGAACACAGGAAGCATGAATCTCAATGTAGGGTTTGTTTTTCCCTTTGACACTATATGATGGGTCTAATAACCCCAAGTAATATATTATAACTTGCAAAATGAAATGTCAAGTTAAAAATATAAGTATAGATGATAAAAACAATGTGAGATCATAGGAGGTTTAGATTTCATATACAAAATAGATACTACCAAAATGATCTTATAGGATGTCAAAGACCAGATGATAAGATAATTTAAATCAAATAAATGTGTGAGTTAGATAATCCAAGTCATAAAAGATATTCAATAAAAATTAGGTGAGTTCATGGGGGATTATGATCATAAAATTTATGATGTAATGAACAAAGTAGAATTTATATTTTAGGGTATAGATAAGTCCACATGGTTTTTAGAATACCTAAAACCTCATTTTAGGTTCAATTTTATTCATACATAGTTCACTAACAAGGTGGATGCTTAGGTAGTTGTTCTTTGTGTGGAGTAGATAGAGGATTATAGAGATATCCCATAATCTATTGTGAAAACTTATGCAAAGATATATTTTGCTTAGCAAAAAATGGAGGAGTTTCATGAAAGTAATAGGCCCATAATAGGCCTTTGGTGTATGGAGTGTAGAAAATAGGGGCACCACATAAATGACTTCCCAAAAATTATGATGGATTTCTAATTTTTTTGTTGTGTATTAGGGCATGAGAGTATAAAATTTCATATATTACAATAGTATACTTAACATCATAATACATACTATAAATTCTACAAGTTCACAATCATTATGAAAATCTTTGTTGAGCACTCTAATAAATAAAGAAAGACATCACCAAGAATGTATTCATAGTATCAACATATCATATTCCATATATGAATTTAGGGATCCAAAGCTTAAATGTATACATGAAATATGTGATATAGGCTATTCCTAGATGGTTTCCAACCTCACCTCAATATCAACCATATGCCCTAACAATTTAGAAACTACAGTCTCCTTAGTACTAGGTATGATGGAATTATCCATCTCATTAGTATCAATATACATAAAACAATGTGTTTCCCTAATAATATCAATCAAGATGGGCTCTATATTCTCCCCATATAATGTACATGGGATATGATGGCCAACAATAATAGGTTTGGGGTTCTTGTTAGTGGAAAATATGATATGAGGGTCAACATTAGTTAGGTTGGGGATTTTATAAAGATAAGGGGGATATAGAGTAGGCTATTAAGGTGGATATCAAAAAGGTAATTATATAAAATATGAACAAAAAGGTGGTCAACCAATTTTCTACTACTTTTCTCGAGAATACTACCATTTGGCACAAAATTATCTAACTAATCCTCATAGGTAGATGTATTGATTTTATTAAAAAATTGTAGGATAACACCACACTAAATATTATCAAACATTAGAAAAATATATAAAATATAAGCTTGTGAAAAATGTTAACTTGATAAATTATCACCCCAAGGATATTATATTCATACAAGTAGTTACATGACATCAACATGGAGTGTAGGATTTGACTCCCTTATAAATTTTATAGAATCAAATAATTATAAAGGTAAACAAGGATAAATATCCTAAATTTTCAATAGAAAGAGGATTAATGTATCAAGTATCTCAAGTTATAAAAAATATTCAAAAATACTCTGCTTCACAAGGTGATGTTGTAGCTATTAACGTGCATATGTATGGGAAAATCATGTGCATCATGAGATGAGAGGGAGTAGTTACCACCTTGATCAATCTTATAAAATTTATAAGTACTCTAAGAAATTAAGACATCATAAAATATTAAAAATATTCTGTATAACATATTGGAGTATGCATACAAAGGTCAATAATACACTAACAAGGTAGTATGGTATGTGAAGACTAAGAATCATTGTGATGTTGACTCTCACATGGATATTAAATTAGCATGATATGAATTACCAAATGTTTTGTTTGATTATAGAATCATAATAACTATGATCCTTTATTTCACATGGGAAACTATTGGATAAATGAGTCTCATTTATATTCTAATAACACTAAGTCTCACAGACTATGGGAGGGTAGAACTTATTGGTCGACTAGAGGATGTGGAAATAAAAGATGTTGTCATATGCTTGTGACAATATTTTGAATTAATTTACATAAATATTGATAAAATATAATACCCTACTTTTATTGGTAAATTTTTTTCTTATCATGGTTATATGACCATTAATATAATGTGAAATCAACTAGAGGCACACCAAGGAGATAAAATTATCATTATAACAATGAATAAAACTAATAGAAAACCATACATCAAACCCAAAGAGCCATATTCATTGATTGTCTAATGAAATATTAATTGGTTCAAGGTGGGGGTATAATCTAGGTCATAACACACTATAAGCTATAGAGTATAAAATTTTCCATCTATAAGGGGAGCCTCAACAATAACTATAAAAAAATCTCTTTTAGACATGTGATAAAAAAGATACAAGTTTAATATTTCTAAATAGATGAATATGAGTCACTATTTATGCAATCATAAACAAGGTTTGAAGTGGATTTATTGTAAAAAATAGGTGTGACACACATGCAATAAAAAATAAGCTATTTTACCTTATGAAATTGCATCCTAAATCAATGGTGATTGAGATACCCACATGTTAAATTGGGTTAGAAGAGAACATGAGGTACATCTGATGTAAATGGTTTTTGCTATTGAAATCCAACTACCTCAATATTTTACAATTAACAACTTGGATCAATTATCTTTAGACTGAACATCATGTATCTAATATATAATAGAGAGTGGGTGCACTAAAGGGAATTATTGAAACTTGGTGATAAGTTAACAAGAAAAACCACTGTAATGGGATGAAGTATACAAATTTTTATGATATTGATTCCAAATACAACCTACCATTATGATATTATGGTAATTTTTATATGAAGGGTAGTGTCCAAAAATGCACATCCATAAGTGTGTATATGTATGGTCTATGTAAGGTTTAGAACCCAATTATTGGGTAAATGTATTCAGGTATACACTGGAAGTGCTTTTAACAACATGGTACATACATTAGGATCAAATAAGGGAGACTAAAAATTTGTTGTAGGTCTAAAAATATTTTATTCAAAAATTTATCTTTGAAGATGAGAACCCCTTAATACACCAATCCTTATATAAAATGAATATATTCTTATGCTATGTCCAAGTGAAGGATCTCAGTAGTACACAAGACTATGCTTCATTGGAGGTAGTGGTTAAAGACTTGAACACAACTATGAAAAAATATTAGGAGAATAAATAGAGAGAATTATTTTTGATAGAACCTTGAAATTGAATCATCGATAATTAAGATTATTTTGATCTCAATGATAGTGATGAGGACTTCGATTTGAAGGGATATTTTGATTCAGAGTGATAAGTGGAGGACCTTAGAGCTAAAATCATAGACCAAATTGATTATCTTAAGCTATAAAATTTGAATATTTAGGAGCAAGAAGGATATATAACATTAAAATATTTAATTCCAAGAGATTATAATAAACTATAAAAAGATCCATTAAATAAATTGGTAAAGAATATTTGGCCAAATTCTACACCAAAACATGATATTTTAGGCAAATACTAGATACATAATGAGATTTTAGAAAGATTACAACTATTACAAGATCACTAAGATGTATTTAAAAAAATATATTATAAGTAAAAGGGGTAGACCCTTCCCTATTTAGATGAACAAAGAGCTAAATGAGTTTACACAACTTGTGAAAAAGTGCCCATATAGCTTAAAAACTAACATGAATTTGAAGGAAAAGGTTGAACTAAATCAAATGCAAGAAGCAAGTATTATCTATCTGGTGGAAAAAGAATACTAGGTTAGCCCAATGGTGGTGAAACCTAAAAAGTCTAGAGAAATCAGAGTATGTGGGGATTATAATGTGCTAAATTATGCTTGTATTAATTATCCATTTCCAATCCCTTTTATAAATGAATTTTTGGAGTTAGTCTTGAGACATGAAGCATATTATTTTACATATGGGTTCAATGGATACCATTAGATACCAATCATAGTAGAAGATCAACATAAAACCACATTTAAAATAGAGTGGGGATGTTTTTCATATAAGATAATGCCTTTTTATTTGAATAATTCTATTCATGTGTTATTCAGGGATATGGTCACTATATTTAAATATTTTATCCATAACTTTTTGGAAGTCTATTTAGATGATTGGGTTATTTTTTATTTATTCAAGGAGAACCTATTCAATTTATGGTTGATGTTGGAATGTTTTTTCACTTGATGCATTGCATTGAACCTAAATAAGTAATTATTATTTACACATTTTGAGTCATATAATATGAAACAATGGGATTTTGGTTGACCAAACCAAAATCATAGTTATTTTAGGTATGCCACCTCCTACAAGCTCTACATAGGTGTGATAATTATTGGGCCATACATGACACTATTATAGATTCATAAAATTCTACACAACTATATGTGTCCCATATGGAAAGCTACTACACAAAGACATCAGGTTTTAATACTAATAAAAGCCAAACATTTTTTTTGGATCTAAAGCAAAGACTAGTAACAACTCTAATTTTGGTCTATCCTAACTAGAGAAAACTATTTCATGTTCATGTAGATACCTCAATAACTATGGTAGGAGATATTATATCTTAAATAGGATATAAAATATTGGACCATCCCATTCATTTCATAAGCAAAAAATTCTCAACCATAGATACAAATTATAAAACTATAAAATGGGAAGCTATAACAATGGTGTTCACACTTCAGAGGTTTAGAGACTACCTTATGCTAACTCCATTTGAATTTTTTACTAATCATTTTAATAATTCCATGTTAGGAGGGATGATGTCTCAGTGGTTGATGTTGATTCAATAATTTTAGTTTAGAATCAATGCCAAGATTGGGAGAGAAAATGTGGAATTAGACCACTTGTGCTAAATATGTAATGGATAGGACCCTGAAGAGCCACAAGTTGAATCACTAGATCCACATCCATTTTGAGTCTTTATGATTTTATAAAATATGATATATAACTAATTTCCTAGAAAAATGATTTTTTTCTAGGCTCTATGTGGAAAAGTATAAAAAATAGTTGATCACAAGAGCCATTCCATTCAATATCATTAATGGCTTTTTATATGAAATGAAAAAGATGATATAATGAATAAAGTAACTTTAAAACATGACCAACCCCAAATTATTCAAGAGGAACATCAAGGAATTTGAGGTGGATATTTCATAGGATAATCCACTACTAGGAAGATATTGTAAAGTGGCCTATGGTGGCCCTACTCTATTTCAAGAAGTGTAGTAAGTAGAAAAACATTATGATATTTGTCAAATTATGGGAAGGCCTAATCATAGAGATGAAATGTCATTAAATATATATTTTTTGAGCAATAATTTAAATAGTAGGGAATCAAATATTTAGGAATAATAAATCCACCTAGTAAATGCATTCATGTAAGATACATGATTTATTTGATGAATACTTCAATAAATGGGTAGAAGATACTATGATGAAACTTTTTAACACTAAGGATGCAAGCAATTATATATATGATAATATTATAAATTAAATTATATCACCTATGAATTTGGTTAGTGATAGAAGAACACATTTCCTTGATAGTGTATTTAATAAAAAATGCATAATGTCTATAAATAAATCCTAACTCAAAGAAGATAGATCATACTTACACTTCCAATTGGGGATACATTAGATAATCAAGAACATAACCAATATGGGGATACACTAGACCCAATTAGGGGATCTCTTATCATAATACATAATGTTAGGTAAGGTTACAATGCCTCTAGTCAAGCACAATCAAACAATAACTCTAACTAATCCCTATGTTTTCATATCTTACTAAACTAATAAAAAGTAAAGAAATGAAATTTAATGTAGTGCTCACCAAAGATTATGACACAATATGGGGATTAGTAAACAAAAAAACATGCATACGAGAATCTTAATTAAGATATGTATGAGTAAGACCCTAATACTTAGATCCTAAATTAATTTTACCCAAAATAGTACAAGGTCAACCCAATTGACCTAGTACAATAAACTATCAAAAGGGGCATAAGTTGAGGAAAATAGGGATTAAAAGTGGGAAAATATTGGAGGAGTATACAAAATAGGAGTAATAGCTTAGGGGAATGGTTTTAGGATCTAGTTCAATTGGTAATAAGTGGAAATAAGGGATAATAATCCTGTAAAGCACCAATGGTCTTCCCACACTTTTCTTAGTGGACCCTTTAAGGCATGCACTCAGAGAGATTAAGTCTTGATAGGTTCTTGAAAGATAAAAATCATTAGTATTTGATAAAATTTTGAAAACATTATGTGTATACATATGCCCCACTCAAATCTCATCACATGTCACTAAGGTGAAATAGGGGATGGTGATTTGTGAAAAAACATAATGACACATAACACCAAGGCTAAAAAAATGTTTTAGTAGTTTAAATAATAAAATAAATTAAAGTAAATGATTGAAATGGAAATAAATAAAAAAGTAAATGTGATGCATACCTTGACTTACCTTTATCACTAGATGGTTATTTCTTGTGTTTGTATTTTTTATTATGGAGGGTGTAGAGACTACTTTTGACAAACCCAAAAATAAAAAACTAAAGAGCAGAAAAAAAGAAATGTAGGAAATCCAAGATAACTAGTGCTATGAGGATGAGATGTACCTAGAAATTTGGCAAGCTAGGGTGACAAGTGTTATGTTATACCAAACGACCAAGCCAAAAATTAGAGTAAATTGGGTAACTAAAAAGCCAAGGATAATAAATACCAAAAAATTTAAAGTAAACCTTAAGAAAGGCAAACTCACCAAGTCAAATCAAGGATACATGCCAAAAGAATGGTAATCAAACATCAATATGAAATCAATAACACTACTTATTTAAAAAAACATGGGCAAAAAAAAATAAAATGGTAAAATAACATTGATAAGTGAGAAGTAACAAACCAAACACACTCAACAATGGAAAAAGGTTCTTAAAATGGAAAACAACATTGATGAGTGAGAAGTAATAAGCCAACCTCACTCAACAATGGAAAAAGAACATGAAAATAGAAATGAACTCAAGTGTCCTAAAAAAGGGTGGTACAACAATGACAAATGGTAAAATAAATCAAATCACATCTAGAAATGAAGATCCATGGTGTAAAGGAAGTAATCCATAGTTTATCAAGATGTTGTTTTGTTCTAAGGATAGATGAAACTAAAACAAAGTAGTGATATCATGTGTTTTAAAAGATGAAGAAGAAGGAATTAAAGAAGAGGGAAAATAGATTTATAATAACACATGCCTATCAAAGGGGGAAATGAAATGGGTGGAGGGGAGAATGAATGAAAAATCAAGGTAGAGGAACTCTTTATCAAAGTTAAGACACTCAAATTAAGTTTGTCAAAACAAGAGGACTTTTGACCTTAATGACTCTAAATAACTTCCCCTAGCCACAAAAATCTTAGGTCAAAAAATGAAGTATGTAGATCATCCCATCAATTTTATATGCATAAAAAGTAAAATAGACTTACCCTTCCACAACATGTTTCCTATTCCTTAGGACCCCTTATAGAGACATCAATCTAATGCAAAGATTGGGTAATTACATGATAAAGTAGGTAGTACCATAGATTTTATTGAATTATCCTATTCTAATCTACTGGCCTACCACATCCTAATGGACCTTAGTTCTATTTAAGGTCAAATATGGAGTTTGAGCTTTGATTAGAGATAGGAGACATGCTTGTAATCACATCTTTTGGTGTGATGTTGAATTTTAAAATTTATATGTTATATTTTATATATCATTACCTTTTGTTTAAATTTATTTGGATTTTAACTTTCTTGACGGATTTTTATTATTCCTCCTCCATATGGATTTTGAAAACCAAACATGGGTGCTAAAGATAAATTTTATTTGAATACTCGGGACTTGGTTACTAAGAGGGAGAATATTCAAAGAGCATGATGCCTAAGAGTCTCATAAATCTAGGTGAAATAAAAGTACAATCTTGACTTCAACCTTGTTTTATCTAATATGGAATGAAAGGAAAGGAAATCAAGAGGAATGAAAAATGGAATAATTTGTATTACTTCAAATCACAATAAATGTGACAAAGGGAAAAAAGAGGGATAGAATGACAATAAAGTGTGATTCATTATCATAATAATGAGGGAAATGGAGGAAAACATACTTAATATAGATTGTTGTAAAAATTCCATCTATCAAAAGAATCAAAAGATAAAGCTAAGAAAAAGGATTAATAACATATTATATAAAGGGAGTGATAAGATGGTAATTTTATGAGGAAGGCTAGGTCCTATCCATGGTCTTACACTTCAACTCATAAAATAGAAACCGAAGAGGGTGCCCAAGAAGGTTTATAAAAATAAATGAGATAAGAAAAAGATGGTATTTATGAGGAAGGCTAGGTTTTATCCATGGTGTAACACTATAACTCATAAAAGAGAAACCTAAGGGGTTATAAAAAGTGTGTAAAAAGAGTATGAAAATAAATAAGACTATGGTACTTCATGAGGAAGACTTGGTCTTATCCATAGTTTTACAATGCATCTCATGAGAAAAAGGGAAAACCAAAATACCAAAAAGGAAGGACTAAAGGTTTGTAAAAAGAGAGAACTAATGCAGAGGGAGAGACCCATGTAAGTATCTTATAAAAAGTGTTAGATAGATAACATATAGAAATCAATAAAAGAAGGGAAGAATTTAGGCAAAATACTTCTTAATTAATTGTGCATTAGTGGGATCTTTGAAAACATGGCCTTCATTAGTTTGAAGGTGATAGGTAATTGGACCAAGAATATATTTGACTACGTAGGGGCCCCACCATTTTTGAACATAATTACCTTATTTTTCAAGAGTTTGATCTAGTTTAAGGATAAGATCACCAACATTAAATGTGTGAATTTTTAAAAGTTTGTTATGTTTTTTGGCAATATTGGCCTTATTTTGGTGATTTTGTTATAAATCAGAAAGATAATGTTCATCAATGAAATCAAGGGAATGAAAGTGAGATTCATGTAATTCTTCATCATGAATGATACCATGAAGATATATATGGAGAGAGGAAAGATAAAATTTCAATGGAAGGACTGATTTAGAACCATAGACTAGAGAGAATGATGAGAGAATTATCTTTTGGATGATTTTGTTAAGGATTTTATTTGTGGCCTCAACTTGGCCATTGCATTATGTATGATAGGGTGTGGAAAGTTTATGATTGATCTTGAATTTATCACAAAGTTGTTTGACATTTTTTATTTTTGAAATTAACACCATTGTCAAAGATGATAGTATGGGGAACACCAAAGGGGAAAATGCTTTGGTTAAGAATTAATTTGGAAATGGGGTTACTAGTGACATCAATAAGAGGCATGGATTCAACCCATTTGGTAAAATATTTAGTAGATATGATGATAAAAACATGCCCAACTTGAGAGTGAGGTAATTTGTCGATGAGATCTAATCCCACATGGAGAATGTCTAGGGAGATTCAATAGTTTAAAGCTCAACTGGTGGTGAATGAATTAAATTATCATGAAATTATTATGGAGTTAATGTTTTAGAAAATTTGATTGCATATTTTTTAAGATTATGCCAAAAGTATCCCATACATAGGTATTTATAGGCTATAGCATGTCCTCTATAGTGACCACCATAAATGCCCCCATGTGTTTGATCAAGAAGAGGAGGGACCTCATCTTGCATAATAAAATAGAACAAGGTACCTTCAACATTGTGATAATAAAATATGTTATATATAAATACATACTTAAATGATGTGTTTACACCACAAGCTTTGTCAAATGGTGATAGCCTCAATGTGGCAGATAAGTGAATCTTGTGGTTGAGTAGAGGATGGAGATTTTCTTATTTGTATAAAAAAAGTGGGATCATAAAGAACATGGTGGGGATGAAAGAGAGTTGTCGAAGAAGTGAGGGAATAAAAAATAGAATTTTGATCTCAAGGGATAGGCTCAATAGCGAAGGAAATTAAATATTTAGTGAGAGTGGTTTTAATTTAATGATAAGTAATGGGATACTCACTTCTGAATTGGTAATCACCATTAAATTAGTGGTAGATAAGTTGAGAATCACATAAATCATGTAGGTATTAGATGTATAAATCAAGATCAGTTCTCATGCCTAAGATTAGAGCTTCATATTCAGACATATTATTAGTTATGTCATAGTTCCATAAAAAATCTAAAGGGATGATTTTTCCAAAAGGACTTGTAAGTATACACCCTGTCGTAGCTCCTTGAAGACATTTAACACCATCAAAATGAAGGATCCAAGTATCCTCATGAAATTCAACATTAATTTCAAGAATTTATTTGATAATTACTTTGGTTTTAATAGTATCAGGGGGAATATTCATCAAGATTACTGGCTTCAAGATCAACATTAAAGTTATGAAAGTAATCTTTGAGAGAAATAGCTTGATTTAGGCCTTCAATATAAACAATACTATCATTAGGAAGACTATCTTAATTGGGATTGGTAGCTAGCACATGAATTATGAAAAGTTGATCAGCTATGATATGTCTTTTGATAATTTTTGAGTTACAATGTAGAGATCAAATTCCATAAGTAGGACCATCCATTTTCCAATTATATCTGTAGGAAGAAAGGGAAGGGCGTTAGAATGAATGATGACATAAGTGGTCTAGTAAAGCATGTAATGGTAAATATTTTTAGTTGTAAAGTATATGGTGAGGAAATCATGTTCGAATTTGGTATAGCATTTCTCATAATTGATGAGGCCTTGGATAATGTACTAAATGACATACTCTCTTTTGGTATCATCTTGTTGGATAAGCATTTCCCCAACTAATTGGGTGTGGAATAAGTATATAGAAATAAGGGTTGATCATTAGAAGGAGGATGAAGTGTAGATAGGTGAAGTAATGAATCTTTCATGTTATCATTTTTATAGGGATCCATCCATTCTAAAACATTACCTTTCTTAAGAAGAGAATTGATGGAGTGGATGTGATAAGCCATTTTGGGGAAAAATCCTCTAATTACCCAAAGTTTGCCTAAGTGAAAATGTTTGAAATATAATGAGGAATGGGCATGGTGAAGATAACATTAATTTTATTAGGGTCAAAATCAATGCAATGGAAAGAGACTAGGAAGCCTAACAATTTTCTAGATATGACACCAAAGATACATTTGTAAGAATTTAGTCTCACTCGGTATTTAAAAAGATGGTAAGAGATGATAACAAGGTCAGAGAGATAAATCTTATGAATTTTGGATTTATAAATGAGGTCATCCATATAGGTTTCAACAATTTTGTAGATATGATCATGAAATATATGAGTCATTACTCATTGGTAAGTGGATTCAATATTTTTGAGGCTAATGGTAATTTTGACATAGCAATAAGTGCCCCATTCCATGGTGAAAGTGGTCTTATGTTGGTCTTTAGGGGTGATGTGAATATGATTGTATCTTTAGAAACCATCCATAAGAGATAATATTTCATAATGAGCTATGGAATCAATGATGACATCTATCATAGATAAAGGGAAGTCATCCTTGAGACAAGTGAGATTAAGATTTAAAAAATCAATACAAATGAGAATGACCATAGTGAAATTTTTCTAATAAGATATATGTTAGAAACCCATTTATAATAATCCATTGGTTTGATAAATTTAGCATAAAGGATTTTGATGATTTTATTGTGAAATAAAGTGGAAACCTCAAGTGGAAATTTCCTTTGCTTTTAATTCACAAGCTTGGCATTAGGATAAGTAATGATGTTATGCACCATAATACTAGGGTCAATACTAGGCATGTCATCATAGGACTAAGTTAATATCTCATGATATTTATTAAAAAATAATCTAAAATTATCATATCCAATAGGTGAGAGTTGACAAGAAATTATGATTGGTCAAGGATAGGATGGAGTGCGAGTGGTTTCTTTGATAAGTATAACATTTCCATATTATAAATGGTATAATGGAGTAGGTAAATTATAAATTTGATTAATTTTTGGATCAATGCTAGTAATGAATTTGTTGAAAAAAGGGGCTTTGGTTTTAAAATTCCATTTTTTTTGATGTTTTCAAGGAAGTTGAGGTTATTGGGCATGAAGGACTTCAAAAATAGCTTCATCACTAGGCAAGGTGGGAAGAGGATCATAATAATAAATATCTTATTTGATATCTACAATTTGATTACCATGGTGATCATATTTAAAATGTATCTGATGGACATCGATGGCCTTGGCATCTAGTGTAATATCAAGAGTAGGAGAGGTAGATGGATTATAAGGGATTGGTGTGTCATTGGTTTTTATGATGGGGGAAGGATTAGATGTAATGATGGGATATATAGTTGGTAAATAAGATGTAGGAATTTATGGAGGTTTGGAAGGTATAATTTTATCTACCACCCAAGGAGTATTAAGAAGTGGAGAATTGGCAGGATGCATATAACCTTTTGGATTTGATTCATGATCCTTAGAAATGGTATGAACATCTCAATTAAAAGCATGAATTTGACCTAAGGTTTTTTGATAATGTTGGACATCCAAGTCTTGAGTTTGAGCTTAGGACATTATGTAATTATCAACATATGTTGGAGATATTGTACATACTTGAGATTCAGGGGGAGTTTTAGAAGGTGAAATAATAATATTGCTAAATGTATGTGGAGACATGATGAGAGGATATTGAAATAATTTGAAAACTCCAAAGTCATTATAGGTGAAGGCATATTCGAGTAAATAAGGCTCCTAAGCATTGCATGAAGGGGGGAAATTAGTTATATCATCAATAAGAGGAATAGTATGGTCTTGAGGTAATAAAGAAGTAACAAGCCACTCCAAAATGTAGGGGGTAACTTGGTAATATTTAAAGTATGTTGTAAATCATTAGGCTCATCATCATCTGAATCAACAAGAATGAACTTTAAATCAATATTGATGTTGATGAACTTAGATAAAGGAGCATTATTGATTTTAGGAATGGTAGGAATACAATATTGAGATTTAGGATTAGGAAGTTGAATACTCAAAGGGTTGGGATCAACCTCATTCTTATAACATTTGCCATTATGTAATAATTTTATGCATTGGCTACCAGAAGAAGAAATATCCCTCATTATATGAGTCTAAGGGTGACCAAAGAGTATATTATAAGATAATGATAAATAAAGGACCATACACTTAGTTAGAATGGTCTTAGGTTTGATGGTTAAGGGAAGCCAAATGTAATTGAGTGGATTTTGATTAGTCTTATCTAAACCAAGATAGGTGAAGTGGGTTTTCTTGAGATGATCCTTGTTATACCAAAGTTATTAGATAAGTCACAAATATGTCACATTAATACCATAACCTTCATCAAATAGAACTTTATGGATAAGGGTAATATTACTGGCTATTTTAATAAAAAGTAGTGAATCATCAACATGAAAAAGATTTTCATCATTGATCACATCTTATTAAAGAAATTCAATAGAAGGTTTGGAAGAAGGACACATGGTTTAAATAGTATGTACATTAGTAGTTTGAGGTTTAATAGAAGGTTGTTCTTCATATGTAGAAGATGAATATTTAATTTATTGTAATTGTTGCATAAGGAACTTGCAATGATAGGGGGAAGTAAAAACTAACTCCATAAGTGGAATATTACAAGGCATAGAGTTAAGTTCTTCAAGAAATTTAAAATGAGATTTAGAATAATAATCAACATGGTGTTTAGGAGGTAAAGTATATTTTGAAGGAATAGAAGTGGTTAGAGGTTTAGAAGGAGGAAGTGATTCCTCATGTGCTTCTAAAGCTAGATTAGTGGTTGTAGTATCTTTAAGAAGTTATTATTATAAATATGGATTCTTAGGTTTGGTAATAAAATATTTATGAGATATATTATGATGATAATTAACCTTAGCAGTGCTAACATATTGGGAATTTAAATAATATTGGTCATAGTTAACATCAATGGCACAAACATCATTAATAGTTTGTTGATTATTTATGGGAGAAGACTTTTGGTCATTTGAGGCAAAAGATTTAGAAACCTATCATGTTTTAGAAGAAATGGTGTACTATTTATGACAAAGGTTGATCATGGCTTCATGATTAAATGAATCACCAAGCATGTAGGAGACAAAAAATTTAGTGAGTCCTCTACAAGATTCATTGTAATGACCAATGTCAACATGAAACCAACAAAATTGATTAGGGTCATACCACTTAGGATGATTATTAGGATAGGTTAAAGGTTTAGAGGGTGGTAAAAATTATTTCATTTGTTGCATAGTGAGTGGTGTGTGAGAAGATGAAGGTATGTCAGCTTTGGTAATTCCTAGTTTGGTTTGCAGAGTATTACTAGCGATAGAACAATTATATGTTTGAAAATATCCTTTAATAAGTTTAGGATTAGGTTAAAATTGTTTCATAATAAAGTATTGATGTTTAGCCTAGTTAAGAGCTTTGTTAAGTGTTTAGGGAGTAAAAATGTGAACCTTATATTGAAGAAAATGAGTCAAGGTAATTATAAAGAGTTTAAATAAGTTATCATAAATCATGTTATGGTCAGATTTATGGGCCAATGATTTCCATATTTTTATAAAGTCATGAGTTTATTCAATGGGAGATTTCTTAGCATTGATCAAGTGGCTAAGAATTTTTTTAGGAGATCATTGTGTTGAAACTCTTTGACTAAAGGATTGACCAAATATTCAAGTTACCAAATAGAATGTTGGGGAATTTGATTGTACCATTATAATAGATCTCTATTAAAGGTTTTTACTAAGATTTTAATCATGGTAAATTTATTAGTTTGGATCCACTCTTTGTAAAGGTTACCAAACGCTTTGAGAAATCAGCTAGGGTCTTTAGTTCCATCATAATTGATAGTTGGAGATATGTTACCAATATAAATAGACACAATGAAGGGAGATAAAGGATAATTTTTAATATTTTTAAGAATTTTTAATTTATTATGGGTTGAGGAATAACATTTCTTAAGGCATCTCTAAGAGGTGGAGGAATGTAATTGGAATTATCTTGAGGATGGATAGATAGAGGTTGATTATCCATATTAATCAAATGATGTTAGATTTGAATTATTTGATAGGTGTTATAGGTTTGAATTATGTTAATTTTATATATTAATTGTGTAATAAGTTGATTTGTATCAATAGTTGGGTTGGTGTTTGTAGGAGCACTCCCTCAATTAATGTTCACCAAATTTGACCTTACAGGTCAAATTGGGACCCCTATAGGTAAAAACTTAGTTTTTAGGTGTTTTATGGGTATAATATTATGTAATATGGTGTATTATAATTATTTTTATGTCATTACATATCATATTCACCTTGGTCTTAGTCATTTTCAATATTTATGTCTTTTTGAGTCATTTTGAGAGTCAAAATAGAGCATTAAATGACTTATATAGACTCCTTAGGAAATGTGAAGGTTTAAAAGTATTATTTCACACCACATTCATCCTAATATGTCTTAATTAACTATTATAACTGAAAAATGGTAGGTTATTCATAAAAAAGTGGCAATTTTCTTAGAAAAAGAGGAGTTTTCTTGAGATGTATGAACTTATATAGCCTCCTACAACTGATGATACTTCATAAGTGTCCCTTGGTCTTCCATGAAATTTTTATAGTGATTATTTTTATTATAATCTCCAAAAATTTGAGAAAACCAATTCTCTCTTCTTCCACTAGGCTTGGCAAGCAAGAATGGCCCTTAGGTTTTTAGATGGTATGACCAACAAGAGAGGTTTCAAGAAAATTACTCTTAGGGGTGTCTTATAAACTTATTAAAATTAAATTTTATGTTTTTTTAGAGGAATGGTGGCATTTAATTTATGAACCATTCCTAAGAAGTTAACCTATCTAATTTACTTACTAATCTATGTACCCTACAGGTTTTACTCTTGTTTGGATGATTTCATACAATCAAGTTGATGAGATTGATTTAAAATGATTTTGGTTCTCCCATATAATTCTCCCCATTCTAGGTTTCATGTTTCAAGGTGTTTTGATGGGCAAATAATCTCAGGTTTGTAGACTGGTCTTATTTGGGATGGCATGCTTGTTTTCACCATTTTCAAATCTCCATGCTTTGATAATGGTTTATAAAGGTTAAGATAGGTTTATTTACATGTTTTAAATTCCATATTAGTTACATCACCTTTAAGTCTCCTTCCCCAAATAAATATCCATGAAATTATAGTCATAAGCACCATACAACTAGTTTGCTCAAAGATTATCATACACAGTTAACTAAGTTAGCTATGCAATGTTCTAAATAATATCTATGGAGTTATGACTATGGTATTAAAAGTTTTAAAAAATTATCATGGTAAGAAGCATCAATAAATCCTTTTACTTGTTATAATAATGATTTTGATAGTCAATACAATACTTCCACACAGTCTCTTGCCATTAATGCACATATATAGGTGTTCTCATGGAAAAAATAATGTTAGAAGAAAGTTTTTGAGTTGATAAATGTCATTAATAATTTAAAGAATCTATTTTAAATCTTTGAGATAATAATACAACTCATTAAAATGTTAAAATAACACTCATTGTCTATAGTCACCACTCACTACTTGCAAACATGAAAATGGCCACCTACAAGTGTTAGCAAATAGCTAAAGAGTCATTTAATCATTGAAATAAGTGGTGATAATCATTTTGGGATCCTAGATATTGGATAGATCATAAAACACCCATGATACTTTTTTATTTTTATTCAAACTATGAAAAAATTTCAAAAGGAGAGATGACTGTAGATTTAGGGACCTTTTCCCAAAATTGGCAAAATAGAGGTATAGGCCCTTTTTTGGGTATCATTATATAGATTTGGATTGGTTTCTCAGACCTAAAAATACATTAATTTGAAATATAAAACATAAGTCTCTTTATTTTCAAAATAAGAGAGGTTGTTAAGTTGAAGAGATTGGTTTTCAAGAGCCCTCAAGTTGTCTTTTGAACACTGAAATCCCATAGTGTTGTCTACAATAAGATGAGTCAATAACATTTTAGGTCTAATGAGTGGAGTTGATTCATGGAACTAGGGTAGAATGTATTATTTCAATAAGAAGAACAAAAAAATCTTGGTAGGATAAGCATCAAGGCATGAATTAAAGAGTATGTTTCATTCACTAAGGATGAGACAGGTTGTACAAATGGCTTTGGCATAATCACCTACAACCAACCTAATGCTCAAACTTGAGAAAGTGTTCACAGTAACAAGTATGATATATAATGGTATTATTAAGAGGCGTAAAGGGGTATATGATGCCTATAAAGGTTTCATAAGGCCTAAAGTTTTATATTATGAGTAAATTTCAAGTTGAAATAGCCTCTAAGGCTAATAAACACCTACAAACATGCTACCTCCTTCAAAGCCTAACCCAAGGTTGCAAGACTAGATCCTATTTCTATGATTTGTATAGTTATAAATAGTTAAAAGGAATTTTTTTATTTTAAATGATCATCAAGAGGATTTTATATGCAGTGATTTGAGTCTCATTAGTACCTATATGGGTCCTTTCTCTTGAAAACATTCTCCTACAACTAACTATAGATGTATACAGTCTATGACCCAAGCTTACCCATGAAATTTCAATATGAAAATGAATTTAAAAGCCCAAAAATTGATTATTAATATCTTAGAGAGTCTCCATGGCTTGCATGGCATATTTTTTATAGATAAAAGGCACCTATAAGACCCCACATAGTCAACTATAGTTAACTAAGAGGTGCAAAGAGCAAAAAGGTTAAGATTATTGACATGGAATTAACTAAAATATGGAATTAATGGGTCAAAATAGGTATAATATTATAATAATAATAATAATAATAATAATAATAATAATAATAATAATAATAATAATAATAATAATATAATTTATGGGGGTATATAAACATTGTCTCAAGATCCAACTATGCAAGACACCTACTGGGATAGTACCTTGAAGTAAACATAGTGAAGGAAGTTACACACAATCTTGACCAAGCAAAGAGTATAAGGGATATGTGAGAGGTTGGAGGGATGAATTAAATTTATAAAAAATTAATCACAATAATAATAGTCTAATGTAAAGCTCAAGGTATATATAAAGTAAATAAATATCTCTAAACAAGCAACACATAGTCCATTGGTGGAAACCCTACATGCAGTCTATTTCACTAAGGTCTATCTTGGGTTTTAAAGGTTTTAGAAGGCCAAATAATAATAAATAGGTATTAATTTTATTAAAAATAGTATTTAAAATTTGAGGAAGACCATATAACATTCAACATGTTTTATAAAATAGGGTAAGTACCCTCTATATTTTCTCAGATAGAAGGTACTTCCCTTTATGCACAAACTAATAGTTTTGGAGAATGGAGACAAAAGGATGAGTTATGAATTTTTTATAATTTTAAAGGTTTATAAATTAAATTTAAAACAAACATAAGTTAAGCATAAAAACATATCATAGAAGTAACCTTAACAAGGAGGTCTAAATCATTAAGGGTTATAATTAAGCCTATTAGGCATGCTTAAGCCTAATGACCAAATGTGAGGTCAATGTTACTTCCAACCTTAGGTATGATTTATAAATTATTTTGAAATGTGTATGGGGTCATGATAGAAGTTTAAAATCTTCCACCTTGTAGATAAGGCATTAGGAATCCATTTTTGGGCTTAGAAGCAACTTAGGCCTATAAGAAATGGAGAAAAGAGTTCGAGTGGATAAATTTGGAATCTTGTATCTACCTTGACACCTTGCATGGAGATCCAAGAAATTTTGAGGTGTTATAGAGGGTCATAAAAAAAAAAAAAATTGTAAAATTTAATTTGAATTTGAATTTGAAATCTCTATGAACAATGGCTAAGAGGGTAAAATAAAGGCCTAAACCCTTGCACACCCTTGGATAAGGACCCAATGAAGGAAATGAATATGGAAATATGATATAATGGAATATGTTTACTATAATGATGATTGGGATTTGTAGGGTACTCTTTCAAGCTACTACCCATGCTTTTGGATTGTATGAAATTATATGAATGGGGTCTAAAATAGGGTATTTTTTACTATTTTAAGCATTTTATAGGTTATAGGAGGTTTCAAGAGATAAAATCAACTTTGGAAGGAATATTAAGACTTAATATAACTCCACATGTTAATTTAATTACTTGGAAAAACTCATAAGTGTGGTTACCAGAGATTTCATCTTAGCTAGTCAAAACTGGCATAGTGAGCAAGATGATAAGTGTGAAAACTTCAAGTGGAAACATTTGTAAGGTGTGTCTGATACATCTAAAGTCATGGAAGGTATTTAAACATGTCATTCACCCCATTTTATGGATTTTCATGGATAAATGAATCCATTTTGGAATACAAGTGTACAAAGTATTTGAAAGAGGAGTTCCCTTTAACTCAAATGGTGATAACTCACTTTTAAGGGAATTTATATGATCATGACTAAAATAAATTCATTGAGAGTCATTTATGCAACCCTTACCATCAATAAAATCATTATACCTATCCCTAGTTAGTTTTTGAATGTTCAAATAGGGATAATCATGAAGGCAATATTTTGAGCCAGTAAAGGGAACTCCTATGCCACATTTCAAGAGTTACATGACTTAGGGTGATACTTGTGATTCCTAACTTTTCTTGATCAGTTTCACACTCTCTTACCATGCACATGTAACTCATTCTCTTAGAATTATAAGTATTCTTGTGACCTTTGGACTTATTTCTTCTCCTCTCTCTCTCAAGTTTTATAAGAACTAGCCATTTTGGCCTTTGTAAACTAAGATCCATCTGATTTTGGTGAAGCCCTACTCATTTGTATACCATGGATTAATAAATACTAATAATTATTACCTCTTTAATGACTATTCATATTGTGTTCACTTGAATGATTGATATTTCTTATGTGATGACTATTTTTTCCTTCACATTGTTGTCTCATTCTCCCACCTATTTATAGTTTGAAATCTTTTTATTACAAGTCATGTGAAGTGTTTTATGATGTGCCAAGGTTGAGTGAGTTAGTATATTCAAATAGTGTCATTCTAGGCCTTTTTTCTAGTCCTCTTAGCCTAAACATTCATCATAACCTCATAATTAAATATTAATGTGAGAAGATTCAGATTGAAGAAGTGTATGTTTAGTTAGTCCCTTGTTTTCATGTGTAATATGTATCTGGTTGGTAGTCATAAACTAATTTGGTGCATCGCATTATTTAGGATAGTTTACTTTCAGTTCTCTCTACCTTTTCCCTCACAAACATGGGTGTAGTAGTGATCTATAAGTGGTACATCAAGGGATCTAGCCCTATCTAGAGATTCACCTCATTCTTAGGCTAACTATAGATTAGAGGTGTTTCAATTATGCCACTTGGATGAGGAGAGCTGATACATATCCTCAAAGGGTGAAAATCCAAGTGACAATATTTTTTGGCACACCTAATGGGACTCTTAGTCCAAGATGTTGAAATATTTTTGGTATTGTCTTTCAACACATCAACCATTAGAGGAATCTATCTAAACATCAATGGCAACTCCAAAATTACATCAACTAGTCAAGAAGCCTAGGTATTCCTTTTGAATATTGTTGATAATCATTCCTTATGTTCTTTCTTCCTAATTAAGTTTCATGACTGACTTTAGTGTTGGGTACTATTTTACATAAATTGGTGAGGTGTATCAAGCTTATGGAATTCCCTATCAACCTTGTTATGATCCTTACTAGCTCCAATATGATCTTTAATAGCTCCAATATAATCCTTACCAGCCTTGTCATGAGTTTTATTAGTCCTATAACTATCCTTCTCAATATCTTTCTCCTCCTAGTCAACTTAGTCACTTCCCAAGTTAGTCCATTTCCACTTTTAATAAAACTCTCTTAGGATATAAGAGGTACATAATAGATCTTAACACACTAAGGGGACATGGTCAAGATGTTCCTAGTCATCTTATTCATAATGTGAAAGATATATTAGAGATAGTTAAAAGAGAGTGGGCACCTATTGAGAGAGACAATTGAAAAATGATCACAAGTGAGATGCTAGATGTGGGTAGATTGATTGCATATTTAGAAGGTATGATAAAAATTCATGAGGAATATCCTCACAAAATCTATCAACCATCATATACACCTCCCCAAGATTCTATTATCCTACTTGACCCCTACTTATGGACCCAATCGAGATGATCAAAGTAATCCTTTTCCTAATCATTTAGAAGAGAGAATTAGAAAGACAAACCTTATTTTTTAATCAAATCTTGATAGGAAAATTAAGTTAGCCAATAAATAGATGTATCAATCCATATCATCAAAAAATTAATTGGAATTTAATCCCTTATTTCCCTCTCCTATTACATCCCCACCTCAAGAAGAGACCTCTAGATATGAGATTCCAAGTTGGAGACAAGGTGGAGAACCAAGCCTAAAGAGATCCCAAGTTTCTTAAAAATCTCATCTACTCCTAAAATTGAATCACTACCTCAAGAAGAGACTCCCAATCCTAACATCTTAAGCTGGAATAAAGTAGTGGAATCATGAGGAAATAAAGAGGATAAAAGCCTAGATAAATAGTGCGAGGCTGAGAAAGAACTTGATCTTATACAAACCCCTCCCACCCTTCCTCAATATACCTATTATTTTCCATGTCATCCCTCTTGTAATCCCTATCCTCATGAAGAGTATTATCAAATTCAAGAGATAATTTTCAAAGAGAACCTAGGCAAGCAAATTGAATAGTTAGACTTGGGAATGAAATTATTAAGTCAAAGTGTGATGGAAGGTTTAGAGCCAAAAAAATATCTTATGATTGAACACACCCCATCCAACCTTCCTCAATAGAGTCCTCAAGATAAATTATATTTAAATGCATATATTTTAAATTGGAAGGAATAAAATCAATCTATTTTAGCCCAAGTTTCCCCCCCCCCCCCCTTCCTCAATACTTCCTAAAAGGATCCCCTATAATTCATTCTCAATCTGATTTTGAGTCTTATGTTCCACCTCCACCAAATAGTTCATCTTGTCCTCACCCCATCACCCTTTACATTGATGGATATATGGTATGGGAAACTAAAGAGGAGAATTTTGTTGAGAAGAATTTATAAATATTTCTTGAATAAAATGTAGCTCCTTGGCAGCCTTATTGGGCTAAGTCATTTGATTTCAATATACCTAGTCTTGGCATCACCAAAAAGGAGATTAAAGATCTTGTAGCCTTTTAAAAGCAAATTCAGGTTATGATAGTTGAGATAAAAATTGAGATCCCTCAATAGATCCTAAATACTAAGGAAGAGGTGAGTCCTTGTCTTGAGTATTCTTGTTGTGTTGATAATGAGGAATGTCTTTCTTGTGTCAAAGAAGAAATCTTGGATGAAGTCCTTTTGGATTATAAATAAGAGGATGAAGGAGATTATATTTTTGTTCCCCTTCATTATGTTGATCAAAGAGAAGATAAATACTTGTGGTAGTAGTTTGAAAACATTTTCAATGAGTTTGAGTCTCTCAAGGGGTCTACAACTTCCTTAGAGTTGATTACAAGTGATGGTAAGCAAGATGAAATTTTTCAAAATGTCATAGATGAGCTAGAGAAAAGTTCACCTTAGCCTTTGGAGGTCAAAACAATCTTATATTAGCCCCAACCTTCCAAGGAATAATAAACTACTCCTCTTGAAATAATGCCTATAGAGAAGATTCAAGTTGATCATGAGATGAAGAGTGGGCAACAATATGAGGTATGCCTACAAGGCCAAGAGGAATAAATTTACATTAAATACCTATTTGAATATGGTCTACTTGAAAACATAGAAAGTGAAGTGCCAACAAATAGGTCTGACCCATCAAGTATCCAATCCAAAGAGCCACATGCTTGGCACTATGATTCATCTCATGAATGGGATGCAAGGAACTTTCCTTTTAATCCTAGAAAGGGAGGTATGCTTAATTTTTAGTTATACATAGTGGTTTATTTTCTAATTTTCCTAAGTGATTTGAGCACGTGTGTGTGTGTGTCTTTTATTTTGTGTGGTTGAGGTAGTCAAGTGGTCTTGTCTTGATCAAATATTATTGTCAATGGTCAAAGTCTTATTATTGTATTTCAGATCTATATGACTCCCTAAGCCCAATGGATTGATAAGTCTACTAATATTTAGATAGCACACATGCTACCCCTATAAGTCACTAATTTGTTAACCAAATTTGACCCTATAGGTCAAATTGGGACCCCTATAGGTAAAAAATTTATTTTAAAGTGTTTTAGGGGTATAATATTATGTCATAGGGTGTATTATAAGTCTTTTGATGTCATTCCATATCATATTAGCCTTGGTATTAATATTTTAAATTATTTGTCTTTTTGAATCATTTTGGGTGTCAAAATAGAGTATTAAATGACTTGTATAGCCTCTTTGGGAAATTTTAAGGTTTAAAAGGATGATTTCATGCCCCATGTGTCCTGATATGTCTTAATAAACTATTATAACTAAAAATTGGTAGGTTCTTTAGAAGAAAGTGGTAGTTTTCTTAGAAAAAGAGGATTTTTATTTAGGTGTACAAAATTGTACAACCTATATAGCTGATGATACTTAAAAATTGTCATTTTTTATTCCATGCACTTTTTTTAGTGATCATTTTGATCATAAGCACCAAAAAACTAATAAAACTACTTCTCTTCTTCCACTAGGCTTGGCAAGCAAGAATGGCTCTCAAGTTTTCAGATGGTATGGCCAACAAGAGAGGTTTTAGGAAAAATTATCTTGGGGTATCTTATACACTCAGTCAAATTACATTTTATGTTTGGTTGTATATAAAGGGTGGCCTATACCTTATGAACCATTCCTAAGAAGTTGACCAACCCAATTTGATTTCTAATCTATGCGCCTTGTAGGTTTTTCTCTTATTTGGATGATTCTATACAATCCAATTGCTAAGATTGATTCTAGATAATTTTAGTTCTCCACTCTAATTATCCCCATTATTTATTTCATTTTTTAATGTGTTATTATGGGTAAATCATCTCAAGTTTGTAGATTGGTCTTATTTGTGATGATAGGCTTATTTTCCCCATTTTAAAATATCCATGATTTGATAATGGTTTTTGAAGGTGATGATAGGTTTATTTACATGTTTTAAATACCATATTATTTAACTCAAATTTTAATCTCCTTCCCCAAATAAATCTTTATGAAATTGTAGTCATAAGCACCATACAACTAGTTTGCTAAAAAACTATCATACACAGTCAACTAGGTGAGCTATGCAACATTCTAAATCACATCCATGGATTTATGAATATGGTATTGAAATTTTAAATACATTATCATTGTATGAACCATAAATAAATATTTTTACTTTTTAGAATAATGACTGTAATAGTCAACATAGTCTCTTGCCATTAATGTACATATACAGGTACTCTCATGGAGAAAATCATGTTGAAAGGAAGTTTTTAAGTTGAGAAAGTTCCTTGATAATGTAAATAATATATTTTAAATATTTGAGATATGAATAAAACTTAGTAAAAGTTAAAAACAAAACTCATTGTCTATATTCACCACTCACTACCTAAAAATATGAAAATGGCCACTTACAGGTGTCAGGAGAGAGCGAAAGAGTCATTTAAGAATTTATATAAGTGGTGAAACTCCTTTTGGGATCCTATATATTGGATAGATCATAAAATACCCATTAAATTTTTTCATTTTTTAGGAAAATTATGAGGAAATTTCAAAAGGAGAGATGACTATAGATTTAGGGACCTTTTCCCAGAATTAGCAAAATAGAGGTCTATGCCCTTTTCTAGGTATCATTATATAGAGTTGAATTAGTTTATAATACATAAAAATACATTCATTATAAATATACCACATAGGTATATTTATTTATAAAATAAGAGAGGTTATGTTGAAGATATTGGTTTTCAAGAGCCCTCAAGTTGTCTTTTGAACACTAAAATCCCACACTATTGTCTACAACAAGATGAGCCAATAACATTTTAGGTCTAATGAGTGGATTTGATTCTTGGAACTAGGTTATAATGTATTGTTTCAATAATAATCACAAATATTGGTAGGATAAGCATCAAGGCATGCATGTAAGAGTAGGTTTCATTCATCAAGGATGAGATAGGCCATACAAATGGCTTAGGCATAGTCACCTAGAGCCAGCCTAATGCTTAGACTTGAGAAAGTGTTCACATTGTAGATTATGAAATATAATGGAATTGTTTAGAGGTTTTAAGGGGTATATTATGATTATCAAGTTTTAATAAGGCTTGAAGTGTCAGATTATGAGTAACTTTCAATTTGAAATGGCCTCTCTCTAAGGTTAATCAATACCTATAGCCATGCTACCTCCTTCAAAGCCTAACCTAAGGTTGCAAGAATAGATCATGTTTTCATGATTTTTATGGTTATAAATAATTAAAAGGATAATTTTTGATCTAAAGGACCATTAATATGATGTTATATGCAATTATTTGAGTCTCATTAGTACCTATAGGGGCCTTTTCACTTGAAAACATTCACCTACAATGGATGGTAGATGTATATAGTCTATGACCCAAGCTTAGGCATGAAATTTCAATAGGAGAATGAATTTAAAATAAAAAAAATTTATTATTAACATATTATATAGTATCCAAGGCTTTCATGACATAGGTTTTATAGATAAAAGGCACTTACAAGACCCCACATAGTCAACTATAGTTGACTATGAGGGGCATATAACAAAAAGGTTAAGATTCTTGATATGGAATTAACTAAAATATGGAATTAATGTGTCCAAAAAAGTATAATATAATCCTAATATACTTTAGGAGGTTATTTAAACATTATCTCAAGATCCAACTATGTGGGACACCTACTAGGATAGTACCTTAAAGTAAACATAGTCAAGGAAGTTATACACAGTCTTGACTAGGCAAAGAGTACAAGGGATATGTGAGAGGTTGGATGGATAAATGAAAGTTATAAAAAATTCACAACAATCATGATAGTATCATGTAACTCTCAAGGTAGATAGAAAGCAAATAAATAACTCTAAACAAGCAACACATAGTCCATTGGAGGAAAGCCTGCATACAGTCCATTTCACCAAGGTCTGTCTTGGGTTTTAAAGATTTTGAAAGGTAAAATAATAAGAAAAAGTGTTTAATTTTGGTCCAAATAGTATTTAATACTTGAGTAATCCCATCCAATATTCAATTTATTTTTATAAAATAGGGGAAGTACCCTCTATTATGTCTCAGATAGAGGGTACTCCCCTTTATGCACAAACTAGTAGTTTTGGAGAATGGAGACAAAAGGATGAGTTAGGAATTGTTTATAATTTCAAATAAGGGGTATAAATTTGAAAAAAATATATGAAAATAATGGAAACATATCATAGAATAAGTAACCTCAATAAAGAGGCCTAAATCATTAAGGGTTATAGTCAAGACTATTAGGCATGTTTAGGCCTAAAGACCAAATGTGAGGTGAATGTTACTTCCAACCTTAGGTATGATCTAAAACTTAATTGGATATGTGTATGGGGTTATGATAGATGTTTAAAAACTTACACCTTTAGAGAAGGCATCATGAATCCATTTTTGGGCTTAGAAGCAACTTAGGCCTACAAGAAATGGAGAAGAGAGATTGAGTGGACAAATTTGGAAGATTTTATCTACCTTGAAACCTTTCATGGAGATAAAATATGTTTTGAGGTGTTAGATAGTGTTCCAACACCTTGGATCTATGAACAATGTCTAAGAGGGTAAAACATGCCTAAACCCTTGCAAACCCTTGGATAAGGACCTGATGAAGGAAATGAAGATGGAAATATAATCTAATGGAATATTTTTCCTATAATGATGATTGGATGTTGTATGGGACTCAATAAATATACTCCCCATGCTTTTGAACTATACAAAATTATATGAATTGGGTACAAAACATGGTAGTTTTGATTGTTTTATGAATTATTGAGGTTCTAGGAGGTTTCAAGAGATGAAATCAACTTTGGAATGCATATTTATACTTAAGATAACTCACCATGTAAATTTATTTCCTTGAAAAAATTCATAAGTGTGTCTACTAGAGCTCTCATCTCATCCAGTCAAAGTTGGCATAATGAACAAGATGATGAGAAGTGTGAAAACTTTGAGTTAAAACCTTTTTAAGGTGTGACTAATACCTATGAGGACATTGAGGTTCTTGAAACATCTAATTAAACTAATTTTATGGTTTTTAATGGAGAATTTAAGCCATTTTATAAGCTAAGTGTATAAGGTGTGTGAAAGAGGAGTTTTCTTTGACTAAGAATGGTGATAACTCACTTTTAGAGGAATTTAGATGATCAAGACTATAACCAATACATGGAGAGGTATGTATGAAACCCTTCCCCCTCAATCCAATCATTATAAAATTTCCTAGTTAGCTTTGGGATGTTTGAATAGGGCTAAATCATGAAGGTAGTTTTTTGATCCAACAAAAGGAACTCCTACACCACATTTCAAGAGTTTCATGACTTGGGGTGACACTTGTGCTTCCTAAATTTTCTTCATAAAATCAACACTCTCTTCCCATGCACATTTAACTCCTTCTCTCAGCATGAATAGTGTATTTGTGACCTTTGGACTTCTTTCTTCTCCTCTCTCTCTCAAGTTCTATAAGAACTAGCCATTTTGGCCTTTGTAAACTATGAGCCATCTGAGTATGGTGAAACCCTACTCATTTACATACCATTTATTAATAAATACTACTAATTTTTACCTCTTTAATGAATATTCATAGTGTTTTCACTTGAATTATTTATCTTTCTTATGTGATGACTATTTTTTCCTTAGCATTTTTGTCTCATTCTTCCATCTATTTATAGTTTGAAAGCTTCTTCTTGTAGGTCATGTGAAGTGTTTTATGATGTGTCAAGGTTGAGTGAGTTGGTATATTCAAATAGTTCCATTATAGACCTCTTATCTAGTCCTCTTAGCCTAAACATTCATCATAACCTCATAATTAATTATTGATGTGAGAAGATTCAGATTGAAGAAGTGTATGTCTAGTCAATCCCTTATTCTCATGTGTAATATGTAGATAATCAGTATTCCTAAAATAATTTGGTGTATCACCTCATTTAGGATAGTTTACATTCAATTTTATCTCCCTTTTCCCTTATAATCATCAGTGTAGTAGTGATCTATAAGTAGTACATCAAGGGAGCTAGCCCTATCTAGAGATTCACCTCATTCTTAGGCTACCCATAGCCTAGAGGTGTTTCAATTATGCTACTTGGATGAGGAGAGATGAGACATCTCCTCAAAGGGTGTAAATATAGAAGGGAAAATAGTGCATAAAAAAGGCTAAAGTTAATGTAGTAACAAAAGTATAAGAAGAGGAGAAAAATAAATAAGTTTTATGAAAGGAAGAGGAAACATAGAATTAGTCCTAAGAGCAAGCCACTAAGGACTAGGTAGAGGCATATGCCAAAATAAAATAAGAATCAAAGCATAAAACATAGAGATAATTCATAATGTAATAATCAATAAAATCAACCAAGAAGGTCATGCTACCTAAGGTCCAACAACCATCTTACACATCACAAGGCTATGGGTCTACTAAAGAGTGTATGCAATAGGAGGCATCCCAACACAAGCCAAATTATCTATCCAATGGTTTTGGGATGTATTTACACACTCAAAATGACATACAAATTTTTAAATTCTAATTTAATAAAAAATAAATCAACTATGACATATACATATTCTAATTTAGCTCTTTCCACAATGGTGCAAGAAGCATCACCTAAGGTTTCCTCATTACCTTTGTCAAAATAATTGAGGGAGTGACTACATTCTAGGAGTATATCACAAGAAGGCTTATACACTAGAATAAGAAGAATTATAATTGAGAGAGGAAAACATAGACTTATGCCTCTACCTCACCAAAGATCATAAATTTATTGATGACACTTACCCTGACTTGGTCACTCAACTCATGTGTGACCAAGTTATGTTCAAGGAAAAATAATTCATAGATATTCTAGCTCAGTTGACAGAAGACTGACTCATTATGTATAAGTTGTATTAGCTTTACAAATAAGTTCAGAACTTAAATGTAGAAATAAAGGTTATTTTGAGTACCTTGAAGAGTAAAAAAATTCCTAGACACTATATTGACCCCAACTCAACACATATACAAAAGCATGCTCGACCAATAACAATAGATGAACACAACATGGAGTGAGGCCAAACCAAAGTTCACTAAGTCTAGTAAATATAAAAGAACAATGGGGGATTAATAGATTACATCTGATGAGTTAAGAGACAATGTCATCATAAGCAAAAAACATGAAAAAATAAGATGTGTAATATATTTGTTGGCATTTAGATGCAGAGCCACATGAATAGACTAGAGGAGCTAGCACAAGAAATCCAACATAAGGTGTTTCATGTTAGGGTCATCTTCATGATCAAAAAATATGACGACATTCATAATTTTATGGGGTGTCAAGTAAAATTTCACACTATGATTAGTATGGTATGGTAAGTTTTCATAGTTGGAAGATGTTAAGGAAGGAATTGTTCTATTTGGATAGCTTAGCCATAGAAATCATCTAGGAGCCCCAATTAATCCCACCAAATCAATTCTAACATGATTTACAACAAAAAACATAACCAAACTACTTATCCAACCATTTAAAATTATAAAATTCCTCCAACATTATATTATATAGCTATAAACTATTTAGCAACAACTCCAACACCATCATCTTCATAGTCCCCATTAGTTCCAACAACACAACCTATGACTCTACCTTCTCTCTAGGTACTGTGTACATTCTAGTTTTGAAAATTTGAATAATTTTTCTAATAAGGAATGAATTAAACATTAATAATGGATCCCAATTGGTTGAAAACCCATAAAGGGTGTCCATATAGTTATGTAAATCTATTGAAAAACTAAAATGGAGGTAGATTGTTCTACTACTTAGTTGAAATCCATCAAGGGTGATATGTAGTGCATAATAGATGAAAAATGATAAATGACATCTTGAGATATTACCAAAAGTAATTTTTTTGGACCAACTCCTTCATGAATGAATTTTTATTAGCTTTAACATAAGGCAAACTTCGTATGAATTTTTATTAGGAGGAGAAAATTGTTTAAGTTTGTGAAAGTTTTGATAGTAGAATATAATTGTAAAATCATAGTGTAAATACATGACAAGACTACAGTAGATATCAACCTGTATAACATATTCCATTTTGTATGTATTCAACCTATGTATGTATTCCAAAAGTCTTTAGAATGTGAAAATACTCATTCGATCATGAATCAAAAACATAGAATATGAAGCAACAATACATTGTAAAAGTTTATAAATAGTGATCAGTTGTAATGGAAAGGAGTTATGAAAGATATATGATTAACTAAAACTTGAATAAATGTTAACAAGAATTTAACTACATCAAGTGAGAAGGAAGATATCAACCTATATAACATATTTCATTTTGTATTATTCATCCCATGTATGTATTCCAAAAGTATGTATAATATAAAAAGACTCATTTGAGCTTGAACCAAAAGGATAGAATGTGAAGTGAAAATTCATTTTAAAGTTATATGAATAGTGATAATTTGTAATGAAAAGGAGTTATGAAATATAGACATTAATATAGAGATATGCTAATGGTTTTCCGAAACATCTTTTTGTTTTTGTTATGTGCATAATATATGCTATATTTTTTTCAATTTTATTACTCATTTAATAATATTAAATTTTCTATAAAATTTTGTCTACATTTTATAGATAAATACATAATTCTAAACCAAATGAAGACTTAATTTTTTTATAACTATGTCTAAATTATGATCCTATATCCTAATTCAAACAGAAACACAAATTAACATGTTCTTATGAATTTTTATAAGAACCTCTACCAACAATGGTGCAATGAGAGTGGAATGTCAAAACCTATTAAGATGGTTGGATAAAGAGATTTGGAACAATGTATTAATCAAAGAATTTGTAACTCATAAAAGAAAAGGCAAAAAGGATAGGAATATCTGTGAAATAAGTTATTCATGAACATATATATATTGAAATATATGAAATCTTTTGGTGTGAGTTACCAAGACTAATAGTTGTGTGGTTATCAAGACTTCAATAATATGATTTTTAGCCAAGATAAATAAAATTCATAGTTTGTATGGAAAAAAGACTAAAAAATAGGTGAAAGTTATATTGATTGGAATATTGTAGTATATCATTGGATAAAAACCACCATCAAAGATACATCACTAAATTTTATATATAGGGATACATTACATTTGAGTTTGTGCAAGATTTGTTTGTGAGAGGCATTAGAAGAAAGTTTCTATAGTGACTATCTATTCTAATTAAAATTTTGGTTTTAGAAAAGGCCATGGTGGCTACTCCTACAAACATGGAATATTTACTTTAGGCATTAGGGGGATGCATGTGATAATGAAGTTAATGATGAGTAAAGAAGAATGGAAGCTTGAACCTGAACCTAGAATATGGAGGACACTATGAATTAAAGCAAAAAGTGAATTATAGGACTAGGCAAAGACCTACAACAATAAATAAGATGAAATAAATAGAATGATCCTAATGTAGAAGTGAATAAGAGTAGAGTAGAAAGTTTAGAGGATAAAAAGTGTATGTTAGCTCATTAGAGAGACAAATAATTTGGAGAGGATGAGGATGAGGAAATGAGAGTGTCTAAGAGAAGAGAAGGCATAGATGGGAGTGCAGAGATAGATAGAGATTAGAAAAGGGATGTTGAAGAGATAGAAGAAAGTGGAAAAAATAAGAGGAGCGAGTAGATTGGTTACAAGGTAGTTTTATAACATAGTTTCAAGTGTGAACATAAGAGGCATGGATCTAACATCAAGTCTATTTTTCACTTTGAAACTATATGATGGGTCTATTCACCCCATGTAGTATCTTGTGACCTAAAAACTAAAATAACATGTAAAAAATGTGACTATAAATGATGCAAGGAAGTGCGATTTCATAGGATATTTCATATGAAGATCCCTAGATTTCATCTACAAAATATATGTTGCTAAACTAAGATTCAAGGATGTCAAATTCTTGATGATAGGAGAATTCAAATTAAAGTAATATGTGAGTTACACAATCTAAATGTTGAAAGATGTTCAAAAAAAATTTAGAGATTCAATGAGAGATTATGATCATAAATTTTATGATTTAATGAATAAAGTAGACTTTATATTCTAGGATATAGATAAAGCCACATGGTTTGTATAAGGCCTATGATATTAGATCATGATAAAAATTATTCAAACTTAGTTCAATAACAAGGTGTATGCTTAGGCATATGTGCTTCATATGGAGTAGATAGAGGATTATGAAGATATCGCATAACTTATTGCAAAAAAATGTGCAAAGATAGATGTTTTTAACAAAATGGAGGAGTTTCATGAAATTAATAGGCCCAAAAAATGCCTATGGCATATGAAGTGTGGAACATAGGGGCATTACAAAAATAACTTCCAAAAATTTAAGATGAAATTATGTAAAGTTTACTGTGTAGTAGGGCATATCAGTATGAACTATCCTTTTTAATAATACTACACTCAACAAAATCATAATCTATTTTGTAACTTATACAAATTGCATAATCATTATGAATTTTTTTTGAGTACTCCAATAAATAAAGGAAGACATCACCAATAATGTCTTCACAATAGCAACATGTTAGATTCTTTTGTGAAACTAGGGATCCCAAGCCTAGATTGTATACATGACTTATGTGATGTAGTATATTCCTACATGGGTGTTAACCTCACCTCAATATCAACCATAGGCCATAACATTTTGGACAATACATTCTCCCTAGTACTAGGTAGGATGGACTACCCATCTCCTTAGTATCGATAGCTAGAAAATCATGTGTTTCCCAAATAATAGAAATCAAGAGGGAGTCGATATTCTCCCCATGGAATGTATAGGTTATATGATGGCTAAAAACAATAGGGTTGGGGTTCCTATTAGTGGTAAGGAGGATATAAGGATAAAAATTAGCGTGGTTGGGGATTTTAACACAAATAAGAGAGATATAGAGTAGGCTACAAAGGTATATATCAAAGAGTTAATCATAGAAAAGATGAAAAATAGGGTGGTCAACTGATTATCTATTAACTATGTGAAGAATACAACCACTTTGCATGAAATATTCCAACTAATCCTCATAGGTAGATGTATTGATTTTATTATAGAATTAGAAGACAACAACACATTGAATATCATCCAACAATATTAAAATAGAGAAAATAGGCTTGTGAAAAATGTGAACCTAATAGAATTCACACTCCAAGGATCTTACATTCATACAACTAGTTACACAACATCAACTTGGAGTGTGGGGATTTCCTCCCTTATAGATTAAATAGGATTAGATAATTATAAAGGTAAAAAAAGATAAATATCCTAAATTTTCAATATAAAGGGGATTAATGTATCAATTATCTCATGCTATACAAAACATTTAGCAATAGTCTACATCAGAGGGTTATATTGCATCTATTGATGGGTATATGTATGGGAAAATTATGTGCATCATGATATGTGAGGGAGAAGTTACTTTATTGATTGATCTTATGAAACTTCTAGGTACTCTAAAAAATGAAGACATCATAAAATATTAAAAATATTATGTATAACCTATTAGAGTACACATATAAAGGTCAACAATGTACTGAAGAGGTAGTATGGTATGTGAAGACTAAGAATCCTTGGGATGTTGAATATTACATGTATATTAAATTGGCATGATATGAAGTACCAAATTTTATGTTTGATTTTGGAATCATAATCAATATGATTTTTTAGTTTACATAGGAAGCTATTGGATGAATGAGTTTTGGTTATATTCCAATAATGCTATGTCTCATAGACTATGGGAGGGTAGAACCTATTGGTTGATTGAAGGATGTGGAAATCAAAGTTCATTACCTAAGTTTGTGAGGATATTTTGAACTAATTCACATGAATACTAATGAAATGTACTACCCTACATTAATTAGTAAAAAAATGTCTTATGATAGTTAGATGACCATTAATACAATGTGCAATCAGATAAAGGCACACCAAGGGGATAAAATTATAATTATACCCCTTAATAAAACCAACATCAAACCATACATCATACGCAAAGATATAGATTCATCCTTTACCTAAAGAAATAATAACTAGTTCATGGTGGGCACAAAATCTAGGTCATAACACACTGTGAGCTATAGAGTATAAAAATTTCCATCCATAAATGGAGACTCAACAATAACCACAATAAACTAAAAAAATCTCTTCTAGACCTGTGATAAAAAGGCACAAGTTTCATAGTTTTAAATAAAAGAATATGTGTCACTTTATGTAAAATCAAAAATAAGGTTTTAAGTGGATTTATTATACAAATTAGGTGTGATAGACATGGACTAAAAAAATAAGTTATTTTACCTTGGGAAATTACGTCTTCAATAAATGGTGATTGAGATAACCACATGCTAAACTGGGTCAGAAGAAAACATGAGGTGCATCTAATGCAAATTTTTTTGATACAAAACTCCAAATGCCTCAATATTTTATAATTATCAACTTAGATCAATTCATATTTAGACTACAACATCATGTGCCTAATATAAACTAGAGGGTGATTTCACTAAACTATGCACTAAAGGGAACTATTGTAACTTGGTGAGCAGTTCATAGGATAAACCACGTCAATGGGATGATGCTTACAAATTTTTATGAGATTGATTCCAAATACCACCTACCATTATGGAATTATGGTAATTTTTATAAGAAGATAAAAGTCTAAAAATACACATCCATAGGTGTGTAGATGTATGGTCTATGCAGGGTGTAGAATCCAAATATTGGGTACATGTATTTAGGTATACATTTGAAGTTCTTTCAACATCATGGTACATGAATTGAGAGTGAAGAAGGGAGAATAATAAATAGTTACAAGTCTAAAAATATTTTATTCATACATTTATCTTCAAATATGATAACCCCTTGGTACACTAAGCCTTTTAGTAATTGAATATATTCTTATGTTATGGCTAAGTGAAGGATCTTAATAGTACACAAGACTATGATTCATAGGAGGAAGAAGTTAAGGACTTGAGTTAAACTATGAAAAAATATTAGGAGACTAAACAAAGAATTTTTTTTTTATAAAACATTTAAATTGAATAATTGATAATTAAGACTAGGCTAAGCCCAAATGATAGTGATGAGGACTTCGATTTGAAGGGATTTTTGAACTAGAGGAGCCTAGAGTTCAAATCACAAACCAAACCAATGATCTCAAAATATGAATTTGAATATTTAAGATCAAAAAGGATAAATAAAATTTTAATTTTAATTCCAAGATTTTATAATAAAATATAAAAGGATCTATTAAATAAATTGGTAAATAAAACTGGGATAGAGTGTATACTAACTTATGACATTAGGTGATTACTGGATGTAGAATGAAATTTCATAAGGACTACAAATGCTGCAAGACTACTAAGATGTATTTCCAAAAAAAATCATAGAAGTAAAAGTGGTATACCCTTCCCTATGGGAGATGCAAATAGAGATAAAGGAGTGTGCATGGCTTATGAAAAAGTTCTCATACAGGTTAAACCCCAATATGAAGTTAAAGGTAAAGGCTGAATTAAATTAGATGTAAGAAGAAAGCATTATCTATCTTGTGGAAAAATAAGAATGGGTTATCCCAATGGTGGTGTAGCCTAAAAATTCTAGAGAAATCAAAGTATGTAGGGTTTATCATTTGATAAATAATGCTTATATTAATGATCCATTTCCAATCCCCTTTATAAATGAATTTTTAGAGTTAGTCTCAAGACATGAAGTGTATTTTTATACATATGGGTTTAGTGGCTACCAACACATACCAATAGCATTATAAGAGTAAGATAAAACCAAGTTTACAATAGAGTGGGGGTATTTTGCATACAATAACATGTCTTTTGGGTGGAATAACTCTATTGGTGTGTTCTTCAGGGATATGATAATTGCATTTAAATACTTCATCCATGATTTATTTGAATTATATTTATATGATTGGGTTAATTTTTATTTTTTCAAGGAGCACCTATTCAATCTATGGTTGATGTTGGAATGTTGATGCAATTTATGCATTGTATTGAACCTAAACAATTACTTATTATTTACACCTTTTGGGTCATATAATATTTAGTGATGGGATTTTGATTGACCAAGCCAAAATCATAGTTATTTTAGGTATGCCATGTCCTATAAATTATACATAGGTATGATTATTACTAGGCCTTACATGATAGTAATAAAAATTCATACAATTCTACACAATTATATCTACCGCACATGAAAATATACTATGCAAAGACACTAGGTTTTAATAATAATGAATGCCAAACAAATTTTGTGGATTTAAAATAAATATTGGTAATAAATCCAATTTTATTCTTTCCTAACTATATAAAACCATTTCATGTTCATGTGGATTCCTCAAGATCTACGTTAGGAGTTATTCTAGCAAAAATAAGAGACAAAAGATTATACCATCTCATTTATTTCACAAGTTGAAAACTTTAGATCTAGATACAAATTATACAACTATAAAATGCAAAGATATGGCAATGGTGTTCACACTTTATAATTTTAGATACTACCTTATGCTAATGCCATTTGATTTTTTTTAATGATAGTTAGGTTATTTAATAACTAGTAAATAAGCACATGTTAGGAGGGAGGATATCTCAGTGGGTGATGTTTTTTCAATAATTTTAGTTTAGAATCAATATGAATCTTGGGAGAGAAAATGTGGGATTATACCACTTGATCTAAATATGCAATGGAGAGGAACCTAAATAACTCCAAGATGAATCACCATATGCCCATGTATTTTGAGTCTCTAAAATTCCAAAAATATGGAAGACAACTAATTTCTTAGAAAAAGGATTTTTTCCTATGAACTATGTGGAAAGGGATGAAAAGTAATTGATTACAAGATCCATTCCATTTAGTATCATTAATGGCTTTCTATATAAAATTCATAAAGATGAGATATTACATAAATTAGCTTTGGATCATGAGTAACCCCAACTTCTTTAAGAGGCACATCATGGAATTTTAGGTGGACATTTCGTATGAGAATCCACTACTAATAAGATATTACAAAGTAGCCTATGGTGGCTACACTATTTTAAGAAGTGTACTAAGTAAAAAAACATCATGAGATTTTTCAAAGGATGGGAAGGCCTAATAATAGAGATGAAATGTCATTAAATAATATGATTATTGAGTAACCATTTAAACAATGGGAAATCAAATTTTTAGGACCAATCAATCCACCCAATAAATTTAGTCATGCAAAATACATAATTATTGTGATGCATACTCCAGTAAATGGGTAGAAGCTACTATGGTGCAAACCTAAAGCACTAATTATGTGAATTAATTTATATATGATAATATTATAACTAGAATTAGATGTCTTGTCAATTTGGTTAGTAAAAAAGGAAGATATTTCCATAATAGTGCATTCAAGACTCTAATAGAGGAGTTTATGATATCACACCATAAAAGCACAACATATCATCCACAAGCTAATGGGTAGGTAGAGGAATCAAACAAAGTCATTGATATGAAGATAAAAAAATGAAATGTGCAAAGGGATGATTTGGAGAATATAAGTCCTACAATCATATGGGAACATAGAATAAAATACAAGCATGTAATAGGTTTCACTCTATTTCAACTAGTTTATAGATTATAAATAATGTTGCCAATGGAATACATCATCCTTAGTCTATGAATTATAATGATCATGTGAATAGGAGAATGAGACTTTATTTAGGCATGAATAATGGATTTAACCAGGGTGGAATAAAAATCAAAGAATACAAAGGAAGTCAAAAAGCAAAGTAAAAAAGTGTGGCATGATTGCAACCTGTGATCTAAATATTTTTTGTAGAATAAAGAGTATTACTATATGATAATGGATTTAAGGAACTTATAAGAACTATATGCATCAAATTGAAAGGACCTTACATCATTAATTATGCATCACATCAAGGAATAATTGTGTTAAAATCCTATCAGGGAACCTTCTCTTAGGACATGTAAATAGATATAGGCTTAAGCCTTACCATCAATAATATCTATTAGATCTCATAAAAAATTAGAGAGGATACTGAGTATCACCACATAGATTAGGATTTTTATTAGATGTATTATTTTGGTTTTTGGGTTGTAGTGTGTATAATGTGATATATATATATATATATATATATATATATGTATATATATATATATATATATATGTATATATATGTATATATATATATATATATGTATATATATGTATATATATATGTATGTATGTATATATATATGTATGTATGTATGTGTATATATATATATATATATATATATATGTATGTATGTATGTATGTATGTATGTATGTATATATATATATATATATATATATATATATATATATATATATATATATATATATATATATATATATATATATATATATAGTATGACATTGAAACCAACTTGGAAAGTCAAATTCACAGAGTACAATAAATAAAACAACCCAAAGTGAAAGGAAAAACATCATATAAGGTCAACGTAGTAGTTATCAATTAAGTTTAGGAATGAGGCATTGAAAAATAAAGTATGGAGGAAGGACAATCACCAATAATTCAAAAAGTTGTTAATGATAACACACCTGAAAAAGTTGTTGAGGAATTGAATTTATAAATTCAAATCTTTAACAACCAATTATAATTAGTTAAATGAGCAAAAAGGTGCATGGACAACTAAACAAATTAAAAGTGATGTGTCAAACAAATTCAATTGAGAGAAGATATATAAACTAGGGCATGAAGACACAATGAAATTACACACTTTTATGAAAAGCAGTTATTTATTATTGATGCATAATTCATTCAATTGTGCATGGATGTCTTGTCAAAACTAATTCAACCAAAGCTATCATTTTAAAGCTACCAAAATAACAATCATAGATCATTAATATCTCTTGATTCCCATCATAGGTGAAAATAAGTAATAATATGGAAATGGTATTTCACTCAACAAATAAGATAACATGATAAAAACATATTTGACTTCATTGACATGACCTAAGACAAATTATTTATTCCATATCAACCAAAAATAACATAGATATGAGTCTTAACTCTCAAAACACTCTTTAAAAGGATTTGATGTAGAGAAACTCATCAAGATCCATAAATTTGGTTAAGTGGATAAAGTGATGATGACACTTATTAGTCTCCACAATGAAGGTGTGATCCATATCTTTAAGGATGTTATGATATTCATAAATACAATGACCATGGCACATAAAACATAACTTATGGGTCAAGGTAAATCTCTATTACAATACAAAATAAGGCCCCTCCTATTCATTTAGATATAAATAAAAATGCATTAGGGAATCTATTGGGATCCCTATCAACTCTATATAGATGTTTCAATGTGTACTATATCTAAATGCATCACAAATCATTTTTGGTAGACCACCAAAAGTGTAAGACATATTACCAAAGGGGTCATTGATATTACTTATCGAATGATTTGGGTAAATGAGGATTTCAATTGGTTAAAGTTTTTAGTCTCTAAGATCATCAAGAAAATTGAAAAGGTCATTATAAACATGTCATAGGTGTTCCAATACTAGTTCTTGCTATTAATCCTCTTCTTCATGAAGTGGACGTTTCTAGATGGTCTAGTCAATCTAGATGTAGATTTATAGCCTATGATCATAATTACAAACATTTATTAAACTAAATCAATCTAATATTATGAAAAATGTGTAGATTAAATGCATGATAAAATTAAGTCCAATAATTTATCCTTTCACATCCTTAGATACCCATTTATGTCATGCAATATTTATGGTAACATGTAGTAATTAATATCCATGATGATATCTAAATCATAGTTCACAACATTATGAAGGCACCAAACACTTATTTAAAATTATTCATCAATATGTTTGGTATAAGAAGATTTTTTGTGAAAAAATATATATATACTCACTCATTACTAGCACTAAAAATGATACAAGGGCATGACATCTATTGCCTTAATAATCAATAATATAGACACAAGCAGAGTCACAAGTACTTCTTAAAATTTAAACATCCCCATTTCATACTATTGTGGGGAAGAGGAAGGCACTAACATTTATAACATCACCACCTCCACTAAATAAGTTGGTTTATTACTAAACTATGGGATTTTGACATGATTTTTCGATAAATCACTATAGAATACAATATTTCTCAATTAGGCATGGTAGGGGAAGATGTGTACAAGTAAATGATTAAGGACAAAGGCACTATGGTCTATGAGGAATAAGAAGAAAAAAAAATATTTTTTAGAAAGTAATGTTCACTTATCAAATGTGAAACAATGTTTTGAATATCCTTATGGTGGACATTCCCACACCTCCTATATAAATAATTATTGATACAATGATAAAACAAGAATAATGGATGCACAAGATGGCTATAATTTTTAAGGTAGCACTAAAAATAGGGTATTTAAGGGCAAAAACAAGTTATAAATTTCAAGGAATCCTAAATTAATAATTAATACGTGATCAAAGAACCCATTTTATGCCTTGGATATCATCAACTATTATAAAACATATGGGTTTTTTGTCTGACCACACCTATTTGAGGAAGTTGAGATGTAAGAGGCTCAAGTTATAGAAAAATAGCCATAAGAAATGATCTAGGATTATAAGTAACTGAATAAGACTTTGGTCCCTCTAACTAGACAAAATGCATCAACATGTAGGCACACCATGGTTGAATCAACATTGTATTACTCTAATTCATAGTCAGTCTCATATCTAGATTATTCAACTCTTATGTAAGAGCCATAAGAGACTTCACAACTACAACTTAAGTATCCAACCATACAAGAAGATATCATAATGCATAAATAATATACTAAGGATAACATCAAGAAGGATAAGATTTAAAAGGTGGCTATGAATAAGGATAGACAATAGAAAAAGAAATAAATTAAGGAAGAAAATAAGATGAAGAATGAAGAAGCTACAAAGAATAAGAAAGAGCAAAAAAATCAAGAAGTGAAAGTAGTGTAGAAAAATATTGAAGTTAATGTAGCAATGAAGGTATAAGAAGAGGAGAAAAATAAATAATTCCTATGAAAGTAGGAGGATGAGACATAGAATTAGGCCCAAGAGCAAGCCATTAAGGACTAGGTAGAGGCATATGCCAGAATAAAAGAAGAATTAGAGTATAAGGCAATAATCAGTAAAAACCTAATAATAAATTCATTCTACTTAAGTTCTAACAACCATATTCCACATCACAAGATTATAGGTCTACCCAAGAGGGTATGAAATAGGAGGCATCCCAACACAAGCCAAAATTTTCTAGCCACTAGTTGTGGGATGTACCTACACCCTCAACATGACATATAAATTTATCACTTCCAATGGAATATATAAAGAAGGACCCTATAACATATATAAATTATAATTATCTAAAGATCACCTGATGTTTCTTATTTACCCTTGTCAAATCAAGTTGAGGGAACAACTATATTTTAGGAGTATATCACAAAGAAGGCTTCTACACTAGAATAAGAGGCATTGTAGATGAGGGAAGAAAACATAGACTTACACCTCTATCTCACCAAAGCTCATAAATTTATCAATGACACTTACCTTACCTTGGTCACTTAAGTCTTACATGACCAAGTCATGTTTAAGGAAAAATATTCACAGCCATTCTAGCCCAACTAACAGAAGATTGGCTCACTATGTACAAGTTGCAATAGATTTGAAAATAATTTTAGAACCTAAAGGTAGAAATAAAGTCTATTTTTTATCTCCTTGAAGAGTAAAAACAAGTCCTAGAAACTTATATGATCCAAGATCAACACATATCCAAAATCATGCTCAGTTGGAAATAATATCTTAACACCACATGGAGCAAGGCCAAAACCAAAGTTCAATAAGGCCAACAAAGCCAAATAAATAATGGGAGATCAATTAATTATATTTTAGGAGCTATATGTTGTATTGAAGAAATTTATTGAGTGAAGAGATAATTTCATGTATAAACTAAAAACATGAAAAATGAGATTCTATGTAATACATTTATTGACATTCAGATGTAGAGGCACATAAATAAACTACAACAAATAGAAAAAGAAATCCAATATAAGGTGTTGCATGATAGTTCCATCCTCATGATCACAAAATATGATGACATTCATAATTTTATGGGGTGTCAAGTAGCATTGTGCACTATAATCAATATGGTATGGGAAGTTCTCATAATTGAATGATGTTTAAGAAGGAATTGTTCAATTGAGATAGCTCAAGCATATATATCATATAAGAGTCCTAATTAATCCCTCTAAACCAATCCCAAAAAGACATTAAACAAAAAAAGGTAGCCACACTATTGAACCAACCATCAAAATGTATTAAATTCCTCTAATGTTATATTCTATATCTATAAATTATTCAATAATAGATCCAACAACATCATCTTCATAGTCTCCCTTAGTTCCAACAACACAACCTATGCCTCTACCTTCTCTCTAGGTAATGTGCACATTCTAGTTTTTAAAATTTGAATATTTTTTCTAATAAATAAGGACTTAAACATTAGGCATGGACCCAAATTGGTTTAAAACCCATAAAGGTTAGCCATCTAGTTATTTCAATCTATTAAAAACCTAAAAGGGAGTTAGATTGGTCTTCTACTTAGTTTAAATCTTGCAAGGGTGGATATGTAGTGTGTATGAGATGAAAATTGATAAATAAAACCTTGAGATATTATTGTAATTAATGTTTTTGGACCAACTCCTCTATGTAGGCATTTATCTCAGATTCATCACAAGGCACACTTCTTGTGACTTTTTATCAGAATGAGAAAATTATTTAAGTTTAAGAAAGTTTTGATAGTAGAATATAATTTTAAAATCATAGTGTAAATTCATGATAAGAGTGCAATTGATATTAACCTGTATAAATGTTGATATGACCAAAGGTGGCTCTAATCTCTATAAACATCATTTCTCCTTCCTAAAGAGCTTATTATTTGAATTCTATAGAAGAAATTCACACTTTTAAAAAATGGGTGGGGACAAAGGCTAATTTGAGATGATTTCTTATGTTGATGTTAATAAAAATATATTTGTTTGGAATAAAATGGTCTAGGGTGGGCTGACACCATTTATGGAATGTCTAGTTGGGCATGACACTATATTATCTAGGGATTTCATCCATGGTTGGAAGGACCATGAAGTGAGAATACATGGTTTGAAGATCCTAATTACTGAGGAACTCATTGGTGAAACTACAAGGATGGAATGCCATGAAGTCAAGGCATTAAAGGATAAGAGGCAGAAGGAGGAGCTCCTAAACATCTTCTAAAAGAAGAATAAATATAAGAATAAACCCAAGTATTCATCTCACAAGGGATTTATGCATGTAGAGATGTTGAGGAAATGGATGGAGGTTTGTTTACAAATCATGAGGTACATTACCCTTGAGGGTAAACATACTATTATATTTTCACATCACTTTTTTCTTATCAACCACTTTAAAGGTCATAAAATTAACATCTCATTTTTCTTGCTACAATCTTTGGATATTTTGGCATTGAATTTGAAAAATAATCCTTATGAAGACTTAATACATCAAGGCTTAATATTATTTTTGATTAAGCATGGGGAGCCACTATGGTCTAAGATCATCACCGAGGCCATAGACATTAACAGTGAGAGGAATAATTATGAGGAGGAGTAAGGTAACTACACCCAGTTGGATTTGGGAGACAAACAAGAATAGTAGGATGTGGGGGATTTAGTTAAAAATGTACATGAGGACCGTAATCCTAGCTCGAGAATCCCTTCACTCATTCACCCTATTTATACCAAAGTTAAAGAGGTATTCAGGTCCAATGTTAAGGTGGAAATTGAGGACTCCCTCCAAAAGTTACATATGAAAATAGTGATCCAAAAATTACTCTATGGAAAAATTGCTGAGGAGTTCAAAAAGCTCAAAGGATTCATCTATCCATATACCATAGCTAATAATGAAGGTATAGTTTACCTAGCCTGCACCCCTAAAGGTAAATATATCCAACATGGAAAAGAGGAAGAAGACACCCAGGAGCCTGAGGAATAAAAAGAGGAGTTTCATTCCTTTGACCTTAAGAGGAAGAGACAGGAGGATGCCAAGGAATAATTTTTGGGAGTCAAACTAGGGAAAGAAATAACAAAAGTGCTAGTGCTAAGACTAAATAGTTGGTATTTTACTCTAAATTAGAATATCTAGCTGGTCCCTGCTTATTATTTACTTCTTTTTGGTTTTTTCATTGATAGTTGGTGATAGTTTGGTGGAATATGGGTGTAGACACTAGAGTTCTCTCTTTTTGTCTCTTTTTATCCTGATGTTTTGACTTGCTTATCTTTTGGTTGTTCATTGTAAAGTGTATGGGACCTTTCAACCTATCTTTTTAACCAATCTAATAAAAGAATATCAACCTGTATAACATATTTAATTTTATATGTATTAAGCCTATCTATGAATTCCAAAATTATTTTGAATGCAAAAATATTGATTTGATATTGAACAAAAAGGATATAATACAAAGTGACAATAAATTGAAAAATTCTATAAATGGTGATCAGTTGTAATGGAAAAGAATTTTGAAAGATAAAGATTAATATAGAGATCTGATAATAGTTTTCCCAAATGTCTATTTTTCCTAGTTCTATGTGTATTCTATGCTCTATTTTTTTCAAATCTATTTATTGATTTAATAATAATGAATGTTTTATATAATTTAGTCTATATTTTTTGGATAACTACATAAGTTTGAACCAAATTAAGACTTGTCATGTTCTATAACTATGTCTCCATTATGATCATGTATCCTAATTGACACATAAACAAAAATTATAATGTTGTTACGGGGTTTTATAGGAACTTTTACTAAAATTTTATCATATTTTTTTATTCCATCTTATTATCTATTTGGCGTTCACTCATTTTCACCCATCTCCTTTATTTCACATTCTCTTCCTTACTCACAAGTTTATCTATGGCTTTTATTTTTAAAATTTTATGATTTCCAAAATTCTTATAGGATATATTTATTGGAAACATATTAAAATATGGATTCCTTTAGCAAATTGGGTTCCAAATTATCTATCATGAAATTTATCCTTGTCATGCCATCATGGAATTTTATGCTACATTCAACATGATCTCTAATTCCTTGATTATCATGCCTTTATGTATTCTTATAGCATTTTAATTTATATTTTTAGTTTATAGAACTAAAATTATTATGATTTCCCTTATAGGCCTCATCTAGTTTAAGTTACCATTTGTTAATTTTCATGAATTTGTTTTACTTGAGTGTTGATCTACTTCTTTAGCCCTCTCGTTTGGGCTCATAATTATTCTATTGGTGATAACATTTTTTCAACAAGTTGAAGGTATTCCTATATCATCACATGGGCTTATATAAATTTGAATTAAATTTTATATTTTTCTCTTTAAATGATATCTCTTTTGAGATTGATGGGTTATATATCTCTTAATACTCATTAGCTCATGTTCTTATGATCACCTTGAGGCCATTTTATGATTTTATTGGCTAGAATATTTGATTTTTAGTTTAAATTTCCTCATCTATTTCTATATCAAAACTAAAATAAACTCTATGATGGAATAATAGTTGAAAATCCTAATTTCCTCTTGTTGTAAAATTAAAATGACCTTTCAAGTCACTCTTTTTCTAGATCCTTCATTAAATTCTTAAACTTACTAGAGAAATAACTTTGTATGGGTAAATGGCACCTTTCTTTCCATATGTCATGCCACATAATTTTGGATCCAATGAACACTCTCTTATAATGTTATTATAACTTTACACTCACTATTAAACTAAGGTCCATATCCAACTTTGACACTTTGTTCTATCTTATTGATTGATTGTTCTTTGTAAACATTGTTATTCATTTTTTGGTTTCAGATCCATTTAAAGCTTTGTATCCTTAGTGCATAACATAAAATTTTCCATATTACCTACTCCAATTTAATATACTTGATAGTAATTTCACACACCAAATTTTTCCATATTTGGTCTTAGTGGTTATTTTAGATCCTTGAACTACACCATTTTGTTGAATGTTTCAATTATTCCTACCTTTGTCTGATTTGCATAACTTATAAATTTATGCTTTAGTTAATTTAAAACTTGGATAGAAAATAAAACCATCCCAACATAATGGTACTTATACCACTTTATACCCATATACTAGTATTAAGGACCTTATTTGGCACATTGTTTACTTAATTGTCTAGTATTAAGCTTAATTTTATTATGCAAATTGATCTGCATGACATGCATTTATTTGTTTACTCTCACATCCATAGAATATGCAAGTAATCCAAATTTCACCTAAATAATTATTCATAATTTTCCATTTTATGGATGTTACCCTTCTTAATAAACCTCAAAATGGTTTTAATGGATTTTAATATTTCTATTTGCATTTCCATTTATGGATTAAGATTAGTATTTGGGAATTATAAAGTCCTACAATATTTATTGTAGGTTATAACTTTCCTTATGTAATAATAATGATATTTTTTTTTGCATTTATGTCTCTAAAAAAAAAATCATATCTAACATTGATACAATCACTACATTTTTAACTTCTTGATTTTGCTTAGTGTCGGTGGTTTGTGGCTATGTTTTAGCACCTTTGTAGCTTACTTACACACTAGGGGTTTTATCCTTTTTATCACATGAAATAAGAATTATTTGATTCATTCCTTTATTATTTGGCCCCATGAAATAAATCTTGTTGGATTCTCTTAGTTGGTCAGACACAATCTTGAAGATTGACTCTTAGATCATCCTTTTTCAAATAGGTGATTCATCACATCGAGTGCTTTGAGACAACATAGATTATAAATTTAATGAGAGATTACTCATATTTGCCACTATTATTTTCATCCCAACAGTATGCTTTCTAATTAATTTAGAAATATATGAGTAGTGCCCTTATTACCATGGGATATTGCTAAGTGGCATAGAGTCTTATGGCATGATTGACATTGATTTATCCCATCATGTTAACAGAAATGACATGAGAAAGACTAAGGACAACATATAGGAGAGATAAAATTTATATTTTCCATTCTCAAACATCATGTAGTGTTGTTTAAAGCTCATATATATATATATATATATATATATATTCTTCTCATAAGAGTATGTCCTTCCTAATAGAGTTGGATAGTCTTTAACTTTTGCTAGTTTAATCACCTCAAAGTTTTTTATGAACTTGATGTCAATTAGCTCCACTTGTAGTGCATAATAATATACCTAGTGAAATATCTCACATTTTAATCAACATAGACAATATTTTAGTGCAAGGGTTAATGTGAGAACATCCCATCACACTTTAGGTAGTTTTTTTTCAAAACATTTACCTTTTTCACATGTATCAATTAAAATATCATAGAAATCATACCCATTGATTGTCATGTCAATGGTCAAGTCTTCATGATTTTTTATTTGAGACATAATTAATTTTCACACCTTAATATTTTGTTTTTTACCTTTATATTATGCATATCCTTAGCATTTAATGACTTTGGAATGAATCCTCTTAGTTTGATGTAAGCTAAAAAATTCCCTTAGTGTCTTTAATTTTGGTTATTCTAGTTCCAATTCTATATGTTGGTGTAGATAAGTCTTCTCTTCTCTTTTAGAGAATCTCAATAATATTTTATGCCTCTTCTAATATCCTAATATTTTTTTTAATATCCTCATTTGTAAAAATTGCTCTACAAGCCATGAAATTTTAGCTACTTCTACCCTTAAGCTCTCATATGTTATCCATGACCTCATGTGGATCTTCCCTTACTTTTTGGTGTTATTATTACTAAACATACGTTTTTTAATTATTTTTCATATTGTGGATTATCCTACCATCTTTCCTTTATTCAAACTTCATTATCTTAGTCAAAATATTTAGACAATATTATGTTTAGTGGATTCTTCCACCATATCTAAGCCCAATATCATTGAAGCACTACTTCATTTTTACACACCAGTGATGGGTAGAACACTAGATTTAAACCATTAATATATTATTTTTCCCTTTGATTGGTGATTTATTCCCTTTGTTTGATTATATTTTTATATTTTTTTGGACTCTTAGTCATGTTTTGGTTAATTTTTTAAATTAATTAGGGGCTAATAAAATCAATTTGGTCAACATCCCCTACTATTTGTTATTTGATTTTGTATGCTAGCTTTTTAATTAGATTTATTACTACCTCCACCAAGATCTTCATTTAATTACATTGTTAAAATAAATTTAAGGGATTCCATTTTAATGTGGTATATAACTTTACTTTCTACTATATTCATTAGTACCAATAGTCTCTTAAAAAGAAACTCATTTTGTTGTTCCTATAGATAGATAAAAAGAAATTACTTGTTAATTATATGTATATTGTATTGAATAACATAATTTATTAAAATTTAAGCCAACCTAATTACATTAATTCATGTATATATAAGTTTTTTAACTTTGTGAATAACAACTCATCTAATAAATATTATCTCAATGCATCATAGTTGACACTTGTATAGTCTAGATGAAATTATGAATACTATGTTTGAGTGCATTCCTTTAGTGTCATAGTATACTAGGAAAATTTACTCTTTATTTATCTTATATCTCTTGCATAGAAGATGATCTCAAAACATTCATTATCTTCATTGTCATCAAATAATTGTGGCATGAACATGATTTCCATTAGGGTATGGTTCAATGTAGTGTGGCTAATTTTAAATCTTTATGTTTGATCTATGACTCCTACATTCACTCTTTATGTTCATACCATATCTCCTAGTGTCAAATTAAAAACAATCCAACAAAAAATATTAAAAATCAATCAATTTACACTCAAGAAGTGTATGGAGGATTATTTTACCTTATTTTTTATTATGTGAATCTAAATAAATATAAAACTTTAAACTATTTAGATTATATGAAGTATATAAATAATACACAAATTTTAATGTAAAAGATAGAATTTGATTTGAAAGATTGAAATTACTATAATTAGAAATGACCTAAGATATTAGGATACTTAGAATGCTATTATTTTTTGTAGGGTTGATATTGAATGTAGGTGGAAAAATTGATGGAAATAGATGTCGAGTAGTTCAAATAAAAAACTAGGTGTCTGGAACCACCAAACCAAATCCATCATTTTTGGATGCCTACACTAAAGGGTAACATATGTCTTCTATAAAAATTATATATATATATATATATATAGTGCCTCTTTATTTTAGTAAAATTAACTATGCATTATTGTAATCTATGTATGTGTACAATATCAGGGCTCACTGTGTGTGATGTATACAAAAAAATATATCCTTCTCTTTGAAAACCTTTGTCCACTTTCAACACTAGGTATATGATTGAAAAAAGGGAAGGTAGGTTGATTTTACATGAACCAATTGACAATTAATGGTTAAGTGTTTCATACATATTAAATAATTTTAAGAGGTAAGTTAAACCACATTTTTTTCCCATAATTATTTGTGTGCTAAATGGTGCTTATTTAATGAATGCAACATGTACTCTAGATTTTGACACTTGGGAAATGGAAAATTTGGCTTGAAATAAGTTCTTTAGACTTGGATAGGGCTTGCTTCTTATGTATAATATATGAAATATAAATTTTAAGAAAATTCCTTTGAATTTTCAAGTGTTAAAATAGGCTTTCTTGATAATTGTAGATGATAAAATATGATTAGAACTATTATGTATTTATATGGGAACCTTTGGGTAATTTCTCATGTCACTGACATGTGAAAATTGTGAGTCAACCTCTAAATATTATTTGAATTTTAAAAATGAATATTTTTTGGCATGGGGACAAGTTCATGAATGTTGGACACATACAAAAGTCCACAGGTGTCTAAGTTTACTATATTTGTTTGAAAATTTGGAATACTAATTTGATTATCTAGAGATAGTCTGAGTATGATAATGAATAGGTTATGTATAGATTAGGTATTTATTATAGGTGATTAAATTTTATATGTATAAAGAGAAAGTGGATGTGAGAGAAGGGTGTACATAATCCACATATGTATACATAAGTTATGTAAGATGAATGTAGGTCAATAATGACATAACCAAGTTTATAATACTATATTTTAGTGTCTAAACTAGACCTATTTAAACTATATGGATTTATCCAAAGATAATTAAATTTTTTTAGAACATTCAATGGAATCTAAATAATATCTAGAAAAATCATTACACATTCAAGTATATAAAGATTATTAGAATCATGATTCTCCTGTTCAATGAAAATAATATGATATAAGTGCATATGCATAAAATAAATAGTAAGAGTGATAATTCTCATGATTATAAAGGGGAAACACTTCATAAATTATTTTTATAGACTTTGAATGACTACAAAGACTAAGAGTGATAATTACATGATAAAAAATGGGGTAACGCTTCCTATTTTATTTTCCAAATTTGAGAGATGTTTGTTACAAATACATACAAGATGCTAGATACTCAAAGTATGCTAAAAATATTGTATTTGATCTATGTATTATAAATTGATATTGAATAAATTAAAATATATATCATTGTGAAAAATAAGTTATAAAAAAAGGAGTTTACAAAACATATCAAAGTTTACAACTCATTATGGTTTACTTTATTTCAACTGTGATAGTTAGAATTTTAGTCTTATGATATGAAAATAAGTGTGAAAGCATGACTAATATATGTAGGTTCCATGTGACATGGTGAAACATGGTGTGAAGTGTTATTATTTCCACTAAGTCATGCATATAACTTGAGATCTATATAGTATGTATATTAGCAATGTGAAAGTGCATAAGGGTTTCATGAAGCTTTCACAAGTGGCATGTATTTTGAAGTGATACAAAGGATACATATAAATGAAAAATAATGTGTATTATGTCATGTGTTTTAGAAAAACATGTGAGTGTGTGTAATCTCCATGGATAATGAAATATATCTTATATGTGTCTAAGATGTGTTGGATGCAAAAGAGTGTATGACATTTTGAAAAGTGCACAATGTTTCCTTAGTGTTTTTCCTCAAAATTGGATGTTCTAATAAATTTGCATAATGATTATGAGAAGTTTAAGTATGAATGAAGTATGGCATGGAGGTTTGTGTGAAGATATATATATTAATAAGTACTTGGTGTCATGTGCCATCCTTGAGGTTTTCCAATTGAGTGGAGTGTCAAACAAATAAATATGACTTTAATTACATTAATCAATGGTTATCTATTTATAAATTGAGAATCAACATGGAGTGGTGTAATATTGTGTTTTTTTATAGTGTAAAAATATGTTGTGTTGTAATAAAATATGTTGTACCCACACTTATTTAATTAGATAGGGTAATTTATTTGAATGACACAAATGTGTTTCATGATACTTTATTTGTGATAAAATTATGAAATGAGTATATTTTTTTGGTGGAGGAGATGCATAATGAACTCATGTAAAGTGGTGAAGACAGAGAAGATGCAGAAAGAACTCAATAATTTGAATTCTAAACTAGATGGGAAAACTAGAATAACACCAAGGAGGTTAATTCAAAGATATGGTAGGTTAATATGAGTCACAATGATGACCTATAGGTCAACACAACTTCATGTGACAAGATTAAAGGTAATCTCATAGAAATAATGGGCCTTGTTGAGTCAAAGGTCAAAAATGGGTTGGTTGAGATCAAGAATAAACAATAGGGACCTCTTGGGACATGTTCCTCCAATGCACCTCCCCTATCTTGGGAAGATAGGGTGTGGGTAAAATGGTAGGTGTGATAAGACCTATTGGATATTCACATCATTTCATCAATTCAAAAATAAAGAGGTATGTGTTTTGGTCCCTAAGTATATGGTGGAACAAGTGGATGTTGACCTATAAAAATCCATCTTGGCTAGGGTAAATAGATATTTTTTGAACATAGACTCTTTCCAAAGTTGGGATAATTTAAAATGAAAACCTAAAGGCCACTTGGAAGTGGTTGCTTTGGAAAGGGGGTTTTTATTGACCAAATTTTCAACTCAAGAAGACCCTCTTAGACTAACCATGGTTCATGGGCAAATAAAGCATCACCATCATACATTGGAGGGATGGAACTAATCTAAGAATCTCTATTATAGATGATGTCTCAGTGTCGATTTTACTTCTGGAACTTCCCATGGAATATTGGCATCCAAAATTTATAATGGATATAACCAAAGTAGTGGGATAACTCATTACCATAGATATGGTCTTTCTATCTCAAATAAGGATAGTGGTAGCTTGGGTCCATGTCTTCCTACCTACTGAAAAACCAATTATTTATGCAACTAAAATTAAATCCAAATATGGAGAATGGGATTATAATATAAAATATGAGAATAAAGCCATTATTTTTACTAGATGTAATGTATTAAGCCATATGTAAAAGGATTACCCCAAGAAGAATCAATTCCTACTCACTCCCAAGCAAGATTGGACCCAAAAAATAGCCCCATATTTAGAATGCAAAGTCAACTCTATCAAGATGAATGGACCTCCCTTGAAAAAACATGGTTCATCATCCTTGGGACCCCCATAAGGTATTTTGCATTCTGAGAATACTTTTTCTCTAATTGATAAATCTAAACTCTCTATTTTCCCTTAAATTGGTCTTAGTATTCCATCAATATAAGAGCCCCAAACATCTAATGGCCCATCCTAAACCTCTCATCCCAAAGGCCCTTCCCTTAAGATCTCTCAACCCGTTTATTTTTTGGTGGTCACTTGACCCATATGTCCCACTCAACTCTTTAAGAGAAATCTTCCTCTTTATATGGTTGGACCCTTGTTGGATATTGATGATTCCTTGATGGAGGCCCTTATTTTCAATCCTACCTAATAGGGCATTCATTAGGATCACTTCCCCACTTAATCTATGGAAAAGGTACCAAATGGATGCAACATGAAATCAAATTTTATTGAACCAATACAAGCTTTGGACCCCACCCCTATTAACTATCACCCCTCTTTACTAAAGGAGGATTTTTTGAAGGAATTTGAATATAAGCTAAACCATGGCATGCATTTTGAGGTGACACAATTATTCCTAAATAAAATTATTGACCTTTTATATAGGAATAATTGGTAAAATCTCCTAACAATAATATGGTTCTAACCAAGGACAAGGGATAATGTTCCACTGGTAAATCACCAATTATTAAGGCCAATCAAGATGAAGGATTTACAACATAATCCAAGAATAGGAAAGGGAGAAATAAAAAAAATGTTGTAATCACCCCAAAAACATTTAATAGATCTCCTATAATTGGAACTCGTAATATTAAAACAATGAAGTGTATTGAAAAGGGTTCTCAAAAAACCCTTAAAATTACCAGAGATTAGAAATGAAGGTCCTCACATGAAAATTTAGGGGGTTGAACAACCTTAGGAAGTATAAGACCCTTAACAACTTAAGAAAAATAATTGATTCCACCATCATGCTCTAATAAAATATGGAGAAAGGCCAATTTTGTAGCTTCCAATTCCAAGGGGGCATCAGGGGGCTTAGAGGTATTCTAGAACATGTAAATTTTAGTGGGGGATCTACTAATGAAAACCAATGACCATGTTTTTATTATTTTTAGAGATGTAGATAGAAAATATGAATGGATACTATCCAACATATACACCCCAAATTCCAAAATTGTAAGGAGAAAATTATGGATCTCCTTACATCCCATAGAACTTGTGGGAGATAGAATTGGATTGTGGCCTAATATTTTAATACCCCACTCAACTCAAGGGAAAAAAGGGGGGAGACTATAATTCATATAAATCATGTTAGACCTTAATGATTTCCTTATAGGAGTGTGCCTCATTAATGTGGACCTCAAAGGCATTCTATACACCTAGTCTAATAGAAGGATTGGGGATAATCTAATTCAAGTCTACCTTGACTATGTCCTAATTTCTCTTAATTGGGATATCTAGTTTTATAATTTTCTCTCTTACCTACCTAAATTTGGATTTGCCCACAACCCTCTAGTGTTTGAAGGGGAAATAATATCTAGAATATTCCTTTTAGATTTGAAATTATATGGCTATACCACCTAAATCTAACCGATTCAATAAAGGCATGGTGGAAAAAACCTTTCTTAGGCTTAGATATGTATATTCTGGTCAAAAAACTAAATTTTTTAAAGAACTTGAAAATATGGAACAAAGAAGTCTTTAAAAACATTTTTATCCAAAAAAAATATTTGGAGGAGGAATTGATGATGATTGAAGAACTAATGGATTTTTAGGGGAACAATGAGATGTTACACTTCAAAGGAAAATAAATTTTGAGTCAATTTCATAACCTTGAGGCAAAAGAAGAGGCATACTAGTACCAAAAATATAGATGTACCTAGATGAAGGAAGTAGATAAGAACACCATATTATTCCATCATTCTACATCTAGACATAGTAATGTGAAGATAATTAATTATCTTGAATTGGAGAATGACAAGCTTAGCAAGGAAGAAATGAGATTAATTATCACACTATTCAATTTTTAAAAAAGCTACTAATAGAAAATGGGTCCTTTGATGAATAACTTGAAGAAAAAACCTCGAGGAAATTTAAAGAGGTCGTTACATATTCAAATAATTCTACCTTCATTAAACCTCCAATGGTGGATGAGGTGAAAGGGTTAGATTTTGTGATGGAGGGATTTAAGGCCTTGGGTGTTAAGCACAAGATATACTGAGGGGGGGGTGAATCAATATATCATATGCCTTATAAAAATTTTACTTAATCAAACTCCACTTAACCATACATTCAAGATATGCAATAAAAATGAAACAATAACATGCACCACATAAGAGAGAGAGAGACACCATATTTTTACGTGGAAACCCAATGTGGGAAAAACCACAGAGAATAATCTCAAGTATATGAATGAGCACCAACTAAAATTAAAAATTTTGTGAGATCCAAATTGTAGGATAACCAACCCTTTGCCGAGCACCAACACAAGTATTTGTGAGCATTAACCCACAAGAGCACCAACCCCTTACAAGGATTTGTGAACACCAACCCCTGGGAGCACCAACCCCTCTTGTGTATAAAAAATAACTATCTTTCAATGTTGTTTTCTCAACAAATGATAGAACTCTACAATATCTCTTTCTATTCTCTACTCTTTACTTATATAAAATAATTACAAACCATGCACTCTCTCTTGCATTTACAAATGGCTTCTCAAGCCTTTATTTATAGCTTTCCAAATGACCTTTGGAATTCAACCTTTGTGACCCTTCAATCCTCATGGAAAATGGTGCCAAACTTTCATGACTCTTCAAATCTTTTCATTTGAAAAGTCACATGGTGACCGTTCATGAGTAAATGCATCCTTTCCCCTTTTATCTTTATCTTGGTGACCTTTCGAATTCCTTAAGGTGACTCTTCATGGAAAAATGTGTGCTTCCTCTTTTATCTTCACTTAGTGACCCTTTGAATTCTTCAAGGTGACCCTTCATGTCAAAATGTGTCCTTTCCCTCTTTTGTCTTTTCCTCATGATTCTTTGACTTCCTCATCGGCCCTCTTTTTGAATTTATATAACCAAAAACATATTAATTAATATTAAATAAATATCAACACATTTAGCCAAAATATGAACATTAAAAACACCTTTAGATAATAAATGCTATGGGGCCTTTATCGCCAACAATTCTAGACCTTTGACATCAATGAGAATATTTCCAACATCATGCCTTGATGGTTTCCCTGCTTTCTTTTTTCAAAACTTTTGGTACATTGCCTATATTAAAGTTGAAGTAGATGTGAGGGAATCTTTCTACTTAGGATTCTTATTAATATAAATGAATAATACCTTTTTGGTTCTCATTCCAAAAAACTAGGGTCAAATAATCTTCAATATTTTTGACCCATTAGCCTATGCATTACCATCTACAAGATTTTCTCAGTCCTAATGGTAAAAAATATTCATCCTCTTATAGATAAAGTGATTAGGGAATAATAAGGAGCCTTTGTCTCTGGAAGATGAATAACTAATAGAATAATCACAGTTCATGAATCCATCCATTCCATCTCTAGATATTCAAGACAAGGCATGTTTGTTAAACTTGACATGAAAAAATCTTATGATCAAGTATCTTGGATATTTTTGATGAAAATAATTGAGGGACTAGGATTCAATAAGGAAAAAAAATCTAATCTATATATCCATGCAAAAAGTCTCTATCTTAATTAACATAGTCCCCAAAGGTTACTTCTCAAACTCTAGAGGGTTAAGATAAGGGGACCCTCTTTCCCCTTATCTTTTTAACATTATGGTATAAAAATTGGGGATAAGTTTGTTAAAGGCTCAGTCTCAAGGATATATTAATGATATCTTAGTGGCCCTCAACACTAACCCCATCACTCATGAAATTTTTTGTGATGACATGATCATCTTGGGGAAAGCTTAGTTGAGAAATTCAAGCAACTTAACCTCATCCTCTGGAACTACAAATTGGTCTCCAACCAATTCATTAATTTATGCAAGAGTTTTATATTCTTAATTAACACTCCCACTCTAATATAGAAAAAGCTTGAAAATATTTGAAAATACTAGGTGATTTGTCTTATGAAAAATCAAATAGGTATTCCTTTATTTGAAGGCAAAATGATTCCTGACTTCTAGAATCCTCTCATCGATAGAATCCAAATAAACTAGATGGCTAGAAAGGTCACTTACTCACCCATGAAGGTAAATTCCAACTTCTTAAGTCTTCAATATAAAGCATCCTTATATATTTTATGTCAATTTTTTAGATGCTTCATAAGATGGTAGATAAGATCCAACAAATTCAATTTTTTTTATGGTATGGCACTGAGGACCATTTCAGATACCACCTTGTTTCATGTGAATAATCTTGTCTCCTAAGGAAAATGGGGGGCTTGGTGTTATAAGGATCAAAACTATGAATCAATACCTTCTTGTTAAAATGGGATGGAAAATTATGAAAGAAGAAAAAAATGGACCATTATTGTGAGAGTAAAATATATAAAAGGAAACAAAGAATATTGTTTCCTTTAGGAAGAAGGCCCTATCGATGGATCTACCTTTTATAAAACCATTTATAGTAGTAAGGACCTTATGAAAAAGGAATTAATTGGAGAATTAGAAAGGGGGAGAAAATTAACTTATAGGATGATCCTTGGATATCCAAATCTCCCCTCTCATCACAAGGGAACTGGGACAATATTTATTTAACCTTCAAGGAGAGATGGGGTACTAAGGTAGAGGACTATCAGGAAGGTATTGATGATGAAAAATCCTAGAAGGTCCTTTATATCAAAAGAAGCAATGTTAAAGATTCTTGAATAGTCTAGGATCTTAATTCTTCCCTTATCCAAATTCACATTCCCATCTTCCCCAAGTAATACTACCTTTTTTGGGAAGCTAAAGATAGCAAGAAGTACTTGATAACTTCTAGTCACCTTTCTGAACTTGATTTAGAGGACTATTGGGAACACTGGAAGGCCTTTTATATTAAGCACCTCAAACTTAAAGTCAAATTTTTAGTCTAGATATAATATTAGGACAATATTCTCACAATAGAAAATCTAGCCAAAAGAGGGATGATACTACCAAGTAGATGCCCCCCTCTCCATGGAAGTGAAAGATTTGGTTCACCATCTTTTCCTATCTTGTTCCTTCATATCATGCATTTTGGACTGACTCTTGGCCAAATTTAAACTATTTTGGGTCAAACATAATACCATATTTGACATCATTACTCAATGGAAGCCATTTTGGTATCTCTCATACCTTTTCTTTCTCTAGTATTTAGCCCTCTCCCATTGGTTTAGGGCCATCTGGAAAGCCTATAATAATGGTATTTTTTCCAATAAAAAGCACCTCCCTAAAGTAGTATTTTTATGGATTTTCTAAGACATTATTTAAAATTAGAGGGATTTTACCCCTACTAATAAAAATACAAGTTTTGAAAATGAACTAATTATCTTCAGGGAATGAGATGTGGAACAAAAATTCATCTCTCCATCTAAAGCTTCTTTGAGAAAACATGTCAAGTGGAAGACATTACTAGATGACTATTTAAAGATCAATTTTGATAGTGATTCAAAGGGTAATATAGGTCATGTATGTGGTGGAGGGTTTATTATAAATTATTTGAGGATATTGGTTGTTGTGTATGCTATCCCCTTGGGCATTCAAACCAACCATGTGGTCAAAGCCAAGGTGGTACTCTGGGGTATTCAGATTATTGTTCAACTAAATTTGGGTAGAGTAATCATTGAAGGATATTATCTTAACATAATTAATGAACTAAATGGTAATACAAACCACTCACATACCATTAAATCCCTCATTGATGATGATAGGGGCCTTATCAATGATATCATGAGCCCTCCCATCACTCATACCTATCGTGAAGGGAATGGGGTGGTGATTTACTTGCCAAATATAGAATCAACCTTCCTTTTTTATATATTTATCATGATAGAAGCCAAATGCTAACACACATCATCAAAGAAATTCAAAATTAAACTATTATATCATAGGGTGTGGCAGTAATGATCACACATGTGAAAACCACATCTGACTCACAAGGTATTAAAAGTCATGTCAATTCATCATAGATTTTCATGGGTGTTTATTATTACAATACGAGTGAGAGTCATTTCATTAATACTATTTGATTTTGTAAACCATAATCCTTACCAAGAAAAGGCATAACCCAAACACCATTCAAACACCCCTCTCACAAGCAAGCATAACATGGTGGGAGATAGAGCTAGGATCGAGCCGATTTCATGTTCAGAGGTTTGAACTAGTAAGAAAGTTTGGTATAAATTGCATAAAGGGGGCCTAATAATATATATGCAAATAATCATAGGACATGATGTAGACATCACAAAGTATTTCATGGCTACATGAAATAATATAATTTTGAAGATAAGGGGGATTAAAATATTTATTATTGATGAATTGATCAGTGAGGTAACTGGAATGTCCTGTAAGGGGTCTAAAGATTTTAAAGATCAATAAAAAATGGATCTAATATAGAGGTTATTAAGGATAAATGAGAATTTAAAAATTTATAAGTAAGGTTTCTTATAGATGGACCTCCTAAGGTAATGGTTAGAGGTGTGCCTGCAAATCATGAAATATCTTACTTTTGAAGGGTAAGTTTATGCTTATCTTCTCACACCACTTTCTACTTTATAACCATTTTCAATATTTTAAAATTAGTTTTCCCTACTACTTTCTAAATTCTCTTGAAATCACAACCCTTGCCTTTCAAATCAATGAAGTGATTTCTATCATTCATCAAGGCCTTAATTTCTTACTCATCAAGCATGGAGAGACCCTGCATGGGAAAGATGTCCCACTGAGAGGGTCTTGTGTAAAGGAGGACTCCCATGAGGAAGATCCAACCACAAAATCTCATTTTCCTCTACTTATCCCTTCCCCCACAACCCCCTTTTCCAAGATCACCATGGGGGAAATCTATCTTCAGATTATAGTAAAAAAATCAAAACCCATTTCTTTTGAGGAAGGGAGTGTTATAGAATATTTAAAAAAATGAAAGGATCCCTTATCTGAGGTAATCAAGAAGAACAAAAAATAGTTGGAGGGTTTTAATAGTAAACTTCATGAAGCTGGTCTTGGTCTAGTTATCCTGATAAAGGAGTGGAACTCCATAAATAAGAAGTCCACTAAAATGCTATATATCCTTTCATAACACATTGGGGTTGAGGTCCCTATCTGGAAATAGGATGGTGTGTCAACAAAGGTCCATTCTCCAAAACCCTCTTTAGAACCACCCCTAAACAAATCAGCAAAGAAGGATCTAACTCATAAGAAGTTGATGATAATTATGTTAAAGAACATTGTATAAAGACCGAATAATAGGACTCAAGAAAAACTAAGAAAAAGATGCTGGATAAGGTGTAGGAGAAGGATGCCAACAAGTCACCAATGAAAAATACTATCCTCCTTAAGTAATTTCTTTATTTCATATTATTATATTTTATTTTCTACACTAGTATTCAACTAATTATTTTTGTTCTATCATACTATGTTTCTCATCCTTTGGGGATTACTTCATTTTATTCTAGTTCTATTTAAACTTAAGTTACAAGTCCTTGTAAAACCTACTAATTTTAACTTATCAAATAAAAAAGACAATGTAGATTTGAAGGACCCCTCATATGCTTAGATATTTTGTCACTCCTTAAAGAGACATAACCCCCACTACTATTAGTTTTGATCTTCTCAATAATGGTCTTTAACTAATGATCCAAATAAAAAATCAAGTGGTACATTAACATTGGATTCCAATCATTAAGAAGAAATGTAGGATGTCAAATATTGAGAGAGAGATGTAAAAATTTATCTATATTACTTAATGTGGTATAATATTTATGTGATATTTTGACTATAGAAAATAAGTGTAGAAGTGTTAAAAGTGTTTTAAAGTGTACCATTTCCCATGGTATCCTAATGTATAACTTGTTATGGAGTATTATGAATGCTAAGGGATGTATATATTTTACCTACACTCTAGTGTTGAGAACATGTGTGTATGTTTACCCATGTTGTATTTTTGAGGGATGTGTGAAGAATCCATGTACATGAGAGTGGATTGTTGATGAATCATATCCATATTAGATAGATGTTGGATGATCAAGCACATATAAAATTAAAAATTATGATACCATTGTTATAGTGGCATCAATTCCAATGTAGATAAATAATAATAACATGGTATTGATACCAATTTTATAGTAGTGAAAATTTTTGGGTTGAAAATATTATAATAGGTAATTTTTTATTATGATATTTTTAATCCTATGGTAATACAATTGGGGTATCACTTTATACCAAAGTTATATGTGTGACATACATTTGAAATCTAATATCAAAAATTCATGATACATGAGTGAAGTCGAGAAACACCACATGCTCTAGCTATGATAAAAACTATGAATATTCTTTTATGAGCATAGTACACATTGATACCTAAAAATGTGACCTACTGATGGCTTATAATAATAAATATTTTGGTATAAAATGTCCTATGAGAATATGGTGTGTTATGTAGATACTAGTGTATGTGTATATGTGTTCTTATCTAACATATTACCGATAAAAATCTTTGTGCTTGTATGTATGCTTGAATGAGTATGTGATTTTTCCCTAACTGTCAAGGTCCATCAACCCAAAATATAGTTTTATTTAATGCACAATACTTTTCATAATAATGTTAAATAACCAAAAATTACATTTAAAATAGTTACTTGTTTCAAAAATACCATTGTCTATGCAACACTTAATCCTTTTGATTAACTAAAAGGATTAATGGATAATATAGTTGTTGCATAGGGAATGAAATATTGTAATAAAATCAATGACTAAATTAAACACACCATAATTTTTATTAGAATAAAAGCATACTTTTTTTAAAGGAAACATTCTAATATAGTTTAAATATTGAATTGAATTACTAAAAAGTGAAGGCTACTTAATATTTTTGAAGCTTTACACACATGAACTAAATTAAACATGAATAAATAAAGTTAAATCAATACTATGATAAAAAAAAATTAGGATGTAACTATGAAAACGTCAAACATTCATGTATAAATTAACTTATAAATTGAATACTCTTACATCAAGAAATTAAATATGAAATTACACATAAATAAACTAACTAATATATGGGAGTCCTTACTAAAAATCCTCAAAAGTGAGACTTTCATTGGTTGGGTTAGAGTATAAATCCTCCCCTTTAATAAGACATGATTAATTCAATTCATTTGATATTGATAATGAAATTGATCTTTATAATAAAGGAGTTGCTATGGTTTGATTACAACTCTGTTTTGATAATAATTTTTCTATTTACTATGAATGATTAATTATTATTAACCCATTATTGTTTACAAATTCTCCATTAAATATAGAATGAATAACACATTATTTCTAATATATTTATGGTTACAATAGTAAATCCATGTAAAGGCTTAAAATAATATAAAGGATAAAAAATGAAAATGTTGGAAGAAAAACACAAATATGGTTATGTGAAGTGATTCAAAAAATTAAATCGTGGTCCAATGAAAATGAAGAAGACAAACAAATTCATAATAAAATCCAATTGGCATCAATATTATATTATCCATTGGTAGGTAACAATAAACTATTAAATTTTTTATAGGGTTGTTTAGATTATATCCCATATTAGCATATTAATCATCATTAGCTAAGGAGTGTATGGCTATATCCATGGATATGAATGAAATAATTAGTGGCTATGGGTAGGCAGTGTAGTTTTTGGTGAAAAAAGTTATATATAGTAGGTGATTATGGGTATATAATCCATTGTAGCTACATGTGTGAAACATTTTTCAAGAAAGGTTATGGACATGATCACTCTACATTTTTCCTTAATAATTATTAATTAAAAAAAAAATTAAACCATTAAATCACAATAATTCATCTAAATATAAAAGGTTTTATACCATAAAAACATACATATACATCATTTATTTATTATGCAATTTTATAAACATAAAATATACCAAAATATAAAAAAGTAGTTTAATAATGAGGTATTTAGGAGAGACTAAGTAGAAATATAAGGCCATTTCCAAGCCTCATCATTACCCCAAGATTAAGTATTTCCACAATCATATCTAAATGATATTAGTTTGGTTCAAAAAAATGGTACTTGGCATGTGCAAAAATACTTATATAATCATAAGGTTTTATATCTCCAAGGTACAATATATGACGTTATCCTTTGTCTCTCTCAATTTACTCCCAAATCTTGTTATACCATTGTGAATTTATATTTACTCTCCCTTAGGCCAATCCACTTAATATTATTTTACTATAGACTATTTTCATACTTCCCTTATGTTTTTATCCTTGGAGCTAAAAATAGAGTACGGTTATTGATTTTTAAAAATAAGGGTGAGTTCCATCCATACATATCCATAAACACCAAAGTATTATATACAAGTTTAATTGGAAAGTGACATATAGTGTTTGATAACTTCCCTATTGGTATTATAAACTAATTAAATAATGGATAAAAATAAAGTGAATTTCTTCCATTCATCATTGATCATATTTGGTTACATGTAATCTTCCCTAAGATATAATCTATTATATTTTTTTACTTAACATAAACCATTACTTCATTCTTTATTCTTATTTTATTACTTAATCAATAATACGAATCACATAATTGAATATATCTAACCACCCTGTTGAATTCCATTCATTCTAAAATATTAACACATACCTATGCTGATAAAAATCACATAGTATATCCTTGACCTCAATAAAATTATAAACATAGACCTTAAAAAAATAAATAGGGGAATGTATAATATCCTTGTGACATGGTACAATCCTTCCTATTTCATATTGGATTATTTTTTCCCTAAGACAAAATGTATATACCTTAGTTGGGGGTATACATTTCAACACACCCATGAATAATTGACATATCCTCACCAACTCTAATTTCAACTCAATAAAATTTATCTCATTATTTTAAAGTTCTATCTCATTCTTATCCATCTATTTTGTAAGACCATAATTTCCTCACATGGATATTTTTTCTTATTTTACATCATTTTTTAAGCACCATTCAACCTTCCTGTAATGAATAATTATTTGGAGTTCTTCTCTAAAAATGCAATCTATAGGAAGTATCATAAGATAAATATAAATACTTAAAGTAGAATGAACATCTATAATAGGGGTTGTGATGGACTAGTAGCTAAGGAATTAGAAGTTTCATAATAATTAACCATTTTGGTAACTTCATTAGATAATATATATGTTTTATGTGGTGCATTTCTATGACTACAGGTGTATATATCTTGGTGGTTGTAGGTGATGGATATTTCATGGCTACGTGTATTGGTGTAAGTGCAAAATTGAATCTATGAGTTTATTTAATTTACTTTCCAATTTCATTCTTTATTTTTTTATTTTGAAACCTTAACTAAGGTGTCTAACCCACTGTTTCTTTCATCTAACTCTTTAATTATTGTCCTTAGGGATTCAATATACTTATATACAACTATCAATTTTTCACTTTTTTCATTCTCAACATATTGAAAAATAGGGGGTTATTGAGAGTGTTATTGTTCAAAACTTATTAGTTTATTCCTCACCCCTATTGTGTTAAGGATTTGGATCTCCTAATAGACTATATTTTTCATCTCCTTCAATTCCTTCTTATCTTAGACTAAAACTACCTTTTTTCGTAGGTTATTCTTGTTAATCCTCAATTCTCTCTTCACCAAAATAAAAATCATATTATTATATTGGTTCCTCCTCTTCATAAGGATTCTAATTATCTTTTCCAATAATTAATATATGATAACAATTTCTAGTATCTTAACCATGGCCCTATAATTGTCCAACACCTATGTAAAAAATCATGCAACCTCCTCATTCTTCCTTGTGAATTTATAAAAGAACATCATCCATATTGAATTTATAAATTTAAAAAAAAAAAAAAAAATTATTATTATGTATTTTTTAGAATAAATATATGTTCTAATAAATATATTATTACAACATCATCTTCTATTTTAATTATCACTCTATATTTCGACTCACAAAAAAATAACAACTTCAAATAAAAAATGTCTAGATTACTATAGGATCTACTAAAAGTTTTTTTTTTTTTGGAAAGTGAGAGAAATATATCAGGAAAACTCATTAAATGGATTGAATAATGTATTATCCAACCATATATTGGTATATTTTAGAGGCAAAAAGAGATTTTTTGTGATGCATGAGTCTATCCCCATCATAATATACAAGGTAATGATTGGTGCCCCCTTATTTTCATTGATATGTGTGAAGTTAAACTAGTCACACTCCAAAAATTAATGCAAAAGGCCATATATATGTTAGGTATATAAAGGAAATTTATGACCCTACTAACCTGTCCCCCAGCCACCACCCCCCCCCTCGGAAAAAAAATGTGAAAACGTATCCTCAAGTGAATTACATGGTTGGATTATGGGGATGTGAATTTCATGGTTGGATTTTGGGGATGTGGTTGGAAAATGAGTTGCATACATCATTTGTGTTAGGATGTGAAAAAAATTAGCATGAATATATATTAGTCAGATATGACATGACATATAAACTGGACATGTGCCATAGGTGAGAGTGAGTATTTTTTAGGACCTATAGTAGTTTTTAGGAATAACACATATAATAAAAAATTTGCACATACATATTTTAAATGGAAAATCATAATTATCCTAAATAAATAGTGTAATTACCTAATTTAATATATTGGTTTACCAATATAATTGATCATGTAGTTATTCTTAGTATCACGTGGATTAAATTGGTCAACATGTAGTCTCTTAGTTATCGAATGAATAGAAAAATTAATAAATTAAAATGATGTGTAATCACATAACATATTTAATATATATACAATGGTTGTAATTAAATCATATTGTATAATATCAAAATATACTTAATGATTCCATCAATACCTTTATTGAAAATTTTATGGGGATATTTAGTTGAATAGATATGACATGAATATATGAATTATGTAGCAACTAAATCATGATGGTCATGAAACTAAATATAATATTATTGGATGTTTGTGATTGGAAACATAAAAAAATGATGTTAAAGTGAACCTCATGAAAATAATGTTAGAAACATTTCATGGAATCTCTCATCAAGATATGTTATATGTTATAGTCTTTAAATGTTGCGACATGACACTGAATTAATACATGAAATTATAGACAAAATTAAGGATAAAATTATTTCAATGTCATACATATGGATATTTTTTATTTGTAATAAATTTGTATGCACTTATTATAACTATTATTATTTTATTAATTTAAACTTAAGCATTATGTGAGAATACATTCATTCACAAGGAACATATGCTAAAATAAATATATATTTATATAAAATTCATGAGATGTTCAACATAAAACATATATTAAAACTATTCCCTAACATTCTCCCTCTCTCTAACTAACATTTCCTTTATAAAACTAGGATATGTATAGGTTGTGAAGGGACTACAGATATTTTTCTTCATTAAATTTAATTTCTTGTACTAAAGTATTCCAAGTATTTGTGGAAACTTACATGTGTTTCATCAACCTACATGAAACTGCCTCTTATAAAAAAATTGCTATGGTGTAAACTTGTAGCCTATTTAACTTAAAAAATGTGTGTGAATTATAATTCACACCTTCCTACTAACACTTTCCACATAAATAATTATATCCTCCCAATACAAAGATGTTAGAATATAATAAATGATTGAAGTTAGTTGGAGTTGCCTAAGTTATGTTGATTTGATGGTCAAGAAGCATTGGTCATAATATCACTCAAAGTTTTATTTGATGGTTTTTAATTATTGAAAAATACTTATATATCCTTTCAAGTTTTAAACTAATAAGTATACCAACCTACTAAATTTTATGGTTTTTAAATAGGTTGGCATAACCATGAGGCCGCACATTATGGGATTTTAGCTTTCATGGTCTCATTCCCAAATCTTTCTAGGTTAGAAAATTGTTTTCACATTCAAAATTTTATCAAAAATGTGAGGATGTAATAACTTGATATGGAGGATATGGAATAGTTATGATGTGGTAAAAGAGTGATGTGATAAGACTTGGAATATGTTGATAATGTTGGAGATAATTAAGTAAAATTTTTTGTGACACCATATTGTTGTAGTGGAGTTTGTAAGATCTTAGGAGCCTTATTCACATGGAGAATCTTTATGAGCTTAAAAAAAGGGATGCATTTTGGTTCTTAAATGATGTCTTATAAAAAAGTGTTAAGATTGGTCAAATTTTTCTTATAGTTCATATAAACTATCTGAACATCCTTGATAATGCTAATAAATATGTGAAGGAGAGCTTGGGTTTGCATGATACATTGAACATCATCAACACATGTGGCTACAATGATTGATCATTTTATCCTAAATATTTTTTATATGTCTTTCATGATCTCTTCCATTATATCCATATAACATTGTGTTTACACTCCTTCAAAGTGTTTCACTATATCTATAGCTCCTATTTGCACATTATATTAATGATAATATATCTCAATGCCTATGATTCTTACAAGGCATTTTCCATTTCAATTATTACTTCTTATATTTTTATTATCAAATTTGACTTGTTTACTTAGGCTAAATCTAGTATGATGTTTTTCCTTTTATATATGAGTTAGTTTTTCCAATCAGGCATATTCCTTGAAAGTTACATAGAATGAAGCACAACTGGATCTAGGATGTGCTCATACTCCTCTAGAAACTCAAATATTACCTCATTTTCACTTCAAATATTTTACACTTTATCTTTACTTTCATACAATCATTACATTGTGGCATAATATTGAGTTAACCTAGTGATAAGAGCAGTGAATTTGTTTAATTTTGACATGAATTGGTCATAAATATTGTTATACCAATAATAGGTTGGTATCAACAATCATATTAAGAGATTTTATAAAACACTAATGTAGCTTAACATTTTCCTTGCATAATTATGAGTTTTATTACTTAATATTAGACAACTTATTAATGATATGGTTTTAAATTTATAAAAACCAACTATTTTCTTTGTAAATGAAAATTTTGAGACATTCAAAGTGACTTTTTGGGAAGAAGTAAGTGGGTAAATTGAGTCAAGAAAGCTAGATATATTGCTAGTGGTTTTCTTATGTGCATGTTAGGAAGAGTAAAAGTTGTAAATCATAACACTAAAGCTTGGACATCCATCCACTAGGATAAAAATGATTCATCCTTATGAATTTTACTCTTGTGTTTCTCATTATTTTAGCTTTGAACATGTAGAAGTTACAATGGTTTCCCTTGCACTTCACCTATTTTAACTTGTGTTTCTATAACTCATTGATGTTGTTACTCATTTTATATAATTTTTTGGATTTTAATTATTTGAAATTGGACTATAGATACTTGGATAACTTACACAACATCATCATACAAATTCTTCTGTTATTCTTCCTTGGCACTTGTAGATTTATCAGTTACACATTTTTCTACTGGTTCTTTTTTCACCTTTTTCTTTTATTCTTAATGCTTATGTAATATTCATTGTGTTTATTCTTAGATTATTTGGCTTCTCTTTCTACCTCATCCTTAATATATTTTTTATCATAAATCTTATATTGTTCCTAATTTTTATAATTGATTAAAGAATACTTATATTTTGAGCCTTATCCTCAACTAATTTATCTTATTTTGTCTTCACATTGGAAACATATTTGTTGGTTTTTATTATATTTCATCATGTACTTGTGTCATATATATGTGATCATACCTAAGAGATTGATCCCATTATTCCTACTCCTATTTTTCAAATTGATCTAAAGACTCAACAATTTTTAAGCTAGAAGGAGTTCTTTTATATAGGGTGTGAAAATAGGATGAAGATGGAGATGTGATTGGTGGAGAAGATGATGGAGTGGTCATGGAAAAATGTGAGACTTTATTATTTAGCACATAATATATTTTTCATGTAGATGCAGTCACCAATATTTTATTTTTATCTTTTATGGCACTAATAGTTACTTCCATCAATTGAATTTATGCTTCATCAACTAAACCATATGAAATTGTGAATGTATCCATTAATTATGCAAGACTAGGGTGTCATTTTTGACCAAAATGTTTTTTAACAATTAGATTGAATGGGTTGGTTTCTTTTTTAATAATTTACAATATCAGAGGCTCCTTTTAGACTTTTTTTTTCCTTGGGTTATTTGTGCCATTTTTTTCTCTATGCTTATATCCTTTATTTTTGTGTTTACTTATTCCTTTGATGCTGATTTGAATGCACCTTATTCAAATAGAGATTTAAATATATCTTTCCCTTTTCCTCTTACACTATTGTAACCACTATGATAGATTTTAGATGTGAAAGAATTTATACAAACAAAATTTAAGGGATGTCATTTCACACATAATATATGTGAACCACTTTACAAAAGAATACTTATTTTTACTCTTCCTCTTTTTAGGTATCATCCTAAAAATCCTCAAGAAAACACCTTATAAAACTCTTTGAGTGTAACTACAAAGGGTTGAAAATCATATTATATTATATTATATTATATTATATTATTATTATTATTATTATTATTATTATTATTATTATTATTATTATTATTATTATTATTATTATTATTATTATTATTATTATTATAGGCATTCTAGGGTCCTTTATCCATGGTGTTGATTGATGGGTCCATTTTATAGGCTATAATTTAAAAACCTCATTGATATTATGGTTTATTTAAGCACATGCTTGTGTTTTTACCTATGGTTATGTTAGTATTTTGGCATATGGTTGACCTTGTGGTTGGTTAGCTTGTGGTGTCATGGATTATAGTGGTTGGATACTCATAGAAACCAAGTTAGTTTTCCTAATATATTATTCATATGTTGCATGGATTTTTATGAATAATGAAAGAGGAAACATTAACACTTTATAAAATCATGGACCATAATTTGCACTCCCTTTTTTAGTTTTTCAATGGTTGTAATCATCCTAAGATACTTTAGAATATCCTCAGCCACATATGGATGGGTTAAAATAATGTTTTGAATATTCACCCACCATCTTTAAAACTTCCCCATTTAGATTTGGCATTTTCCATCTCAAGGCCATATCAAATTAGGGAAGGCATTCATTGGCCAATAATCTACATATGAAGCAATTTCTCCTTTAGGGGATGTCTATTGTGTAAAGTCAAGAAAAAGTTCAATAAATTGGTAATGGAAGGACCAATTTATCCTAGCCAATAATTTTTTTCATTCATTTTAATATTTACTATAAATAATTTAGGCCAATTAAATTCTATTCTTAGCCTCACTATTCAGTGTAGAATATCAATGATGCCCTTTGTGACATACTTTCCCCTTTTTTTATCTTCTAGTATTGATACGTGATAAAATATATGATGACTTAGACTAGTGAATCAATAAATTGATCAATTTTATATCCTCTAGTTATTCAAGCATATAATTCTTGAAATTATTAGTAAATGGGGGGTTATTCATCTTGTAGACCTACAGTGAATTCCCCTTTTCTAGTAATCTTGTAGCTTTCAAAATGGTATTGGGGGCAATGCAAGTCATTACTTATTTTGATAAAGTAATGAATATATCATTATATATACTGAGGAGTGTCATAATTAATTTTTAAATATGGTTGAATATAGGCAATCACACTAAAAAATTGGCATATAACCTTTACAATTTATTGGGTAGTGAAAGAACTCTTTGTTTTGATGCATCTTCTTATGGTTGAGAGAACCAATATATATTTTCCACATAAATTAATGCAGAGGGATAAAAGTTTATCGATCTATATTTTTGTAATGATAATATGGCTCCAATATCTTCCTTAAGAGCAACTATCAAAGGAACAAGGGTCTATTGCATGGACATATTTTCATTTAATTATTCTTTCTTATGTGAGATGCATTGAGAATGATTATGATCAATATATTATCTAATTTTTAAAGTTTTGGTTCAATATCAATAGTAAATTTATCATTTAATTTAATTTAAAAAATATGAATTACATTATTATCCTACTTTTCGATAAATCTAGCCAAGATATTTCCCTTTCTTGTGTTTATCTATCAATCTACCTTTCATGCCTCTGAATGCTCATCTTAAATTCCAATAGCCTTTTTGATTTGAACCATTGCTCTTTATGGTTTCATATATATGTTTATTTATTTAAATTCAAGGATGTGATGCATCATTATTTCATTTCCCAATACTTTCCCCTTTTGATAATTACATACTTTTCCAAAAATATATCATTTTTGGGAATGTCATGATATATTTTTTTGTCTAGTGATTAACTACCTTATGTAGCTAGAAGTTATTTATTTTTTGTCACTTTCAATTTGTTTATTTGTACCTCATTTCCATGTTTAGATATTTTTCACAAATAACTTAGATATCTATTATGAACCCAATCATGAGTCAATTCAAATAAATTACATAAAAAAATTCATTATATTATAACATGATATTTTATACTATTGGAATCAAAATAAATTATTCTAACTACCTATTTAATACTACCAAACCTAAAAAATAAAAAAACTCATAAAAATAAAATATTAATGTTATTTTTCTTACATGCAACACTTATTTATATAATGCATGGTTCTTGGAGATTATTGACGGTAGGGATTGATTCTATAATCATTTATTCTTCTTATAAGAACATTTCCTTAGATATCCTATAAAAATTATAGTGTCATTTTCTAACACTTGATGAATCATATAAGTTCCTTTCCATCTAATGTGAATCTTGCCTAGGTGTGTCTTAAATTTATTGTCATTTAACAACATTTTTTAGGGTAAAACTCTTTCAGTCACATGTTTAAATCATGAAACACCTACAAGATTTGATTTTGAACCCCATGAAACCAATTTTCCTATCACTTTATTTCTTCCATGGAAGTTAGTTATAATAATAAATATTGTAGAGATTATTTATGTCCTAACCAAAGTATCATTAAAATTCATAGACTTGGAACCATGTTATCCATTGGAATCATATCTTCAATTACTTACATCTATTTAAGTGGTATATATACAATTTTGTATTTATAACTTGTTATATAGTCCCATAAGAATACAAGTATGTGATCTTCTTAGTCATCTATTTGAACATTATAGAAATTAGAATTTTTTACAAATCCTTGTTAGATGCCTCTACATGGCCATTTACCTTTGGATGGAAACATGTAATTTTATGATGAGAAATCATAAAATATTCTATTAAGGTTTTGATACTCTTATTCAAAAAAATATATCTTTTTCACTTATAAAATTCTAATGGAATCCAAACATTATTATGATGTTTCATTAAAAAACTTCACAACATCCTTTGTTAAACATCATGAAGTCATAACTATCTCAACCCATTTGGTGAAATAGTATATCATATTTATAATATATCTAGCATTGTATTTATAGATGTAAGATTAATATACCCTATAAAATCAATACCCATTTTCTTAATTTTTTTCATAGGAAAAACATGATTTAATATAATTTCATCCCTTTGATTTGGTTTTCCCATCCACTCACAAACATTGAATTATTTTTCAACCCTATGTGCACCTTAAAATGATGTTCGACACCAAAATACATTTTGAAATAATTTTATTTTATTCAATTGACATTTTCATTGTTCTCCCATCATCCTTAGATGTGATTCTTCCAAAACAAATCTCTCTTATGTTCTAGGGTCACTTTTCACAAAACATCATCATTTCCTAACCCATTGATAATGCTAAATGGTAATGCTCACGTGACCAACTATTTATTTTCATGTTATAAATGATGTGTAGTAATATAACATTATTTATAAAGGTTTCAATATCCTCTAATTTATATGGTATCATAATATCTTTGAATAGGTGTGTATATCTAGCTTTATTGTATAGTTCTTTAGGTTCCTCCCCTATTTAAATACAACTAAGGTGATTTGGTCCAACATTTTCCTTGACATATTTTAAATTTAATTTTAAACTATTTTTTAGAATAACATTAAACATATAGAAATTATTCCTCCCAACATTGGTTTATTAACAAAGTATCACAATGTTTGATGATCAATGAAAAAATAAAATAGGTTAGCTAAGAAGTATTATTAGAACTTATGAAGTACAAAAACCATTTCTAAAGCTTATTAGTCTATTTTAGCATAGTTTTTTATCAAATGACAATAATTTTAAAATTTTAAGTGAATTGGATCATCTAAAATTCCATATCTTGGCTATGAAGCATGGATTCCACTACTATTCTTGATGCACCCACATGAAAATTAAATGGTCGTTCTTGTTATGGAAAACTAAATTTGATGTTGTGACTAATTTCTGATTCAAGTCTTAAAACATTGTATAGAATTTATTATTCCATTTAAATATACTCTCTTTGCACAATAATTATTATAGAGGTGCTAAAATAGTTATGTAACCACAAATGAAATTGAGATAATAGCTAGTGTGACCTAAAAATGATTGCACCTTTGTTAGTTTGACAGGTGGTTTGTTTATTACTATGAATGTTATCTTTTCTTCATTAAATAGAGTTTTTAACTATAGAAAACCTATCCAAGAAATGCTAAATGGTATAAAAATAGACATTTCTTTAGATTTAGTGTGATTTATAGAGCTCAACATATTTCAATCATCAGCCACAACTTGTATAGGTTTTCTTTGAATAAAGAGAAAAATTCCCAATCATCTAAGTATAATTATATAAAATATTGAATGAAGTCTCTAAATTTTGTAACAATTAATCTAGAGAAAACTATTGCTCATTTTTTTAGTCCAACTGACATTACCTTATAATAAAATGATACCAGTTCCATTTAAAAACTTATTTTTTTGGGCTTTAGTTATGATAGGGATATGATAATTTCAACTGAACCCATATATGAATTAGTAAAATTCATGATTTTTCATAGATTAAAGTACCTCATCCATGAATGGAATTATAAAATGATCATTTACAAGGCACTGTTTAATGTTTTATAATCTCCATAAACTCTTATCTCCCATGTATTTTTACTTTGTACCACCATAGGACTAACCTAATCTAACTTCAAAACCAAATATATGATTCCAACCTAATTCATATATTAAATTTATACTTTTACATTAATTTTTGTTTTGGGATTGGTCCTATAGGGTCACTTTTTGACTAAGTGCACACAATCCTTTATTTCAATATGCATTTTGCTCAAGTAGGTGTGTATTCCATTAAATTATGAGAACTTGGTGGTGAACATAATATTTTAAAAATTTATCTAATTTTGAGAACTATTTTTGTGTCCAATAATAACCAATGAAATCTACTTTTGATATTGTCTCTATCTTGATGTTCTCAATTCTTTGTTAAATTGGATCTTGGTAAATTATGTGGGGTTTCACATAAATGGAATTGATTAATTTTATTTAAATTGATTGTAATATGATATTTATATTTATAAACTAATCTTATTTTGTATTATATACATTACTCTATTTAGGTATCTCTATGTCTCTTTTAGGTTCAAAATATCCTTTTAAATATAATTATTCCTCAACTATGATTAGAATTACCCATCTTATTCTAGATCCTATTACAATATTTGAATGTATTTTATTAATTCTTAGTAAGATAATATTTTATGGTTGTGTGAATAATTTTTCTTTCTTCAACATGTGATTTATTTTACTATGTAGAAGGTATATCCTCTTCTCTCCCATGACATAAGAAATCTTTAAATTTTTGTAGAGACTTGTGCACCATCATATTTTTGTAATCAAATAAAAAAGTAAGAATAAAATAGTTTTTAAATTATGTCCATGTATTTGTATCTAATGTATGTTTTTGGTGCATATACCAATTCTTAGGTAGAGGAGATAAGGTACATTGTAAAACATGCACCCAATACCTTGGCTCAATTTGTTAACTTCCATACTTTGACACATTTATGAACATTAATCTCTATACATTTTCCCTCTTGGAAGAATGACAAATTTTCTAATATGAAATTTACAATATGGGATCTAGCCCACAACATTTCACATAATTATTTCCAATCGAGTTTTTTGGATATATGAACAACCCACAAAATCACTGCAACACATTTTAATGCATAAATTAGAGAACTAAATTGAACCTATGTTTTGGGATATAATTATACATTTTGTGAAGGAACTCTTCAATATATTATATAAAAAATATTGAAGTAGTTTTATTTATTTGAAAAAAACCATTCATATGGGTCTTACTTTGTGATCTCCACACCCCTAATTAATCATATGAGCATCTTAATCACCACTAATTGAGGAAGTTAATTCTTATTATATATTTACTTTATTAGTGGTTTTAATATAATCTATATCAGTAGGAGTTATATGATATAGATTATCCATATGTGATTATGTATGTGAATGCATAGATGGAGACTTATATTCTTCTATTTTCAATTAAGGGTATGTTTGATGTGTTTGGGTTAGTTGGATCCTTGGATATTCAATTTTTTGCATCACTGGTGTTTTTTTTGTATGCTAAGAAAAGTAAGGGAATTATTTAATTCATAAATATTTTGGTTTTGGCTTCATATTAAAAATTAACCAACTAACATCTTTGAATACATATGGTAAATATGATTGTTTTTGTATCACATATGGCTTTCACTCAAATTTATTTAGAGGTATTAAAATAATAACATCCTCTTGGTGTGATTCCAATTGGTTTTCCACTATGTTGATGGTCATGTGACCATCATAGGATTATTTATTTATAACTAAATTAGGATAATGAGTCACATCTATTTTCATGTTAATCAACTTGAAATCCTCATACAAAATTAAGTTGGACACATTTATACCTACATCTACAAGTCTTCCAATAGGTTCAACTTGAATATCATCTTAACAAGACTATAGATTATATATGCCTTCCAATAGCTTCCAAATTTAATATAGGAATCATATTTATGGTTCAGCCAAAATAAAAAATAACATTAAGAACTTAATATCTTATAATCTCAAAGTCCATTATTGCATACACATCCCATGAATTCTTAGTTATGACATAGGAAACCACTTGCTCTATTATTTTTTATCCTATTTTTTAAAAATATAAAAAAATGTGTACTAATTTATAATATTTTTGGAGGTATTCTCATTTCATAGAGTACTTACCAGCTTTTGCAAGTCTTGTTATAGGATCCAGATGATCAATACATACATTTGGGCATCAATATCAGAATATCTCCTTCACTAAAATTTTAATTCTAGATTAACCACTATAATTGTTTTGCTTCCTTCATAATAACCTTCCCCCCTCACAAGGTTTGGATACCTATTCTCTCACACTTTTTTTTATTATGTTTTCTTTAGGCATCCCTAGATTTGGAGGATCTTGTTCTCTATGTGGATTCATAATAGAAGTCTAGAAAAAATCTTATTTCTTATGATGAGAATGTATCATGGTCACATTTCACACTATTTTCTTCTTCCTCTAATTCTCTAAAATATGGAAATATTTAGTATTATGATATCTTATAATTTTAATATATGCACATTTTTTTTATGATTTTAAGTTAAATGGATAATTTCATGTGATATGATTCATTTATCCACATAAGTAATAAGTAACATTCTATTTTGGTTGTATATTTGCTCACATTTTATTTTGATTACCTTCATGTTAACCTCCTTGATAACTTCCCTATATTTAAGTTGTTAAATACCATTTTTATTGATTAGAATATCCTTTGTATTATTATTGAGGAGCAGGTTCTAAGTTTGATTGTTGTTTTAGTGATGTAGGAGTCCATCCTTATTGGTACTATGAAGTAAGGTATGTCCACCTAGTTTGATTCTAAAGATAAGGAGGATTCCACCTTATTTGGTAATGAGGATACTAAAGAGTCAACCATGGTTTAGGTTATGATAAGGGACATCATCTACCTTGTGTTGTGACCTCAACATCCTAAGTTGGCACATTTAGTTCTAGAATATGAGACTTCTAAGTAGAGACTACATTAGATCTTGGAAAGAGGTAAAATTATTTTCATCATGGTTATGATATTTACAAAATTTATAAAATACACTTCATGACTATCACACATACTATTAAACATATTTTGAGTAAATTAAAATATTTAGTTGCATGTCTTGTGATTAGACACACTTCACATAACTTTGTTTTGATATTTAGGAATTAATTATAGTGGTTACCCTCTTTTCCACACTTAATGCACCATGAAAATTATTGGTTTATTCCCTTCTAAATTTCATCCAATTTATCATTAGTTTTTGTAATTATAAGAGGATATTATCCATAATACTATATCTAATTGAATCCAATCATATTGGATCTTGCATTATATTTTGTGGTGAAATGATATTGGGATATATAAAACCAAATATTATTTCATAGGAATTTTACAAATCAAGGATCTTTGTTTGAATTGTAAAACTAAAAGTTCACTTTGTTAATCAAATTGGTGATCATAATCCTATATGGTTTTTCCAAGTTTTTTAGAAATTAATTTAAAATATTTATTGGTTTGTATAACACAATTCAAGATCTTAAATTTTCCAATCAATTTATATTTTAATTATTGAAGGGTTTTATATGTATTATGATTCTTAAATATGAATTCTTGAGATTGACTAGTCAAAGCTCTTACAAGTTTGCACTTATTGTTTACATCATCTATCACACACTTAACCTACCATTTCATTTCAAATTTCAATAAATATTTCTTGGAGGAAATTGGCCCATCATATGACATAAATTTAATAAAATATCCTATAGGTAGTGACATGTTTCCTTTATTTAGGCAAGTTATAACTAGTTTGATTGATGATTTTAATGTATTTATAAACTAGTTGCAATGGTGCTTTATATACTAAGAGTATTGAAATAAATGGTTGCATTATATTCAACTCCATTTTACTTCTTGTGTACATTTAATATTTTTGAAAATTATTCAAACCACTACATAGTTATTGTTAACTTGTTGATCACTTTGAATCTACTATTCTTAGTAATTAAAATATGTATAGGAGATGCATCCCCTTGGAGTGAATGAACCATCCATTTTATATCTATCATGACGACCCATGAAGTTGGTATAAACCTATGTTTCATCATTAATTCTTGTAAATACTTCCATATCCATTTTAAATTTAAATTCTACCTCTATAGTTTCTCACTAAACCCATTGTTAAGTTGTTCTACTTGCCCTTAAACATATTCCTTTTTATTTATCCATTATGTTCCTTATCAAATTATGATTTGGTTTCAAATTCCTAGAATATTTATACATTATATTCATATCCTTATTTTATTTCATTATATTATGGTACCTTTTGACCTTCATACTCAATTTATTATTTTGGAGGTCTAATTCCTTCTATTCTCTTCACAACTTCTCTTATACTCCTATTTACAAATGCATGTAGCTCTTTATATTATATATTTTTATTATTACATATTTTATATTATAATTTATCCATTTTAATCCATAAAATTATTTACTCATTTTAATTCTATTCTTTATCCACTCTCCAATTTCTAATTTAGATCTATTAGTTCATATCTTTTTGATTTAGCTCTCTCTAGTTTGCATCCACATAATTCCTTATGTGAATACTCCATGTTGGTTAGAATTGACACATGTCATTTTACACAAATAAAATTTTCAATATCATAGGGATTTGTTCAATTTTTTCCTTTGATCTCTCTTAAAAAAATTTGTATGTAAATTCAAACATAATGTACCCCTAAACAACAAATTTTATAATGCACCTATCTATTGCAGTCTTCAATTAATGGTCAATCACATAGATCAATTCAGTGTTTAGATTTCAAAACCATTCAAAATTTTATTAAATCCACATAAAATGTTTTATTTCATGGGGTCTAAAGTAGTAGTATTCGAGTCTATTTAACCATGTTTCTAGATACTTAGACAATAATCACCAAAATATTTCATAGATTTATCCTTGAATATGATTATAAATAATATTATTTACATAAAATACTATTATTACAACTTCTTCCTCATCAAACTTATGTATCTTGTCTTCTAGCCAATTATCAAGGTCCCTTTGAATAGGCAATCATTTCAACATATTTTGTTCATGGAAACTGAACCATTTTTAGAAATACTCCCTATAATTTCTCATCAGGACATGTTATATGTTTTATTATATGAATTTGGTGATGATACAATAAATTAATAAAATAAATTTTAAAACATAATTATGGATAGAATTAGTGCAATATCTTTCTTCTTACTCATAATAGATGTGTATGCATGTATTATCATTATCATTATTTTATGAATAAAAAATAAATAATTTTGAAAGAATACATTCATTTGAAATAAAATATACTCAAATAAAAATATATTTATATAAACTTTGGGAGATGTTCTAAAAAAATATAGATTCAAATTATTCCTTATCATTCTCCCTCTTTGTAACTAGAATTTACTTTAAAAAAGCAAGATATATATATATATAAAGAGACTATGCCTCTTCATATTATTGGCCTTTCATTTCATGTATCTAATTATTCAAGTTACCCATTAAAACTTATATGTGTTTCATAAAACTATATGAAACCATATCTTATACATAATATGCAAAGTGTAGATTTTTCACATGTTTAACTTACAAAATGTGTGTGAATTATACTTCACACCTTCCTACTAAAAAATAATAACCAATATTATAATAGAAGTATTGGATATAGGGTTAAAATTGGCACTTATATTTTCTATGCTAAGGGTGTGCAATAACCCAAATCTAGTGTGTACAAGATAGAGAAAAAAATTAGTTTTTAACATTAAAATGGATGAAGGAGATATGTGGTAGGGTAGGATGGAAGGTGTAGCATGACAAAATGAAAAAAAAGGATCCATAAACTTTGTAAATAATAACTTTGATCATATATAATGGTAGTGGTGTTTCCTTAAGAGACAGGTAGAAACCCATATAGATAATACGTTAAACCATAAAATTTGAAATAAAGATACAAATGAAAGAAAAGCTAATATATATAGGGAAATATTACAATAAAAAGTTATAAATAACTATAATTTTGATTGATACAATAAATTACTTTATTTATTTTTATTTTTCCTTCTAAGTGGATATAAATCTAGTTTTATGTTTATGATTAGTTTTACTTCATAAATGATGTTTGAATCAATAGAAATTTGGTAGTGGTTGTACCATAACCTCCATAAAATCAAAATAAACAATAATTTTGAGGGTATGAATGAAATATTCCTTCACCTAGGATGTCTTGTATAACTTAGGGTGTTGACCATTAAACATTAAAGAAAACCTTATTGTGTCAATGAATCAAAACTTCTTTGCTCTATTTCTAAATACTTGCTAGACTAATCCAACTTGTTTGTATATTACCATTATAATCTTCATATTTGAATTAAAATGGTAAATACCACTCTCTAGTTTTAAACCTTATTATATTGATGAATATATCATGCCACATTATTCTCTACTATTTAGTAACTTATGTGTAATGAATAACATCCTGATGAAATTCATCCAAATCATTGAGTTGGGTGATCATTTGTTTTTATGCTTCTAAAAAATCTAGACCAATTTATAATGCATTCTATAGAGTTTTGATTTAAAACTCTACAAGTAGGATAACCTTATTACCATAAGATAATTCATAGGGTGTGAATCCTATATTGGTCTTCCATCTAGTTTAGTAATCCCAAAAAAACTCCAAAAGGTGATGTACCCAATCATGGTAGTTTTAATGCTACTTCTTGGTTGATATATTCTCTAATACTCTATTATTTAATTCTACTCATCCTTTGGATTATGGATGGTATGGAATATAATTTAGTGATGGGTTGAAATTAATTCAACTGTGAACTAAAATCTTTAATCCTTGAAAATATCACATGAAACTCCATACCTTGCATATATATCTTCATGCAAAAACTTAACTACCTTCTCATATCTTATGTGTTTTAATTATTTTACCTCCTCCTATTTAGTGAGATAATATGTACAAAAAATAATGTACTCCCTTTAGTTGAATAAGATCTATATGGGACCAATGAAGTTAACCCACCACTTCTAAAACTTATTTAAATTAATATAAGGTTGAAGGGGCATCTCAACATAATGTATAGGTATCCCCATATGTGGGAATATATCACACAAATGGATATAATGGTTTGTATCAAATTTTAAAGTAGGCTAGTAGTACCCTATAGTGAGGATTTTAGTGGATTTTCTCTTTTTTGTAAAATTTTTCCCATATGGTTCATCATGACAAGATTATCTAATGTCAAATACCTTATCATATCTCTCACACTAATGCATGACTAAGTTAAGCTTAGTTTAGAATAAATAACCTGAAATCCAATAAAATGGTCCACATAAGATTACTAAATTGCATCTCCTTTAGTGAGAAATGCTATGGAAATTTACATGAAACCAAATATTTATCAATATGTACAAACCAAATATTTTTATTGAAAAATAAAAGAGATGTTCATCTATAAAGTAGTCATATACAAGTTTATTTTTTTGTTAGATGTTAAATGTGAAAGAAAATATAAAACTACATTATCTTTCCCATGCTTTCCTAAGACAATGATATCAAATTCACAAAGTAGAAATAACAATATAATAATTATAACATTAGTAAAATGATCTATATGAAAATAGGAAAACTAGTTATATATTGGAAAAACTTATCAAAAACATAATCTACAATAAGGAATTCCTTCTCAATGACCATGTAGTTGAGATATGATCTTGAAATATTTTTACTGATAAATTTTATAGCATACTTCATTTGGCCATATTTTTATCAATGAAAAGTCTTATGATAGTGTTAGATACATCAATATGGATATGGAAATGTAATTTATAGTCTAAACCTCATAAAATGGATTTTTCCACTAGGATGTCCATACCATTCCAAGTAAAATTAACATTTTTGGTTAATATAAAAAATAATGGAGAGTTAATATGATAAAATATTTAATAAATATTATATAAAATATGGCATATAGTAGAAAAAATCTATTTTTTATATGGTGTGGGAAAGTGTTTTATAACCTAAAATTGGGCTAGATCCATCTCTATTCCTCTCGGTAAATATGTGATGTCTTAACACAATGACTTTAGTCTTGAGCATGTATCACTTCTCATGGATTATTGAGATGCTATTTTATTTATAGTGTTAAATTAATTTGTCTAATTTGGTAATGGATTATTCTTAGGTGTCTACATAAATAACAAAATATTCCATGTAGTTCTTTACATAGTCATGAGTAAGATAAAAAAAATTGCTCAATACAACCCTATGTAAGGTGGATATAGCATTTCATATCCCAAAGGGAAGGAGGATATGTGTATTTTCCCCATGGTCATGTGAAATTATTTTTATCTTGGTCTTCTAGAGTAATTATATTATGGTTTTAACCACTAAACCCATCAAGGAAAAGAAAATTATTTCTTTCTTGAGAATGTCTAAGACTTGGTCAATAAATTCTAGAGGTAAGTGATCTTTCCAAGTTGGAGGTGTTAGGATATATATAATAAATTAAAATATACCATTTCCAAATTTATTAGGTATAATTACAAATGGTTATATCCATTATATATTTAAAATTGGATAGATGAATCCTAAATTGAGTATTTTTTGTAACTCTATTTTGAAACATTATTTTTACACATGATTCATTTCTCTTTGTGCTTGAAAAATGGGTTTTCATTCATATTTGATATAAATATGGTGGGTGCATAAATCTAGGATTATGCATATCATATCATGATAGTTCCAATAAAAGGTGTTTTTTTCGTATTTGAAGTATGGATACTAATTCATCTTATTATTTAAGTTATAGCTAATATCTCATATTGAGGGGATAGTTAGGAAAGATTTAATCTATCTTGGAAAAGGAGGCCATAGACTCAATACCTAAAAGAACTATAAGGACACATTCATATTTTATAATCTAATGTAAATTAAAAACACCACTATTAATATACATAGATCCCTTAGTTTGAAATATGTGTGTGAGGGGGAAATCAACATATTTAAGGAAATTATCTATAATTTGATTTATAATATATACATCTTGTGAATAATTTAGATATTAATATGTCCTCATATAATTATTTCAATGATAATTATTTTTTATAAATGGTAACAATGGGTTAGATAGGATCTCAATCTTTTTCCATCATTTCTATACAAATAGTTATTTAATCTCAAGTGAGTATTGGGTGGGTGTTTTAGTGTTTATCCTATTATAAAAGACCACTTACCATGATATATAGCTGATATATGCATTTTTTGTATCTAAAAAAGGTCTTCATAAAATAAGTGGATACCATCCTAAACTAACCTTTTAATACAAGATCATAATGTCACTGGTTATTCCCATGAATCAACTGATATAAAAATGTCTTAAATTACCTCTTCATTTTGAAAAAGAGATACATCTTCTATTTTAATGAAAATGGGAGTTTGATGAAGGCCATGTAGCCTAATTTGTTACATGGTCTCCTTAGTTATGGTATTGATATTTGTTCCTAGATTTATAAGAGTATATTGGATGAGGAGACATATTATGTGCACATATACAATATGGATACCTAAATCAAAATATTTGGGAGTAAAAATGTTCCCTAACATAAGATAATCAAGTTTTCCAATCACTTGAATAGTTTGAGGATCTTTCCTCTTCTAACTATGTTTTTGTAAGTAAAGTTCACAATCTACCTTAATGTATATGTACACATATTTTATGGATTGGAACAATGGTATAAACATATAGACATTTTAAAATTATTGTACAAAGTCAAAATATATCTATGTTTCTTCCTTTAATGGTTAATATGCTTATGGAAGGGAGTTATGGATGATACAAATTGACTTGTGGATGGGCTAATTTTAGGTATGATTTCATTATTTGGTGGTGGTGGTAGGAGGTTAATTGTGTTATTGAAAACCTCTTCATAACTTTGATTTATTATAGGTGTGGTGGGGTATTGGAATACATTCCTTGAAAAAAGTTTAATATTGCTTAACTCCATTAAGTAGTTAGGATAATTCACCATTTTGTTATTGAAAACCAATTTAGATAGTTTGTTATTAAGATTTGGTAGTTTTTACCTTATTTTAGATTAGTATGTCTAAATCAGATATAAATTTATGAATATTCAAATTGTATAATATATATAAATAACACACAAATATAAATTCTACATCAAAGTATGATTAAACTATTGAAAATTTCTATTTATGAAAATTAATAATAATAAAAAGGTACTTAGCTTGTTAGCTATTATTCTTGTTTAGGACTATGCATAGGTGGTAAGTAGGACTGAATATAGATATGGATTCAATAATTTTTAAAAATTGGGTATCTAGAATTACCCCAATGATTTCATCAAGATATGGACACCTAAACTAGATGTATACATATACATTCTAACATATTCATCCTTGTAGCTTGTGCCTTAGTGTTTTGGCATAGGTCATAATGCCTACTTATAAACCAATTTCCTATGTGATATTTATCTCATTATATGCACAAATACATAAAATCTATCCCCTTCAATTTTAAACCATAGTTCCACTTTCAATGCTAGGTTAACCTATTAAATGGATAATAATGATGGGTTTAGCTGATCGCAAGCACTCCCAAATGAATGGTTTCTATTGCCTACATATCTAATAATCCAAGAAGGAAAATCAAACCACTTATAATTATTACATGTAAGTTTATGTGTGAATTTGTGATCCAAAATTTTGTATGAAATTTTTAACCTAACTTTGGGCATTGAAAATGGAAACTTTAATTGGATTAGGTGATTCATAATTTTATATGGCCTATTCTTTGTGACTGATTTCTAATTTGGAAGATTTATGGTATCCCCTCTCAATGTAAAAGTGATATAATAGGAATGCTTAGTACTTAATTAATATATGATAGATATGTAATATGATTATACATGTTGTGTATTTATATGGGGATCTTTAGGTAACTTATCACATTGACAATATGCATAATGCACATGGTGACCCTTAAGATGATTTAGATTTTGAAAATGATTTTACCTAGCATGGAAATGAGTCTAGTGTAGGTGGATTTATTTGTAAATATGTAACCATTCATGTATATCTGGAGGTGTCTAAAAGTACATGAATAATGATTTTATGGTCATGATGAAGTACAATAATGATAATAAGTAGGCTACATGCAAACTAAGAAATTATTATAGGTGAATAATAGTAAATCAGAAAGATTATTCCTATATAAGGTAATAAATTAGGAGAGAAGGGTTTTCAAGGGCCATATGTGTATTTAAAATTCATGTAATGTAAGTATATTACAATAATAACATTTAAGAGTGTCTAATACCATATTATAGTTTCCACAAATGCTCTATTTTATTCTAGTATTGAAAAGAATAAAATGCTAGAGTAAAATTATATAAAAAAAAAACTTAATGTGTAAACACGCTTTGTATTTGGGATAAGGATATAAATGTGAAGCTTCCCACATGAATATATGTAATAAAACATGTATAAATCAATGTACATAAATTATATGAAATATGAAATAAATTATCCTAATGAAACTTTGAAATTTTAAGAGAAAGGAAGGAATACACCTGCATGTAGGTGAACTACGCTACAATTCAAAGTATTAGAGATGTGTATTCTTATATAGAATTTAAAATTATATAAATTATGCCCTAATTAAATCTAATTTGTTCAAAACATGGGTTAAAAAGATAAATTCCTAAAACCTCATGAAGGATGAGTAATTTTAGGTCATGAACAACATACAACCTCAACTACACTACTTATTTAATTGATCTTAAACCTCAAGATGGAATGGAATTCCTATATTAGGCTCACATTAGGGTCAAATATCCATAATATGCCTCATATTTAACTAAATTAAACACTACATATGGACTTATAGTTTAAAATGTTACAATTTTTACCTTCAATACCATCAATGATAAGTTAAAATTAGATAAAAACTATAATGGTATGTGCATGAAAATATTTCATGATCCATAATTTGATAAAATTTCCTAGTATAATACATAATGTCATAAAATATGTATTCCATTTCATACCAAATTTATATATCCAAAAACCTATCACTTATGTTCCTATAAAATTTCTCAAAAACATTTACATTTGCATAACATATGCCCCCAAAATATAACTAAATCCATATATATTTGTCCAATAATTTAAACCAAATAAATAATATTTAACATTTTTAATCCTCTAAAATTTTAAATCTATACAAAAAATTGAAATATTTTTGTATGAGGTGAGTAATATAGCCTACAAATTTCTCATCTCAAAAGGAAAGAGTTAAACACATCATGTAATATATAAATATGTAAGCATTTAGAGAATATAATAACATGTGTATAATATGTCATCATAGTATCAATAGATCATCAAATCATATATGAAACATGTATACTAAGGCATATAAGTGTCATGTCAAGATAAATGTAGAAATTAGGCATGTAATAATAATCATCACATAAATAAGTAGTGGGTATTAGCCTATGAAACAAGGTACATGATATGGATAATGGCACCAAACATAAGGATAAATCTGTGTGATATGGATCATGATACCAAAAAATAAAATAACAATAATAATACTCAATATCACACAAGACAAGAGCCATAGACCAATAGCACTCAAATTTTAAATAATACAATAGACACACACAATGACCACTCATTTCTAAACTATGAACATTCAATGTCACATAACAAGGTAAGGGCTGATGTAAAATTCATATAATTATATATTTAATCAAACAAATGTCACATAAGAAGGAAAGAGATAAAGAAAGAGACATATAATTATATAATAAAATTTCATATAAGGAGGCTATTGATGATGAAGATTATCACATTAATGAATCAATCCATTCACCTATCATAATTTTCAATATGGAATCATACCATTTTAATCATAAAAGACCTATGATTAAGAATCAATCCCAAGGCACACATAAAGGGTATTTTAAGTTATGGGGATTAATATGTTCAATAATAAATCTAAATCAATCAAATATAAAATTATTATTAATCATTTATAGAATATAAATACTTATAAATAATTCTATAATAAAATAAGATAATCACTATTCCAATGTACTATTAATCAATCTCAAATAAAATATAAACTATCATGTGGCCTATCAGACATAGAAAAGCCTATGCATTAGGCATTCTCTTGAAGGATAAAATATTTAGATTTGTTGAAAGTTGTATCTAATATGCATGTCCACACTATAAGGATGAAATTAATCTATAAAAATAAATAAAAAGAAACAAACACACAAATAGAAAAATAAGGAGACCTAAGGACAACCTAAATTTTAAAAAATAATCAAGATTTAATACTATTGTTATTGGATTAGAAATTAACAAAGATATAAATATAGAACTATGATAACAAGAAAACAACTCAAGTTTAATAAACTACAAAGAGACTAAGTCTAACAATGAGATAATAAAATATAAAAAATGATAAATGAATTGACTATCTTAAGAGAATGAGAAACTAATGAAAAAATATAAAATAAAAAGGTAAATTAAACTAACATAAAATAAATATTGTGAGACTTGGAACAAGAATCATCTTATGGGTATAAAAGGAAACTCTATTGAGAAATAAAAATGATTCTAATTACAAAATAATCCTCAATTGAAAATCAATTTACAATAAATAGATAAATAAAATATCATGATATGTGAGATATTCATCTTTATTCAGGTCAAGTACAAGATGATCTACACATATGACTATATATCTATGTTATTCAAGTAGATTCTTTAATGTTAGAGAATGCACTATTTTGTCTATCTACATGTTTCTCCCCTTGTTGTGTGTTTTCAATCTCTTTATAAAGTAATATTCCCTTGAGATGGTTATGAATCAAGTTAAAACTATATTTTAATTATTTATGGTTAAATTTAATTGACTTTTAAAAGAAAATTAATTCACTTTATAAATTATAGTCATAAATTGACTTTATAATTTTGAGTTTAATAAAGTCCAATAGATTAAATAAAAAATTAGACCATATTACAAATTATAATGGGTGGGGGCCCTTGACCTATTTATCATTCAATTTAAATAACCATGTAACTATGCATACCATAAATAATCCATAAATATTAATATTCAGATAATTTCACCTATTTAAACACTAATAAATCATAAATTATTTATCCAATAATAATAATAAAATCAAACATAATAAAATTTAATAATATTTATTTTACTATTTCATTAAAAGAAAAGTTTACTACATTATATCCTTTATGCTAACATATATCATGTCAATATGTACAAAGATAATTTTTTGAGAATGAAAATCAAGTAGACAACCTATTATCACTGAATCTCATGCAATAGTCAAATAATACACAAATTTTTATATGAAATTAGTATTCTCTTTTCAAAATAACATCAAAGGAGAATTACATGTAGAAACCTTGAGTCATGCAATTGATTTTATCAATTGAGTGTATTTAAAATAATTAATATGTAAATGACAACACTGTATTTATATATTATACTCTTGTTTTTCATAAATCACTAAAAAAATAATCAAACTCTACTCAAATATGTATGCAACCACTATATCAAAATAATTTTGACTACATTTGAAAAAATCCCTATATAAACTTATGCAAACAATCCATTGGAGATCAAAATATTCAATCCTTAAGTTATGAATTTACTTCTTTTCATATAAATGAGTGCACTAAAAAATCATAACATGTTATTTTTCAAAATAAACACACTACCTTATTATCATTATATAGGAATTATTGAATCTCAATATTACCCAATATCACCATTAAAATAATGCAAAGGTTAATAACAATAGTTTGCATAACAGGTCTAGAGATCAATGAGACCAAAAAACTAAGAGTTTACCATTTAGAACTTATGTAAGATATTATCACTAGACTAAAAATACCTTATGGTTATAACAAACCCACTTCACCATTTATTTTATAGAAGCTCATTGAGATTACTTTATTTCCATAGCATGTAACAAAATACCTACAATGATCAAACTATCATATTATTTACACAAAATGAAAAGATATAGCATTGATGTGTATGCAAAATTTCAAAATATGTCATGTAAACATATTATAGATACCAAAATCAACTTCATATTAAATATAGGGATGCATATTTTATCTTAAATTAAATGCTAGTCATACTAGAACCAAAATTTGGCCACATAAATCTTCATGACTTTCAAATCATCACTTTTCAATAATATATCTACCTAGAAAACCAATCCTTACCGAGTACACAAAATATACTACTTATCACCATGCACTCAGATTTTATAACTATTCAAGAAAAATTATCTTATCCTTCAAATAATGTAAACATGCATTAAAAATATGTAATTTTTAACCTTTAATATTTTCAAAAATGACTTCAGAAAGAAAACCCATAACATTATTATTGTTAAAATTCACATATTATCTTCCTTAAAAACATTATATATAGTTATTCCTTTAAAATAATTCCTCAACATATGACCATAAACATATATTCTTTCCATATCTCCATTGCATGTAAAAGACACAACTCATAAAGGGAATTAAACATGCATAAGAAATCTATATATGCAGATAAATATTTTGAATCCAACCAATTATAACTACATCATATATTTACTGAAACCTAAAGGAAAGTAAACATGAAATACATAAAAATTATCTCACATACCTAAATGAAGTTGAGAATTATAGAAAACTAAAATAATCAATGTCCAAATAACTCAAAAATTCTATAGAGATTCGCTCCCACAATACAAGATTGTATCAATGATGAAGTGAACAAAGAAAATAGGTCTTTGTTTCCTAGAAGTTACCATAACCAAAATTAAATGATCCAGATGAAGTGTTTACATTTTAGTGGGTAACTCATTTATTCCAAAAAAATAAATACTTACCAAAATAAATTGTTATAAATTATTTAGTATCGATTTAACACGTAACTAAATTTAGTGCCTAGTTCTCGATCTCTAAGGCTTTTAAATTAAAAATTAAAAAAATTCCACTGATAAATATACACCATTATCCAAAAAAATATTCATAATTTCAAATCCCATTAAAACCCTAGTTGATGAATTAACACCAATGCTAACCTATGAAATCCTATAAACATTTAAACTATGTTTGAAACCTTATAACTGTGTTATTCAAATATTATGGCTTATGCCATTGAACAATATTTAATATGTTTATACTTTCTATTCAAATAGTATGTTGTAACTTATGGCATTATTTATTTGTAATGAAATAATGACCCCACCAAGATTTATATAAAAAAACATATTATAAAACATGCAACACATTATATCACTATACCAATGTGTTATGCAAATATATGTTCTCAAACTTTGCAGTGAGTATGAAAACCAAGATAAAAAATCAAAAAAAAAATCATTTCCATATTTACATATTCCTATAAAATATTGGTGTTATGAATAAAATAAATTACGATAATGTATGATAAATTTGATTATCTCTTAAGACTATATATTCCAACTGAGGAGTTTTCAACTATTCATTCTCAAGCTTGAGTATCAAATACAAATCAAATGTATATTACAAAATAAGTAAATTATTAATTTAATAAATATTAAATACAATTAAAATGATTGAATAATAAACTTATGCTGTATTGTCTCAAATTAATGTCATGAGTATAAACTTATTCAAATATCATATTCACATACACATAGAGAAATAAATGTATAAACAAATTCAAAAAAGTTGGCCCTCACTAGTAGTTTTAACATTTATGAAAAACATCATCATAAGGTAGAACAAAATATGTCATTAATTTCAGAAAATTAAGGGGGGTACTTAAAATAGTCATAACATAGGCAAGGTCCAAAAAAAAAGGCTTACATTGATATACTCAATCAAAAAACTATCATACACTAAGGAAATAGACACATAAATTATAATCAATGATTAGCATATATGAAATGAAATGATAAAAAATGATCATATAAAAATTCAAGATTGTCTAAATTATCAAGATATGTTTAATCCATAGCATGCGAAAATAAAATATCCATGAAATTTATCAATATAGATAATATAAGAAAGAGAAAAGAATATGTAAGCAGTTAATGTAATTCAGAATAATAAATGAAATATGTCATATAAATATATAATATGTGACAATGTAACATATAGAATGAGATGCCCTTAGCATTAGCGTGACCCCTAGTTATATAAATATACTACATTTGAATATCCATGTATAATGTATAACATGTTTTCCCTTCATCTCTCTCATATGCATTTTGAAATTCATGTGTGCATGGAAAATGATATGTAATTTACCAAACATGTTATAAATAACATATATCAATGAAAATAACAATAAAAATAGGTTATGTTTTGGTCATGTTTTTTTTAGTTTTTTTTCTTTATTTTGATTTTTTTCATTTTGATATTTTGAAATATGAGTTATGTGAAATTTATAGGCATAATAGTACATATAAGGGAGGTGAATTATAAAATTGTGGATATAATAGAAGATTACTTAATTTTGTATATGAAACCATGTCAAGTTTCCCTTTATCATCATCTTTATTATTTTCATACCATTATTTATCTATGAATTTTGAATTTCCATTTGATCTTTATCATATTTTATGTACATGTATTGCATGTTGTTCCACTATGCATGAAGACTCATGTTCTATCTTAGTAAAAAACTAGAGTTTGACTTGTTCTTGGATCACTAAATTTATGATTATAATCATTTCCATCATGTTAAACTTTCATTTTACTACCTTAAAATTTGAATGTGATTCACTTATTAGGTGTATTGATTGTTGTCTCTATGTGTTCTAACTTATTTTATTTTATTGTAACTAATTATTGATCTATTGTACCCATAAAAAAAATTGATTCCACTGCTTTTGGGCCACAAACCACTAGTAGGGTGATTTACCATATTTATTCCTTACTATGTATGAGGTGTTATGGTTCATCTGTATCATATCCAAACTATTTTAAAATGTCATTATTCATGTATTTTCCATTGTTCCATATCAGCCTAAAGTTTTTGTCAATACTCATTCTCACTGAAAATCTAGATTGTCAAAATTTCCTTCCATGGATCCTTTTAGATTTTACATGGTCTACTTATCTAATCTATATTAGGTAGCCTATTGGTTATAAAAAATTAATGATACCTTCATTATTATACTTATGAATTTGTTTTTGTAATGCTACAAAATTATCTATTCCATACTTAGGTACTCGATGGTAATAAAAATATGGTTTTCCTTATTGATGTGATAATGACCTATAGCTTTATGTATAATAGTAGGTAATGGAAATAACTCTTTGTTAATTAAAATTTGTAATATGATGTGTAGTTTATCTTTAATGTTTATTAATATAAATTCTTTGGATGGATCTACATCCATAAACACTACATGTTTTACTAAATTTTTCTTTATACCTTTGATACAATGCATAATGTGAAGTTGTTGTGCTTGAGTCATGTTTGATTTTGCAAAGGTTTTCCTTAATGGTGAACTTAACATACGTAAATATTTTGTGAGCTCATTTTTCAATAATGACTTCCAACATTTTCATCTAATTACAATACTATTTTTCCTTTATTGTCTTGAGATTATTCTTGAGAAGGGAATTTTGAGTTATCAATACTCTTTGTATATGAATTAATCTGGTACTCTCCTGGGCTTAAATATGTAAACATACTATGAGATAAATACTCATTTGAATCCATAGATGTAAACTCTAGTTTACAAAAATAATCATCTATATTTCCTTGATTTTCATTATTATCATCATCACTATCATAATATGTGACTATGTAAGTTGAATTTTTTCAATTAAACAATAAGGGAAGATATGATATTGTGTATTTGTGTTTCTCAACATGAATTTGTGAATCCTTAATTATTACTTGAGAATGGGAATTGGATCCTTATAATTTTATTTACTTGATTATCCAACCTCATATGTATGGATTTTATCTGTTTGGACAATATATGATGGGGGTTTTATGTAATAATCAATAGAATATAATTATGAAGTACCTTCATTATTAGGTTACACCATTTTATTTTAATGGATTATCATATGAAAGACATGGATTAATTTCAAATATATATATAGTGTAGATGGCTCTAATTCCATAACATGTATCCAAAGTCATCCCAAAAGTAGGCTATAATGTAAATGGTGAGTCATGACCTAAAATATGGTAGTCAATGTCTTTAGTCCTAATCTCACATCTAATGACATTGATCCAAATACCTAGCACAAAATATTATCAAATCCTTATAGTATTTTATTTAATTTTTGAATAGTATCCATATTGACCCCTAGTGTTTGTTATAAAGATATGTGTCATATAATCATTTATAATCCATTATGTATCAAAACATATTTTACTCTATTATTTTTTTATTTTAGATTGAATAAACAAAAATATATTTTTCTCAATTTTATGTTTGGCAGGAAAATATTCCTTTTCAAAATAAACCATTTATTTACCATTGTTTAATGCATTTATAATGGAATAAAACTATGTAGGATTTGTATCAATTGTGAAATTTGTATCATGTAAAGCACCACAAATATTATCCTTGTAGAGGTATGATCTATTTAATAATTCAAGCATATAAATCATAGCATGAGTATTTAGTTTATCAATGATGTCATACCCTTTTATTTGTTTAGTTGGACTTGAGGGAGGTGAAGGTGGATGAGGAGTAACATGTTGATTACATCATTTTTACCACACATAATGGGGCACCTGACCTCCTTTTATAGTGATAACATGGACTATGATATCCAATATAAACCTAGGGTGAGTAATGGTGGTAGGATGATAACTATCATGGCTTCAAGGTTTAAATGGAGGATTAAGAAAAGGACTCATGCATACCCTTTGATGTCTATTAGTAATGATTATCAATTTGGATTGAATTTTTAAATAATATAAATTAAGGAAGACTAAACATTCTTTATTATTATTGATATCATTGATCAACAGGTGGGAGAAAAAAGATGGTTATTGGTGAATGGAACATCAATGAGTGGGAGAAAAAAAATTAAATTTTACTTTACAATAGGATAAGGGATATGGGGATAGGGAAGGGTCTAAGGTGTATGGAGATAGGGATGATGATAAGGATGGTGATAGGTTGTAGACAAAAAGAATCTTTGAAGGAGGTCCCAACATATCTAATAAATAGGGACCCAAATTAGATTCAAGTAAGGCTTCTTGAATCTCTAAACTCAAATGGGTGTAAACTAAGAAGGAAATACAACCTACAAAACAACTTGAGACCATTAAGGATGGTAAGAGTTTTCATATTAAAGTCTCTGCTTCACTCATTAACCAATCCTCTTATAGAATGGAATAAGCACTGGTGGGAAAACTCATGGGGGACAAACCCAAGATTGATATATTTAGAGAATGGGCCATGGAAAAATGGAAACACAAAGGTTATTTAGAAATCCTAGCAATAGTGAATGAGTTTTTTATGATCATGATTATACTCATATTTTAGTATGAGGTCCCTAGTTATTTGGAATACCAAGACTCTTTATAAAGAAATGACACCTATATTTTTATCTAAAAATAAAAACATAAAATTAATGCCCATTTGGGTGCATCTTCCTAATCTCTCAGTTGAACTTTAGGAGGAAGACCTCTACATCAACATAGATAAGACCTTTAGATATTTGATCACCTTTGATTCATTAACAAAATATAGATCTAGACTTGTGTATGCTCATTTATATGTAAACATATTTGTAAATTAATAACTCCCTTCATTAGTTTTTCTTGATACACCTTTTGGGGTTTATAACTAGAAAACAGAGTTTGAAAAGTTAGTTCTTCTTTGTGAAAATTTTCATAAGTTAGGATATCTATCAAAAGTTTACTCCATAATTCTTCAACATAAATCAGATCAACTCAAAACTTATTGGCATAGAAAAGGAGGAGTGTCATTCAAATAAGCATAAAAACTTCTAAATCTAGAAGTTAATAAAGAACAAGATCAGAAGAAAAGTAAATAAAATTTTTAGAAGAAGAAATTTATTTAGAAGAGGTAGTTTGGGAAGAATGTAAGTAGGCTGAAGTAGAAAATTAAAACAATATAAAGGTAGTCAACAAAAAATAACCAAATCAATTGCATAACTCTAATATTAATCAGATGTTGATTACTTAGGAGGAAGATTCAATAGTCTCAAAGATAGAAGACATGGTGAAGGCATTGTCAACTCAAGATTTTCAAAAAAATCCAAATCAATTTGATATCCCAGGGTAGCTACAAGAGGACTAGTAACATTTTTAGAAAGATAATGAATCAAGAAATAATATTTTAGGGGAAAAATAAAGAGCATAAGTTTTAAATTGATCGTTACTTTATTCACCAAAAGATTCATAAGAGAGGGAGTTAGATTCATAAGAGATAACTTTAATCCCCAAACATAACATCAAAACCAAGTTATCTTAATCTGTCATACCAGAAGAGGGAACAAATGTCTTGTTATTCATTTGCCTCTTACAGTTAGGAAATTAACCAAAAGAGAAGTTTTCAAAAAGATCATAGAGGTGGAAATTGTAGATGGACTTCAATCTACCCTTTTTTTCTAGGGAGTTAACCCTTTGCATTTTAGTTAATTATGCTAATCTATTATTGGAATATTATATGAATGCATAGTTCCTATAAATAAAAAGTGTTTAGAGATTTTATAAGAAGTCAAAAAACTTCTATTTTGGAAATTCAAAAATCTAAAATTGATGATGTGTTCTTTAATGATCATAGAAATGCATATTGGAAAGATGTTGGAGATAATTATTCTAGTTTCACCGGTGTATTACAAGGTCTTATTACATTTTGGGACAATAATAAATTAGTTGGGGAGATTTTTTTCAAATCATCTAATCACTTAGTGATTCTTTTCACAAATCTAGAATATGGTAGGTAATGGATTTTTTATAACATTTATTAATCTAAATAAGTTGATACTCACAAAAAAGTATGGGATGATTTAAGATACTTTAGAAATACTCGCAAGGATTTATATTGGATTATGGTTAGAGATTTAAACTCTCCCTATATCTAGGAGATAAAAAAGGATGAAATCAACTTATTTTAGATAGTATGAAGGATTTTTATTCTCTCATTATAGATATTAGTTTGATAGATGTGGACTTAAAAGTTTCTAAATACAATTGGATTAACATAAGGTTGGGAGAAAATCTAATCCAATGCAGGCTAGATAGAATTTTCATTTATATAGATTGGTTAGCTTGGAAGGATTTCATACTAACATCTATACCTAGTGTAGGCTCAAATCATAACCCCTTGGAATTTAATATTGTGGAAAAATATGCTAGAAAAATATAGTCTATTTAGAATAGAGCTTATGTGGTTCACCCATTTGGAGATTCATGATCGAGTAATGGAATGGTGGTATCAAAGTGTGAATGGCATGACCATGTATCAATTAGCTAAAAAATTAATAATATTAAGATAAAAATTATAAAATAGAATAAATATGGATTGGAAATGTTTTTATTAAAAAAACTCTAAAATCTAAAATTTCTATGCTTGAGTCTAAAATAGAAATTAATGGGTATGATATAAACACTAAAAATAAGTAAAATTAAATTACTTTGAGAGTATCACACAATTGCTATGAGAGAGGAGATTTTATGAAGAAAAAAATCAAGAAATATTTGGTTCAAGGAGGGGGATAGGAAAACTCATTTTTTTCATATGTCCACTTTGAAGCACATAACTCCTAATTCAATCAATGAAATAATACATATATAATGACAAATCACTTTTGATAAAGATATCATTAATCAGGAGAGTATAAATTTCTTCAAAAAAGTGTTTAAGAATGAATTCAAAAGAAACATCAAATTTGAATTATTATTTATGCATGTTATTTTAAAATTGGTAACCCAAGAAGATAATTTAGCTCTTATTATGGCCACATATAATGAAGTATCTTAAATTTGTTGTTTACAAAATGAACCTAGATAAAGCTCTAGGTCTAGATGGATTTCCAATATCCTTCTTTCAAATGTTTTGGGATATCATTGGAGATGATGTGGTAGATGTAGTTAATGAGTTCATTGATTTTACTTAGATGTTAAAATAATTTAATCACACCTTATTTGTTTTGATTCCTAAAAAGGAAGGAGTTGTTAATTTTTATTACTTCCACCCAATTATTTTATGTAATTCCATTTATAATATCATTACTAAATTGTTCTCTTCAAGATTAAAACCAATTATGGAAGCTATTATTAAGCCTCAATAAGGAGGTTTTTTCCCTGATAGACAAATCCAAGATGGGATCATTATTGTTTACTAATCTATACACTCTATGGAAAAAAGTCAAAGTTATATAATAGTGTTAAAATTAGACATGGCTAAGGCTTATAATATATTAGACTATAACTTTTTAGATAGAGTCATGAAACAGTTTGGTCTCCAATACAAGTTCATAAAAATCATATGGTCTTGTATATCTACTTACATGTTTTCGATTCTTATAAATGGTAGGGAAAAAGGTTTTATCAAAAGTGGTAAAGGAGTGTGACAAGGGGATACATTATCCCCTTTCCTTTTCATCATTATGGCTAAATATTTGAGCATATTTATTTCAAATGTTGTGACAATTGGAGAGCTAAAATATTTTAAACCAATTAGGAATGTTGATCTAGTATCTCATCAACAATTTACTGATGATACTATTATTTTGGAAGAGGCATCCATTAAGTAAGAAAAAATTAATTCAAATTCTAACTATGTATGAACAAGCTTAAAATCAAAAAGTAAATTTTAATAAAATTATAGTTTTATTTTTCAATATGCCTTTGGGAAGGCATACCATAATTTCTCAAATCTTGTGTTTCCAAATCAAACAAAATCATTCCTCCTATCTGGGCATGCCTCTCTTTATAATAAATATCCCTCTTATATATTGGAAGCCTTTGGTAGAAATATTATAAATAAATCTAGTTGGATGGAAAGGCAATCTTTATACCAGGTAGGCAAATTATTAATTATCAAAAGTGTTTTCAAAGTCTAGTTTATCTTATTTCTCTTTTTAGTCTACCAAAGAACATAGAAGACAATATTAATAAAATCCAAAGGAAATTTTTATGGACATGTATGTAAGATAGAAATATAATCCATTTGGTGGCTTGGTAAAATTTTTATATGGCAAAAACAAAGGAGGTTTAGGCATTTGAAGATTAAATTGAATGAACAAAGATATTCTTTCCAAATTTGTTTGGAGAGTTATAAAAATCAATAGTACTTGGGATAGTATTTTAAGATTAAAATACTTATATGGAATAAATCTTATGTGTATGTTTGAAGATGAATAATTTTTTTGGGGTTCCACTTCTGAAATTTTCTAAATTTGAACAAATATGTTATCTCCTCAGGTTATAAATGAAAACTAGGAAATGGTAATCATGTTAATTTATATAAAGATGATTTGATTTTATACAAACCTATAAATTTGATAGAACCATGGCACTGAATTAAAAATAACATTCAAAATAAATATGGTATTAAGGTACAAGATTAATGGTAGATCACAGAAGGTACTAGGAGTTAGAAAAAGTTGAATATTGATAATTTAGATTAGGAAGATAATGTTATTTTGTCTAACTTGAATAATTTTTTGATAACACATCATCTACCAAAAACCATTAATGAAGATCATTTGGTTTTGAAAAAATCTCTTGATGGACAATATCAAGTTAAATATGAGTATAGTTTGGTGTCCAATCTTCCAAGAAATGTTATGAACTAGGATAAATTATGGGACAAGTACGTAATCCCCAAAGTTAATTTTTTAATGGGTGGTTATTCAGAATAAATTATTGTCTATGGATAATTTAACAAAAAAGAGGTTTCATATTGATTAACAAGTTCCTTATGTGTGAAAATAATAATGAAATAGATTTTATCTGCTAGTTGATTATCTATTTGCTAATGAGGTTTGGAGCTTCTTCCTTCATAAATTCAATGTCCTTTGAGTATTTTTTGGTTTTGTAATTGACTTTTGGTAGTCTTGGAAGTTTATTTTTAAAAATTATCTTCTAAATAAAATATGGAAGATCATATTTCATCATGTCATTTGGGGAATTTAGGGTGAAATAAATAACATAATTTTTAGGAATAGAAAGTGCACCAGTTTGACATTAGGTAATAAGATTGTTCAGAATATTGTGGAAAATTTTAATGTTATGTCTAGTGTAAAAGTTAAAAGTTTGTAAATGTTTAAAAAACAATTGAATTTAAATTTTAAAATTGATTCTTCATGCATTGGTAAGATTGATCCCAAGGTTGAAATAAGAAATAGGACTAAATAGAAACCTCTGCTTATTGGATGGCTAAAGCTCAATTTTGATGGGACCTCCAAGGGGAATCTATGATCCTTAGGAATAGGATGTATTTTAAGATATCACCAAGGGAGGTTTGTTGCTACTTATTATGGTGATATGGGGATTAAAATGAACCATTGTGTAGAAGCTCTTACTACCTTCTAAAGATTAAAACTTGCTAAACAATTGGGTCTTAAACATCTCATCATTGAGTAAGACTCAATGATATAATAAATTATATTTATAAGAAAAACATAGTGATTTAGAACATAAAATAGGTGGTGGATGATTTTATTTCTATTTTATATTCTAGGTAAAAAGTGGTCATTCAACACATCTATCATGAAGGCAACAAGGTTTTTGATTGGTTCACCAATAGGGGAGTTAGTTCTCATTATTTTATTAGTTAGATTGTGAGATAATAATTACATCAAGATATTCTCTAAAGGATTGATGATAAATTTCATATATATAATTTTCAAAATTGTTGATAATGTGGGGGTCTTCTCCACCTTTAAAAATAAAGTTTGTTGGAACTTTATGGTTAAGTGTATTTATATTATTATGTTACCTATTAATGTTACTCCATTTTCCCTCTTCAAAGTTCCTATAGAGATATTTTTTATATTATTTAGGAATGATAAAATGTTTTTTTAAAGACTTTTCAAGATTAGACACACATGAATAATGTATTTGATTGGGCTAACATGAAACACTCAAGGTGAAATATCATTTCAAATTTTGGGAGCCCAAAAATCCCCTATTTTAGGTCAAATATCTATAGTCAAATCATCTTGTTCTCCATTGGGATTCCTAATATAACCAAAATCTAGATGCCAGAGGAGGTGAAAAATAATGAATAAGTTTGGGATATACTCCAAATAGGGGGAATGGTGTTTTTTATGCAGAGATTAGAAGGTCATGACAAATATGTCTTGAACTTATTTGATGAATCTTGGGGAAACAAAAATTTCAATGTAAATGGAGTTTTACTTGATATCTTTGAATAATTGAGCACCCATATCACTAGACTAGAGATGGAGGTGATAAAAGTGTATAAAATAGGAAAATATTACAAGAAGGAGAAAAATAGCTTTCCTCTAGAAGGAGAAACTTTAGAGGTACTGCATAATGGTTTTGATCATGAATCCCTAATAAGACCATATGGATATGTGGCTTTCCATCTCATGAAATATATCACTTTGAAAGGTAGGTTTAATGTTGTGCATTGGTCTTTTTTCATCTTTATCAATTACTTTAGGCATGTTATATCCTTGAGTTTACCTTTCTACATTCTACTTTCTATGGAAATCTCCATGAAAAAGGTTAAAAAGGGAAAATATAGGGTCTAAGGCATGGAGTAATTTTCCTCATTCATAAATATATTTCAAAGGGATGAATCAAATTACCCCTAAACTTACAAAACCCCACAAAATTAAATAAGTTAGGAAAGTACATAAGATTTGGATTAAACATTTAGGAAGTAATACTTATAAGGATAAAGAATATAATATTGATAGGAACTCACCAAAATATCAAGGCTTAGGCATTAATGTCTGAATAATAAGCGCTACTAAAGGTCCTCTAGATACTAACTATAAGGTTGTAAAGACTAGCAAAATTGGGCTTTCAACTAGGTAATATATCATGGTTGAGAATATGATTAAATATAAAGAAGAGACCAATACATAGAAGGTGTCTAAAAGGGAAAAAAATAATTTTATAAGTAATAAAACTAACAAGGGAAAGATAAATGTGAGGTATTTATCTATGGACTAAGAGGTGGAAGAACTAGGAACCCAATCCCATAATCCAAATGAAAATTTTAAGGCATTGGTTGACTCTCTTAAAGGTAAGAAAAATAATGATAGAATTGAATAAGAATTAGACTTACAAAATTTGATAATAAGGTGGTTAATGAGGGAAATTTATACATTCAATTCCTAAAAACATTGTGTTGAAATTATAAATCTACTCAAAATGCACTTAAACTCACAATTTAGGCCAAAATCACTTAAATTCTCTAAATGGTTTGATATTGTTGTATGTAAGTGCCAATTTCAGATAAAGTATCCCTAAATGAGGGAAATACATAGTATGTGATTATTGAATTTTCTCAAAACATTTTAAGTCAAAATGGCAAAAATGTAATTTGATGCTCTAGACCACTACATTCTTCTAATTTAGAGGCACACAACACATGCATGTGTTATTTCATGTCGATAATGTTCTAAATGGGGTATTGGTCCATATGAAACTAACACTTTATTATAATTATACTCTATTCAAATTATGACCCAATAACTTGAAATTTTAACTAGTTTGATTAAGTGGGCAACTGATTTACAAAGAATTGCATACAATTTGATTAATCTCACTTAGGTAAATTAATCCAAATTAAGCTTAAGTGGAAAATATATGGAAGTTATTGAATATTTATTAATTTTAAAATAATTTATAATATCTATATCATCAGGTGACATCATTTGTGGGGTAGCATCCATAAGCCATAAATGGAATAAATCTTAGGTTTAAGGCCTCCCATGCCTCTTTAATGCCCCTTCCTTCTAAATAATTATGAGGGTATTTATGATTTAAGCCTCCAAAATATAATTAATTCATGGACACATATCTTGATCTCAAGATGGGTGGTCATGGTTGATTCTAATAAATTCTAAAAATCTAAAAATAGGAGGGCCAAAACCACCATTTTAAGATCTTTTGGTTTAAAATTATTATGTAGAATTCTCTCCATAAGTCATTTTTTTGTAATGTTATTATTCTTAATTTTCAATAGGATAATTTCACTATAGGCACAACATTAATCAAAGTCATGATCCTATTTTTATTGGTTCACTTGAGATGATGGAGGAGTAAGCATTCATCATTGCTAAAGACTTGAGCACCAAATCAAGGGGAAAATAATATTTTGAGCTACATTCAAAGGTGGGATGCTCTTGGGAAGGTTTGAATATATTATTTATTTTAATAGATCTTAATTTCAATTTTTTAAACCTAATTAAAAGAGTTAACTTATTTAGTTATGTTCTTTATGTATTTCTTGAGTTTTCTTGACTAATTATTGATCTAACTCACTTTGGATTTCATTTCTTCAGGGACTTTTTAAACTTAAAGGACAAAGGAAAATGATTTAATAGGAAAATGGTAGATTGAATCAGAAAGATTTTGATAATGATCATAACATGAAAATTCAATTGATTAGAGATAGGTTTAGTGTCCTATAATGTGAAAATGACAAACTTGAAAACAACATCAGTTATTTCATTAATTGTAATAAGGCAGCCATTCATGAAGGAATTTAGAAGTTGTAGAATATAAGATCCCACATGGGGGAATTTTTTGATATGAGGACCTCTTCTAAGGGTAAGGGAAATAACATTCAATGTAGTGAATTATCTAAAGACACATATAAGGAAAAGTTTCTTCTTGAGATTGGCTCAAACCTAAAACACATGAAAAGTTATTGGGAGGATATTACAAGAAACTTGGACATGTAGATGATTTTTTGTTCCTTTCTAGATACTTTTTATTTTTGGTGTTTATTATGCTAGTTCAGGGATGTATTTTGGTAGTTTTTAGCTATTTTTATGTCTATTTTATTTTATTTATCTTGGGTAATTAGTTAGTCGTTCTGTTATCTTTTAATTTTTACTCTTTCTAGGGTTTGGGGTCCCTAGTTAAAAAAAATCCCTGCCTTTAACCTTAATAAAAAAATCCTTATGATCAAGTTTAGTCTTATAATTATTATACAACTATTTTACCATGGAATTATAGGGTTGTTATAAATAACATGTATTTCAAAAAAGTAACATGTAATTCTTAAAATCATAGATTGACTAAAAAAAAAGAATACACACACACACACACACACACACACACACACACACACACACACACACACACACACACACACACACACACACACACACACACACACACACACACACACACACACACACACATACACACACACACACATATATATATACACACACACATACATGCATACATATATGTATGTATGTGTGTGTGTGTGTGTGTGTGTGTACACACACACATATACATATACATATATATATATATATACATACATACATATATATATATATATATATATATGTATATGTATATGTGTATATATATATATGTATATGTGTATGTATACACACACACACATACATATATATATATATATATATATATATATATATATATATATATATATATATATACATACACATATACATACATACATACATATATATATATATATATATATATATATATATGTATATATATATATATATATATATATGTATATACATATATATATATGTATATACATATATATATATATACATATATATATATATATACATATATATATATATATATATACATATATATATATATATATATATATATATATATGTATGTATGTATGTATGTATGTATTTATGTATGTGTGTGTGTATGTATGTATGTGTGTGTGTGTGTGTAGAGAGAGAGAGAGAGAGAGACATACACACATACATATATACACATTATAGCCATGATTCATGAAAAATGGGAGAAATATTATAAATCATGTTTGCAAATTACATTTATATTAAAAAATATGAAACCTTAGAAATAAGGTTTAAAACCTAAGTGAAAAACTATAGTTTGATGTACTTAATATAAGGAATAGGTTCATCAATGTGTTTTACATTATTTTAAACTAGTTAGTTTAAATAAGAAATAGTTTTTTGAATATTTATAGTGTATAATATATATAAATACACACAACTATGAATGCTACAATAGAGTATAATTAAACTATTTAAAATTATTATTTATGAAAAATAATAAGAATATTAGGGTACTTAGCTTGTTAATAATCTATTATTATTTGATACTTTGTGTATTTGTAAAGGAGTATATATGTATTTGGAGTTATTTAGTTCTAAAATCTAGGTATTTGAAATTTTCCTAGATGAGTATGATACAAATGCCTAAACTAGATGTAGTTGTATTCCTTCTATTATATCTCTCCGTGTTGTTTCCACCTCAATATTTTTGCACATGTCATTATGATAGCTTATAAAATATACTCCTATGTGATATAATCAACTCAATGTGTGCACAAATCCATAAAACATGTCCCCTTCACTTTTAAACTCTATTTTCACTTTTAACACAACCTATGAAAATGGGGAAGTGTAATGGTTTGAGATAATTCCAGCCATTCCCCAATGAATGGCTCAACACTACTTACATATCCAATACTCCATTGAGGGAAATAAAACAATGCATAGTTATTCCCTTAAGTGTATGCGTGAGATCAGGAGTCATTAGTATGGAATAAACTATATTCTATTATGAGTGCAACTTGTAATCATTCTATTTGTGTCTAATTTCTGATTTTTGAGATTTAGGAAAGTTACTCTCAATTTGAAATTGATAAAATAGGATTGGTTAGTACCGTATTGATAAATGATAGATAGGAAATAGATGTAGACTAATTTTGTATTTATGTGAGAATCTTTGGGTAGATTTATCATGCCACTAACATTTTGAATGTAAGGGCCAACACATAAATATTATTTATATTTGGAGAATATAGTTAACTTGACACACCTATGATTTCAATGGATGGTTTCCTAAATTTGGAACCATATGTGTTTGGATGAAGGTTTCAAAAAATATAGGAACAATGATGTGATGGTTAGGATGTAATATGAAAATGATAATGAGAAATTTTTACACAAACTAAGGATTTTTTACAAGTGACTAAAAGTAATTTAGGAAGGTTGGGATCATATAATGAAAGTAGATAGGATAGAAAGGTGTGAAATAGACATATGTGTAAACACAAGTCATGTAATGTAAAGATAGGTAAAGGATATCATTTATAAGTGTATAATATTATAGTTTACTATTTACAATAGGTTGATAAGGTAGTTGTGGTTCTTGAGGGGGTGTTTGGTGTTGTTGTACATAAAATCTTGTGTTTTTTTTGTTTATTCCATTAGAACACAAAACTTTGGTTTGGCTAAGGTTGATTTTTCCTCTATAAATATTAAAAATGGTTGGTGTTTGTTTCCACTATTAGTTTTAAGATTGTTCCTACCATTATTATAAATTGTATTATTTCCAATGGTCTTATGGTTTATGGAATTGGTTTATAAAATATTTATTTTTGGGTGGAAATTGGGGTGTTTAATTATAATGGCTAGGTACATAAAAATTGTTAGGAGGAGAAACATACATATGATTATAAAAATGAGAACTTAAAAATGAAGTGTGATTTAGAATAATTGAGTTTTATTTCCTTGGATACTAAGGTCTAATTTGTGAAACCAAGAACATTTTACCACCTTCATACTCAATTTTTTGAAATTTCAATGTAGGTGATTTTTCCTTTGTTATATTTTCCACATTCACAAGTAGTTTTGCACCTACATTTAACATTCTTCCTATGATAATCAAGATAATAAATTGTTAAATATTTTCTACCTTTCATCGATTTATCCTTACTTGAATTATGCCTATCTATTTATAAATTTGTATGATTATATCCAACTACATATATTAAAACATGTTTCCAATTTCCACTCATGAGGCTCCATTAGATTATATTGATGATGAAGTTATATCTTTATTGATTTTGGTTTTAATCATCAGTGATATTTAACAATTACTAAAAATAGAGAAAATATCATTGTATGTATACTATGATATATCTCCACCTCAAATGAGATCATAGGATTTTGTACATTCTACATGTATAAATTTCAAAAATAATGGCTTATGAGACTCAAGATTTAATTTTATCTATTTATATCTTTGTAGACTAAATTAAAATATTTTCATTTAATCTTCTAGTGAACCTTCCCATTTTTATGAAAATATAAAAAATGTCATTTAATTTGGGTTATATAATATTGCATTAGTCTTGATATTATATAATTAATTTATACTTTATTGCCTTACATTTTCTCATTGTATTATTTCCCAATCTAATAAACTATCGAAGATCTTCATATTTGAGAGTGATAGGAAATAATTTCATATTTTTTGCATCCTGATTGTAGTCGTTACCATGGCACAATACTTCAAACTCTCAAATAAATCTATCGGGGCAATCTATTGGCATACATATAAAATTAAATGAGGAATACAAAGGGATATTATTGACAGGGTAAAATCCTTTAGGTTTTTGATGGGAAATTAAAAATTAGAAGGTTAGTTTATAATTTTTCTCCTTAGATTTCTCATATGATGTTTTAGATTATGCTTGTTCTAGTAAACTTCCCAAACCATAATTCAAAATAATTTTAAATACCCTTAGACTAATAGGAGTAATGGATTAAATTTATATGTATTAATCTAGGAAAAAAATCTCTTTTTGATGGAGTTTGGGGTAATGGAGAGAATTTAGAAGAACTTTTTTATAAAAAATTAGCTAGTGTTTCTTATTTTATTGGATTTAAAGTTCTGAGATGTCTTCTTGGGGCTGATTGGGTATAATATGATTTATTGGAGATAAATTTTATTTAGTTATATAAATATGGAATTTAAAGTGAGTTAGATTAGTATTAGTTAAGAAAACTCAAGAATTGCATAAAGAACATAACTAACTAAGCCAACTCTTTCAACGGGGTTTTACAAAAGGAAATTAAGAGATATTGAAAGAAAACATCTACATCAAAAATTCCCAAGATAATCCCACCTCAAAGTACGGATCAAAATGTGATTTTCCCCTTGATTTGGTGCTCAAGTCTTTAACAATGATGAATGGATTGTATTAGTGTAGGTTTTTATTTTTCCCTATTTTTTAATTAGAGAAATTGTATTTCTTGTGCATACATGGAGTTTTCCTACATTTGTGGGATAGGATAGCTTATGTGGAGGTGTGTGCCATAGATGTGTCATAGGTGTCATAAGAATGTCATAAGTAACTCCCTTGATGGGAGTTACTTCTCTATTCTTAGCACCTTGTCACCACCTTTGATGGAGGAGTTACAGTCTATTCTTGGGGTGCCTTGTCCACCTTTTATGGAGGAGTTACTTACGTACTCTCTTATTTGTAGTCCTCACTTTGGCCATCTCATGTTAATCAGATTTTGGTTTTCTCTATTTTGTCTTGTGCAATTTATCTTATTGTGTAATTTTCATATTGCTTTAGCATCTGTGGTGTGCACTTGCTTCATCTTGTGTGATCATGTCTCCATTGCACTCGTGTTATCCAAATTCTGGCAGCAACTCTGATATGGTATCAGAGCAAGAATGGTAATTGTGTGTCTAGTTATGCTTTTAGTTTATTTTGAAATCAAGAGGAGTGGAGTTCTCTTTATTTTTTTATTTCTAGATCTGATCTAAAATTAAAAAAATATACATCATTTCTGGTATCATTTTCTTGGGAATCCTTAGCCTTTGGGTGTCTTGGCTATCTTCACTTCAAGGGCTGGTTCAACAGTTAGCTTGGGCACCATTATTGAGTACAAGGAGCAGAGGCAGACGCAACACTCAACAATCTTATGCACTTCATGCACTTAGTTTGCAAACCCACGTGCTCTCTAATAGCTTTCAACTTTCTGTGCCAAGCTTCTATCCTTCCAGCACACCAAGCAGCAACAAGGTGCCTTCAGTTCTACCATGCCATAGTTGTACGACATCCAAAACAGGTCTGTCTTTTTTTGAATATGGCACATTTTTCTTGTCTTATTCTACCTAGACCTGCTATGCATTGAATTCAGTAGATTTCATCATCTTTTCTTTCCCAACATGGTGCCAAGTAGGCCGTATGGCATCTAGCACAAGTCTGCATTTATTTTTTATCTTTTCTAAGCAAAATCTGGACAGTGTTTATTTTTTGGCGCCCCTTCCTTGCTTGGCATCCCATGTGGCACCCCTTGGACATGTGGCATCCATCAGTTCTATCTTTGCTTCATTATTTTTAGTTAAAAATTGACTTGTAAAACAAAAATTAGTCAATTTGACTAAATATTTAATTTTTTAGACAATTTTGTAATTTGGGGTTTTTCATTTAAAACTTGTATCTTCGCCTGTCAAAGATGAAGGGTGAGGCCCAGGTTGGTGGGAGGCCAATTACCCCTCACACAAAACTCCTTTGGATTCTTCATTCCATGCCAAATCCAATGAGTGGTTGGAAGGACACTTTCTCTCTCATAACAGGCATTTTTTTAATCTTTTAGTGCTTTTTTTTGCAAAAACACTAGTTTATGGTAAAATTGAACATTTAATATCTTGCAAACGGTAGCTCAGATTTGGGTGCCATTTTTTGCAAAAGTGTTTTTAATTTAATTATCCACAATGTAGGCTTGTTATTTGTAAAAAATGCACTAGTTTGTAAAGTGCCTAAAATTTGGGTCTCTCAGGACGCATTTTCGACTGAGTCCGACGTCTTGTTTGCTTTAGTCTTGCACTGATTTCTCTAAGATGCATTCTCAGCTAAGCTTGATGTCTTTTGAGCATGTAATTTCATATTTTGGGAGGGGGGGCTCAATAATTTATGGGGGGTGTGATTGTTTTTAATAACTTGCACATCTTTGCTTTCATTCTTCTTTCTACATAATTTCACAACTTTCAATCAACACAACTTCACCTAAATTCATCTAAAAATGGACTATTTTTAACTTAAACCCCTAACACCCTTCAACTATCATGAATGGAAGGTTAAAATGTCAATCATTCTTAGAATCAAAGGGCTGTATAAGATCACCATGGGTACTGAAGTAAAACCCAACACTGATGCTGAAAATGTCAAGTGGCACAACCGTAGTGATGAAGCCTATCAATTACTAAGCTTGTCTATGTCTCCAAAACTTCTCTTCCATTTTAATCCTTCAAGACTCCCAATGACATATGGGACACCTTAAAAAACTTATTTGGGAAGCTTGATGAGATGAGAGGTCATAAGCTCAAAAATGAACTCATAAGTCTAAGTCCTATCAACTTTGACACCCTACAAGAATTCTTCACTAAGTTTAAGGCCCTTAGATTGAAATTGAAATAATGTGGGATAGAGAATAAAGATGATCAACTCATTCTTTCTATTCTCACAAAGTTAGGTCCAAGTTATTCAGTCTTTGTCTCCACTTTCCATGCGACAAAAAGTGCCCTTGGCACTACATAGAAAATGCCTTCCTTGGATTCATTCATTGCCGACTTGAATAGGGAGCAAGATAAGCTAATTCAAATGGGAAAAATGAAGTCTAATTAACCCCAAGATTTGATAGATGGAAATGGTAAGGATAAGACTTCAACAAAGGAGAAGAAGAAAAAGAACAAGGACCAAGAGAAGAAGAAAGAAAACACCAATCCTACCAAAAACAACACTGAGTCTTCATCCTCTAATGCTAAACCTAAGAAGGAGAAGGTTAAGTGTGCCTATTGTAAAAAGATAGGACATGATGAACACAAATGCATGAAGAAACAAATAGATCATCTAACTCATCTTCTAGAGAAAAACAACATAGGTGTTCCTGAGTCCATCAAGCAGAATTCATCTACCCAAAATTCTACCAAGGCAAAAGGCAAGGGTAAGGAGAAAGAAAAGGGCAAGGCCCTTCTAGTTATAATAGCTTCTACATCTTCATGGGTCTTTGATTTGGGTGCTTCTCACCACATGGGCTCTTCACTAGTTGATTTTTCATCTTTAGAGCCTTGTAGCATGACTTCAATTAGTTTGGGTGATGACACATCAGTTTCCATTGCAGGGAGAGGGTCAGTTGAAATGGAAGGAAGAACATTCAATAATGTTCTAAGTGTTCCTTCTCTTTCAACCAATCTCCTATCAATATACCAAATCACTCACATTGGTCAAGGCATGAGAGTTGAGTTTTCACCAAATTTAGTGGCTATTAGGGAGTTGTATAATGATACTATAGTGGCAGTGGGTAGGGTAGATCACCAAGTAAGGTTATACACCTTCTCAAATTTTACATTAGATTCTTCTCCAACAAAATTATTGACTCATTCAGATGGAGTTAGCAAATTGTGGCATGAGTGGTTTGGCCACCTTAATTACCGCTACCTTGAGCAACTTTACAAAAATGACATGGCCATTGGCTTGCCTCGTGTCTAATTCTCAAAAAGACTTCATGAAGGGTGTTCCTTTAGGAAGCATCCTAAAGCAAAATTTGCCAAAGGCAAAGCTTGGAGGGCTTCACAACCTTTGGAGTTAGTCCATAGTGATTTATCGAGACCCTTTCCCAAACCATCTTTCATAAGGGCCAAGTACATCCTCACTTTCATTGATGATTTCTCTAGGTACACTTGGATATATTTTCTCAAATAAAAGTCTGAAGTGTTTGAAAATTTTCTAGACTTCAAGGCTCTTGTTAAGAAATAAAGTGAGAAATCCATCAAGGTTCTTGAAACTGATAATGGAGAGGAGTATGTCAGCATCAGGTTTGAGTAGTTTTACACCACAGAGGGGATTGATTTGCAGTGCACAATCACTTATAGTCCTTCACAGAATGGGGTTGTAGAATGTAAAAATAGGTTCTTGAAAGAGATTCATAGCTATATGATTCACTCCAAATCCTTAGCACCACAGTACTAGGTCGAAGCCATCAATTGTGCTTGCTACATTCAAAACATGGTTCCTCACAAAGCTTTGAAAGGGATAACACCCTTTGAAGCTTGGCATAAAAGGAAACCTGATGTTGAGCACCTCAGGGTTTTTAGATCCCCAGCCATGGCCCACATTTTGAAGAAGAAATGCAAAGCTATAGAATGTCAGTCCAAGCCTTGCATCTTTGTAGGATATCTAGATGGTATTAAGGGATATCACCTTCTAGATCTAGTCACTCATGAGTTGTTCATCGAGAGAAGTGTCCATTTTTAGGAGAGACCTAGAGACTCAACACTTGACACTTCTTCTCCCTCATTAGATCTACTTCTTCATGATGATCCCTCATTAGATTGAGATCAGCCACAATAGGTTCTTGAGCCAGAGACATCTTCTTCTTCTTTGATTTCAGATAGCGAGGATAGTGATGTAGGGTCATCCACCTCTAGTCAGCTTGAAGATGAGGAGTTAGCACCTGACTCACCCACTTTTAGGCCACTTTGGGCCAGATAGACAATTAAGAGTGTTGGCACTTGGGTAGGAGATCCCATAGATGATAGACATACTATGGGGATTTTCAAAGAGATCCAAATGCCTTCTTTGCTTCAGTTTCAGATCCATAGACTTTTTGAGAGGAATTTGGGGTACCTGAGTGGGATAGTGCTATGGAAGAAGAATATTCTTCCTTAATCAAAAATCACACTTGGGATTTGACTTCACTTCCTAAGGGAAGAAAGATGGTTCGATATAGGTGGATATATTGGACCAAGTTTGTAGCAAATGGGTCGGTTGATAAGTATAAGGTGTGATTGGTCACCAAGGGTTTCTCACAGGTGGCAGACATTGACTACTCAAAGACCTTTGCACCCATTGCAAAGATGACTTCTATCCAACTCACCTTGGCTATTGCCGTAACACATGGTTGGGATGTGCACCAGATGGATGTGAAGAGTGCCTTTCTTCACAGAGACCTAGAGGAGGAGATCTACATAGAGCAGCTGCCAAGATTTGTTCAAGATTATTCCTTAGTATGTAGACTTAGGAAATCTATCTATGGCCTTAAATAGGCCCCTCGGGCTTGGTATGCCAAGATGGATTCCTTCCTTCTCACAGTGGGTTTCACTAGGTGCTATTCTAATCCCAATGTCTACTTCTTACGGCAGGATGATTCGCTCTTGATTTTGGTTCTATATGTTGATGACCTTTTGATCACCAAGAGTTCTTCATCAGCTATTGTAGTGGTGAAGGCATCTCTCCAGGATAGATTTGACATGACAAACTTGGGTTTGTTGCACTACTTCCTTGGCATCAAGATCTCATAGTTAGATTTAGGGATTTCTCTTGCATAGCCTAAGTATGCTCTTGATTTGTTGGCTCAGTTTCACATGGCTGATTGCAAGCCATCTCTGACTCCTTTTCTATCAGAAGTCAAGCTTGACGCTGACTATTCTTCACCATTAGTTGATGCCACTCGGTATTGACAACTTGTTGGTAGTCTCATCTACTTGACTCACACTAGGCCCAACATATCATATACAGTGGGACTTATCTCCAGATTCATGCAGGAACCTCATGAGCTGCATTGGAAAGCAACTAAGAGGATCTTGCATTACATACAGGGTTCACATAGATATGAGATTCATTACAGATTTGGCATAGAGGTTGACTTGGTTGGATATACAGATTCAGACTGGGCTAGTGATTCACAAACTCATAAGTCCACTTTTGGTTACAATTTCTCTCTAGGTTATGGTCCTATCAGTTGGTCTATCAAGAAGTAAAATGCTATTGCTATATCATCCATAGAGGTAGAGTACAAGAGAGCTATTAATGCAGCTACTGAGGCTATTTGGATTTAGGGGATACTTTTTGAGTTTGACATTCTTATCAGGGAACCCACCATCATTTATTGTGACAATCAAAGTATTATTCAGATTTACAAGAATCTAGTTTAGCACCAGTGGACCAAACACATAGAGATTCACATGCATTTCATTCAGGAGCTTATTCATAGTCAGGTCATTGACTTGATATTTTGCTAGTCTTTGGAGCATGTTGCAGGCATCTTCACCAAACCTTTCACTGAGAGAAAGTTCATTCATCTACAAGCTCTTCTTGGGGTACGATCCACATCTGTAGCAACATCATCTTCAGGGGGGCACTAGCCTCTTCTTTCTTTTATGTCTCTCTTTTGGGGGGGAGTTTTTTCCTATGGGTTTTCTCCTTTTCTCTATCTTATGGGATATTGCATTTGTACATGGGTACCTCATCAGGCCTAGTTTCCAGGACCCATTTTATATTTCCACACTGCCCACCTAAGTTGTGTTTATGGGGGGTATTAGTGTAGGTTTTTATTTTTCCCTATTTTTTAATTAGAGAAATTGTATTTCTTGTGTATACATGGAGTTTTCCTACATTTGTGGGATATGCTAGCTTATGTGGAGGTGTGTGTCATAGATGTGTCATAAGTGTCATAAGAATGTCATAAGTAACTCCCTTGATGGGAGTTACTTCTCTATTCTTAGCACCTTGTCACCACCTTTCATGGAGGAGTTATAGTCTATTCTTGGGGTGCCTTGTCCACCTTTTTTGGAGGAGTTACTTACATACTCTCCTATTTGTAGTCCTCACTTTGGCCATCTCATGTTAATCAAATTTTGGTTTTCTCCATTTTGTCTTCTGTAATTTATCTTCTTGTGTAATTTTCATATTGATTTAGCATCTATGTGGTGTGCACTTGCTTCATCTCATGTGATCATGTCTCCATTACACTCGCGTAATCCGGATTCTGGCAACAACTCTGATAGATTGTTCCTCCATCATCTCAAGTGCACCAATGAAACTAGGCTCATGATGTTGATCAATGTTATGCCTATAGTTAAGCTATCCTATTAAAAATTATGCATAATAATACTACACAAAAATGACTTTTAGAGAGAATTTTGCATAATAATTTTAAACCAAAAGAGCTTAAAAATGGTGGTCTTGGCCCTCTTATTTATAGATTTTTAGAATTGATCAAAATCAACCATGACATTCATATTGAGATCAAGATGTGTGGCCATAAATTAATTCAATTTTGGAGGATTAAATCATAAATACCCTCATAAATATTTTTAATTAAGGGGCATTAAAGAGGCATGGGAGGCTTTAAACTTGATATTTGTTCCATTTATGGCTTATAGATGCCACCCCACAAATGATGTCACCTGATGATGTAGATATTAGAAATCAATTTCTAATTAAGAAATATTCAATAAATTCCATGGATTTTCCACTTAAGATCTTTATTTGGATTAATTTTCCTAAGTGAGATTAATCAAATTTTATGAAATTCTTTGGAAATTGGTTGCCCACTTAATCAAACTGGTCAAAATGTTAAGTTACTAGGTTGTAATTTGAATAGAGTATATTTATAAGAAAGTGTTAATTGTATACAAACCAATACCCCATTTAGGACATTATCAATATGAAATAACACATGCATATGTTGTGTGCTTCTAAATTAGAATAATTTAGTGGTCTAGAGTGTCAAATTGTATTTTTGCCATTTTGACTTAAAATGTTTTGACAAAAGTTAATAATCACATAAAATGCATTGCCCCATTTAGGGATACTTTAGCCTAAATAGGCACTTGTATATGACAAGATCAAATCATTTAGTGTGTTTAAGTGATTTTGGCCTAAATTGTGTGATTGAGTGCATTTTGAGTAAGATTAAAAATTTCAAAACAATGGTTTTAGGAATTGTGTCTACATTTTTCCCATGTTTGAGAAGGCATGGTGAGACATTTAGGTGAAGAAACATTTTTTCAAAGAAAAGAGTTTCTAGGAAGAAGTTGGAAGAAAATGATATATGACTCCCCCTTGAGAGGACATACGAGGATGAAAGAGAAGGATGGACTCTCAAAAAGAGAGAGAAAATGAGATTAACCCATGGATGAAAGTATATCCATATTGAGATAATCTTACACACGTTGATTCTTAATGATCAAAATATAATTATAATATAATGGGACTTGAAGGTGGGGGGAAGTGGAAAGGATAACATCCAAAAATATAAGAGACACATTTTAAACACACCTAAAACAAAATTCAATCTACGTGTTTAGGGAATGATTGATCCTGAGACAAGTTACATAATTTAAAGACTACCAGAATGAAGGTAAAAAGCTACAAATCTTGGAATTAGAAGAAAAATGAGAGCATTAATCCAAATAAAGTAAATAATAAAATGCCTTATTATAGTTTATTTGATCAGTTGATAAAGCAATTTTACCCTGGTAGGGCATATTTTGATCACTGATAAAGGATTTTGCCCCAATAGGGCTGATTTGATTTAGTGACTGATCTAAAAATTGTGCCCTAGTAAGGCAAATTATAAATCATAACTCAAAGATATAACCTAATGCATAGATTAAATATGAGTGAGCATTAATATATATGAGATGGTCTAATAACTAAAAAAGCCATAAAAACTAGGCATATGAGGATGCACAAAGTGATGAAAGAGATGAAAATAAGAATAAAGATGGTTGAGCTGACCCAAGATATGTCATGTATACAAGTGCTACCTACATAGTCTAGATGGACCTCAAGCCAATGTAATTTGCCTAGAAGTGGGAGAAAATGGAATTATGAATAAAGAATATAAGAAAAATGAACCACTATTTGATTAGACTCATAATGTATGCCAATAGATACACATCTTGCATAGAGTCACGTGTGAATCCATTCATTTTTAGTTTCATTAGTGCATTGAGAGATGATATTTGAAACTGCATTGACTTTGAGACTTAGATCCAAAGCACTTGGTGATTACTATAACAAAAGAAAATTATGCATCATAAGTATGAGTATCTTATAATGACATTATATTTCAAATGTGATGAGCTTGTTCAAATGTGAATATTTATAACTAAGGATAATGATAAAAACTACCAATACCAAAGCTAGAACCATTTACATTTGATAAAAAAATAAACAAAGAAAAACAAAACATAAAAGTAACCTAACTTGAAATCAAGATATGGACAATCATTTTTGAAGTAGGAACAAGGATGCATAAAAAAAAAGCACAAGTAACTTAATAAACAACATGAAACCAATATATTAATAATCAAGGTTCATATATACTATCAAGATGTACTTGTAAAAACAAAACAAAATAACATGACACAATAATAACACAAAAGACCAAGAATAGACTAGAAAAAAAACAAAAAATAAAAAACTACAAAAGAAAATGGAGAGATAAGGATGTAATCAAAATACTAATAAAAATCAAATAAACACACATAAATAATAATTAGTCACAATGTTAGTGCAAATAGAAAACAATTGTTCACATACATGAAGTAGAGACATTACTTTCTATGATAGAGTAACAAGAACAAAGGACACAAAGTTGCCCCTAAGTGATAGGGAAACAATAAGACACAATAAAAATGGGGGAAAGAGAAGAAAAGGAAGGGGGTGCTCAAGTTGACTCTAGATGTACAAAACAAGTGGACATTAGCTTCATAGTATCATGGTTGCTAGATCCAAAAAGAACTTAAGGCCAAATGTAGTTCTCCCAGGAAATGGGATAGAATAAAAGTGATGAGAAGAAATCAAGTTAGATGTGGTAGAGGAAATAAGGAAATGGGATCACAAAATGATGAGAATGTTCAAATGATTATTTGTAAAATGGTAAGAGTGTGAAGATTAGAATAAACAAAAGTTTAAGATAATGTTTTTATCTATTTTTGTTGATCATTTTCGAATGTTTTTATATTTTTAGGAGAAGCAACAGAGATGAAATATTAAAAAAAAAGGTCCAGTGAGCTACCTAACTGAAGAGATGCATGTCTACAAGTAAGAGTTCAAATAATAGCTAAATCTAGTTGTAATGGTCCATGCTTAAAAATTAGTGAGAGAGATATCCTACCAAGGCATCAATGCCTACCAAATAGAATACAAATAATAATAGAATAGTATACAACACTAGATAAATCTAAAGAACCATTCGGTAGGGAAAAACAATGAGTTGTATCCATGTTCACTTATCTGTAAGAAGAAATTACAAAATACTATCCATGTTGAACTACTTTGTATAACTGGTGTTGAGTGTGTTTGTGAATTCCTATGAGTCATAATTAGGATCATAATTGGGTAAGGGATATAACTATTCTAGGTTACAATGGCCCAGGGTATGAAAAGAATATGGTTTTAAACAAAATGGTCCAAAATGAATAAGGTCCAAAAGAGGATAGTTTAGGGTGGGATAAAAAGAGTCAAGATGGAATATAAATGATCTAAAGTGTCAATGGTCTAAATATTTAATTTTAAAAAGTCATAAAAAAATGTGGTTCTCATAATAATAGTCTAGGGTGGGTTAAAAAAATGAATATGGTCCAAGATAGGATGGTCCAAGATATACGAGTGGGATAAAATAACTTCAGCACAAGTTGCTCCCAAGTAAGGGGTCTTATAGACAATGGTTCAAATAGATGTCAAGTTTATAACCACTTAAGATGCAGAATATTCATGAGCTCTAAAAGTTCTTTGCCAACTAGAGTATCTAGCTAGTATGCCCCTGATCCATAATTTATTATGATAACATATGGCTTGAGCCAATTGGGTTGAAACTTACCCCTTTTCTTACATTAAACATTTATGTTATTTTTATTCTCTTCAAGACCAAATCACCAATTTCAAACTCTCAAGGGAGAATGCATTTGTTGTAGCTTCTATAAAATCTATTTTGATAGGCTTGCAAGTTATCTAGGGCAACCAAACATTTTCCATCAAGGATTTCTAGTTCTTACAACCTATAGAATCTATAATATTTATCATATTCAATATTCTCCAAAGATACTCACAATGAATTCAGATCTATCTCAATCAATATAATAACTTCTATGACATAAACAAGGGAGTATGGAATGGCTCCTATCAGGGTTCGATGACAAGTGTAATAAGCCCAAAGGACAGGAAAAAATTATAAGTGCCAATTATAGCTAGCATCATTGATAATGTTTTTTAATATAGAAACAATGGTTTTGTTTGATGCCTCAACTTATCCATTGCCTTGCAGGTTGTATGGTATGGATTTTTTATGCTTGATTTTGAATTTTTCACAAAGAGTTTTTACATCTCGGTTTACAAATGACCCTCCATTATTGGATATAATTTAGGATGGGATGTCATATCAATAGATGATATGTTAATGTATAAACCTGGAAATCTAATTTTTAGTGACATAAAGGATAAGAATGACCTCAATCCATTTAGTAAAATACTCGATAGCAATTAGAATATGTTTGTGGCCATCAAAATATGGGTTTATTTTCTTGATGAGATTGAGTCCCCATATAGAAAATAACCATGGTGTAGTGATAAATTGTAGTGGTAAGGAAGGTGCATGTATTAAATTTCCATGTTTTTGATAAGGAACACACTTCCTTACATAATTTTAAGCATTTGTCTCCATTTTGGGCCAATATGAACCTATTTTGAGGATATTTTAAACTAATATTACAACATTGGTATAGGCCCCACACATTACTCCATGAACCTCCTTAAGCACTAACTTGGATTCTCCCAAAGATAAATAATGAAGTAGTACTCCATCATATACTTTATGATAAAGCATGTTTCCAAGGAGGGTATAATTGGCTATACAGTGAAGGAATAGTTTCTAATGATTATTCAAAATGTTAGGTGGGAAAATGTGATCATGAAAATAATTATAAATATTTTGAAACCAAGGTAATTTAGGTGGGGGATTAGGACCAGCAATGGCACATACCCTTTCTGAATCTAGGAGGACATGAGTAGATTGAAGAAGATTTTCAATGAGAAACTTATACTTTTTAGCACTACTATCAATCTATATCATGGACCCAATAGTTTCCATTGCATCAACATATCTATTGTTTTCCCTTATTACTTATTCAAACTATAGGGATTTAAACTAAGCCTTGAGATTATACATAATGTGCATGTAAGGTAAAATCTTTTCATCTCTAATTTGATATTGATCTATGGTTTGATTGATAATCAATTAGGAATCCCCATAGACCATTAAGTGTTGTATATCCCACTACATGACAAGATGAAGTCTTATAATAAGTGCCTCATACTCAACCATATTGTTAGTATAATTAAAATTGATATGAAACTCTTTGAGAATTAGATATCCTTATGGTGTAATCAACAAAATTTTGGGTCCAAATCCATAAGAAGTAAAGAAAACATCCAAACATAGTTTCCATTATCTAGGTTCATGATGTACTTCTTCTAATATCATAGTATAATCATCTAGAAAGTCTAATCTGAGTGGTTGAGTGTCTATAATAAGGGCCTCTACAAGTTGATCATCAATAACTTTCCCCTTAATACCTTTCTAATTTTGATACTCAACATCAAACTCACATAAGATCCTGACCCATTTGACCATGGCTCTTGTGAGAGCTACTTTGGATAATGAAAACTTGAGTGGGTCATCTTTAGCAATAATAATGGTTTTATTATTTAGCATATAATGTCATAACTTTTGGGATGTAAACACCATAGCTAAACATGCCTTATCAATAGGCATATAGCTTTGCTCATAAGCCACTAGTGTGTAGATTAAATAATGAACCTTATTTTCCTTGCCTTGATCATCATGTTGAGCCAAAATTTCCCATAGTACATGCTCAATTATTGAAATGTAAAGAATCAATGGTTGTCCAGGTGTTGGCAGTCTCAAAATTGGCAAGGTAGCTAAATATGTTATGATATTTGAAAATTTTAATTGAAACTCATGATCCCATTAGAATATGACCCCTTTCTTTAAGAGATGTGTAAATGGGTGGCACTTACCTACCAATTGAGAAATGAACCTAAAAATAGACTGGATCTTTCCTTGTAGGCTACAAAGTTGTTTAAGATTTGAAGGTGGAGTCATTTCAACAATGGCCTTGACCTTATTAGGGTTGAATTTGATCCTTCTTTGTGATATAATAAACCCTATAAATTTTATTAAAGTGATGCTAAAGACATACTTCTTAGGATTCAAGTAGACCTTATATTCATGAAGTCTCTCAAAGATTCTTTGTAGAATGTCAGGATATCCAACACATTTACATGATTTAGCTAGGATGTCAAAAACATAGTCTTGAACAATATTATGCATTATGTCATAGAAGATGACACTCATAAAACGTTGATAAGTGGATCCAACATTATTCAAGCCAAATGGCATGACTTGATAATAGAATGTTCCCCATGAATGGTGAACATAATTTTATGCTATTTCTCTTGAGATATCTTGATTTTATTGTATCCAGAGAATACATCCATGAGGGACATCATCTCATACCCAGTAGTAGAATTAATAAACATGTCAATTTTGGGTAGAGGAAAATCATCTTTTGGGAATACTTTATTGATATCTCTAAAATAAGTAAAAATACATATACTTTATGGATTTTTGCTTACTATAACTATGTTTGATATCCATTTAGAATAGTCTAGAAGTATAATGAAGCTTACTCCTAATAATTTCTCTAGTTCTACTTTTACCAAAAGAGAAATGCGCATATGCATCTTCCTTAATTTTTGTTTGATTAATTTGGCATCTGGATGAATAAAAAGTCAATGCACAAACAAGTCAAGGTCTAATTCTGACATGTCAAAATATGTCCATACAAAAATATCAGTAAAATCCTTCAAAATTGATATAATATTATCTCACTCCTCATTAGTGAGAGAAGTTCCAAGGTAAACAATTTTGGGATCATCATATGTTCCAAAGATTACTTCAACAATGTTTTATACAAGCAATTTAGAACCATCTTCTAAAATAGTAGGAAATGTGTGATCATGATCTTATGCTTCTTCCACCATTTATTTTTATTCATCTTAAAGATTTGGATAATGTGATGAATATGAATCTGCCAATTTAGGTAATGGCCAACTAGAAAATATCTTAGGAAAGTCAAGATTAGGATGCTCAAAGACTTGTTGCTCTGACATGATGTTGGTACTAGATATAGGGCTAGGACTTGATGGAGCTTGAGCATCTTTTGGGGATGATCAAACTTTCCCATCCAAGAGTGCTTGAAACAGGTTTTCACTCAAGGGATTGCATTTTTGTTTACTATTTCCCTGACCAATGAGTGCCTCAAAGAGGTTTTCAGTTGAAGATATTGATATATTATCTTTTTTATGACCAATAAGGTTTTCCTACTCTAAAATTAGATAGAAAGATCCAAAGAAAAATAAAATCCTTGCTTATGATCACCAATTGGAAATCTATCTCTGAGGCCCATATACTCTACAATAGATTCTTCATTATGGAATTCATTAAGGTGTATGACCAAGTTTTTCTAGTCCTAATCAATGAGATAGAAATGGTAAAGGAATAGGGAATAATGAGGTTTTATGGTTATAATGGAGTTAGAATAAAATAGGTTTATGTTTGAGTCTCATTGATAGTCAATTCAAAATAATAATTATTTAAAGTCATGAGGTCACTCATATGTGGTATAAATATGAGACCTTGATTCATGTTAGGTTTACTAGCTAATAAAGGTTCTAGGATTCCTTACGCTCATGGGCCAAGGATTTATCCTATATAATCAAAATTATCCATGATCTAATTAGGGATGGGATAATTTGGATTCTAAAAATAATCAACAATGCCATCAGAATATAGCTAGTATCCTTCAATGAAAGCCTCTTGATCCTGATTTGGTGAAGTAACAAGTACAAATACCATTCATGGTTTATATGTTTATTTTTTATTTTATCAAATCATGTTGGGTATATTATGGATTTTGGAAGGTTTGAGTTTACTAAATGATTTTGGAGATTTGGTAAATTTATCAATATGGAAGGCATTTTTAATATGGTATGTGAAAATGCTAGTGTCTTCTATAATAAACTATTTTGCAAGAGTTACAATAAATGGATCAGCTAAAGTGGAAGCAAGGTTACTAGGTATGATATAATTAGATTTTGGTAGATGAAAATCTATTTACTTATTCTTATTTATAATGAATTAGAACCAAGATAATAGTTATAATTATGAAATTCTACCTCTAGATGATTGCAATATTGATAAGGCTATAGATTGGCAGGAATGGTGACCTCGATCCCATCATGGGGAAACTTAAGGCATTGATGCAAAGTGGATGAGATAGCCTATACTTCATAGATCTAAGGATGGATAAGAATTATGTTATAAGGCATCTCAATATCCATAATATGTAATAAAGTGTGATGGGATATAGACCCAATAATGATTGTCAAATAAATAGTATGAAAATACTTCTTTGCATTATCATATTCCTTTATGGTGATCATCTCTGGTTGAATTTCCTTTGTAATATAACCCAATAATTGTAAAAAATTTAGGAACACTATGTTTAGCCTTGAACGATTGTCTATAATAACCTTCTTGATTTTATGGTTTTCAATGATGGCCTCAATAAACAAGGGGTTATGATGGCTAGGACCAAGAGTGGACATGTATTTTTGATCAAATGTAACCTATAAAAATGAAGACAAATGTCCAACAAGTACTTGTAAATTCTCATGATTAATGTATTTAGGAACAATGGATTGTTAAAAAATGTCATTAAAAATAGTTCTATGGACTTCAGATGTACATAAAAGATCTAAAATAAAAATTTGCACATGGGTTTTACTCAATTGGTTTGATAGACTATAAGGCTTTTTAATAGTAGGATGAGATGTTTTAGCCTTAGTTTGTATAGTGTTTATATTTTGATTTGAAGGCATAATGTTTATGTTAGGTCTAATGGTAGAAGAGGAAAAAGGGACTTGAAGGGTAACTCATGAGATTCTAATTATGATTGCGCAATATAGAGGTGATAAAGAGCCATTATAATTAGAAAACATAGGAAAAGGGCCTTGAAAGGTGACTTGTAGGAGTCTAGTTTCATTGGCATAATTTTGAGTTGATGAGGAACCATTATAATTATAATAAGGGTGGGGTTCTAAAATAGTAACCCATGCAAACTAAGGTATAATATAATTGCTTGAACATGATGCAACATTACTTGTGAGAGAGGGTTTTGATCCTATAATAATGGGTCAAGTACTTCAAGGAATATGGGATGGCTCATGATTTTTAATAGTGATAGTGGCAATGTGGTTTGTATAAATATGCCCCACATTATTATAGTCATAAGGCATGTTATTGTAACTAAGGTTATTAGCATGGGTATTATGATCTTGATTATGATCATGTTGATTATGACTCTAACCTTTATTCTGATTTGGTTATTGATTCTATCCTTGGTTCTGATTGTTCCTTTCCAATTGTTGATTATGTCTAGGAAATGGATCTTAGATTCCCATATCTTGATTAGTGTTATAGGAGGAAAGTTTTATTTCAACTTTGTCACTTTCAATCAAATATTTAATGAGATGTAATTGAATGCATCTATAAGTACCATGACCAACAACATGATGAAAGTTGAAAAATTCATTTGACCTTCAAAAAATGACCTTGCTATAGGCCATATAATCAAATTAGTTTCTATGAACTTTTGGAACATAGTCTCAATAGACTCTCCTAGTTAGCTAAATACTTTATACCTATTGTTGAAGGCTCTTCTAGGCATGCCAAGATGTAGAGATGGAATTCAAATTGGGTTATATCAAGCATTAGGCAAGAAAACTTAAGAAATGCATAAAGAACATAACTAACTAATCCAAGTCCTTCAATGAGATTTTGTAAAATTAAATTAAGATCTATTGAAATAAGGAATATACATCAAACCTTTCCAAGAGCATCCTTCCTCCAAATGTAGCTCAAAATGTGATTTTACCCTTGATTTGGTGTTCAAGTCTCTATCAATGATGAATGACAATGCTCCTCCATCATCTCAAGTGCACAAATGAAAATAGGCTCATGATATTGATTAATGTTGTGCCTATAGTAAATCTATCTTATTTAAAATTAAGCATAATAACACTATACAAATATTACTTATGTAGATAATTCAACATAATAGGTTTAAACTAGAAGAGCTTAAAAATGGTGGTCTTGGCCCTCCTATTTATATATTTTTGGAATTGATCATAATCAACCATGACCATACATATTAAGATTAGTATGTGTGGCCATAAATTAATTTAATTTTTGAGGCTTAAATCATAAATACCCTCATAAATATTTAAAGGAAGGTGAATAAAAGAGGCATGGGAGGCCTTAAACTTGATATTTTTTTCATTTATGGCTTATAGATACCACCCTAAAAATGATGTCACCTGATGATGAAGCTATTAAAAATAAATTTCCAATTAAGAAATATTTAATAAATTCTATGGATTTTCCACTTAAGATCTTGATTTGGAATAATTTGCTTAAGTAATATTAATCATATTTTATGTAATTATTTGGAATTTGGTTGCCCACTTAATCAAACTGGTCAAAATGTCAAGTTACTAGGTCATTATTTGAATAGAGTATAATTAGAAGAAATTTTTGGTTTCATATGGACCGATACCCCATTTAGGACATTATCGACATGAAATAACACATGCATGTGTCATGTGCTTCTAAATTAGAATAATTCATTGGTCTAGAGCATCAAATTTCTTTTTTGCCATTTTGACTCAAAATGTTTTAACAAAATTTAATAATCACATAAAATGAATTTCCTAATTTAAGGACACTTTATCCTAAATTGGAATTTGTATATGATAAGCTCAAACCATTTAACATGTTTAAGTGATTTTGGCCTAAATAATGTGTTCGAGTGCATTTCAAGTAAGATTGACAATTTCAACACAATGGTGTCAGGAATTGGATGTATACAAGTGCCAAAGGGACTAAATTTTAGACTCTTTGGTATATGGTGGAAAAATAGGCACTCTTTGATAGGGTGTTTCTTGTTCTCTCAAGTTAGGTTATTATACAAATTATGGAAATAAATTCTCATATGCAACCTATTCAAAAACATCCTCAGGTTCCATTGGATATAGGATGACATAAAGGGTCCTTATAATTCTTTTAATGGATTTAGAAGGAACTTAAATATTTAATCCTACATCAAATTTCAATATCATAGGCATAAATTTATGTTAGTAATCTCCCTCATGTTGCATGTAACCAATTAACTTATTTAATATTACCTACTATGTATTACATAGAGTTAGCAAAAATAGGGTTTTTAGTTTTACTATTACGTGTTATGGGAAAAAATAAAAAAATAATCCCAAAAAACATTCAACTATCTCAATATTTCAATAATGTAATACTTGACACATCCTCTTTAAATCAATACCAAAAATGTAGGTGAATACATTTAATTATGTTAATCTAGGAACATAAACCTTGACAAAGGTTATTCACTACATATGATACACTAGATCATTTTGATTGATTAAAAAGCTTCATGAATAATCCATTTGTTGTATAGGGAATGAAATATTTTAATCAAATCAATGACTAAACTTAGCACACCACAAATTGCATTAGAATGAAATCACACTTGTTTGAAATGAAATGCATTGATGTATACTAACTACTATAATGAATTACTATAAAAGGATATCTATGTTTGGAAGCTTCCCACACAATAAATAGACTAAAATTGTATAAATAAAGTTAACTAATTACTATTTTGAAAATTAATTTAGGATGTAACTAAGAAAGAATCAAACATTTATGCAAGAATGAATTTGAGAATTGAATATTCACACATGAAGAAAATAACTATGAAGTGAATACACATAGAAAATAACTTTAAAATGGGATTCTTAACTATAAATCCTCACTAGTGATCCATACCTAAGCTATATTAGAGCTCAAATCCCATCATTGACTAGGAAATGATTATTAATTCAATTTATATTAGTAATAAACTTGACCTATATAATTAAAGGTATTGATACATTTTCAATTAAAATTTGTTTTAATCACAGTTTATATATTTAATAAGAATGAATGACTATTAAGAACTCATACTAGATTTAGATCTCTTAAATAGAGAAGGCACATAATTATTAACTATTAAACATATTTGTGGTTACAAAAATAAATAGATGACAATGATTTATATATAAAAAATGATAACAAATGAAAATGTTGGAAAAAAAATAAACTTAAAACCATGTGAAGGACTTGAATAATAAAATCACAGTCTAATGAAAATGAATAAGACATAATATAATTTATAACAAATTCTAATTAGAATCAATATTATATTCTACTTTTGTAGGTGTAGACACTTAAATATAGCCACATGTACTTGATAATGTTAATTCTTGACATACTTTAAACCACTTGACTAAAATCCAAATACATGACTCTCAGTTTCCATTCCTATAGCCATTTATCTATATGTATTCTTGATCTATATATTCATTATCACTACAACATAATAATTTAAAACTTAATTCTCAAACCCCTATATATCAGTTTTAGGCTGCTTCCCATATCAAGATAGCTATCCATTATTTTCTAAGACATATCAACATTAATAAAATAGGGTTTTTTGTCACAGACATGTCCATGTAGAGTAACATTATCCATGCACCATTTAACAACTAGTTTATTGAATTTGAAATATTAATTTGGATTGCCTTGTATAATTCATAAGTTGACAAAAGTAAAATTTCAAAAGGTGTCTCTATAAATATAAATAAAAGGTCATCCATTATTCTAAGATTGGAACTATCTATTGATCACTTATACACTACTACACATTGATATATTATTCCATATTATTCATAAATTCAATGTCATTCACTAGGATTAGTCATAATCCAAGTCTAAATCATTTGAAATAAAGTGAAGATCTAACATTATCAGCTATCAAGGTCAAATTTTTAGCCACATAGTAATTTCACAATCACACTAGGTGGGAAAAATATTTATGGATAGATTCCATATTCATAGTATCTAGATATATAGGTAGTATTAAATCATCAACAAGAGTGATTTGGTTCAACATAACTCATTAAACTTCTCCTTTTTTTTAGGTTTATATATCTCACATGTACCCCTAGGGTTTACAAGGCAAAGATAAAGAAAACAATAACTTCCACATGGAACTAGCGTAATCATAATCTATCATCAATGCCAACATACATAGGTACATGTGATAAAATAATTATGGTGTCATCAAATTAAACACTTACAAATTCCAAATTTAATAAACATGATTAGTTTGCACTACTTTCTAAAGAGTGACACTTATCAAAAAAAATACAGACCATGATTCTATATCTAAGATGTTATAGTCCTATATTATATTGATTTACACTATCAGGAATCAGTTATTACCATCCATAAATTAGAAAATCTAATCATCTCATTATTGGTTGTACTTACTATTTTTAATATATTTCACTCATCAATCAATTTTAATCAATTATGATTTACATTAAAATTTATGCTCAAATTTCATATATTTTAATCTAAATATTATTTCAAAGTTTAATACATATTAAACAACATGCATTTGTTTTATAAAAAAATAGGGTAAAACATATTGGTGAACATGTATATTTTTAATCATTACATTTTTGTTTTTTCTAGGGTTTTAAATTATTTTTTCATTCCATATAAAAAATATTTTTTCTTGATTGATTTTCAATTTATTTTCATATATTTTTTAGAACTATGTTTAGAATATTTTAAAACTCATAGGATTTGTCATTCTAGGAAAAATGATCTTTAATTTTACCTCAGTTATGGCGTGAGCGGTAATCCTCTAATATTTAAGTCATTAGATAACACTATCTACATAATTTAGTTTCTAGTACCTTATGGTATATAAAAAATGAATAGGGTCTTTAGATTTTATCTTTATACATAATTTTTTTTAATGAAATATGTAACAATCAATGTCCATAAATGATTTGAAATATGAAATATATTATCTTAATGAAACTTTGAAATTTTAATTAAAAGTAAGGAATGCACCTATAATTTGGTGAATCAAGCTACCCTTTGAAGTTTTGGAGACATGCTTACTTATAAAGGATTGGATATTTTGGAAATTATGCCCTAATTCAAGTTCATTTATTTAAACCATGGGTTAAGAAGATAAATTATTAAACCCTCATGAAGGATGAGTAATGTTAAGTTATTTATCAATATAAAACCTCAATTTCACTACTTATTTGACTGATTTTGAATCCTAAGATGGAAGGGAGATCCTATATTAGGCACATGTAAGGATCAATCCCCCATACTAGGACTTGTATGCACATATAATTAACCACTACATATGGACATATAGATTCAAAATGTTAAAATTGTTACTTATAGTAACATCAATGCCAATTTGAGAATAGAAAAAAATATAATAGTATGTGTATGAAAATGTTCATTACCCATAATATGATCAAATATACAAATCTAACATATAATGTCATAAAAAATATATGCCATTAGTTTACAATTGATATATCTAAAAACCTTAAATTTCTCAAATATGTTCATCTCTATTGCATATAGCCAAAAACATCTACCAAAATATATAAATATTTGTCCCATAATCTAAATCAAATTGATAAATGACCCAATATGTATGATCTAAATTATGTAATTTTTATAAAAATATGAATTATCTATGTATGTAGGATTTAATCTCTATGTAAATCCCTCTAATATTCCCCCATTTTGAGGTGAGGAATGTAGCCTACAAATTTCTCATCTCAAAAGAGAAGAGTTAAACACATAATGTAATATATAAATATTTAATCATTTAAATCATGTGATAACATGTCATCATAATATAAATAGATCATAAAATCATTTATGAAACATGTATCCTAATGCATACAAGCGTCATGTCAAGATACATAAAGAAATTAGGCATGTAAAAGTAATCATCAAAATGATAAATAGTGAATACTAACCTATGAAGGAAGGAGCATGATATGGATTATGAAACCACATAAAAATATATAAAGGTGTGTGATATGGACCATGACACTAAAAAATTAGTATAAAACATAATATTTAGCCACTCATAATTACATAATAAATGTCTAGGAAGCACAAAATGAAATAACATGCAATAATACTCAATGTCACACAAGACAATAACCACATGTAATTGAAAATAAAATTCCAAAAAAGTTAAGATCCATAGACAATGACCACTCAATGTTACACTATGAAAATTCAATGTCACATAACAAGGCAAAGGCTAAATCAAAATTTTGACAATCTTTGTTGTCATAATTTTGACAAGGCTAATGCATACAAGCGTCATGTCAAGATACATATAGAAATTAGGCATGTAAAAGTAATCATCAAAATGATAAATAGTGAATACTAACCTATGAAGGAAGGAGCATGATATGGATTATGAAACCACATAAAAATATATAAAGGTGTGTGATATGGACCATGACACTAAAAAATTAGTATAAAACATAATATTTAGCCACTCATAATTACATAATAAATGTCTAGGAAGCACAAAATGAAATAACATGCAATAATACTCAATGTCACACAAGACAATAACCACATGTAATTGAAAATAAAATTCCAAAAAAGTTAAGATCCATAGACAATGACCACTCAATGTTACACTATGAAAATTCAATGTCACATAACAAGGCAAAGGCTAAATCAAAATTTTGACAATCTTTGTTGTCATAATGCTCACTAGTTTACACCAGTCTCCTTTCTTCCATGCTCTCATATATTTCTACCATTTTTTGTTGGTACCCTAACCTACTCTTTCAATGTTGAAATACTTTATCTATGTTAATAATTTTTTTATTATAACACTATATCTATGAAATATTATAGGTGCCTTATCCTTGGTAGTTGTTACATAGAAATATTTCAAAATTTCCTACTAAAATGGTGTCATAGCCCAATGTCAAATATAGGTATACGGCCATTAAAAAACCTAAAATAAGTTTTGTATCACATGTATAAGTTATGAAAAGGAATTAAAATGAACCATAAAAATAAAAAATATTTTAAAAAACTAGTAAAATGAGAACACGTAATGTTAGATCAAATTATTTCCTTTATTAAGGATACCCACTACTAAATGACCAACCTAGAGAAAGGGATGGATGAATTAATGTGTTAGCTTGAGGAAGAGACAGAAGAGGAAAATGAATAGGATTATATTTAGGATTATACTCAATATAATTCAGATTAGAGTCATAGGAAGTTTTAAATTAATAATATAAATGGTAAACTAATGTTGGTATTACGCATGATAAGAATAAGATTTTATTCAAAGTTGAGTTAGCCAAAGATTAGAAATGGATACCCCCCTTGAAGTTAGATTGAGCAATACTAATATATGTGCTAATAATTGGCTCAATAATATTAAAAATTAATTTAAATTTCAATTTTTTCTAAGAAATTAAGGATGATAAGAGATATTATCCATTATTTATGCAGACATCTTCTTAGAGGGATAAATAAAAGGACTCCCTAGGATTAACTCTGGATAATATCACATAAGAGTAGTTTGTCTCTATGTTTCAACAAAAATGGATCCCATAATTATATTTTGTGAAATTATAATAGTGTTTCAAACCCTAAAATAAGGGAATGTGAAAATGTCCTATTATTTAAAAAATTCACATGATTCTTAAAGTATGAATCTCAATATCAAAATGATGCCTGATTTTTAATACATAAGTTTATTTGGGGATAAAGCTTTAGATTAGAAAAAATTAGATGTCCATGGACACTCCTCCATGGATAATATATTTGAAAATGATAATAATAAAGAGTATAAATTTCAAGGTATAATACTTTCAAGGAAAGAGTTTAAAGAAAATAAAAATGGACAATAACAACATACATTTTTTGCATTCAATTTTTTTTTGTGAAAAGTGGTAAAAAATGGTGGTTGGAACAATATCAATTAAAGTGGGAAGATTAAAAAACTAAAAAACTCTTTGAAATATATAAACCAACAAATAGGTAAAAATAGACACAAAGGTGGAATGTCATCTATTAATAGATATCCTAGAGATAGGTTTTATGCATGTAGTTGATAACACTATTCAAGCTAGCGTCCTAAGTGTAGCCTAGATACAATTCTAAAAAATCACTCTTATTAGGTCTTCAAAATAGACATACACTTTATTTAATTTTATATGGGGTAGATTTATGAACCATTAGGATTGGTATATAGAGAAAAAAGATGTCACCCTATATTTATGCATTGATTATCATATGTTGAATAAGGAAAAAATTAAGAATAGATACATGTAGACACCTAAATTTGGTATTAGACATTTTACAAACATAAATTATTCTATAATTTGACATACTTGGAATTTACTTACACTTTTGAATGTCTTAAAAAAATTCTCATATTTATCTACCCACCTGTAATCTTAGCCAACCTAGTTTATCGATATATATATATTCAAGATCACCCTAGTATATGTAATAATATCTTATAATTATAAATAGAGTTTTATCATATCATATAATTGATGTTCACTCCAAGGAAATTATTTATAATAGTAATACAAATGCAGTTTTGACTCAATTTTATATCTCTTATATTAGTGTCAAGGAATACTAGATGATTATTATAAAATTTATAAGTCTACTTTAGGTTGGATTAGACATGTTTTAAGGGTCAGTCATAGAAGAAGATATCAAAGAGTTAGGTGTATATAAAAATTAGTCCTAAGGTCATACTAACTTGGTCACTACCTATAAATCACATTGAGAAATTAATTATCACTCTCTTGAGACATTATCATAAATGAATACACATATTGCAACACATCAAAAGAGTATTCATAGAGCCAATTATTGATACAAATGAAACTAAAAGTTGTATGGGTGTGAAATGTCAAAATAAAATCATTTCATTGCATTATATATTGATCACAATGGTCCACATATGCACACATCTAGGTGGGATAATTACATGTGATTTGATCCCTATTTATAGTATTGGAACTATCGTAGCATCAATTTTCACCCTTGGAGAGGGTTCTTTAGGCCCTTTCTAATTGAGCTACACTATGGGAATAACCCCAGGCTATGGGTCACCTATGGTGGGGTTGGACCTTCAGATAAGGTTGGCTTCCTCTTGATATATAACCTATACTAATGTTTACACTTGGAAAATAGTTAAAAAGGGGTGAAAGGGCTCCTAATAAGGATAACAAGTTTATGCACCAAATAAAATGAAAACTCACATAAGCATGAAGTAAGAACTAAGGAAGCATAAGATAATGTAAGATTACACAATATCATAAAACTTATCTAGTTGCATAAGTGTTTCATAAGCTAGGTTTAAGAAGTAATGAATGAAGGTAAAAAAGAGTTCTAAGACTCACTGAGATATTGCATCAATGATAGAAAGAACACTAACTTATACCTACAACTAACTTAAAGACACCTAGAAATGAGAAAGAAAGAAGGACAATGGGTATGGAAGATTCTCCTTCACAATGCCATCATGCACAAGATTTGCTACACACAATTTAGAGGGAAGAGACAGGCAAAGAAAATCTTTATTGATTCAAGAGGTCTTTCATACAAATTTTGACAGGGTCTAGTCTTATCAAATGAGAGTTTATGCTCTTCAAAATTAAGAGAGAATTTATTATAAAAAGTGAGAGATTTTTGTTCTAAAAACTAAGAGAGACATATAATGTGTCATTAAATGATAGATATAGAGAAAGGAGAGAGAGATGGGGGAGCATGCCATCCAAGATCATTATTTGAGCTACCACATTTTATGAATGCTCCACCAAGATTAATACATCATAGAAAAAATAGCCTTTATTTGTCCCAATAACCTCCAAATCTTCTCATTGGTTGAGAAATATACTAGAGGACAAGAATGTGTCTAAGAAAATGAGTCATGATCCTAATATGAAGCAAAATCCTTAGAGATCTTAAAAATCCATTAAATGTTCTAATTTCTTCCACCAATCACCAAATATCCATCTTGGGACTCTATGCCATCTTCTACTTGTCTTGTTCATGAGGACAAAATCCTCATATCTTGAATCTGATAGAGACATGTTATGTCTACTTTGAGTTGTGGTAATTACCTATTTGTCAAGGATATGACTATATTATAAGATGAGACACTCCATAATCACATATCTACCCTATTTCAATATCTGAATATGAGTCTACTATAGATGAAAACCAATCTCAATTATTGGTTTTCCTATAGTCTTAATGTTGATGAATAGAATATAGACTGCATAACATCATTATTGAACCATATTAGGTCTAAATAGATCTATTTTGCCTTTGAAACTTGTGGAAGTGAAGAACTTATTATATGTAATGTTGAAAACACATGAAACTTGAGTCTACATTCTCTAGATCCTCCAATAGAGGTCTCAACTAATATTTAATGGAATCCTTTTAAATATTTACCCTAGTTTGACCTTAGTCAAATTAAACCTATATTTAAAGTCCCTTAGCTTTTAACTTTAAATTTTGACCATCGATCTCGATCTGGGCTTCTCATAATGTGTTGGTTGTCATCTTTTCATTTATTTCATAAGATCTTACTGACTTTTTGACCTCATATGCACCATTGATATTATATATATGAATGAATGCAAGCAATGATATTTTGATAGTTTAACATGGTCGAGACACTTGGTAGCTTCTCATTTGTCTTTGAGATTTGCTAACCTTTTGATCCATTGCTCACTATTAGATCTAATTTATATAATTACATGTTTATAGTAGATATTTGGGACCCACTAACCTTACCAATTTATGTGCATTATTAGATCTCTATTTAGGTACCCAATATCTTGACAATTATCATTGACACATTTATTCTGACTTTTTGACTTAATGCTCATAGTTGATCTTTGATGTATGATCAAACATGATTCATTGGATCCTTAGGACCCACTAAAATTGTTAGTCATTTCTCACCATTAGATATTGAATTAAGCTCCCAATATTTGGAAACTTTTCACTTGTGTTTTCAACTTGGAGACATTTGAATTCAAATGGCTATTTCATGAAGCTTAAACTTGACATCCCCATGCACATTTCACTCTACAAGTCTAACTTTGAAGCTTTATAACTCGAGATAGAAAACACATCAAGTTATGAATTTTGAAAAGGATGATCTAGGAATGAAATAAATCATGACCATGTGATCCTTTTGGATTTAGAGGATTTTTAAGCATACTTATAAAATTTATAATCAAGCTGACTAGTCCATTTCTGCATGATGTTTGATGACAATATGGTTCTTCTAGATTTGTGATTGAACTATTATCCATTTAGAAGGCTCAAATGAAATTATAAGACTTTTTGAAACATGATTCATGATCCTAAATTATTTAACACCATGAAAACCTATTGGTCTTCTTTAATTTGAAGCTCTAAACCTGTTTCAAGACTTGCTTCTCAAAGATCAATAAAACACACTTTAATCTTGCTTAAAGTGTTTCAAAAGATTTGTAAGTGACATTTTATCTCCTTATCAACTAGGAACTTTGCTCATCTGATCAAACCATACTAAGACCTATAGAAATTTATCTATCTAGGCAAATTTCCATATGTGGGCTAAAATTGGCCAACATTTTTTGTAATATCCTAGGGTTACATATATGCTATGTAAAGACTTAGTGGCCTTACACATATCCATTAGGTACACAAAGTCATAGTCTTTTATCCCAACTGATGTGAGAATGACTCAAGGCTAACCCTTTATAAAACTTCATCTTGAAGCAAAAAGGAATAAAAGAGAAAAACAAACAATTGTGCCCAAGGCACCTATTGAAAGGGAAACAAATAAATAAAATGAAATGTGCTCAAGACACTTATAGGAAAGCATAAAAAACTACTCTAATATGTTACAATATCATATAATAGTTGCAAACTATTTTAATAACAAGGTTTTAAATGAATGCCATTGACTGGGATGTGTAATACCTCTCCATCTAGTTAGGTAAGTTAAAAATCATTATGTTGTTTACATCCATGGATCAAATAAGGACCACTCCACAAGTTGTCAAACTTGGCATGTTTTCCTAAATTATCCTTATTTGAGTCCCATTTTAGGACTAGGTCCCCTTACTTGAAGTCCCTTGCTATGGCTCTCTTTTTGACTTGATCTTGGTGTGACTATAATTTCTTCATTGTAAGGTCCCTAGTTTCTTCAAGTTCCATGAGCTCTATCATCCTCATGTTCATAGGCTCACTCTCCATCAATGCAAGCTGATGGGCTAAATATAATATAGGTAGTTCAATAGAAATAAAAAATTTGTCTTCCCTTTCATATATAAGGAGATATGGATAATTTCCAATTACAACATTGGGAGTCACTCTATCAACCCATAAGGCTGTCCTTAGCTTTGTATGCCACACTCTTTGATTCTCTTCCATGTTTCTCTTGATAATACTTATCAAGTTATTATTTGTGGACTCTACCACTCTATTGCCTTGGGGGTAGTAATTAGAGGATGTGATAAGGTATATTCCAAACTTAAGTACCCATTCACTTGTATTCATACCCACAAATGATAAGACATTATCTAAAATTATATAATATAGCACACCAAACCTAGTCACTATGTTATCATAGAAATCCAATACTTTTTCAATTGCTTCCACCCACATAGTGAAGTAGTCAGTTGTAGTGAGAACCCATTTATGTCCTACACTTGAAGGTGGATTTATCATTCCTATGAATACCAACCCTCATTGCATGAAGGGTTGATCCACCTAGATTAGGTTGAGTGAAAGGCTACTAATATTTGATTTCCTACCAATAGAACACACTTTTATAATTTTATAACCCATTCATAGGAATACTTGAAAAGGCTAGGCCAGTAATAACTAGCCCTTATTATTTTTTCATCTATTTTTCTTGGAGAAAAATGGCCTCCTGCAGGTCCATCATGAAACTACTCCAAGAGATTTGTCACTTGATTGTCATAAATTCACCTAAGAAGTACCCCATTGAGGTCCTTATAAAAAATAACACCATCAAATAATGCATAAGGTATAGATTGAAGTTTTAAATACATTATTTTTACTTTGTCCAAACTTTGGGGGAAATTTTGTGTCATCAAGAAATATGTCCTATCTTGGAGCCAACTATTATGAAGTGGAGGTATATCTATTTATGAGTTGTTTTATATCACAAAAATAACTTATTTGTATTCTTAAAGGTCATTCACCATATGATCACATTATCCTTTACCTCTTATCAACTTGGTGACTTTGATTTCCACATCATACTCCATGACTTTGGTAATTTAGCCTACTCTTTTCTCATTCATATCCTTGTTGAGAAGAAATTCCCTCACTCTAAGATGAGACACCATAAGATGAACCTTAATGTTGGAGAGCATTGGTGTGAAATTTTTGAGGCTCTTTTAAGATACAAGAACCTAATTTTCTATAAAAGTGTACCTCACCTCATATCCTTCCAACCCTTGACTAAAAAAGATAATTGGTTGCTCAAGTCCTTTACCATTCTTCTACATCAACATAGTTGATATGTTGTCAAAAATGGTAAATGTGTACAATATTAAATCCTTTGAGAAATCAATATTCATGAGTTAGGGTGCTTGGGCAATGGTTTGCTTAATGGACTCAAATGCTTCTCTACCTTCATTTGACCAAGTAAGCACTTGACTCTTCTTCAACATGGTGGTGATGGGTTTGACCATGTTTTCAAAACCATGTATAATCCTTCTCAAAAGGTTTATTTTCCCATGGATTCTCTAGATGTCTTTTTTGTTCTTGGGTAGAGATAGTGCAAAGATAACACTTATTCTATCAGGGTCAATAGATAGTCCTTCCTTTGAAACAATGTGACCCAAAAGTTTTCCTTCATGAATAAAAAACACACATTTCTTGGGATTTAAAGAGATCCCATACTCTATACATCTTTTGAAGATCAACCTTAGATGGTGCATGTGCTCACTAGCCTTCTTAGATAAAATTATGATGTCATCCAAGTAAACTAGCACCATTAGATTTAACAACCCTTGGAAAGCCATGCCCATGGATTTTTAGAAAGTGGCCCCAATATTTGACAATCCAAAAGGCATATTTTGGTAAGCATATGTGCCCCACTTTGTGGTGAAGGTAGTCTTACTAATCTTCCTCTCTTGCCATCACTTGGTTGTAACCTGAATACCCATCCAAAAGGGAAAAATGTTTTGACATGTATGGTAAGGGTTAGTGATCTTTCAAATAAACCCTATTTAGATCCCTAAAGTCAACAAATAATTTAATTTCCCCACTCTTCTTCCTCACAAGTACCAAATTAGCTACCCATGAGGAGTGTTTAATGGGAAAGATTATCTTGGATTCAATAAATTTAGTCAGTTCTTTCCTCATAAGATCTTCAATTTTGGGTTTTATATGCCTCTACTTCTGCTTGATAGGCTTGACATTAGCCTCTAGTTATATAGTGTGTTGGGCCAGCTTGGGATCAAAGCCTTTTAGGTCTCTATATTCCCAAGAAAATATGTCTGCATATTATTTAAAAATTTATATGAAAGCATTCCTTTTATCTTTAGTGCTTACCTTTCCAAACTTGAGGATCCTATCTTTGAATATAAGGACTCTTTCATAGTTCTCTTCATTGGTTGGCATCATTTCCTTAACTTGTCTCATATGGTATCCTTCATGGAAGAGACCTTCAAGGGTGACCAACCCATTAGGAAGCTTATTATATCTCAATTCGACTATTTTCTCCTCATAATGATATTGAAACTTTTTTTGGTTTATGGAGGAGAGCTCTACTTCCTACTGCAAGAAATAGACAATTTTCTTGTCATTGTCAAAGACCTACCAATGAGATTCATTATCTAGCACTGATCATCTTACCACCACTTTTACATGTGGTTGTACCTTGGTCTTTTTTAACTCATTTAGGATATAAAATTTAGATCTCATATCTACCAACCTATCATCATGTGTATTTTGGTTCCTTGATATTGCTTAGATGTTAAAGGCCTTAAAATCCTCAATTAGGTTCCACACTCTCTATTTTTAAGACTTCATCAAGGGATTATTGGTGATATTCTAGCCTCTAACCTAGTCCACTATCAACTCACTATCCCCATAAACTTGTGATTGCTTGATTCCTCTCTTATTATCCCATTTAAGTCCATAAATAGGACCCTCATATTCTACTACATTAGAAGAGTAACTAAACTAGAACATATAAGAAGATATATATATTTATTATTGGAGGATGATACTAGCATTGAACCTATACCCACTCCATGTTATCTACTTAAACCATCAAAGAATAATTTCCATAAGCCACTAGTATCTTCTTGAGGTCCAATGAGGGATGTCATGGATTGATTCTCTTCATGTAAGTAGTACACACCCATGTCCCTCTTTTCAAATCCTTCTAATGGATAAACCAAATGGTTTTCATTCCATAGCTCATCCAAGAACATGTCTAGTATCTCTTCAAAATGTGTGTTTAATTCTTGACCAACTATGAATTGATACTCATCAGGGATGGTGAAATTGAGGTTTATGCTATCTAGACCATAAGACTCTATGTGTAATTGTGAAATGGGCTCATCTTTAATAGATACCTTGGTTATATATCTTGTTTTGAATGCCATTTATGACCAATCTATTGTAAGATAACCTCCAATATTTGTAGTGAATTCTCTAGATATGCATAATGAAAAATAAGGAGGCACATCTAATATCAACACATCTTGAACCACTAAGACACTAGGATAAGCATGCAGGGTCAAGTTGAGGTCCTTGATGATACTAGATGGCTTGATGCAAGATCCATCCAACTACAACATTCTTTTAGATTGGGACTCATACTTAAGACTAAGCTATTCTATTATAGAATTTGGCATTATTGAGGTGCTAGCCCCACTATCTACAAAGAAATTGTTCACTAAAGATTCACCAATGATTACTAAAATGTATAAGGGAGGAGGTTTGACCAACTTACTTGATTTCCCTTCACTAGGTCCTTTGGCTGCATTGGTGAAAACCACATTCTTCCTAACTTGTGGTTTCTTAAAAGCATTGATTCTTGACAAACCTTCTTGGAGGATGTCTACCTAACTAAGTATGGAGATCATATCCCACATTGGCACACTCACATTAGACATTTTCATTTGTTCCATAATGTTGATAGGTGAACCACCAACCTTTGGTTGTGTTTTGGGAGCTAAAACTGCACCTTGAGTTTGTGAGTTTTGATGGATAAAAACATTCCCCTAATTTTGATTCTTTATATATATTGGGACCTTTGGAATCATAACAAATTCATTTAAATTTGATATTGAAGGAGTAATAGTAGGAGACTCTTTGACTAATTCATGATTATCATCCATGTTCCTTCTTTTAGACCTTGTATTTGTTGCTACTAGGATGTATGCCTGACTAGAACTAATCGACTAATTGAGTGCATAAAAACCTTCTTGATCATAATTCACCATTGTAATAACCAACTATATTTTTCCTTGGTCAGGTATTTGACCTTGTTGAGGCTATTCTAGTTTTATCATTATGGGTACCTCTATGTTTAAGCCATAAGAGCTTGATTATACCCATAATTAGCAACCTTCTACCATTGATCATTGAATTCTTGAGTGAAATCAATGTTTGGGATAATGGATTTACCAAAATACTAATTCCAATGCATGGTACCCTCAACTTCTTAAGAAAAATTATTTTGAATAGGGACCAAGGTGTTGGAAGTTCTTGTAGCATTTGGATTATAGTTATTTTGCCTAACATGTTTAGGCTACCCTTTCCCTTTTCTCTAGAAGTTTCCTTTACAGGGTAGCATATTTTCTTGATAATATTACTTCTAAGGTTGATATGAGGCTTGGTAAGGCCTATTAAAATCTTGATGCCTCTTAACATTCACTAGTTCATTTCCCAAGGATTAGAACATGCTCTTAAGCTCTTGAAAGTTCCTTTCTTCTTGGGAATCACTAGATTGACTAGTGGAAGTCTTTTCTTGATTAGGTGAGGGTATAGAAGCAATTTTAGGCAAAAGAGTAATGATATAAAGTGAAGTAATAGAAATAGGGGTTGGTCTAATTTTAGGTAACAAAGGCATTAGTGGTCTAGGTGTAAGTTTTCTAGCCTACACCAGATGATTTTCTACTCTGATTGCCACCTCATATGCATTTGGTAATGTGTTCCCTCCCAGAGACTGGATCATTACTACACTGTCACTATTTATGGCCTTCAAATAGTAAATAAAGGCAAAGTTAGGGGTAGGCCTAAAAGAGACTAGGATTTTATCCTAATTTTTTTTGTAACCTTGTGTTGAAGTCTTGCATAACTTCATGAGGGGATCTTTTAATTGTGGTTAACTACTTTTCAAATGACAAATGGTCACTTTTATCCTCAAATATTTTACACAATGTATTTCCTAATTTTTCCCATGATGTAATATAATTAGTAGCAAGGATTCTATACTAGTATAAGGCTTTACCTTTGAAAGAGATGGCCAATAACCTAATTACTACATTTTCCTCATTGATATCATGAGTGTTTCAAAATTTGGATTTATCCATGAGGTGCTTAGAATGGGTTATAGTTTGGTATCCAATAAAATACATGACACTTTTGAGAGGTTCTACTAGAATAGGATCATATTGAGGGAGGTCCAGAGGACTTTAGACATTAAAGGCCATAAAGGGAAAACTCTAGGGGATACCATGGAAATAAAAGGGTTTAACAAAGACCTTCTTGCAGGGTTAGGCCTTGAAATTGACTTAGGGGAAAATTTTCCTTTATATGGGTGTGTATTAGAAAATCTTAATCTATTTATTGAGTTTAAAGGTAATTAAATGAATTCAAAAGGAATACCTCTAGAAGCTAACCTTGTAGTTACCTTTGAAATGGGATGTAGTCACTACTCTGCTACCAAAATGTTGAATCATAGTTTGGAGTCACCAAATGCTTATTGTTTGGAATATTTAACTACTGCAAATTGATCAAACCAACATCAAACTTTGACCAATCTTATTGAACTAATGTGTCCTATTGGGCATGCTATAAACTATTTTAGCATCAATTTTCACCTTAGATAAGGTTCTTAAAGCCATTTTCAATTGATTTATACTATGGGAACAACCCCATGTTGTGGGTCACCTATGATGGGGTTGGACCTATGGAGAAGGCCAGTTTACTCTTGATAGATTACCTATACTAATGTTTGCACTAGGAAAAGGGTTAGAAAGGGAGAAAAGGGATCCTAAGAAAGATAAAAAGGTAATGTAACAAATAAAATGAAAAATCAAATGATCATGAAGTAAACACTGAGGAAGTATAAGATAATTCTAGCTTACACTATCTCACATAAATTAGCTAGTTGCATAAGTGTTTCACAAGCTAGGTTCAGGAAGTAATGAATGAAGGAAAAGAGGATTTCTAAGTCTCATTGAGAGATTGCATCAATGAAATAAAGAACACTAAATTATACTTACAACTATTTTGAAGACACCTAGAAATGAGAAAGAAAGAAGGACAATGGGTATCAAATATTCTCCTTCATAATGACATCATGCACAAGCTTTACTACACATAATTTAGAGGGGAGAGAGGGAAATAAAATATTTTTTGTTTTAAGAGGTATTTCATAAATTTTTTGATAGGGTTTAGCCTTATCAAATGAGAGTCTCTGCTCTTTAGAATTGAGAGATAATTTGTTATCAAAAGTGAGAGAGCATTTTCTTCTAGAAACTAAGAGAGAGCTAGAATGTGTAATAAAATGAAAGATATAGAGAAAGGGGAGAGAGAGAGGGGAACACACCATCCAAGAGAATTAATTAAACTACCACCTATTATTAATGATCCACTAGGATTAATACATCATAGATAAAATAGCCTTTATTTATCCCAATAACCTCTAAATCTTCTCATTGGTTGGATAATATACTAGAGAACAAAAATGTGTCTAAGATGATGAGTCATGATCTTAATATGAAGTAAAATCCTTACATATCTTAAAAATCCATTAAATACTCCAAATTCTTCCTCTAATCACCAAATCTCCATCTTATGAATTTATACCATCTTCCACTTATCTTGTTCATGAGGATAAAATCCTCATGTCTTGAATCTAACAAAGCCATGCTATCTAATTTGAGTGGTGGTAAGTACATATTTATCGAGGTTATGACTATATTATAAGATGAGACACTCCTTCACAATCACATATCTAACCCATTTCAATATCTAAACATGGGTCTACTATAGATGAAAACCAATCTCAATTATTAGTTTTCATATAGTCTTAATGTTAATGAATAAATTACAGACCCCATAGCATTCTTATTGAACCATATTAGGTCTAAAGAGACCTATTTTACCTATAAAACCTATAAAAGCTAATGACTTATTATATGTGATGTTGAAAACACAATAAATCTAATTTTATATGCGCTGGATCATCTAATAGAGGTCTCAATTGAGCCTCACTAGAATCCTCTGAAATATCTACCTTGGTTTGACCTTAGTTGAATTTGACCTCTATTTGATGTCATTGATATTTTAAAGTTAAATTTCAACCATTGATCTCGATCTCAAATTCTCATAATATGCCAATTGTTATCTCTTCATTTATTCCATAAGATTCTACTAAATTTTTGACCTCACACACACTATATATCTCTCTCTTTATGAATGAATGCAATCCATAGATATTCTACCAGTTTAAAAAGGTTGAGACACTTGGTAGTTTCTCATTTGTCTCTAAGGTCCACTGACCTTTTGATCCATTAATCACCATTAAATATTATTAGTATGATTTCATGCACATCATAAATCTTTGGGACCCATTGACCTTGTCAGTTGATGTACACTATTAGATATTTGTTTAGGTACTCAAGATATTAACACTTGTCATTGATGCATTTATGCTAAATTTTTCACTTGATGATCACTATTGATATTTGATGCAAAATCAAACATGATTTGTTAGATCTTTGGGACCCACTAACATTGTCAATCACCACTTATGATTGGATATTGACTTGAGATCATAATATTTGGACACTTATCACTTATGCATTCACCCTGGAGACATCTGAATTCAAACAAATATTTCACAAAGAATAAACTTGATGTCCTTGTGCATGTTTCAATCTACAAGTCTAACTTTATAACTTGAGATAGAAAACCCATCAAGTTATGAAATTTGTAGAGGTTGATATAGGGATGAAATAAATCATGTCCATGTGATCCTTTGGGAGTAATATGCTTCTTGAGCATACTTATAAAATGCACAATCGAGATAACTAATACATTTTTTTATGACATTTGATGATGGTTTGGTTCTTCTAGACTTGTGCTTGAACTATTGTCCCTTTAGAATGATCTAATGAAATTATAAAAAAATGT